>CM062811.1:937217985-938452985 GCA_031772625.1 Pinus tabuliformis | reverse complement strand
ACACCACCGCAATCACAATGACGAGATCTTCAACATGAACCTAGTTTGATCACAATCTAAACACTTTGAATTTTGACCCTTTCTGAGTCCTCTTGGACTTCTACATGTGTCTGGAGCCACCTGGATCAATCCTCCCCACTAAGGAGCTTTTGGTCCTCCAAAAGCTTGAAAAATAATCTGCAACTTCTTTGTACCTTGTCTACATCACAAGCATCCTGAAAGGTCTTGCTTCCATCTCCTTCACCTTTGTTCTTCAGAGCCTTAAGCGATGAGCCAACACCTGCAACCTCTACAACTTGTAGTACATTGTTTTGCAAATTATATGCTTGACTTACATGACCAACTAATGACCCAAGCATCCCATACTTGCCATGAATTTATAACACATACTCGGTGGATAAGTTTACATCAAAATGGAAACAATACCGCAACTATGAAAACAAGGCCAACATATCATTGTTGCTCCAACAAGTGATGGAAAACACATCATCACTACAACACATGATTTACAAAGATAAGGCCAAACACTACTTTTGCGTTGACAAGTGATAGAAACACAACATCACTTTCAGAGTGTAAAATGCAACACAAAATAAGACCAGACATCATTGTTGCTTAACAAGTGATGGAGCACACATCATCACTTTTACAACTTAAAATGCAACAAATGATTTACAAAAGCATGACCATGACAAGATAACATATCTAGAAACCATTTTTCACTTATCAATGTGAATGGGTCGCCTCCTTGTGGCGCATTCGCTGGTCGGACAACCGTTTTATCTAGCTCATGCACCGACACTTTGTCTTTAAGGTGCTGCTCTGGATGGAGCCTCCAACAAGTGGCTCTTTGATGGCCACCTCTATTGCAATGACTGCAATACATCTTCTTCCTCCAGATCTACTTAACATGTTTCTTTACCTACTGTTGAGAAGGTCTTTCATGCCTCCTCCTTTTGTGTGCTGCTATTCTTTTCCAACATTTAGAAAATGTATGGTTATGTAATCCACAAAAGGTACATGATTTTCGATTCCATGATTTATGTTCATCTTTAACAACATGATTATAATCGAAATGAACATTCGAATATCGAGACTGGTTATACCTCTCCTTGCTGTCCCTGATGTAAGTATGGCGATGAGAGCTTACCTCAGCTCTTTCCCTGCAATGGGCACTGCCATGAGATGATGGGGATGTGTTCCCATCATTCTCTTTCCTCGATGATTTCGACGATATCTCAGAAGAATTTGACACCTTCGAGAATTCTCCTTTGGTGTATCCCAAGCCTGCAAATTGAGGTTTATACACAACCTCCAATGGTTGAGTTATGCCTTGGTTATTAAACCAAGCTCTTCTTCCTCCTCATGCCTCGTCCTGGTAAGGAGCCTCATGTTTGTCCCTGTAATTGGGATCTCCAAATCTCCAACAGAAATCATACTATGTGAAGACGCAACTGAAAGGAAATCAACATCTTCTACCTTCACTGTTGAGTTGGAAAGAATTGGTGAGGGTTGCTCATCATCTGTTGTTGGTGGTTCGCTGTCTGTCTTGGCAGATTCCCCAACTTCTTTCCTAACATACCCAAGTCCTGCCTAACGGGGTAATTCTTCTACTTTGATGGGGTTGACAATGCCTTGGCCATTAATGCCCAAGCCTTTTCCTTTATACCCCATTCTCTTCAACAGTTTGGAGCCAATTCCTGTGATATGATTTTCAAAGACAGCGAAATCATCATTAGGGAACATACATGAATTTGGAGAACTACTTTTTACCTCACATGGGTCACGCTGCAAAATTTTCAAGGCCTCATCCTTAGCTTGCAGTTGTTGTAGCAAACTTTGTTTTTCCTCTTTCTCTTCATGTAGAAGCATCTTCAATTCAGCATTATCTGTTTGAAGATTCTAGTTGTTGTGCTTTAGTTCTTCCAGGGCCTCTTCCGTGGCTCACAAATGAAGCTGTAATTGCTCATTTTCCTTTGTCTCTTTTTGTAGAGATTCGTACATTATTTCCACCCTTTGGGAAATTTTGAACATGGTCTCGTACATTGCTTTTTCATCCTCTGTCACTGCACGTTCCATTATTCACGCTTGCAATTCACATCCACGCAAAGACCACTCTGATACCAAACTTGATCCAAGTTGACTCAACTCCTGGATTTAACCAAGATCTTTTACTTTCGTGATGTGATTAGAATTGCAATTAAAATAGCATAAAGGAACATGATAAGAATCAGCGACATAATACACAAGACATTGATAACGGAGTTCTTCTAGGAGGGACTACATCTCCGGGGTCGGTGTCAAGATGGTGTGGGCCACTACATTAAGTGATGGAAAGAGTGATGATGTATATGCATGTGTTTCCTCTATCATACAAGGAATATTCCCTCACGCAGGAGTGGCTCCAAGAGATGTTCCGCTACATGAACTCTCATTCAAAAATGACTCCTATCAGTATGACATAATTTCGCATATGACAATAATGAGCATCCTTCCAAAATGGCATCAAAGGGATTTCAATTCATACATACATGGTGACAACATGAGTATCCCGTCATCATGACAACAAAGGGATCTCAAACAAAACATGACGAATCATGACAACAATTACATCCCACAGATGATTCCGCATCACATCAAGCAGGAATCATGAAACAAGTAATAAAACAAGATCCCACATCAAACATCAAACAAGGATCTATGCAGAACAATGCATCTCATAGCAAAAAGAAGTACATGAACATACTACATATACCTCACATCCTGGGGCCATGTGAAGAAAAGGATGTCAAACTGCTGAAGTTGGTTGTACCATCAATCTCGCGGCATCAAATCTCATGGAATGATTGCTCACACGTTGAAAGCTGACACCTACACTCCACTTTGAAAAGTGGATGAAAAATGAAATGATCAAATGGAAAATATGAATGCACCATCACATTTGTGGCGTCAAATGGGGTAAAATCGATTGTCAAATTTCTGAATTCTAACAAAGTGAAAATTTGGGGCTTAAGGAATCTTTTAGATTCCCCCTAAATTCCTCAAAGATTCCCTCCTCTGGGTCATCTGAAGATCTTCTGCTCAAATCAAAATTTTGACTGCACCATCAGGTTCATGTCACTGAGAGGTGTAAGATCGACATAAAATTTTTCCAATTTGGACACTGGGAAAATTTTGCCCTCCTAAGAATTTGGCTCAATCATGGTTTCGCCTGCTTTTTTCCCAGGTTCATGGTTCCACCTACAATAAAAAAACTTTCTTGATTTCCGTGCCATGCCTTGGCCTCCGCGTGCTGAGCAAATGAGTTTATATCAAATTTACTGGGCGGACTTTACCACACGAGTTGGTTGGGCGCAGTGGTAAAGTTAGTGTTTGGTTGGAGGGAGGTCGGGGGATCAAATCCCGACCCTCTC
The DNA here is from genome assembly GCA_031772625.1 of Pinus tabuliformis. Lineage (NCBI taxonomy): Eukaryota > Viridiplantae > Streptophyta > Pinopsida > Pinales > Pinaceae > Pinus > Pinus tabuliformis. Next base: position 938,449,572 of record CM062811.1, on the reverse strand, counting down.
GAATTAAGTGTGCAGATATATATATATATATATATATATATATATATATATATATATATATATATATATATATATATATATATATATAGATATATCTATATATATATATATATATATATATATATATATATATATAGATATATATATATATATATATATATATATATATATATTTGGTGTATGGTTTGTAACCATGGCATATGGGCATGATTTTAAAGCTTGGTATATGGTTTGTTGTTATAACCATTTAATTAAAATGGGCGTGTTGCATTTGCATTGAATACAGGTGGATGTTTGGTTGTATTCATGGTGGCATGCTATTAGTTATATTAAATGGCGCTATTGGATGGTTGGGATGCCCTTGGAGCAGGCTGGCCATGTGGCTGGGTGGGTTCGATTCCTACCGGCCTATATAGCACGTGATATGGTGGCCCACCCCATTACAATGTTATTTACGGCAGTAGTTGGGGGCCGGCGGGGGTCATGGCCCATCGGCCAAATTTTAATTAAAATTTGTTGTTTTTTTAATATGAGTTGGGTCGTTGGGAGGGTGGCGAGGTTGGTGGCCCGCCACCCCAAAAATATATTTTTTTTGTTTTTTTTGTTTAGTAAAGGCATTCTGAAAATTCGGAAAATTGACCAAAGGAGTCAATTGAAGTAGGCCACAAATTTTCCCGGAATCTGGCCCAGGTTGGCCGGAATCCGGTGGCTGGATTTTGTCCAAATTGTTGCCTCCTTAACCCTGCCCAATCACCCAAGTCAACCATGAACTTTGACTGCTCCTAACTTTCACATACGAACTCAATTTGACGAACCATTCACACCATCGCAATCACAACGACGAGATATTCAACATGAACCTAGTTCGAGCACAATCCAAACACTTTGATTTTTTACCCTTTCTGAGTTCTCTTGGACTTATACATATGTCTGGAGCCACCTGGATCAGTGTACTTATTATATATAGGTTTTTGGACATGTAAAGTAGAGGAATCAATTATTGAATTAGATCCAAACCCTATCGACCCTCTCCATTTTTTTTAAATGGTCATATGTTTCGTGGTGTGCCCTCTGTAATATAACACACCAATGCTCCATGTGTAATACAATGCATCAACATATTATAACACTTTCTATTCTATCCATCCTATTAATCGTTGCTCCCGGTGTAGTATAATGCACTAGCGCACATCTTCCAAATAGTATCGTTAAATAAATGCACCAATTACCGGATCTTTTTTGGGTGAAAATTATTTGATTTATTTGTATAATATATTTAATGGCTTCTATATTGAATGCTATAGGTTGTCTATTGATAAAAAAATGTCTTAGAAGGTCTCAAGAAACAAAAATACTGATCGACACGATGATAGTACATCAAAAAAAACAAAGAATGAAAGTTCTCTGTAAATGGTTTACAAAATTAATGTGTTTGAGTTATATGAAAGTTTAACTAATATGTATTGGTTGGTGTGTGTCATGTAGAGCTCTATAATGAACAAGGTCGATAATATTATTTCTAATCTAAGTGCATAAGAGCATAAAATCCTGATAGAAAAATTGTAGGATGATGAATCAGGTGAATGAAAAAATACTATTCAACATGATTTTATTTAATTTTTTTAATTTTCATTAGTAATATACTTAAGAATGTTAGATAACATGTTTCAAACAATCTATTAATTCATATATGTTTGATTATCTAAAAGGAGAAACAATGAAGGAAAAGATCAATGTCGTTCTGAGGAAAGAAAATTATAGAATATGTAAATGACAATGAATTGATCCTTAGTTCATCTAAAGTGGTGTTGGAGGTTAAAGAAAGGGGGGGGGATTTTACAGAACTATGAGGGATCTAGTGGAACAAGCATATAGACGTACTTTTCACTTACAATACAAAAATCAATCCAATGATTTTAAGAACAAAATTCTATCTAAACTATAGGAAGTGTTTTTAGAGGAATGATCAATGAGACGTGTCAAACTCGCAATAGAAAAAACATACAACAACAAAAAAATCATTCAAAAGATAATATTCTTAATTGTATAAATTGATTTTCTATAATTATATATATATTACTACAAATCATTCATAACAATGTAAACTTTGAAACATGAACTGTATCGAGTACCCGTTTTTTTGAGGTAGAAAAAAATCATCTGATTTTGAAAAGTGTTGATTTAGAATACACCTTTTTTCTTGGAGCATATTTTTTACAATTTAAATTCTCTTATGTATCAAGAATGGATATTTTTTTTTTTAAATGTTAGTGATTTTCATGTTGATTTTGAAAAGTGTTAATGGAGCATCAACCCCTTTTTTTAGAGAGCTTATTTTTGACAATTTAAATTTTCTAATGTATTAAGTGTGATTTTCATGCAGATTTTGAAAAGCATCAACTTTTTTGCCACTTTAAATTTTCTTATGTCCTAAGTATGTAAAAAAAAAATCTCATGTTGATTATTTAACAATTTTCAAGTTGGCTTATTTCTCTTCTTATTTTTTGTCCTAGGATGTTAGTTTTTTAAAGGTTTTCCAAACATATGTTTTTTTGTTTTTCTTTGCAATGTCTTTTTATAATGAAATTTTAATATTTTTTTTGCAAAAAAAAAAATTAATAATAGTAATAACATTAAAAATATATAATAAAAAAACAAATATATATATATATATATATATATATATATATATATATATATATATATATATATATATATATATATTAAAAACTATAATTTAGATAAAACAAAAATAGAAAATTGACCCAAAAAATTCAAAAATGGAAATAATTTTATATAGTTTTAAAATTAAAAATTAAAAAAACATTAAAATAAAAATAAAAAACACAAAAAAAAAAAAAAAAAAATTAAAATAAATAAAAAATAAACATAATTAAAAAACAATTAAAAACATTAAAAAAACGTAATTAAAAAATAAATGTATAAACATTATAATTAAAAAAATAAAAAACAAAAACGCAAGGCCCCACCTACCCAACTCAGCAGCACATCTCCGCTGGGCTTGGCCTGAGAATTAGACTAACAAGCCTAGGGCGGCTAGGCCGCTGCGCTGGGCGGGGCACGCCACTAGTTTTTTATTTTTACTTTTTAAATGTTTATAAATGCTTTTTTTAAATTATGATTTTCAATATTTTATTTTTTATTTTTTTAATTGGGGTTTTTTAATTGTTTTTTTTATGTTTTTTATTTTATTTTTATTTTATTGTTTTTATTTTATTTTTATTTTTTATGTTTCTAATTTAATTTTATTTTGTTTTTTCTTTGTTTTTTTTTATTTTTTTTTATAAGTATCTAATATTGTTTATATTTTTTTAGTTTTTTTTTTGTTAATCTTTTATATTTATTTATTTTTAATCATGTTTGTTTGAAAAAGAAAATTGTATTTTTATTTATTTTAATAACATTAAAAATATTGTTACTTCTAAGTTCAAAGAAAAAATGTGGTGTGAAAAAGATTTAGCAGCTAAAAGAAAATTAAGATATTATAAGGAGGTCATCAACCCCACCCTAGAAGATCAAAAGTATCTCTCTATTTTATGTAGCTCAAAGAAGAAAATTAATATAGCCAAGATTAGAACGAACTCTAACGAGCTCCATAGTGAAATGGGTCGTCGGGCAGTTCCTAAAACACCATGGATGGAAAGGTTCTGCCATCTCGGTGAGAATACGAACATCGAGGATGAAAATCAGTTCCTCTTAGAGTGCCCCATGTACAACCACATTAGATCTTAGTTTCAAAATCTTTATTGCAATACTGACCTTCCTAGCCTTTTACGTTGTCAAAATTATAGTGAGCTCGGGAGGCTTCTCTCCAAGCTTTTTGAGCATAGGAATAAAATCTTAAATCAAACTTCAGGTCCGATAGACCAAAGTTTGGTCTCAGTGGACGTTAACCATCATCATCATCATCATCAATAGTGTTTTTTTTTTACTTTTTTTGTTTATTTTATTTTATTTTTTTATTTGTTTTTATCTTTTATAAGTTAATTTTGTTTTTTTTTTGTAATTTTTAATGTTTAGTTTATTTTGTATTTTTTTATATATGTTTTTATATTTGTGTTTTTTTTTGCCATGTTTTTATATTTATTTATTTTTGCCATGTTTTTTAATTTTTTATGTTCTAATATATATTTTTATTTACTTGTTATTTCTTTTTATTTTTTGTGTTTTTTTTTTTCCTCAATGTTTTATATTTTGTTTTTTTTGTTTTTGTCATGTTTTTTTTATTTTTTTTTATGTTATAATATATATTTTTATTTACTTATTATTATTTTTTAAACTTTTTGTGTTTTTTTCAATGCTTTAATTTTTGTTTTATTTTGTATTTTTCATTTTTATTTATTTATTTATTATTTTATTTTATTTTATTTTTTCCTACACAATTTGTGTTGATCATCAACTAGCAACCTGATCTCATTATGTGTCAATTTGATTGTTGATTTTGAATTTTTCATTATAAAGGATAGAGTCCGCCTCACAATATATCAATTTCATGGTTAGTATTTAAGTTTTCATTACAATGAGTCGAATTTGCCTACACTGTGTACAATTTGATGGTTGACCTTTAAATTTTTGTTGCAATATGTCAAGTTGTTGTACGCTAAGATTTTAAAGTCGTCATATTTTTAGCACTTAAAAAGGAAATTATTGTTGGTATAATGACTCTTTCATTCAGGTGTTCATTTTTTAAGTTTTTTAAGTCATAAATTTTTTCCATGATGTCATGGTTGAAAAATTATCAAAATTTTCAAGTTTTTTCGAGTCATGATATTTTATCTTTAATGTTATGGTTGAAAACAGTTATAAGTATTTTATCTTTAACACCATGGACGAAAATTGTTGGAATTTTGAGGCTTTCCTGAGACGTGATCTTTTATCTTTAATGTCAAACCTGAAAATCATTGGAATTTCAAGGTTTTTTAGAGTCATGATATTTTATTCTTAATGTCATTGCTAAAAATTGTTGAAATTTTACCTCGTAAAAAAAAAAAAAAAAGACGTTAGCCCAACATCAAAATCTTTTGTTTTCAAAGAGTTTTTTGCACACAAAAAATTGGTTTTTATTGCTTTTTATTGTCATTTTTAAAAAATATCGAAAATTCACCCCAAAAGAAAAATCTTGCATCAACATTTTTCATTTTTAGTTTGTTTTTTCATGTTTTTTGGGGATTTTTTGCTAGAGTTCTCGTTTTGAGTTTACAGTGCCCGTTTCAAAGTTTACATTGTTTCATCTATTAATATCAATTTTGTTATAATCAGTTTTCATATATCATTATAAAAATAGCTTATTACCTTTTTAGGAAGATTATGAAAATTTCAAATGATTAATGCGCTAATATGTGAAACATGCCAGTAGGAATGTTCAAAAAAATGTATAAGGAGATGGTCAAAGAAATGGACATAATTATATCACAGAGGAGCCATCTCAACAACATGCTTCAAATGTATGTAATCATAATTGACTTTGTACATATAAAAAAATAATTTAGCATTAAATATTAATTTTCAACTATTTTCTTGCAAAAAAAAAAAACAAGATGGAACTCATTCAACACATAAAACATGATGACAAGAAATAAAAGGGTTGATTTCAAAGTTTGTGAGAAATTGTTAATATTTCCTTATAACAACTCAAGGTTTCATTTTTGGATATTTTAAGTTGATTTAAATAAACCATCCTTGGATGTCTTCAAATAAGTGTTAACATATAAAGAAGAGTCATTGAAAGAATTAATTGACATTGGGTTAAATAAGGGTTGTGAGTATATGTTGGCATATCAAAAATTAATTGTGGAATTTGTAAGTATCTATGTTGTTTTACTTCTCTAAGTTTATAATTAATAGAACAAAAAAATATTTTGTATTAAATATATGATTTATAATGGAGTTTAAAACATTTAGGAAACAAAATATGGAACTATGCCAACAGAAGCATTGTTGTAACAAGGCATGAGACTTGGTTTTGAAAGCACGTTCACAATTTATGAGTCACTTCTTGCTATGGCACATTGCTATTCGATTTACATTGATGTATATTTTTTATTTCAATTTTCTTTATTCTCACCAATCTAGATACACTCATTACACTTTATTTTTATGTTTGCAGATGAAACTGCAATATCAAGAAGACAAAAACAATCGATGAAATCAACAAAACATTCCTCCAAATAACCCAAGTCATGGAAGTAGGTTAAGCACTAACAACAATTCCAACGAAGAATGATAATCGATTTGGATATTAATGCAACATGTAGTTTTTGAAATAATTGTCTGTGAAAATTAGACATTTTGTTTAATGTAATGGGCATCGTGTCCTAATTTAAGGACAAATGGTTACCAATAACAATCCCTTTTTGTATGATAAAAAGCCTCTTATTGATATATAATAAAAAAGCATTTAATTTATTCTATTGTATTATCCAATGTCGATATGAAATGTTACACCACTGACTAAATATATGGATGATTAAATATTATAATGAAGAGATGCAAAATCTAATAATAAAACAAATTAATCCAAACATCATATATAAATACATTAATCAAATTTTCATCTATATGAATACGGTTATAAATGTCAATTTTTCGATGAATAACAGATTTTAAAAAATTACAGTAATTGCACTATCACAGGTAGATGTTTTCAAAAGAAAGAAAATCTCATTCAAAAAACTGGTGTGTCTATAACATAAAAAATCATCAGTGTGTTTTGTTATATAACAACACCGTGATGGCATATTTTGCATGTCCTATGCATTTTAAGAAAATGAGAGCACCGGTGCATTTATCACTTCAAGCACCAGTCCTATTTGAGATTAACGCCCCAATTCATTGTAATTCTTAACGCACCAGTTCTTTCATATAACTATCTCCCAAGTCCTATAAAATATTATTTCCAACCTGGTGCTTTATGAAAACTAACAACACCAGTCCTTTTGTATAACTAATGCACTGGGGCATTTGTACTAATGATATGCATCAATGCTTTAAGTTTTAAAAAATCATCAGCACAACAATTAATTTTTGCGTGCCCCGGTGTCATTCCTTCGAAGAACACCCTGGGGATTTTTTATCTCTTAGCACCGGTGCAGTATATATTATGAATTGGTATTCTTTTCATTCAATGCCTTGATTCTTTTAGATATGTATGTATCCCTAAGATTTTATGTATGTAACACATCGGTGTCACTTGTTCCATTAAGCGCACCACAAAAAAAACACCCACTATAACCTCCAGTCGCCCAGATTTTTTCAGTTGTGATGAAGTTCCATTAAAACCTCTGCTAAAAGATTTGCTATCCCAAATGGATATTTTAATGGATTTTTTTATAGTTTTTTCCAATTTTATAACACTAGAAATCTCCTTTATAACCTCTGCTAGAAGGTGTATTCCTTGTAGTGAAATTTTCTCTATATTTACCTTCTCTTGCTCCATATTGTGTTCTCCTTCACCTTTGTTTCCTATGTCCTAAACTACATCTCTTCCCCATATTTGTTGTCCTTATCAATGGGGCCTCCTTCCTCTTCTTTAATGTTGAATGTGTTCTTCACCAAGGGTGACCTCTTTCTCCCCTTCTCTTCCTCCTTGTCACAGAAGGTCTCATCAAGATGATCTCATTTGTTGTTCACTTTAAGAATTTCGATGACATCTCCATATCTCAGAATTGTTATTTGACTCATCTCCTTTTCGGGGATTACATCCTCATTTTCTCAAATGGGGACCTACGTCATCTAATTCACCTTCAATATTTGTTGGAGCTATTTAACTAGGTCACTGGTATGAAAATCAACAAGAAAAATTCATCCCTCTTTTGTTGGGATATGACAGAAAATGACCTATCCTCTATTGAAAAAATCATCTTTGTTCCCAAAAAGGACATTTATCATGGGTTCAAATATATGGGATTCTTACTTAAGCCCTGCAATTATCATATTCTTGATTAGGCATGGTTTTTGGAAAAAATAGAAAAGTGAATAAGAATCCAAAGAAATCGATGGGTATCTTAGGTTGGTCGTCTAGTTATCTATAAGTTTGTTATTGAATTAGTGTCATCATTTTGGGCTTCTCTCGGATGGATTCCTAGGGGGATCTTAGGCAAGATCCAATAACTCTTCGCTAGATTTCTCTAGTATAGGAGGCAAGAAAAACACATATTTTCCCTGACTGCCTAGAATTCCATTTCTCTTCCAAAATATATGGGAGGCTAGCGAATAAAATAGTTAATCTAAAAATAGAAATCGATCGTCCTCTAGAACTTTTCAAGTATGATAAATTTGGGTCTTTAAATGTTAACTTGGTTTGCAACTTTTCCAACTGTGAATGGTTAAGTTTTCAATGAACTTCAAGATGAAACAAAATCATATGCAATCCAACATGGTAAAAATGAACAACCATGTGATAACGGAGTTCACCCCTCCTAGGCTACCTCTTCGGGCCCTGCTCCAATGGCTAGGCTCCTTTATTAATCTTAGCAACAAAAAGAGTACATTACAAATATTTGACTCATAGAGTAAATCTCCTTCTAGAGTGGCACTTGTTTCTCCCACAAAGAAATGTTCTCCTTCAAATAACTCTCACTCACAAGTTGACTCAGCAACAAAGACAATGATGGTGTCAAAAAAAGGACTCTCTCACTAAATGTGGCAACAGGTCCTTGTACTCATTCTAAGATCAAAAGCACAAAATTCAACTAATTCATAATGAAGTGATGAAATGGTCTTTTCTCACAAACAAACTAAGAATAGACTAAAAATGGTTGCTCTAATGAAGAAACATTTGCTGCAAATGCATTCGGAAGGTTATAAAACCCTTGTCTAGGCTCTTTCCATGCTCAAAAGGGTCTCCATAAAGCCTCAAAAAGCCAAACATAGTCTTTGTCTACAACACAAAAGGACTTGGATCTGCAAATTATCCAACATATAGTGCTCAAATCACAAAAATAATGTTGCCTTGAGTTCAAAACACCCAAAAAAACCCTATGTATGCTCTTCTTGGGCTCAAAAAGATTGAAAATTGACCAATTTAGGCCTCCTAAAATATTTCTCTATTATTTATCTTGCAAAATGACAAGATTGGCTAACTTAGCAACAAATTGTGCCTTTTGGAAAACCGTCGAGTGAGAAACTCTCCTGGGACCGGCATTGATTCCATTGTAAATGGTGCAAATTATCACCTCCTTAAATGCTCCACTATGGCCTAAGCATCGAATTTTTAGCCCCAAACTCGATCACATGGATTAATGTGGCTATGGGTTGGGCCACATGCCTGCACCTCTAGCCTTAGCTCTAGGTTCTCTACCTTTGGTCGCATTGGAGGCCATGTGGCCATGTGCTAGGACCACACGCAAACTCCTTCCACTGTCGTCTCTGGGTATGGTCACGTCACCGTAATGGGACTAGGGACCGAGGTAACCGCCCTCCCCGTCCACCTTCATCATTGGTTGTATGGTGATGCATAAGACATGGGGTCAGGGCTTAACTGCCCCATCCCCCTCTACCTCCGTTTTGGACGTATTGTGAGCTAGGTGACCAGGGTTGGGGCCACGTGGCCCGCCCTTCTCGCTGAATACCAAAACACTCCATTTGAAATATAATTGGCCCCCTCATATGGTTAAGTCCCAATCGTATAGCGTAACAGTAGGCTCGTTACTTTGTTCAGTGGAGGTTGCGGGTTCAACCCCCATTGGGTTGGTCGAACCCCTAACCATATTATTTTTGGACCCCAAGGGCCACATGGCACCATCCCATTAGGCCACGTGGCACTTCCTGGTTGGTGTCACCCAAACCAAACAACCAATCACAATTCAACACCTCAACCTATACAGCCATGCCACATGACAGCACATGATTGGCCCTTATTGTACACTATACCTTCCCATTCAACTGTTGACATCAACAGGAGGTCATTGTACGGTCTTCCCAGTCAGTAGCCTAGTCAACGTTGCAAGTTTAATTTTTAGTTGATTGCCAAAAACTTCAAAACGCGATAACATTCACATACAATGTCGAATTGAGGTGATTCAAGCGTCGTTGGAATTAGAATGATGAGATTTACAATTTGGCACTGGTTTCATGAGATTCCATCTTGCTTTACTTGGATTAGTGCCTTTGAGCCCCACTCAAAGATACTCCACATTTCCTATGCCTGAAATCCTAATTCTCATGTCAAGAATTGAGTCTTCCTGCAACTCATCTAAATATTTAGGAGAAAAATCTTCAATAGATAGAATCTGAAAAATTCTCTTCATGACCATATTTCCTTGGCGACTCATATAATCTTCACCTTGAAGTCTTTCCTTACTGATATACAACCAAACTTGATATTCCACTTAGAAATCATGATCAACTTGATGCTTTTCATGCCTTGCTTTGTACTTGGCTTTGCATTCCTCAAGATGCTCTTGTACTCCCTTATGCATTGGATGCATTTGTTCAATGAAATTCTTGGCTTTTTCCACATCTCCATATATATCTACTTCAAAATATTTACCAAAAATGAAATTCAAAAGAGACTTTGGAAAATAACCCAACCAAGTTTCAAATGGAAATACTTGTGTAGATGAGTGCTTGACACGATTATGGCATGCTGGATGTAATGCAACTGCTCATCCCAAAGTTTAGGATGCTTACCACAATATCCATGAAGGAAATGCATTTTTTTACAATATGTAATAAATTCGATGCTCAAATTCCCATACAAATTGACCCATCAACAAGTCAGAATAACATCAAATGCCAAAGAAAACATTGTTGCATATAAGTGATTTATTCACAACATCACTTTTACAAAATACCCAACTGTGGGGATATGCAACATGTGAAATACAAAAGAAATGCAGTATTTAATTAGATAAATAGTCCAACCATTTCTTACCCAACCAGGCTAGGGAGTTTTCTTTCTGCATTTCACTTTCTTTTGGAGCTACTTCAGGGATGGTTATGTTGTGCCTTGCACGTTCTTATGCCTTCTCTTTCTCAGGTGATTTCATGACCTATTTTTCCTTCTTTGGATGAAGATGTGGATGCAACTTCCAACATTTCTCAATCCAATGCCCACTTATGTTGCATTGAGTACAAAAGTTTTTGTGAGAACGTCCTAGCAAAAATGTATTTGAACTTGGAGGATGATTTTCCTTTCTAGTCTCACTTCCAATCGACATATTCATTCTCTTAACTAATGATTTCCTTTTTTGGAACTTAGCTACACAATGGTTAAGTGCACAACAAAAGTGTAAGGAAACACATTCCACAACATTTTATTCAAATCATCATGTTGTTTATAGTCATATAAAGCTTTTGAATAATTAGGACATTTATACCTTTTATGGTGGTCCTTTTGATTATGATCCTAGCAAGGAGAATTTGAATGACGAGGAGAACTTGACTTAGTTCGTCCTTTGAAGTGTTCATCTCTCTTTGGAGATATTTTTCCAAAAACATCATCATCATGACATGATTCTCCTTCAACATGCAAGGGTTATTTCTTCACGAATTTCACACTTGAAGAATTCCTTGACTTTACAATTATGGGTCATTCTCCAACTTCTTCTTGAACATATCCCAAACCTTCATGCTAAGTTTGTGGTCTCGCCTAAATCTGGTTAATAATTCCATGACTATTAATTCCAATACCCTTACTATTGTACCCCATTTTGGTCAACAATTTCATACCAATACCCTTGGTATGTTTCTCAAATGATGCAAAAGAAGCATTATCATTGCTAAGACAATGAATTAAACATGAAGTATATTTTACCTCTATTTCTACTTGTGACTCTTGGACCTCTACCTGAAGCTTAGCCAACTCCTCCTTCTTCTCTTTTGTAGACAAAGTGGTAGATGAAGATTCAAGAAAACCACTCTTGTGATTTAACATATAAGCAGTTTTCTTCATCGAACAAAGGGTACAAACATCAGTCATTCCATGACCACAAACTTGTTGAGACTTGGCAGAATCTTCAATAGCATAACATTCCCAATTTTTCTCTTCAATGACATTTTTCAACATCGGGTGCAACTTCTTCTTTTCATCATCTGCTACTTCGAGCAATCTTCTTAGTTCCATGTTCTCCACTTGGAGAGAAGAATTCATTTTTTCCAATTCTAGGAGTCTTTCACGTTGAACATTTTCACCCATGCCTGTGATCTGGTCAGAACCTGCTCTGATACAATGTGATTTGAAAATGGAAATTGAACGTCCTCTAACACTTTGCAAGTATGATAAATTTGGGTCTTTAAACATTAACTTATTTTGCAACTTTCCAACTGTAAATAGTTAAGTTTTCAAGGAACTTAAAGATGAAACAAAAGCATATGCAATCCAACATAGTAAAAATGAACAACCATGTGATAACTAATTTCACCCCTCTTGGGCTACGTCTTTGGGCCCTGCTGTAATGGCTAGGCCACTTTATTGATCTTAGCAACAAAAAGAGTACATTACAACTCTTTGACTCATAGAGTAAACCTCCTTATAGAGTGGCACTTGTTTCTACTACAAAGAAATGTTCTTGTTCAAAGAACTCTCACTCACAAGTTGACTCAACAACAAAGAAAATGATGGTGTCAAAAGAAAAATGACTCTCTCACTGAATGTGGCAACAAGTCCTTGTACTCATTCTGAGATCAAAAGCACAAAATTCAACTACTTCATAATGAAGTGGTAAAATGGTCTTTTCTCACAAAAAAAAAAATGAGAATATACTGAAAATGGTTGCTCTAATGAAGAAACAACTACTACAGATGCATCTGGAAGGTTGTACAACCATTTCCTAGGCTCTTTCCATGCTAAAAAAGGTCTCCATATGGACTCAAAAAGAAAAACATAGTATTTATTTGCAACACAAATGGACTTGTCTCTACAAATTGTCCAACATGCAGTGCTCAAATGACAAAATAATGCTTCCATTTAGTTCAGAACATGCAAAAACCCCTATGTAGGCTCTTCTTGGGCTCAAAAAGACTAAAAATGACCATGTTAGGTCTCTTTGAACATTTTTGTACTATATGTCCTGCAAAATGACAAGACTAGCTAATTGAGCAATCAATCCTTTTGGCAGATCATTGAGTGAAAATTTTGCCTGGGACCAGCATTGATTCTGCTACAAATGGTGCAAATTGTCACCTCCTTAAATGCGCCACTAAGCCCTTAGCACCAAATTTTTAGCCCTTAACTTAGGCACGTGGATTCACATGGCCAAGGGCTAGGCCACACACTTGCCTCTCTGGCCTTAGCTCCACAATATTTGCATTTGGTCGCATTAGAGGCCATGTGGCCGTGCGTTGGGGCTACATGCCAGTTCCCTCTGTCGTCGGCTCTGAGTATGGTCACATCATCGTAATGGGACTAGGGGCCAACTTAACTGCCTACCCCCTCTGACTTCATCATTAGTTGTATGGTGAGGCATAAGACTTGGGGTCATGGCCTAACCACCCCATCCCCCTCAAATCACAAAAATAATGTTTCCATTGAGTTCAAAACACCCAAAAACCCCTTTGTAGGTTCTTTTTGGGCTTAAAAAGACTAAAAAATGACCAAGTTAGGCCTCCTGGAACATTTCTCTACTATATGTCCTGCAAAATGAAAAGATTGGCTAACTAAGCAATGAATAACACCTTCTGGAATACCGTCAACTAACAAATTTGCTTGGGACTGATGTAGTTTCCACCGCAAATGGTGAAATTTGTCACCTCCTTAAGCGCACCATTAAGGCCTTAACACATACTTTTTAGCCCCAAACTCACTCATGTGGATTCATATGGCCAAGGACTGGCCCATGCGCCTGCTCTCCGACCTTATTTCTGGGTTCTCTTCCTTTGGTCGCATTGGAAGCCATGTGTTCGTGGGATGGGGCCACACACTATCTCCCTCTGCCATTGGCTTCGGGTATGGTAACATCGTCGTAATGGGACTGAGGGTCGGGCTAACCATCTGCCCCCTCCACCTTCATCATTGGTTGTAAGGTAAGGCATAAGACCCGGGGCCAAGGCTTAACCACCCCACCCCCCTCTGCTTCTTCTGTGGATGTATCGTGAGCTAGGTGACCAGGGTTCGAGCCATGTGCCCCACCCTTCTCGTTGACTGCTAAAAGACTCCATTTGAAATATAATTGGACCCCTCATATGGTTAAGTCCCAATGATATGGCGTAATGGCAAGATTTTCTTTTGTACAGAGGAGGTCATAGGGTTGAACCCCATTAGGTCAATCGGACTCCTAACCATATTTTTTCAGGCCCTGAGGGAAACATGTTGCCTCCTGATTGGCCTTACCCAAACCAAACAACCAAACATGATTCAACACCTCACCCTGTCTGGCCATGCCACATGACAGCACGTGATTTCCCGTACTGTACATTGTACCTGCACAGTTAGTTGTTGACATCAGGATGATGTCACTGTACGGCCTACCCAGTCAACCCTGCAAGTTGACTTTTTTGTTGTTTTGCCAAAACTTTAAAATGTGATAACTTTCGCATACGGTGTCGAATTGAGACGACTCAAGAATTTTTGGAATGATAACTATGAGATCTACAATTTGGCACCATTTCAATAGATTCTAAGCACTTTGATTTTTGAGCATATTTTGATCCCTTGGATCATTCTGGATCAACAACTTCCAAAATTTGTGCATGCCATGGAAACAAAAGGTGTTTGGCGTCTTATTCAAGTATCTAGTTTATGGGAATCCTCAATGGCTCAAAAATACATTAGGCCTTTATCTACTCTGGAATGGATTCACACTCCTTTAAAACCGCACAAAAATGTTTCCATTTCTTGGAAAACAATTCTCAAGACCTTTAACATCAGAGGGAATATTTTATGCAGGAACGTGGGAAATGGCCACAACATCTTCATTGGGAAGGATCCATGGATAGGTACAGTCTCCACTAGTAACGCCTTCCTGATCCCCTAATACAATTTCTAGCGAGCAAAAATATATTCACCTTAAATCAGGTTTCTTTAGGTTCTTCCTGGTCATTTACTGTTGATTTACAACTTGAGGGGGAGGCAGCTTCAGTTTGGGAACACTATACCAGGGCCCTAAATTTCTATAATATTTGCTTCGTAGGAGAAGATGACCAAATCATTTGGATCAAATCCCACATGGGAGATATGCACCAAAATTTGGATATTTATCCCAGATTTCGAAAATTTAGAATCCTCCATGGTGGGGAGGAATTCCTTGAAAAATTTGTTGTCCCCATAAATAAATAAAAAATCATGTGGTTTATGTTAAAATGGAAGCTTACAACTTGGGGCACTCTTCAAATACCCTCTTTTCAGGGACCCAAGATTTGTATTCTCTGTAAATAAAAATCAGAAACAATCCCCCACCTATTTATCAATTGTCCCTTCATAAAGTAAGTCTTGAAGGAATTAAAATGCTCTTTCCAACAAGCCAAGGATTGGAAGGAAGACAACATATCAAGCTTCTTAAAGGCTTGGATCTACAGTCCTCTTCCTAATAATCTAAAGGGTCATCCCTTGTGTGTTAGTTGAGGAATATGGCTTGAGCGCAACTATACCATCCTTGATTATTCTTCTCTTAATCCCATCAAAGTCTCCTCCTAAAGTATTGCCATCTCTGATTCTCTAGACTTATGTCCCCCACCTCTTCCTCCAGTACTCCCCCCCCCCCACCCCCCCTTCCCGCCCATGTGGTAATTGAATTTGACTACCCTTGGACTTTCTTTGATGGTGTGTTAGGTCCCTATAATACTAGTATAACTGCTAGATTGTTATTGATGTGCCCCATAGAATCCCATTATTGTTATTGTTGTGTCCTTACATTATTATTGTTATGTAGGCCCTAATTATATTTTGACCCTCTAGGATCCTATATATACCAAGGAAGTATTTTCATTTGAATCACCCAAGAATTTTTCATTTATGTGATGTAAAGGGAGGTTGCCCCCTCTAAATGACTTATTATCTAGTCATTAAGATCTATATTTTCTTATGTTTATGTGTTATTTTGATCTATATACATAACATGGTGCTATCCAAGGCTCCCCTACTATTGGTGGTACTAGGGGGATTCTTCATCTCTCTCATTCCCATCCTCTCTCATTCTCTTCCAACATAGGCCCCGCCTCAAACAATATGGTTGAACTTGTTGCTCTCTACGCTATCATCATTTTAGCCATATAAAAAAATCTCCACTTTCTACACATTTATGGAGACTCTCGAGTGGTCATACACTTTATGGAGACTCTCAAGTGGTCATACACTAGATGAACAAGAAAACAAAGCTTCAATCTTTAAACTGCAGCCTCTCATGGAAAATTTACAAAGAAAAGTCTCTCAGTTCTCTTTTATATCTTTGATCATATTTATAGGCACCAGAACAAGGAAGTAGATAGGTTATCCAAAAATGACTTAGATATGGACCGAGGCACATGCAAAGTCTTTGAAGATCAAGAAGGAAACAAAACAAAATTGTTTTTTACCCTTGGGTCTGAGGAGGTAGGTGGCAAATCCAAGAAATACCCTACATCAAGTCTGCACACATCACTACTTCAATTTTTAACACTTCTTTCCATCCACTGGAAAATGTTTTGGCTGATGTTTACTCTTTTAGTGGAGGCATCATATAGATGAGCTCTTCATTGTGGATCTTGTATCTCTACGTGTTGAAATCAAGTCCACAAGGGGCTAAAACAAACTTTTGAGCCCACTCCTATGTGGGAATGTTTTCTAAAAACAATCAAGGTGTATGTAACACAACTATTTTTTAAATTAGGTGTTGAATATAAAACAATATTGAGAATTTTAAGCACACAACTATTATGATATATATTTTTATTTTTGAAATTAGGTGTTGAATATAAAACAATATTGAGAGTTTTAAGCACACAACTATTTGATATATATTTTTTTTGAAAATGGCCACATGTATGATGTAGAATCTACATATATGACTTTTTTACATATTTAATAAGAGTAACAAACTTTTTTCTCGAAAAAGAAAAAATATTTTTAAAAATATTTTAATAAATATTTTTATTTTAAATTGTTTAAGTAAAGATTTTACAATTTAATAAATTTCCAACATCATTAATTGTATATGTTATTGTTATTTGTATATGTTATTTGGGCATGTCGTAACTGCGCTCTACTCCCGCCGCCGCCTGCAAACATTAGGTCTGAACCGATCTTTGGCCGCTCGGGATGGCCCCTCCGGAGGCTTCGCCGGAGGAGGCAGCTCACCAACACGCCTTCTCTGCCTTGATCAAGTCCATGCCTCCTCAGTGAGCTTGCCCTTCAGTATCAAAGTTCGTGAAAAAACTTGATGGGTTACAGGAAGTTTCTCTCCCTCCAACTTTGCCCAAAATGGTTGCTCTTGCCTTGGCAGAAAAAGGACTTATTGGGAAATTTACAGGACTTTGGCCCTCTCCAAAAACAGTCAAGAGGTGGGTGGAAAGAAATTGGACAGACAAAATACAAGGAAAAATATCTATCAAATTTTGTGGAAAGGGATATTTTACATTTCATTTTGAGACAAAGGAAGACAAGGATTTAATCTTCCGTAATGGGCCTTATTTCATGGATTCCAGAGGTTTATATTTAAACAAATGGACTCCGGATTTTGACCCAGAGCTTGATATTCCTAATGCGGTCCCTGTTTGGGTTTGGCTTCCTCACCTTCCCTTGCATTGCTGGGGAGATGAATCTGTGCATGCTATTGGGAATGCTGTTGGGAAATACATTGATCAGAGTGAAGCGATAGATAACATGCAGGCATGTGCCCGCATCTGTGTAGAAGTGGATTTGGGTAAAGGCCTACCAGAAGCCATCAAGCTCAAGGTTGACGACTGGATGCACATTCAGCATCTTGACTATGAACAGATCCCCTTCAAGTGCAAGGTATGTCATGAGTACAGTCACTTTTCTAATCGTTGCACTAAACTTTCTAATGTAGAAAATAATCCTCAAGAAGAGCAATGGGAAACCGTTAAAAAGAAAAAGACAGCCCCTAATCCTAAACCATCCCATGAAGCAGGTCCTTCCTCTCGACCTCCCCCAATTTCCCCTCCCTCTTCTCCCCCGCCTTCAATTCCTCTCCCTTCTTCCCCTCAACCTCCCCTATCTTCTGATCGCCAGTCGGATCCCCTTACCTCTTCTCCCTCTTCCAATCCCTTTCACATCCTCTCTCTTCGCGAGGAATCCCCTTCCTTGATTCAATCTGATCCTACCTCTTCTCCCCTTCCCCAGGTCATTTCCTCTTCCGTCCCGCCTGATCCTCCCCCTCTCAGAATCACCAAAAGCAATTCCAAGGAGCATGGATCCATTCTAGACAATCAAAAGAAGCCTGGAAGAAAGTCTACCAAACAGCACAGGGATGAAAATGCGCAAAAAGACATAGAATTGGGGCTCCAGAACCCCATTGATTCATATATTCAAGGACCAATAGACAAAGACATAGCAAACAAAGACAAGGGAGGGAGAGCAACTCCTCGCACCTCTCACCTGAAATGATTAAAATCCTCTCATGGAATAGCAGGGGACTAGGGCACCCCTCCAAATCAAATGCCTTAAAGGATATTATTAACCAAGAGAAACCAACCATTGTTTTACTCCAAGAAACAAAGCAGAGACAACCAGAGATGAACAAGATTATTGAACAACATAAGCGCTACAAAGGATGTATATGTGATTCCAAAGGAGCCTCAAGAGGAATTGCTACACTTTGGCTTCAAGATGAATGGAACAGCACAGCAGAAATAGTAGAACAGCATTGGGTAAAGATTGTATTGCAGAATATTATCAGCATTCAACAGATAGTAATTTACAATGTTTATGTCCCAAATCATTACAGGGATAAAGAAGTTTGCTGGGACTCTCTCAGCAATAATATAGTAGAAGAAAATATCAGCAACATCATTTTAGGAGGTGACTTAAACCTCATTTTACGTGCTAATGAAAAACGTGGAGGCAGCTTCAACCCAGATCCTTTTAGAAATCAGTTGGAAAATGTTATGCAACATGGTGATCTTGTCGATATCATTCCAAATAATTGCAAATACACCTAGATTAATCGCAGATTGGGGAGAAATAATATTATGGAAAGGCTCGACCGAATCCTGGTAAATGCATCCCTTCTCTCCACCTTTTCAGCTGTCAATGCTTCCATCCTTCCTTTTGCTGCTTCAGACCATTATCCCACTGCTTTAACCCTTGAATCTCTCTGCCCCCTGGGCCCTCTCCCTTTTAAATACAGTCCTTTATGGAATGACATTGAACCAGCCAAAGTGTTGGTCCAGCAAACTTGGTGCCAACATGTCGAAGGATCCCCAAGTTTTATTTGGGAAAGCAAACTTAGAAATGTAAAGAATGCTCTCAAGAATTGGGAAAAAACCCAATATAAAGAGCCAGAAGCAAAGAAAAGAGAAGTGAAAGCCAAAATTGAAGAAATTCACTATGCACTAGAAAAGAAAGAATATTATCAGGCTGAAAAAAAATCAAGAAGAAAATCTTTACAGTCAGCTATACAGTATCAGAAGAGAAGAGGAAGAAAAATGGCGAATTAAATCAAGGCAGACTTGGTTGAAGAGCGGAGACAGGAACACAACTTTCTTCCATAAGCAAGCCATTATTCAGCAAATCGGGAATAATATAACAGCTATCACAGATAACGCAGGCACTCAACACAATGATAAAGCAACCATCAAAAACGTTGCCTCAGAACATTTTAAAGAGCTGCTAACTGAATCAGGGGAGGATGAAAACTACCTGACTTCCTACAGCATTTGCCAAAAAAGATTGCAACAGAAGCAAATGAAAGGCTGACAAAGGAAATAAAAGAAGACGAAATCAAGGAAGCAATTTGGGGTCTCCAGCCAGACAAGGCACCAGGGCCAGATGGCTTTCCTATTTGTTTTTATACGGAGTATTGGGAAATGATCAAAAATGACCTCATCAAATATTTTAAATGGATTCAGAGGAAAAATAAATTAGGAGGCTACACAAATTCAACACATCTGGCCCTCATTCCAAAGGAGAACCGGCCTTCAAATTTCTCCCATTTCTGGCCCATATCCTTATGTAACTCTTCCTACAAAATTTTCACAAAAATTCTTGCTTCCCATCTCAAACCTCTATTGCCTATGTTAATCTCTCAAAACCAAGGTGGCTTTATGACAAATAGGCACATTTCAGATTCTATTCTCTTAGTCCAGGAAGCCGTTCACTCAAGCCATTCTAGAAATCAAAAGGGCTTCATCCTGAAATTGGAATTGGCAAACGCTTTTGACAGGGTTAAACACTCCTTTCTATTTGTTGTTCTTCAAAAAATGGGCTTCTCATCCTTCTTTATTGATCTCATAAGAGCCTGTATCTCTGCCCCTTGGATGGCTCCCCTTATCAATGGTAGACCCGGCCCTGCCTTTCAATCTTTAAGAGGATTAAGGCAAGGCTGTCCTCTGTCCCCCTACCTTTTCCTCTTAATGGTTGAGTCCTTCACTTGCGCCCTTGACCATAAACGACAGACAGACCTCATCATTGGAATCAAATTTGAAGATGGCGTGAAAAACATCAATCACTCCCAATTTTCTGATGATACCCTGCTGATTGGAGGGGCGTCCGTAATCATAGCTCGAAGATTCAAATATTTATTAGACAAATTCATGAGATATTCAAGGGGAATGATTAATCACTTCAAAAGTTGTATTTATGGATGGAACGCCTCAGCGCAAATGCTTAAAAACATAGCCAACATCTTCGATGTGCCTTGCAAGTTAAATTGGCACCATTTCAGTTATTTGGGAATGCCAGTGAATATAGGAAACACAAGAGTTGATGTTTGGGAAATAGCTTTAGATCAAATGAAAAGAAAAGTTCAAAAGTGGGGAGCCTCTTGGCTCAACCCAGGTGGACGATTGGTACTACTCAAATCGGGCCTTTCCTCGCTTCCTCTTTACCAATTCTCTCTTGCCCAGGCTCCAGCCTCTTTTCTCTGCAAAATGGACAGTATTCTCAGGTTTTTCATTTGGCAGGGAGGAAAAAATGAAAAGAGAAAATATAACTTGATTGGATGGAAACAAGTAATTCAAAACCAAGAAAAAGGAGGTCTTGGAATTATATCCCCATCTCTCACTAATTCAGCCTTTGGTGGCAAGATAGTCTGGAGGCTTATTGAAGACCAATCAACTTGGTGGAAAAAAGTTTTGGAGGCCAAATATCTCAGCCACCCAAGGCAGCATCTGCTTACAACTGAAATACCCAACAAGAACAGCACAAGGATCTGGAAACTCTGTAAAAAATCCATCTCCTTTATGGCTCAAAATGTCTCCAAGGTTCCCAAAGGCGGCAGCAAAATCAACATTGGCACTGATAAAATTATGGGGAATTATCCAATTAGCAGTCTTCTAGGTATGGCTCCAATAATTCTCTTTCTTCAAAGTAAAGGAATATACAGTTTAGATCAAATTTCGCAATGGGATACAAATACCCAAGCTTGGAAGAGATGGAGCCTTCCTCCCATCCCTCAACGACTCAAAGAGAATCTTGACAACTTTCAGATACACCTCCACAACATTGCTCCTACAACAAAAAATGGCAAGGATGGATTCTGATGGGACCCCACTGGCACCAGCTACTCAATACAAGCAGGATACAATTATCTATGCAACAAGGACTACCCAGCACCAACATGGACACATTGGAAAACAGTGTGGAAATCAGAAGCCATCCCTAAGGTGAAATTTTTTATGTGGACCCTCTTAAAAGAAAAAACTCTCACTGCAGAAAATATTTAAAAAAAAGGCATTGTTGGACCCTCCAGATGCCCTAATTGCCAAGAAGCGGAGGAGTCCATCCAGCACCTCTTCATTTCGTGTCCTTTTGCTTTTTCTTGTTGGAACAGTATTACCCCAATCGTTCCCTTCACCTGGAACTCTGAGCAATCCATTGGGGACGTCCTTAACAACTAGAAAAAAAAGTACCCCTGGCAATCCATGAAAAACAACATTGCCAAGAGAGTGTGGGATGCCCTCCCATTTGCCCTCTTATGGAGGATCTGGATTTCTAGGAACAGCAAGATCTTTAAAGATAAAGAGACCACAATCAGGCATCTTTGCAGCAAGGCTAAAAGCCTTGCGATAGAAACCATCGCTTCTAAGAGCACAAAAAAAATGGACATGACAAGTCTTTGGGTTGAAGAAAAAGATTTCATAAGGAGTCTGATAGATAAGATCAGTATCCTGCCAGCAGCGAAAATCAACAGCAATCACAGTCACAACTGGAAAATCGACTAAAGCAGGATGACTTCAACAAGTGGCTCCACACTAGCAACACCCACTCCTTGTTCTTTGACGGTGCCTCCAAATCAAATCTAGGAGCAGGGGGAGTTATCTACAATCCCAATGGTGATCCCTTAGTCACCTTTGAGTGGGGATTAGGGATCCTCTCAAACAACAGAGCAGAGGCTCTAGCGCTCTATCAAGGAATTCTTCAACTACAAATTCATGGAATCAAGAAAGCTATGATCTTCGGCGATTCGGCTATCATTATCAGTTTAATGACTAGCAAACGAAAAGCCTCCAACATCTTCTTACAGCAAACCATCAGTAGATGCCAAGTCATGATCAATCAAACTCAGGATTTCCATTTTTACCGTATCCTTCGGACCATCAATCGGGAAGCTGATAAATGCGCCAACCAAGCTTGTATAAGACCAAAAGGAAATATCCTCTGTAACAACGAGAAACAATTCCAATTTCTTCCATGACTCCCATGACTTGTAAAAAAATTTCATATCTAAAGACTCACATCTTGCTCAGGGCGTACCCTGACCAAATCAAAAATAATCCCGAGACTATCTGTTCCACACCGCCGGAAATCCTCCCTTTTCTCCCTGCAGTCTCCTCAAACTTTTTGAATCTATGTTGCCCATGCAGAATGCGTGACCACCTATTTGCTTCAGCATCAGACTTTATTTTTTCTGAAATTTCTTATCGCTCTACTCTCGATTCTCTGAGCCCTCTTTCCTCCCTCTTCCCTGCTCTTCAGATCCCTTGTTTGGTTTTCATTGTCTCGTCGATTACAGCTTTCTGGAGCAGTATTTCAGCGTTTCTTCAGGACAGAGCCGAGGACCTCCATATGGCCCGCAGCGAAGATTGTCTTCACTATCGAGACTTGCAGGAAGAATTTGAGCAAATCAAAACGCATCAGCGCCTCTTGGATGAGAAAATTGATTCCGCTCCCAGGATAATCACTACTAAAGGAACAGCTGATCTAAAAGAACAGCAGAAAAGGAACAATAGAAAAGGGACGGCAGAAAAGGAACAGCAGGAAAAACGGAACAGCAGAAAAGGAACAGCAGGAAAAACGGAACAGCGGAAAAGGAACAGCAGAAAGTCACATAAGTGTAGATTAAATGTTTTGTAAATTTTGTTTACTTCTTTCTCAGTTTGTCTGAATCTATTCCTGTGTCAGTACTTTTCGAATTGAAAATGAAAGCAATTTAGCAGAATGCTTTAATGTAATCCAGTTCCAAGCTCATCCTGCAAGTGCTACTCATGTAATACTGGAGCTTAGCCTCCCTATCTTTTTTTGAATACAACCAGCAGCCGAATTTGTAAAAAAAAAATATATGTTATTTGACTTAATTATAAATTAGATTTAATTTTTTTTATAGCATTACATTATACAAATCATGCATTATGAGTCAAGTCTTAAAATAAATTATCAAAATAAATTTGAAAATATTTTTATGTTTAAAAAATCTCCAGTAAAAATGGAATTATGTTAATATGGCGCATACATACTTATATTAATGCATTATAGGTTTAGTTTTTACTTGTACATTAAAATTTTCATACAAATTGGGTGGTTAATTCTTTTATAATTTACTATATATTTATGCTATGTTTTGACAAATTATCATTAAAGGTGATGAGCTTTTTTAAATAATTGGGGAAATTAAGATGAGATAAGGTTACCTGCGAGTGATTGTTCACTTTTTTCTTTTGTTTTTTTGTAAACAAGGTAAAAACTCAATACAATATTACAATATTAATTTTTTTTAATTTATTCGTTTTATATATTAAACGTTATGTTTCCAAAAATTCTCAAAGTTTCATGATTATATTAAAGTGAGATAAGGTTATCTTTGAGTGATTGCTCACCTTTTTTTAAAGAATAAAAAACTCAATACTGATAAAATTGAAAAATATTTTATTAATTTAATATTAAACAGAAATTTGTTTTTAATTTTCCACTCATTTATCTGATAAGTTAATGAAAATGAAAACTAAATACGATTACAAGGTTTCACATTTAAATCCTTGTTTGCTTACCTTAATGATACACAAAGTTGGCTTTTCTCCGGGCATAAAATAATAATTAATTAATATTATATATATATATATATATATATATATATTTTTGGGAGAATTAGAAGATTTTTTCATGGGAGAAAAATTACATGTAGATTGGTTTTTTCAAAGTCTAGAAATTGTCGTTTAGTTTGTGAATCAAAGATCGTGTTATAAAAGAATTACAAATATAGGTTTAACAATAAAAAATACTAGTAAATCTATTAATTAATTGTAAAATATTAAAGACTAGCAATAATAGTATTTCTTTTTCCTTATGAAATCATTTTCTCGCATTTCGTGGATGGTAAACTAGTAAATCGTAAATCTATTAATTAACCATCCTAGATCCCTAGAACTTTGAATCTATCTTATCCTAAGTGGAATCAAATGCCTCAAGATGCAAACCTTTCTACAAATTATTAATCCAAAATTATTAAATCTAGTAATATTAATATTATAATATATTAATTTTAATAATAATAATAATAATAATAATAGATTTAATGATGTTTTTAACATGGCAGGAAAACAAAATTTATAATAAAACTACATCAAATTAATATGTTTAGAGACCCAGAAATATTTATGTCTTTAAAGATTTTTATATATCCATAAAATATGGTTTTTCCTTTTAAAGTTTCATTTTACAAATATTTAATTAAACTAATTTGGAGCATAATTTTCGATTCTTTGTGTTGAATTATATTGTAGTTTTTATTATTTAATTATATTGTAGTTTTTTTTATCTATATAGTTATTCTCATTTTTGTTTTGGCCAAACATTAATTTATTATTATTATTATTACTTTATTGGAGACATGACATACTTACACATCCCCTCATACGGGGTTGTAGAATGCATAATGCGCCTCTAGATGCAATAACAAACTATTAGAGACTAATAATTGTATATTTTTTTCTTAGAATGAAATAACTTCCCCACATTTTATGGATAGTAAACTGGTAAACCAAGCATTGTCCCAAGAAAATCTAAATGACTCAATCTGTGATCAGCAACAATATCAAAAATCTTTAAGTTTAACTCTAAACCACTTAATCTAAACCTTAAGACTAACTATAATTATGCAGAAGGTGTGTTTTGTATTGGAAATGGGCCTGAGGAATTTATATTTTCAATAACATGAATGGTTGAGATTGCAAGCCAAGCGAATATTTTGTGATCCAGTGTACAATATGGAAAATTTGTCAATTTCTTAAGTATGCTCCTCTTTTTAATTTATTAAAAACTCATTTGTGAAACGTGGCTATCCTTGTAATTTATTAAAAAGATATTTATGAAATGTGGCATTGGCATTTTGTGTTGGTCCAGTTCATTTGGCTATTGAAACGTGGGATGGATCACTTCTTTTAATAATATTATTTTTTAATTGTTATAGGTTTATAGCAATATTATTATTATTAGTTAACAATGAATATTAAGTTTAATATTAATATTAATAAACATGTGTTTTAATATTAATATTAATGTGAATATTAGTGTTAATATTAATATGAAATTATTAATAAAATTAACCTTTTTAATATAAAGATTATTAATTTCAATAAATATATTAAATTATGTTAATTGCTCTTATTATAAAAGTTAATTGGCACATTGGAAAATAATGTCTTTAATAGCCACATTTACTAATGTAGTTGGACAAACTTATTTGATAAAAAAATTAAAGACTTTTAAAAGGAAAAGAAAGAAATAACTCCAATATTTACCTGGTTTTTTACTTGGTTTTCCCTAAATATCATATTAAAATGTAAACTCAAAAAGCAGAATCATCATGATAAGGATTGGATAAAAAAATTAAAGTATTTTAAATCGAGGAGAAAGAAATGCCTCCAATATTTACTTGACTTTCCCTGAATATAGTGACTCAAAATATATTAACTCAAAAAACTAATGTAAATTCAAAAAGCAGGATCATCATGAGAATTTTTCTATTCTCATGTGATCCAAATCAATATTATACAAAAATTGTTTTATAACGGATTGTCTTAATTGAAACAAAGTTGTAACAACTTTCTAAATGACAATGGTTCATCTTTTGGAAATCCTAACTATTTCAATTAAGTCAATTACAATGTCCATGAATGGCTCCTTTCAATGTCAAATTGGCTCTAATGTGTGTCTATCCATATACGTCTTTGTTGTTATTCAAAGAGGAACAGAGTATCCAAAATAAACTTGGTGTTATAACAACAACGTCAGCAGAATCTTCATTCCATCTATAGCAAGATAGAATTAGGGAGATATCGTCTTGTAACAACATCTCAACTAGTCATACCACCTAAAATAGTCCTTCGTCAATTCAATAATAAACTAGCCTAAATCAGTTATTTATGTCAAATTACAAGAAAAACTAGATAGTAAAGATGACATGCAAAAGGGAACATGCTTTAGTTAATAATGGCTGACAAAATGACAAGGCGTGGCATTTAAAGTCAGTTTTGTGTCCCAACACTAACTTCAGTCCAAACCACCTCTAAATCAAATGGGGAATGCATAAGGATGCCAAATATTGGCTAGACCATTGGGGGATAATGGAGGAGACCATTTTGCAAGATAAAGATATTATTGAAAATATTATTACATGAAAATTTAAGGGAAAATTATGAGATGATAAAGAGTTAGAGAGAAAAATGAAACTAAGATATTATGAGGTGATCAACCTAAATTTTTAAAATTAAAAGTATCTCTCTATCTTCACTATTATAAAGAAGAAAATAAGTATTGCTAAAATAAGAACAAACTCATATGAGCTCCATAATGAAACTAGGTGTTGGTCAATTCCAAAAACACCATGGCATGAAAGAGATTGTCACCTTTCTCACATTAAGAAGGTTGAATGTGAAAATCACTTTTTGCTTAGATTGTCCAACTTATACTCATATTTGATCTAAATTTCAAATTACTTATCAAACCACCAATCTTCTCGACCTTTTAACTCAATAAAACTATGGTGAGTTTATACTCAAATTAGATCTAAATTTTTTCCGCTTGGGGTAGCTCAATTAGCAATGGTCGTGGAAATGAAGTCTCACCGATCCGAAAGTCTTGGATTCAAATCTTGTGCTATCCCCCCGATCGGGGTGAGAAGTTGGACATGATGAAGATGTAGTCCTACCAAGCTTACAAAAAAAATAGATCTAAATTTCAAAGTACTTGTCACACTACCAACATTTTTTACCTTTTCACTCATCAAAGCTATGATGATCTTGGAATGCTTCTCTTAAATATTTTCAAATATTGAAATAAAATTTTAAGAAAATTCAAGTAATCATTTACCTCCTTAATGTTTGATAAACCACATTTGATATTAAAAAATATTAATCATCATTTTTTTTGTTAGGTATTGTGAGTCTTGAGATGACTGGCACACCTAACATGTGACATGAGTTGCCACGACCCAAGAGCATCTAAGTCATCAAAATCACCCGACGATCGCATTGGCCTAGGTCCCCCTAGCCCTTAGCATGGTTGGATTTTTTCCAATAAGGTTTTGAACCGATGACCTTTTCACCATGAGGAGAGAACACCCTATCACCATCTATTCTACGCCACATAGGAAAATATTAATCATCATTATCATTTAATTTTTATTTTAATTCAAAATCTAAATTTAATTTTTATAGAAAGAAAAATATGTATTAATATAAACCTTTTAATAATATTTAAATAAATAATTTAATTTTAAATTTCTTAATTAAGGATTTTACAGTTTAATAATTACACTTTAATAAATTTCCAACGACATTAATTGTATATGTTATTTGATTTAATTATAACTTCGATCTAATTTTCTTTAATGTGTTAACAATAAGTCCTTAATTTTTTGTTTGTTATGTTATTTATATTATATAAATCCATTTTATATGTTATTTGACTTAATCCATTTTATATGTTATTTTTTATTGTAAATATTATATAAATCCATTATAGTATTGAATTATAAAAATCATGTGTTAAGAGTCAAGTGTTGGGTGTGGAGCTTGATTATCTTTCTGATTGTTTAGAGGTTTTTGTTTCAACGGCATTGGATCTCTATTCTTAATGGGGTGACAATGCCTCCCATTTAATCACCATCAGGGGGTCCAAGGGGGGGCGATAGTGACTTTTATGAGCCCCCTGGGCAGCAAGTGTTCGAGGGCAGTGCCCCCGAAGCTAAAAATAGATGAAAATTTGTCTTGTAAAATATTGTAATTTGTAATCAATTTGGGTCGTTCATTAGGCAGATGATCTGACGGTAGAAGTTATCTTAATCTAGGTTTTTTTCCCTAGAAGGCATCCCCTCGGTTTATATGAGGGAATTGTATTATGGTTGTGGATTAATATTCTAAGAGAGAGAGAGGGGTGGGGGAAGAGGAAGAGTAAATTACAATGTATCTATTGTAGGTTGTATCTCTTCATTTTGTTGGATAATATAAAAGGAAGGACTAACTATTTCTCTATGGATGTAGCCCAAATTAGGTGAACCACTAATATTTGTGTCTCTCTTGTTTTATGTGTTTATGTATTTGTGTTTCCGAAATATTTTGTGTATTTCATTGCTCCGTTAATTAATTTCTAACATCCAATCCTTAATTTTTTAATTATTTTTTTGGTATTTATGTTTAAAAAATCTCCATACATATATTAATGCATTATAGTTTTAGTTTTTTATTTTCACATTAAATTTTTTCTTAATAATTTGATTTGGATTTATGGATGGAACACATCCATCCAAATTGGGCGGTTAGTTCTTTTAAAATTTTTTACATTTTATAGATTTATGCTATGTTTTGACAAATTCTCATTAAAGGTGATGGATTTTTTTAAATAAGTGGGGAAATTAAGATGGGGAACCATTGACTATTATAGGGAAAAAGAAAAAGGCGAAGAGATAAGTGAGAAAATCCATGATATCCACTGTCTTCTTCTACATTTAGTTCATTAAGGGGATTAAGACAAGGGGATCCTTTATCTATCTTCCTCTTTATCCTTGCAATGGAAGACCTAGGTAGACTCTTAAAGTAATATTTCTCCAAGGGAAAAAGGGCTTAAGTTGTTTGGGTAGAATTTACAAGGTACACATCAACAATTCGTTGATGATGTTTTTTTTATTTTGGTTTCCAACATTACGAGAGGAAAAAAAAACAAAAAATATCATGCAAATATTTGCAGATGCTTTAGGTACTATGATAATAAGGAGAAAATCAAGTTCTTATTTTTCAATTGCAAGGACTCTATCGCTAATCACCTGACCTAGGTCTCGGAATTCATATGAGGTTCCATCCATGTACAATACATGGAAGTACGATTACTCTTCTATCATAAACGCATAGGGTGTTGGCAAAAGTTGATAAATAAATGGGGAGAAAATTACAAAATTAGAGATTTTTAGTACTTAATTTTGCAGGCATGTTATTATTAACTAAGTCAGTTTTGCAGGTTATTCCTTTGTATAAGATGACAGCTATGCCACTTCCCAAAACTATAGGGAGTAAGTTCAAAAAAATTTGGAGAGAATTCTTGTGGAAAGCAGTGGCTAAAGCAAAAAGATGGATGTTTGTCGGCTGGGATAAACTTACTCTACCCAAGACTTAAGGGGGATTAGGGCTACGAGATCCGAACGACATGAGCATTGTGCTTGGAGGAAAAATATGGTGGAAGTGGGTCAAAGGAGAAGAACACCTATGTTTACAAATTTGGAATCGCAAATATACCAAGTTGTCAACACTAGAGGAAATATTGTGAATAAATGAGTCTCAAGTTGGGTTGAGCCTATGGAACTAGGCTCAAGGCATATGAAATGGCTAAGAAATTTATCATTTGGGATGGGAAATCAGGTAATAATGTCAATTTTTTGGATGAGGCTTGGCAATAGATGCCAAGACTCAATGCAAATATTGAATTGCTAGGGATTCAAACATATCTGGAAAGTCTAGGTATGATGAAAGTAAAGGATTATTGGTCAATATCCAGCGATGTATCATTCTGGAGGACATGGACAGATCAGAATGATTGTCTCGTAGCCCTTCACCCACTCCCATGGTAAAATCTCACTCAAGATCTATGTCAAAGAAGGATTAGTTTTTCGACTAGTGAGGACATATTACATTGGGGGATATAGAAACATGGTCATTTTACAGTTAAGGAAGTGTATCATATTGCATCAAGACACCAACCAATTGAGAATCATCAGATTTGGTGTCCAATTTGGTTGGGTTTTAACATGGGACAAGATCATATAGAGAGGATTTGAAGGACCCTCTATTTCCTTCCTTTGCAAGGAAACATAGGAAACAATCGAACATATTTTTGTCTTTTGTACTTTTGCAACTAAGGTTTGGAAACTCATAGTACAATTTTTTGGTTGTCTGATTCCAAATTTTCAAGATATGATTTCTACATTTAACTAATGGACTACTATTCAGTTCAAGAACATTATAGTCAACGAAGCTTGGAACCTAATCTTCGGTTTTATTTTGTGGAATCTATGGAAGGAAGGAAATAATAGAATTTTTAGACAACAGCAAAAAAACTAGACATATCCCCGATCGGGGTGTGTGCCAGCAGAAAGGAGCCTTCGAGATCTAGGCCATGATTAATCTTAAATCGTAAAGGGTTGGATGGAAGCCTCACTATAGCCCTCGCACATTCGCTTGGCATGGTAATGTGGCATCGTGCATGCAGGGAGTAAATGTTGTAAGGATTGGTTGAAGAGACACCTTATCGTGAAAGTTTGGTGATGACAAACCTTCATTCCCAGGTGGAAGTTACCTTGTTCTGGGTTCTTGTATCAGTTCAGGGATCCTGGTCAGCTCGAGGCAGTACGAGAGGGAGGCTATCATGGTATGTCACCCTGGTGTAGCTGGTTCCTCTCGCCACATGACTAAAGTCAGCGGGTATGTTCTTTCTCTTTGCCCCTCTTATAGTCTGTTCCCTGAGACCTGTACTCTTGTGTCAATCCAATGGGGAAGTATAGATAATTTGGAGCCTGCAAGCAAATGGAAACTCTATCATGAATTCTGGAAGGAACACTCCAGGTTTTATTATGAGTTGTCTGCTTACTATCTAATTGTTTATGTTTTCTTTGGAATATTACTATCTCGCATGGGGATGTATTGGAACTCTCTAGCATGGAGCTTTTTATATATCACATGTATGGATTTCTGTGTTCATTGTTTGGCTCATTCATTGTCTCTGAAGGTTATTAAGATTTAGGGTTTCTTGCGTATGGTTCCTCTCGTTTTAATTTTATGTTTGTTCTTAAGAGGGTTCTGGGAGCCTAGATTTGTTGTTTTTGTCCTCTATCGAAAAATCCAAATAATTATCGGGATAATTGTTGGGTTCATGCCTAACTTTCAGTATTTTATGCCTTTATGTTGCAGTACCCTTTCAGGTTTTCAATTGCAATGTGATCGTCGAGACCTCAATCTTTCTTGTTGCTTCAAGCTCGAGGTCTGGGCCACCTGTCATAGGGTTTTCTATTTCCATACAGGTTGTTCGAGTGGCAAGATGGTTCGTCCTTCTTCTGGTTCAGGCTCCTCAATGAGAGGTGGTCAAGGGCCTGGAAGAAGCGCGGGGAAGCAAGGTGAAAATAGTCAAGCTCAACCTCACCATGTGATGGGCAGGGGACACAAATCTTCCTCAAGGCTTATCTGTGACTTTTCCCAGTCATATCAGACAGGCACTCTGACACAGTTCTGTTAGCTTATTTCTAATTAGGAGACAAAACTAAACCATCAGGAAGATGCTAAGATACAATTGGAAGAATGGAGAGACTTGGTTCTAGACCCTGGCCACTCCAGAGGTCAAACTTCTCAATATAAGCAGATTGTATACCTCTACTGGTTAATGAAGAATATTGTGGCCAAGGCCATAATGAACCCTCCAACTAGCTCATCCAAGTCTGATCCTAGTCTTTAGGAAATTCATAAGGAATTTCAACTTATTTAGCTTCAAATCTAGCAGCAGAATGCTCGTCTCAGCCGCATTGAGAAACACATTCCTTGTCTTCCCCAATCTGAATTACCTGGTTCGAGTGTGAAATATCCAACTCCCATGGAATCCTCTGATGAATGGTAGTATGCTTGGCTCAGTTTTGTTTTAATTTTTTTTAAATATATATGGAAAATCTGCAGGATATGATATTTTGTTTTACGTGCTTAGATCTTAGAAGGATTCAAGGCATACAGTCATATAAGGAAATGTTAGACAGACTTAAACTTTTATGTTTTTGGATGCCTTATAATGTTGTCTGGTGGCCAATAGACCTAGTTTCCCTCTAGGAAAGTTGAGGCCACCTAACCACTTGAATTATGGTTGTAACCTGCTTTTTTAAGAAAATGAATGAAAAGGTTCTGCTAAGCTTACAAAAAAAAACATCGAACATACTCAAAACAATTATTCTAGAAAACCTACAGGAAACTACATTATGAATCGCATGGTCGACAGGGAATTGGGATGCAGATGTTGCGGAAATGGAAATATTGAGAAGGTTGCAATGGGAAGGTAGCATGACCTCTTCTAAACCAACAAATCTGGTAGAATCGGTTGTAACAGTAAATAACTACTATTAGACACCCCCAAAAAACTTCATCAATTTAATTTTCAATGGAGCATCGAAAGGGAACCTGGGGCCAGCAAGTTTTGGGGGTATATTGTAGGACCATAACTCACTCCCTATAATATTATTTGCGGTTAATTGTGGTATTGCAATAAATAACCTCTTAGAGTTCCTGATGGCGGAGAGAGAACTACACATTGCAACTCGTTGAAAATTTAAGTTGAACATCTGCATGGAAACTCACTTTTGGTGATACAGTGTGTTTGTTAACTCTTAGATGGTAAGAAAATCTACAAAATCGTTCATAGTTGGAGATTAGAAAAGATATTTGCTAATATTTCGAAGGGTATACAATATTTTGACTACGTCCTAGTCAAGCACACAAAAGGTAAGGGAAATGGAGTGCTAGATTGCCTGGAAAGTTGGGTTGTCATATGCAGGGTCTAGACATGGACACAACATGGCCAATTATATGTTGGGACATGGAGAATCATGAAATCAAGATATTTCTAGAAAGGAAAAAAAGTAATGGATAATTCCCGATGGGGGAGTTAGCCACCACATCAATGAACATCACATCAACGAACGATCTAGAGCATGCAAAAGACTAATGCCAAGTGTCCATCCTATGTTGCAATGTATAAGAAAGGCGTGATAAGAATGGTATTATATGGTTTGGCGGTGCTCCCTATGCAAATTTCTTGATTTTTAATTAGCTTGGGAGGTACTCCAAGCCCTAGGGTTTAGGGTTTGGAGGGTGAAGAGCCACAAAATTCATTTGTGGGCTTAGAAGCCAAGGTTGGTGGTTTTGTACCCAAATTGTTTTTTCCAAAAACATGAGGAATTTGAGCATGAGAAAATTTGAGGTGATAGAGGATGTCGAAACAAAACCAATGCATTGAGAATCACTCAAATCAGAGCTCTAGACCATGAGTTATGAATTTTTGAATGTCACTGTCATGATTTTTGCAAGCCAGCTTGGCTTTAGAAAGACTTGTTGACAGTTGGCATGAATTTGTTGGAGCCACATGTGAAGGATATAAATTAGGCACATGTGTGAGTTCATTTCATCATCCACAAGTGCACAATTCATAGCATTCTTCAATTTGAGGTAGCCGCAACTTAGGAAGGGAGGCCAAGGGTGGAAAAAGGTGTTGTTTTAGGGTTGTTCTTACCTTTTCCACAGGCCGAGTTGGATCAAAAGTAGGACGAGGCCTCAATGGATAGATTTGGGCTATTTGGAGGTGCATTTGTGGCATATGCCAACATTGTTTATGGTTGTGGTCATGTAGAAGAGGCTGAACAGGGAGCCGAGGTATGTTCATTAGTGAACAAAGAGTTGTTTGGTGTGAACAACAATTGGTATTTAGCCCAACAAGCCAGCAAGTTACAACAACTAAGAGGAAGAGCTATGTTGCATCTGTAGGAGGAAATTTGGAGGTAGAAAAGAGGGTTGACAAGTGGTTGTTGGAAGCCCTACCATGCAAGCTCATCAACAGCAGGTTACATCCGTCCAGGAGTAGTCAAAGGTATGTGTGCTTGTTGAATTGGTATTGAATTTTTTGCTAGGTGGTTGGTCCATATGTGGACAAACTTATGAGAAACTTGTGGGAGCCAATTGGAAGGCTTTTCCTTGTGGATGAAAGCATATCCTAGGAGTAGATATTGCAGTGGAGCATTGGGCATCATTGGACTAGTGGATGGCAGTGTGTTGATGGCCCAAAGTAGCCCTTGACAAGCAGTCATTAAGTGACGTTGACAGTTGAAGGTTGGGTGAAGATTAGAGCCTAATTTGTATCTCTTTGATAGACGAAAGAGGCTACTAGATTGGAAGATTGGAGCTCAGGTGTTTTCCAGCCTAGAAGAGCCGATTGGATCAACCCATGTTCATTGTAGAAGAAGCGACTTGCAACAGTGATAAGTGGCAGCCCTCCTGGAGACTTTTGTGTTGTCTCTTAATGGACTAAGGGGAAGCTAGAGAGCAAAATGGAAGAAAAGGACCGGCAGGACGAGATACGACATAGAAATTGCATTGAGATTTTCATTGTATATTGTATCCCTTGTATGGGAGCCCTAGACTATTGTATTACTCAGTTGGTTTACTATAACGAAGATTGGGTTGTTGTACATATTTGTACAATATTTTGTAAAAAGTTGTCTATACTTGTGCATGTGTGATTTACTGCTTTATATTTTCCTTTGTGCAAAGTAGCTTTTCTTGAGATTCTTGGTTTGGTAGTGTTAGAGATTCTAAGATTCTATCCTAAACCCAAGATCGTGTAAATTCAACATCTTATCAGAGCGTTTCTGAGCTACTTTGGAAGGCAGCGAATTAGAGTGTGCACAGGGAAGTACATCTTAAGAGGGAGTTGGCCATAATGTAGGTGAAGGACTCACTACAATGTCAAAGTTGTAGGTTGGTCTCTGATATGAGGACAGTTTGGAGGAGTTTTCCGACTATAGTCTATGGAAGGAAAGGATCAAGTTAGTCTTGTAGGTCAATAGGATCTGAGAGTTCGTTGAGAAAGACTTCAAAACGATAACTGACCCAAAGGAGCTAGAAGTGTACAAGATTTGGATATGAGGGAAAGATTAATCATCCTTGATGGTGTGAAGGATCCCCTAATACCTCATTTTTCCTAGAAGAGTATTGCACATTAGATGTGGATGTCTCTTCAGAATGTTTTCCAAAATAAGAACGAGAACCAAGTACTAGTATTGGAGGATAAGTTGAAGTCCACCAAGATGATACAAGGTGAAGGAGTGACTTCATATATGACAAGATTTTCTCAGGTCAAAGATGAGCTTGTTGTCGTCAGTGTGAACATTTCAGATTTTGATATGGTGAGGATTGCTTTGAAAGGGTTCACTAAGGAATGGAATCCCTTCATCAAGGGGATCATTGCAAGAAAGAAGTTTCCATACTGGAATAGGTTGTGGGATGACTTCATTCAGGAGGATTTAAGAGATGAGGATCTTCATTTGAAGAAGAGGGCTTCAGATGATGACATGGAACCTACAGCACGAATGAAGGGTAAGTAGAAGAAGGAATTAAGTAAAGTCAAGTGTTTCAGTTATGGCGAGATGGGTCATTTTTCGTCAAGATGTCTAATGAAGAAGAAGGGAGATGACGAGAAGAAGAAATGGAAGCAGGTTGTCGGTGTTACCACTTCTGCTGAAATAGATGCTCTCACGTGAAGATTGGAGGAGGAGGACTTTGCTATGATCTCTCATTTCTCGCAGGGTAATATCGATGAGGATGGATGGTATGTGAACAGTGGTGCGTCAAAACATATGACATGGTCATAGAAGGTTTTTGAGACTCTAACTAAATGGTAATCGAAGTTTCACATGGTGTTGGGCAACAAGAGTCAGAAGGATATCCGAGTATCGGGAATTGTGTCATTCAGGATGGAGACAGGATGGGTGATGCGGGTCCAGGATGTACTATTTTTTCCAGGACTTAGATATGGCATGATATATGTCTTGATGATCGAGAAGAAGGGATTTGAGGTCTTATTCCAGGATGGGAAGGCAAGACTCAGACCCAAAGGCTCTAGCTCCACAGGCATTTACTTGGAATTAGAGAGCATGGTCTATACACGTTTATGGGAAACCCTATAGATCATGGGAAGAAGAAGAAGGAATAGGTGCAGGTTACAAAGAAGCAAGTGTAGGTGCAAGATTTAGATGAGAAGGTACAGGTTCCAGACAAGAAGGTCCAAGTTCCAGACAAGAAGATCCAGGGTCCAGAGGCTTTAGAGTGAATCGAGTTCTAGTGGGAGCTTGCAGATTCATAGGGAGACTTTGCAACCCAAGAAGAGTGTGTGGTAAGTGGAGAGAAAGGGTGCTTCCAAATCTTCCGGAAGGAATCATGGATGGATTGGAAAGAGATATATGAGAAGAAGAAGAAGCAAGATTCTTCCAGTGACAGCGACACTTCTAAAAGAGGCGTATTCATACTACAGGGATTGATGCAATGGTGAGTGCCAAGAGTTGGGCGAGTGTTGTGAGTAGTGATGATGACGACGAGTTACTTCCTAGTCTTGGAAGTACTTTCCTCGCTAACAGGGAGTGTTTATTTTTGAGTAGCTTGGGAGGTACTCCAAGCCCTCGGGTTCAGGGTTTGGAGGGTGAAGCGCCACAAAATTCATTTGTGGGCTTGGAACCCAAGGTTGGTGGTTTTTTACCCAAAGGAGTTGGGCCAAAACCATGAGGAATTTGAGCATGATAAAATTTGAGGTGATAGAGTATGTCGAGACAAAACCAATGCATCGAGAGTCACTCAAATTTGAGCTCTAGATCATAAGTTATGAATTTTTTAATGTCACTATCATGATTTGTGCAAGTCAGCTTGGCTTTAGAAAGACTTGTTGACAATTGGCATCAATTTTTTGGAGCCACATGTGAATGATATAAATTAGGCACATGTGTGGGTTCATTGTATCATCCACAAGTGCATAATTCATAGCATTCTTCAATCTAAGGTAGCCACAACTCAGGAAGGGAGGTTGAGGGTGGAAAAAAGTGTTGTTTTACAGTTGTTCTTACCTTTTCCAAGGGTTGAGTTGGAGCAGAAGTAGGTTGAGGCCTCAAGGGACAGATATGGGTTGTTTGGAGGTGTGTTTCTGGCATATGTCAACATTATTTAGGGTTGTGGTCATGTACAAGTGGCTGGACAGGGGGTCGAGGTCTATTCATTAGTGAAAAAAGAGTTGCTTGGTGTGAACAGTGGTTGGTATTTAGCCCAACAAGACAGCAAGTTACAACAACTAAGAGGAGGAGCTATGTTGCAGTTGTAGGAGGTAATTTGGAGGTAGAAAAGAGGGCTGAAAAGTAGTTATTGGAAGCCCTAACAAGGAAGCCTCATCAACAATAAGTTACATCAGTCCAGGAGAAGTCAAAGGTATGTGTGATTGTTGAATCAATGTTGAATTTGTTGCTAGGTGGATGGTCTATATGTGGACGGATTTATGAGCAGCCGATGGGAGCCAGTTGGAAGGCTTGTCTTGGTGGATGAAAGCATATTCTAGGAGAAAACCTTGCAATGGAGTATTGGGAATAATTTGACTAGTGGAGGGCATCATGCTGATGGCCCAACATATCCCTTGAGAAGCATTCATAAAGTGACATTGATAGCTGAAGGTTGGGTGAAAGATTGGAGCCTAACGTGTATCTCTTTAATGGACGAAAGAAGCTACTAGATTGGAAAATTAGAGCTCAGGTGTTGGCCAACCTAGAAGAGCAGATTGGATCAACCCATGTTCATTCTAGCATAATAGACTTGCAGCAGTGATAGGTGGCATCCCTCCTGGAGACTCTATGTGTTGTATCTTAATGGACTAAGGGGCCGCTACAAAGCAGAACGGAAAAAAAGGACCAACAGAACAAGATACGACATAGGGACTGCAACAAGATTTTCATTGTATCTTGTATCCCTTGTATGGGAGTCCTAGACTATTGTATTACTCAGTTGGTTTAATATAACAAAGATTGGGTTATTGTACATATTTGTACAATATTTTGTAAAATGTTGTCTATACTTTTGCATTTGTGATTTTATTGTTTTATATCTTCCGTTGTACAAAGTATATTTTATTGATATTCTTGGTTTGGTAGTGTCAGAGATTCTACGATTCTATCCTAGACCCAAGATCATGTAAATTCAACAAAAGTGCGAAGGTGGTGGGAGACAGCAAGTATTATTTTCGGTTTGTGTTCTATGCATCGAATATAGTTTTCTTAGTCCTTAGAAGTTTTTCCTGAATTGTTGTGACGATGTCAACCATGCGAGAGGAGGAAGTATTCTTTTATTTCATTAATGGCTCTTCACAATGAAGAGAGAATGTTTTTCTTAAGGTGTGCGCTACATTATACACTTGTCCTACCTTGTTCCTTCTGTTGTCACCTTCTGGAAAGTGAGTTCGAGTTGTACAAAGAGGGAAAAATAATAGAGATGTTTGGAGCTAGCCTCCAAGCCATAAAAGCACTCAAAGCTAAATCGAACACCATCCAATGGAAATTCCTCGGAATTATATTTCAAGTGGTATATGAAACTCCCAAAATGGACTCCAGAATCAAAAGTTAGAGCAGGTTGAAAGTTACCATTGAAAACCAGAAAGAAAAGGAAAATGTTTAAGTTTAATCCTGGATCCCACAAATCGGAGTTTTCTAAAGCTGAAACAGGGGAGGTCGGAGCATACTTGCGATCAGTGATCGCCAATATCAGCGATCGGAGGTCCATGGCACATAGTTTATTGATGATCGGAGGTCCGAGGCACATTGGCAATCAGAAATTGGCGATCCCACATATCGGCAGGCCCACAAATCAGTGATCGCACCTTACAACCATGCGACATATCGGTGGGCCCACATATCGGCAATTGCAACCGCCCAAATAGATCACAAATTGGCAATCGGCGATTTCAACTGGTCACTCTTAAGAAATCACGGGAGGAATATGTCGATAAGTGTAAATCACCAGAAAGGGCCAAAAATGATTTGCAAAGGAAATCAGTGAAAAACCAGGGGTAAACGAACCTTTTCTCTCTCCTTTAGGGGGCCATGTAACGGTTGGCATCATCATGACATGGTAGTACGGAGGACAAGTGGTATGATGATCTAACATTTTCATCGGTCTTATGGGGGCATATCTGAGTGACACGTATCCCCCCTCAAGGAGCGACATGTGGCAGTGATAACGTCATCAATCGGTGATTGGCGATCGAGGGTAGCAGCGCATTTTGCATCACAAGGAATTCACAGATTACAAACCTCCGATTGGGGGGGCTCCAATAAGAGGGCTAGACAATGGTCACGGAAAGAGTGAAGAACCAAGAGCTAAGCAGGACAAGCGATCCAACACATTGGCGATCCCAAGTATCAAAGGGAGAAAACAAAGGCGATGTTATGAAATTACTGATTGCGATATCTCGAGTGGGCCCAATTGACATTCAGTGGTTGCAAGCTATAGTGGGTGCAAACTCTCCCTTATCCTTTTTTCAAGTGGGCCAGACCGCATCACATGTCGGAGATCGCAATGTTGGGGAGGAGGCACCAAAGGTGAGCATCAAAAATCACCAATATGTGGGATTCCATGTAACAAAGGAAAAAGACCCCCAGAGGGGAGTCCAAACGCCCTAGCGCCTGAGGACTAAGCGCCTAGTCATAGCCCCCGGTCGGGGCTAAAGTGGATCAGAATGCCCCGTCTCGTAAGGAATTTTAATGGGAAATCTCAATGCGATAACTCCGCAATGAGGTAATGAAAAAATTTAAAGGCGTGGTGGGTCGGCAGCTGAGGCATTTAAGAGAGGAGATGGAGCATTCAAAAATCGGCATGGGCTGACCCTGTAAGGCCCCTTGTGACATGAAACCGAGGTCGACACTGATAGAGTAAATGAAGACATGGAAGCTTGGGAGGACTTGATGATCCAGCATGGTGCTCCATGCAGAGGGAAGACAAAGTACCACCTCAGGTGACCTCTACTTATGTACTATGGCATGAAACTGATAGTTGACCACTCCCAACTTTGGAGAATGAATGATTCGAGTAGTAAAGGCAGAAGCAATGGGAATCAGTTGAGTGGCACAGGAGGCCCGACTATGGGCAAGCAACAACCTGAAGCAAAGGTGATCACAGGGATGGGCATGGAGATATTTTGTTGGCATTTTCATCTGATTGTTGAATTGTTTTGTTATCTTGTAATGTGTCACCATTTAATGAAGAAATTAATCTTTTGTAGTCATTTTTGGGCCACAGAGCCATCCCAGGCCGAGACAGCTAGTTGATCTGACAACTGAGGCTCAACTGAGATATTTTTTTGTAATTACTGTTCAATGCTCCCCTCTCCAGATAAATAGTGGGAAGCAACACTTCACAAAGGTTCATAATCCTAAAGAAAGAATTACATGTTATTTTCGAGACTGTATGACTTTATGATATGCATCTTTTAGAATATTAAGGAAATGGTGGTGATTCCTCCTTCGAGTACTACAGTATGTTACCCCTCTATTTAAATTCCATTATGTTCATGTTTCCTCTCTGATTTCAGGTAATCGTAGCTGCTAGAAATGTTTCATATGTTCTTACAGATTCATTTGTATTGACTCGTTAATGCACGTGCCTATATGGATCTTTGAGATTATATCTTTAAAATTGCACTCCATGAATCATCGCACCCAATCCTCTTTCATCCATTATGTCTACCTTTAACTCAGATAAGTGTAGAATTTTGGAGGCTTCAAGCTCTATGTGATGAGTGTAGAATTCTTGATGCTTCAAGCTCTATGTGATGAGTTACTCTATCTCCTTATCTTCTCTCATTGCTCTGCCAAAGCTTATTAAACTGTAGGTCCTTGAACTACTCGGCCTCCACTAGTTTATACATATATTTCTGTGAGTTGTATATGTGAAGAAGTACCAGAAATACATGGCTTATGCCTTTAGATGAATGAACCAACCCATGTTGTTTATTATATATATGAATATATATGTACAAAAATATATGTGATGTCTCCAGTTTCCTGAGAATCATATGAGACACACAACATTTAGATGTTCTAGGCACTGGTCTTGTAAGAAATCTGAGGCTATCTCTGGAAGCGACAACATCTTTTGGCATCGTTGCCGGGGAACGTATTGAAGGATTTTTCCCCTTAGATACAACAAGTTAAGAACTCTTTCTCTAGGTGAGAAAATTCATTCTGATTGCATCCTCATCAGCTTGGCAACTCCACAAATCCCATTATCATTTATCATTCAACCTTTTCGAAAGCCTCACACTCACTCAGATACCTCTCAGCAGAAACCCCATCTGTATCTGACCTAGAGAAATTAATTTTCAGGAGAGTCTGGAAAGAGAAAACTCCTACTACATATGCTACTATCTCATCATTCTTTTAAGCTTCCTCATCCAGGTCCCAACACGCTTCCATTCACTACATAGACTTTACTCCTAAGATCCTTACATACCCTTCTCTAAGTCTAGCCACTCCAACCACTGTGGTTTTGGCCTAAGCTCCTCCATCAAATCTTAATCCCCGTCCATTAATTCAGATGGTTTTTCTGGGTTTCTTACTGAAAAATATGCCCCCCTTGATTTACCTCAACCCCTAAGTGTTATGCCTCCGAACTACCTAAAGCTTTTGCCCAGGTTCAATGGGGAGGCTGAAAACACTGCACAGAGACACATTGAAACCTTTTTTGCTTTTGCTGAGAATCTAAATGTAGAACAACTAAATGTGGTCCTGAGACTCTTTGCACAATCCCTCGATGGAGAAGCTAGAAAATGGTTTAAAGCCCTACCTAATACCTCCATCACTACCTGGGAGGAACTAGAAGACTCTTTCACACAAAAGTGGGGTGAAAAGAGAAAGCATGAGTATGTCCTCACAAAGTTTAATGCTATGAGGAAGAAGCCAAAAGAGGATATTTCAAAATTCATAAAAAAGTTCGATAAGCAGTATAATAACCTT
The DNA here is from genome assembly GCA_031772625.1 of Pinus tabuliformis. NCBI lineage: Eukaryota > Viridiplantae > Streptophyta > Pinopsida > Pinales > Pinaceae > Pinus > Pinus tabuliformis. The sequence continues at coordinate 938,407,198 of CM062811.1, read as the reverse complement.
CCTAGTGAGATAAAGCCTCCTCAAGTTGTTGCTCGTGTAGTATTTGTGGGAGCCTTTGAATCCGACTTTGGTTTTACCCTAAGAGAAAGGAAGTCTCACACTTTGGATCAACTCCAAGTTGATGCTCTTGAGGTAGAATCAAATTTCACTTTGGCAGGGAAGTCAAGAGGTAAGGATGAACCTACTAAGAAGAAAAGGGGAAAAGAAGAAACATCTTCCTCTGGTCAAGCTAAAGAATCACCAAAAGTGGGAAGAAATGGATAAACTCAACAAGAGTTTATCGCATAAGGTGGTGAAACTTGAGCTAGAGAAAAATTCTGCCGAAACAGAATGCTCAAGGTAACAACCAAGGTTATAACCCATAGTATAGAAGGCCACTATTGCAGATACTTCAAAGGGAAAGAAAAGATCAACTCAATCAGATCCCTCCTTCTCTATATTTAGAAGATGATCTCGATGAACAACCATAAAATACACATGAGATGCTCATAAACTTGTATTCCTCTTTCTCTTAAGAAGAACATGAAAACAGGGCTGACCAGGAGACAAGTCATGATAGAGAAGCGGCAACAATGAGGACATAGGTGATTATTGTAAATAGTTTGCAGATTTCATGCAATCACAGCTACACCGAAGGTATGATCTAAGATCTTCAAGAAAGAGGTCGAGGGAACTAGGACAATAAGAGGGAAATGCTCCCCAAGATATTCCCCCAGTGCCAGATAAAGGGAAAGGTAAGTTGAATCCTGACTCATCCACAATAAAAGTCTCCTCAAATAAGGAATGTAATATTTCCAAGGAACACATAGAAGAGAAGGCACCTGTTGGGATAAAAAATACCAATGATAAGGAAAGAGAAGCAGATCTAGGAGGTGTAGAAAAGGCCAACCTGCATTCAATCTTCAGAAGGAACTCGGAAAGGTAAAGATTCTTGTTCCCTCAATCGAAATTCTAAAGCAGCCCACTTATAAAATCCAAGTCTCTCAGTTCATGCTTCCATCCACCTCAGTACTGACCCATGACCGTTTAAACTTCCAATAAGAAAGACCAATGGTTGTTTTTGGGCCTCATGTTGATGAACTTGATTCTTCCACTGCACCCTTCTATGTCACCCTAGTAATTCATGACCTCTTATTGCATAACTGCATGTTGGACTCTAGAGCCTTGCATAATCTCATGCCCCTAGCCGTGATGGAACAACTTGGCTTGCAGATCACCATGCCCTACAAGGACCTATACTCCTTTGACTCTAAGAGGGTAAAATGCTTGGGAATGATAAAATATTTGGTGGTAAACCTGGCTTAGATCCCTGTGAAGAGCATAGTGATGGACATAGTAGTGGCAGATATTCCCCCTCGATTCGGCATGCTCTTATCAAGGTCTTGGGGTTCCAAGGTGGGGGGCTCTATAAAATTAGATCTAACCTATGCCTCTATTCCCACTTTTGGAGGCGAAGAAAGGAGGTTGTACAGAGAGTCCAGATTCATAAAAACGATGACTCCAGTTGAAGGTTCTAAGAATTCTCCAATGTATGGAAAAGAAAGTGACCTCTCCTGCCTGTTCCTAGAAGAAGATGAGACCATCTTAGAAGAAACACTAGTACACCTAATGATGCAGTTAGTACATCATCACATAGATGAAAATAAAGTGTGGAAATTATACTTTGATGGAGCAAATTCCAAAGAGGGAAATCGAGCAGGAGTATTGTTGGTATCTCCCAAGGGCAGCTTGATACCCCTCTCATTCAAGCCGGAGTTTGAGGCAACCAAAAACATGGCAGAGTATGAAGAATTGCTCCTGGGCCTACAAATAGCGAGGAATATGAATATTGAATGCCTAACTGTGCATGGAGAGTCCAAGTTGACTGTAAAGTAGATCAGAAATTAGCGCCAAGCTAAACACCTTAGATTGAGGTCTTACCAGAATGAAGTATGGGATTTAATTGATATCTTCTTCCTGGCTTTTAATATCCAATTTATTCCTAGAGAAGGAAACATAATGGTTGATTCCCTTGTTGTAGTAGCAGGAAATTTCAAACCCTCTCAAAATCTACTTCTCAGGTACGAGGTGGAGGTCAGATACATACCCTCTATACCTAATAATGTAAAGCACTGGCAGTTATTCAAGCACGATGAGCAAGTCAAACGATTTATAGAAGTAGTTGGGGAGTTCGCTAACTCAACCATTGATCAAGGAGAGGAAAAAGAGGTTGATCAAGAACCCACTTCGTGGGAAGACACAATGGCTAGACATAAAAATCTACAAGTGAAAGGGAATATCAATCCTCATGGGCTAGTCCCACTCGAAAGATTATTTAACAAGGATGATGTAGCCTCCAAAACAATGGCTCCAGAGATGGACAAACAAGTAGAAGATTGCAATATCAACTCAGAGGATGAACCCCAGATGGTCAGAATATCAAAACAAATCCCCTCGCAATATAAACAAAGGTATATAGATGCCTTTCGAATTAATCACATAATCATGAATTGGTCGACAATGTCAATGAGACCATCAAGAAAGATTATGCAGTTATTCTGAGGAGAACTAAACCTCCTAAGAAAAACCTGAGCAAGGTTGAATTTCTTGCCCTTAAGTCCCTTAGGGACAACCCTGACATTGTTGTCCTTAAAGCTGATAAGGGTGGAGAGGTCGTCATTCTTGATAAGTTTGACTATATCTCCAAAATGGTTGACCATCTTTCTAATAGCGGGAGTTACATCAAGCTTAAGAAAAATCCCATTAAGTCAGTCTCGAAAGAGGTAGAAAATGCTATCAAATTGAGTCCTTCCCTTAATCCTCTGTCTCGTAAGCTCATTGAGAGAAATCCCCTGACCCCGAGGATTTATGGCCTTCTGAAGATTCATAAGTTTGGAGCTCCCTTGAGGCCAATTGTTAACACGATTGGTGGTCCCACCTATCTTCTTGCTAAGTGCTTATCTCAAAAGCTTAAGCCTCTTGTAGGTTGCACTGACTCTTTTGTTAAAGATGCTGCCTCCTTTATTCAAGAGGGGAAAGCTATCAGGTTGGAACCTGGAGATTTGTTGGTTATTTTTGACGTCGTATCTTTATACACCAAAATCCCCATCAAGGAAGCCATTGACATCATCAACCACATCACTGACAAAGACACTACCAAATTGATTGAGCTATGCCTCACCTTGACCTTTTTCAGTTTCCAAGGTGAGTTCTATGAGCAAACTTGCGGTGTTTCAATGGGTTCCCCTCTCTCCCCTATCGCCGCTAACTTGTTTATGGAGGATTTTGAAACCAAGGCTTTAGCCACAGCTCAATTTCACCCTAAGAAGTGGAAAAGGTTCGTGAATGATATGTGTGTCATCTAGTCTCATGGACGGGAGAAATTAAATCTATTTCTAGACCACCTTAATTCTCTTTCAGACTCCATCAAGTTCACCATGGAAGTGGAGGAGAATGGTCCCCTCCCCTTCCTGGATATCCTCCTTTCTAGGATGAATGATGGTTTTGTCAGTCACCAATTTTTCGAAAAGAAAACTCATACGAAACAATATCTCCATGCCAACTCTCATCATTTTCCGGCTCAGAAACTTGGGGTGCTCAGCACTCTTTCTACCTGCACTCTAAGAATCTCTGATCTTAGCCACCTTGAGCAAGATAAGTCTCATCTTCTTGAAGTTTTTAGAAGGAATGGGTATAGCAGATCGCAAAGCCTCAAGGCCTTTCACAAGGCCTGCAAGGTGCCTAGAGTCAAACCTTCTAGTGTTGATCCTGTCTCTAAGGTTCATCTCCCTTATATCCAAGGAACCACGAATAGAATTGTCCATTTCCTCAGGAAGAATAATGTCGTTTCCTCTTTCAAACCTCTCAATACCATTAGGAATTCGTTAGGATCTGTCAAATACCCTATTGATCCTAAAGATATGAAGGGTGTCTACCTTGTTCCCTGTTCCTGTGGTATCCCCTATATTGGGGAAACAGGTAGGTCTATTAAGCAGAGAATCCATGAGCATGTTGTTGATATTAGACACAGCCAATCATGCTCATCAGCCCTAGCTGAGCATGCAGAGAAAACAAATCACCATGTCTGCATTGAAGAGTCCAAAGTCATTTCCAGGGTAAATCACTTCCACCATAGGAAGTTGAGGGAAGCAATTGAGATTGAAAGGCATCCCAAAAATCTTAATAGGCATGACGGGTGGAAACTAAGTAAGAGATTGACTCCGGCTCTCTCGTCTTGATTCCTCCCTCCCCCCTTCCCTAGTTATTTCTATTTTTATCTGTAGCTCTTCTTACTTCTTTTTTCAATTAATTTTAAGATTCATTTACTTGTCTCCTCCTTTTCTTTATATGGTTTTTTTTTTTTGAGGTCTTTCTCTTTCTTTTATTTTGTGTGGTACTAATAGATCTAAGAACTATTTATAATATTATAATTAATTCTAATTAATAACCCCCTCCCCCTTCTTTTCTTTTTATTTTTTGATGTCTTTAACTTAGGTTCTCTTCCTTAAATGTATTTATTTATTTATTTATTTTTTAAGACCTTAGTATTAAAGCATTGGAATCTTAAAAATTTTACCTCATAAGTATATTTAGAAAACTATGATATAATGAATTAATATAAATATGATACTTTTAAAAAACAATTAATTAATTAATTATATCTATATATATATATATATATAGATGTTATTTGAGAAACTTAACTAATGTTTATAATCAATTCTTAACGCTAGTTTTAAACTATTTTTTAATAATTTAATATTTTATTCCTAACAGCTAGTTTATTTCATTATTTTACTTACCTAATTTAACTACTTTACCAACGGCTAGTTTTTGACAGCATATTCTGGGCTATCATGCATCCTTACTATTTATACCTTGAGATCGACTGATTCTTCACCTTGTCCTAAGGATGGACCACATTAGCTGGTTCGAAACGTCGACCAATTCATGATTATGAGATTAATCTGAAAGGAATCTATATACATTATGGATCAAAGAAGTCTTCAATCTAACATAAACAAAGGTATTTAAATCTCTTCAAAATCTATAAGGATGTTTTTTCTTGGTCTTATGAGGACTTAAAAGCATTTGATACTAACATCATACATCATAAGATTCCTTTAAAGAGTGGAATAAAACCATGCAAGCAGAAGCTCAAGCAGATTAATCCACTCTTACTCCCCTCCATTGAAAAAGAAGTGAGGAAACTTCTACAAGCTAAAATCATAGTGCCTTTAAGGTACTCAGAGTGGGTGGCCAACTTAGTCCTAGTCCGGAAAAAGAATGGAGAAATAAGGCTATGTGTAGATTTTCGAAACCTTAACAGGGCATCATTGAAAGACAACTACCCACTGCCTAAGATGGATTACATATTGCAGAAGGTGGTTGGGTCAGTTAGAATGTCCATGATGGATGGGTTCTCTGGTTACAACCAAGTGGCAGTCCACCCTGATGATCAGAAGAAGACTGCTTTCACCACCCTGTGGGGAACTTTCATGTATGCTCGCATGCCTTTCGGTCTTATTAATGTAAGGGCCATGTTTCAGAGAGCTATGGATATATCTTTTGTAGGGGAGCAAGACAAGTTCGTAGTGGTATATTTGGATGATATCACAGTCTTCTCTAAGACTGATGAAGAACACCTCCTCCACTTGAAGCTCACCTTCGAGAAATGCAAGAGGTATGGACTATCTTTGAATCCCAAGAAATCTTAGTTTGCCTTGAGTGAGGGGGAGCTACTAGGACACATAGTATCATAAGAAGGAGTGAAAATAGATCCTAAGCGAGTTGAAGCTATCAGTCACATTCCTCTACCCAGAAATAAGAATGAGGTCAAAACCTTTTTTGGGAGAATCAATTTCTTGAGGAGGTTCATACCCAATTATGTAGAAATAGTGAAGGGTATTACAGATATGCTAAAAAATGAAAATGAAGTCAAGTGGATCCCTTCCCCTGAGATTATTTTACTATAACTAAAGAAGCTTTGGTTGAAGCACCGATACTATTCAGCCCTTACTACTCAACGCCTTTCTATATCTTTTATTTTGCTTCTCCGCATAATATTGTCGCATTTATGCTACAAAAAAATAAAGATGGTTATGAACAGCCCATCACCTTATTCAGCCAAGTCTGTTGAAAATGCAACAAGATGATGGAGCTTAGTGAAAAGAAATCGCCTTCACTAAGTGGGCCCGCAGGCTATTTTTGGCGCAAAGTCTATTTTTAGACTATGTCTATTTTTAGACATATGGATCATGGTCTATGAGTTGTAGGATGTCATTTGTAGATGATTGGTAATGTTGGTAAAAATAGATGGACCTCTATTTTTAGACATATGGGCAGAGTCTATTTTTAGACTGCCAGTCTTAAAATAGAACAGTCGAATATTATTAGCTCTTAATAATATTTGGACTATAAACATTATCTTATCCTCTTGCAGCACTTCAGTTCGAGCTACGGATGTGGCACATGCAACTGCCAGAAGGAAATATTCTTTTCTTATGGGTTAGTTGAGCTATTGCATGATGGACTTCAATTAGAACTCAAGTGATTGAGTTTGGTGGAGTTGATTGAGGAGTTGATGGAGTTGTGTTCAGTTTGACTTAGTTGAACTAGTTGTATTTAGTCTAACTGCAGAATACACTAGTGATGAGTGATGTGAATTAATTATTAATTAATTCACTAATTATTAACTCATAAATCAACTAAAGAATACATCAGTTAACTCAGTGCATGGACAGTTCAGTGGAGACAAGTGTTAGAGGTGAGTGAAAGGGAAAGACAATTGTCAGTTGTGACTATAGTTGTGCATGAGATCTGCACAATCAATGGATTGAGTATTGCCATTGAGGATTGCGTGGTTTAGCCAAGGGAAATACGAGTTTTTATCAGCCATTCTCATCCATTCTCATGCAGGATTGCGCAGTGGAGGCAGGCAAGCAGCAGAGGAGATTTGAACCTGTGATTGATTTAGATCTGAGCTAGTTTGTGTGTAACAGGTGGAGATAGTACTGAGTACTTGCGAGGAGTATTGTACTACATATTGTTACATGTTCTTAATCAATATAATATACAGATAGTTGGGGGTTTTTAGCTGTATGCTTTCCCCGTGATATACTGTGTTGATATGTGTGATTGATGCTTCAATGTGCGCATGCAATTGTTTCTGAATACTGCAAATTGATGATCAATAGTAGAGGAGGTTATTTATTATGCATGCATTCCAAAAATAGTGTATAATCAGGATAATCTATGTGAATAAGTGTTATATTATTCAAAATTTCTACATGGTATCAGAGGAGAGTTGATCATCAGATCTATTATTCAGAAAGTGATTACATTTTATTTCTTCAGGCAGAGTCTATAATTGGGCCAGGTAGCCTCTGGATTCATCCTTCTTTTGGAAGGTGAGATATCCGGTGAATGCCCATACAGTCAATCTCTATACGAGAAATACTTTGTTCTCACGAATTTTAGATCAGAAGCGGTTGAGTTTTGAGCTGGTGGAATTCGAATTTGCAGCAGTGTTTCCTTGGTGTCGAAGTTGAAATGTCTTTCAATGGATTGCGATTGGAGTATGCCCTTTAAGGCAGCTCGAATTATATTGCATGGAAAGATAGGATGGAGGCGGTGTTAGATGACAATGGGTTGAAGGAGTTCATAGATAATTATGTCCCAAAACCTACTGATGCTGCTCACGTTGAGGCTTGGCAAAAGAAGACAGCAAAGTGTCGAAGGATTATGTTGGAGGGCATGAAGGATCACATTGTATCCAACCTACATGGAAAGGCTTCTCCATACTTGATGTGGAAAGTGTTGACAGAATTATTCCAAAGCAAGAGTGACCAGAGGAAGTTGGCGTGCAAGGATAAACTCGGAAACATTAAGTGTGAGAATGGAGACAGTATGCCCAAGTATCTCACGAAGTTCACCCAATGCCAGGATGAGCTGAGAAGTGTGGGGGTGACTGTCGATGATGAGGACTTGGTGAGCTTGGCTCTCCTTGGTCTTCTGAAGAGTTGGCATTCCTATCAGGACTCTGTCAATGGTCGGGAGAAATTGCCAGCATGGGAGAGACTTTGGTCGGATCTTGTGCAAGAGGAGATCAGGGATAATACCAGGGATGGATCTTCATCAAAGGAATCTGATGAAGAAAATTGTGCTTTAGCTGCCAAAGCAAAGAAGGGGAAGGAGAAGGGTTCTCTTTTTGAATCCAGTTCTTCCAATGATGGGAAGAAGGTTGACAAATTGAAAGTGTGATGCTTTCATTGTCATGAGGTGGGCCATTATGCTGCAAATTGTCCACGGAGGATATCCAAGAAGGGATCCGGGGAAGGATCTGAAGGTGAGGCACTTTCTTCACAGTTTGAGTTGGATTTCACACTCTTCGAATGCATGGTTTAATCCATGGTGGGAAGTGGTTGGTTTCTTGACAGTGGAGCTTCTTTCCACATGACCAGCGACAAGATTTTGTTCAGTACTTTGGAGGAGAAAGATCTCCAGATACTCATAGCAATGGGTAATGATGAGAAGTATAGTGTCTCAGGTGTAGGCATGGTTATTTTTCAAAGGGAGCATGGAGCTCGCCTTACCTTGACCGATGTCAAGTATGTACTAGGACTAAAGAGAAACTTGGTGTCGATCACGATGCTGGAAGACAGAGGCTATGATGTAGTCTTCAGTAAGGGAAAGGTTTTCCTTAGACACATCATCACTAGACAGGTAAAGCAGATTGGTTCACGAGTCAAGAACCTGTATGCTCTTGAGGTTCAAGATGCATGCAAATCCTTGAGCAGAGAGGCAACTGATGGAGACTTGGTGGTTGAGAGTGAGAGTATATTACCTCTCAACATGCAGAGCCAAAAGAAGTCTCAGACGATTGTCGAGGAGCCACGATTGGTGCAGCATCTTCAGGAGGTTGTGGAGCAGCCACAACAAGGGAAGTTGAGAGGAGATTGAGTAGAGACATCTACTCATGCAGAGATCTCCAGTAGGGGGAAAATTCGAGCCAGGTGGGCTGAGGGATCACATGCAGCCATACCTCTAGGTACGAGGTGGGGCGATATAGAGTGATCGTCCCAAGGAGGAGGGGCAGGATCCTTGAGGTACCCAACCTCTTGGATGAGAGACCTTGCTACGGGAGCCCCAATGTGGAGTAGCAGGAACTGACTGATTGGGTAGAGACAGATGTGGATGGAGCAACAGAGAGAGTGACAGTGTAGGGAATCCCAGGACAGCACATAGCTAGCAGGCTGCAGCAATGTGAGAGGCACAAGTGTTTTGCATAGTGCTAGGTGGCACAGAGAAGTGTGCAATGGTGCGAGATGCATGGAGATGTTTCAGTAGCGCAGATGTCAAAGAGGGAGCATTTGTTAGCAGTAGGTAGAGCTTCAGCATCAGAGTATGTTCCTAGCCCAACAGAGTGGTCAGTTGGGAGTGTTTTTGTTCCAAGTGTTGTTGGAGCAAGTGGATCAGGCAAATGTGTTGCATGCAGAACATTCCAAAGTTGCAGGATAGGGGTTGCAGATAGTCCATATCTTGTTGAGAGGGAGTGTTGAAAATGCAACAAGATGATGGAGCTTAGTGAAAAGAAGTCGCCTTCACTAAGTGGGACCGCAGGCTATTTTTGGCGCAAAGTCTATTTTTAGACTATGTCTATTTTTAGACATATGGATCATGGTCTATGAGTTGCAAGATGCTATTTGTGGATGATTGGTCATGTTGGTAAAAATAGATGGACCTCTATTTTTAGACATATGGGTGGAGTCTATTTTTAGACTGCCAGGCTAAAAATAGAACAGTCGAATATTATTAGTTCTTAATAATATTTGGACTATAAACATTATCTTATCCTCTTGTAGCACTTCAGTTCTAGCTATGGATGTGGCACATGCAACTGCCAGAAGGAAATATGCTTTTCTTATGGTTAGTTGAGCTATTGCATGATGGACTTCAGTTAGAACTCAAGTAATTGAGTTTGGTGGAGTTGATTGAGGAGTTGATGGAGTTGTGTTCAGTTTGACTTAGTTGAACTAGTTGTATTTAGTCTAACTGCATAATACACTAGTGATGAGTGATGTGAATTAATTATTAATTAATTCACTAATTATTAACTCATAAATCAACTAAAGAATACATCAGTTAACTCAGTGCATGGACAGTTCAGTGGAGACAAGTGTTAGAGGTGAGTGAAAGGGAAAGACAGCTGTCAGTTGTGACTATAGTTGTGCATGAGATCTGCACAATCAATGGATTGAGTATTGCCAATGAGGATTGCGTGGTTTAGCCAAGGGAAATATGAGTTTGGATCAGCCATTCTCATGCAGGATTGCGCAGTGGAGGTAGGCAAGCAGCAGAGGAGATTTGAACCTATGATTGATTCAGATCTGAGCTAGTTTGTGTGTAACAGGTGGAGATAATACTGAGTACTTGCGAGGAGTATTGTACTATGTATTGTTACATGTTCTTAATCAATATAATATACAGATAGTTGGGGGTTTTCAGCTGTATGCTTTCCCCGTGATATACTATGTTGATATGTGTGATTGATGCTTCAATGTACGCATGCGATTGTTTCTAAATACTGAAAATTGATGATCAATAGTAGAGGAGGTTATGTATTATGCATGCATTCCACAAATATTGTATAATCAGGATAATCTTTGTGAATAAGTGCTATATTATTCAAAATTTCTACAAAGTCATGAGGGATGCTGAGCTGAAATATAACATCTTAGAGAAACACTCTTATGCACTATTCAAAGCTTTGAAGGCATTTCAAGTGTATGTGCTACAATCAGAAATCACAGCATTTGTCCCAACAATAGTGGTCAAGGACATCCTTGTGCAAGGAGACAGTGAAGGAAAAAGGTGTAGGTGGATAGAAAAGATATAGGAATATGAGTTAGACATAAAGCCTGCTATGATCATAAAAGGCGAGGGGTTGGCCAAGGTTTTATCATAATATAGTTGCCAAGCTTTGAGGATAATCCTGATAACAAAGGAAGGCAAAACAAAAGTTCAACAAAACAGGATTAAAATATCAGAGCAAAAGATCTATGCTGAATATGATGGATCACCCTGGTATAAGAATATCATTCATTATCTCTTATTCCTGAGGTGCCCACTAGGGCTAGATAAATCTAAGTACAGAACTCTGAGACTGCAAGCCCAAAAGTATATCATATCCAATGGTCAACTCTATTAGAAGGACCAGGTGGGAGTTTTGTTGTTATGTTTGGTAGAAGGCGAAACTCATAGAGTGATTGGGGAATTTCGTGGAGGAGTTTGTGGAGGTCATTACAGCTAGAAGACCACAACTCACAAAATCCTCAAGGCATGAGTCTACTAGCCTACATTATTTGGAAATGTTCATTTACAAGTTAGGTCATGTCTAAAGTGTCAAGTCTTTGCTGAGAGACAAAAATCTTCTCCTCTTCCCCTAATCCCAGTGCATGTGGAAGAACCCTTCAGACAATGAGGAGCAGACTTCACAGGAGAGATAAACCCACCTTCCAGTGGCCAACACAAGTGGATATTAACGGCCACAGATTATTTCACCAAGTGGCTAGAGGCCATCCCAGCCATAAATGTTACAAACTCAGTGGTAATCAAGTTTATGGAGGAGAACACATTCTCTCGCTTTGGTTGTCCTATCAAAATTATCACTGAAAATGCTCAAGTCTCCAAATCTGCAAAATTCACCAGCTCCTGCGAAAAATTCAATATCATCATCGAGCACTCCACTACCTACTATCCTCAAGGTAATGGCTTAGCTGCATACTCAAACAAAACTATGGTGAGAGTGCTAAAGAAGACCATCACCGAGAATTAGAGGAACTGGGATATCCAATTGAAGTTTTCCCTCTAGGCTAACCGAGTGACTCCTAAACGATCCACTGGAAAATCACCTTTTGAGCTAGTGTATGGAAAGGCTGCAATATTCCCAATCCAATTGGCAATGCTAGTGGCAAAGTTATTGCAGGAAGTTGAGGAAGAGGCAAGTTCTTTGACACGAAGGATAAACCAACTAGTCAAACTTCATGAAAACAGAGAACAGGTGGGGGCTAAATTGGCAAATTACCAACAGAAGATGAAATCCTTGTTTGACAAGAAGGCCAAGGATCAATCTCTTCAACCAGGAGATTTAGTTCTCTGATGGGACATCCGACGGGAAGAAAAAGGAAAACATGGAAAGTTCGATCCACTTTGGTTTGGCCCTTTCAAAATTTCAGAAGAGAAATGAAATAATATGTACCTGACTGAAAATATGGATGGTGAATCATTGGAATTGCAAGTAAATGGTCAGTTCCTCAAACTCCATTTTCAGAATTTGAGGCACCTTTCTTGCACCCATTGTAAATACCGGTGTGTGTATTGTAATTATTATATGAAATTTCCAGTTTCTGTTGAAAATTCCACTTTCACAAAATTATCATTTGTTTAGAAAAGACTCCATGCCCAAAAGAGAAGTTCACAGTCTATAGGTTCTCGACGCATTGCAATCCAATGCCCCATCCCCAGGTGGAGCCAATGTTGTCACCTTCTGAAAAGAGAGTTCCAGTTGTACAAAGAGGGCAAAAGAACATAGATGTTTGGAGCTAGCCTCTAAGCCATAGAAGCACTCAAAGCTAAATTAGACACCATCCAATGGATAGTCCTCGAAATTAGATTTCCAACAATATATGGAACTCCCCAAATGGACTCCAGAATCAAAAGTTAGAGCAAGTTGAAAATTAACCTTGAAAACTAGAAAGAAAAGGAAAATGTTTAAGTTTAATCTCGGACCCCGCAAATCGGAGTTTTCTAAAGCTGAAGAAGAGGAGCTCAGGGAAAAATTGTGATCCGCGATCGCCGATATCGACAATCAGAAATTGGAGGTCCATGGCACATAGTTTAGCGGTGATCGAAGGTTCAGGGCGCATCGATAATCAGAAATCGGCAATCCCACATATTAGCGGGCACAAAAATCGGCGATCACAACTTAGCCATGCGACATATCGGCGGGCCCACATATCAGCAATTGCAACCACCTAAACAGATCGCAAATCAGAAATCAACGATTTCAAATGGTCACTCTTAAGAAATCGCAGGAGGAATATGATGATAAGTGTAAATCACCAGAAAGGGCTAAAAATGATTTGCAAAGGAAATCAACGAAAAAGCAGGAGTAGGCAAACATTTTCTCTCTCATCCAGGGGGCCATGTGGCAGAATACTATTGGTCCCAATGGGGCCATATGGCGGCTGACATCATCATGATGTGGCAGTACGAAGGACACGTGGTATGGTGATCTGACATTTTCAGGGGTCCTATGGGGGCATATCCGAGTGACACGTGTTCCCCCCTCAGGTAGCGACACATGGCAGTGATGACATCATTAATCGACAATCAGCGATCGAGGGTAGCAGTGCATTGCGCATCAAAAGGAATTCGCCAGTTGCGAACCTCTAATTGAGGGGAGCTCCGATAAGGGGTCTAGCCAATGGTCATGGGAAGAGCGAAGAACCAAGAGCTAAGCAGGACAAGTGATCCCACATATGGGCAATCGAAAGTATCAAAGGGAGCAAACAAAGGCAATGTTATGAAATTGGTGATTGTGATATCCCGAGTTGGCCCAATCAGCGTTCGGCACTCGCAAGCTACATTGGGCATAGACTCTCCCTTATCCTTTTATTCAAGTGGGCCAGACTGCATCGCACATCAAAGATCACAATGTTGGGGAGCAGGCACCGAAGGCGAGAAAAATATATTAATTAAAAATAAAATTTAAATTAAAAATATATATATTTTCATAAAAGATATTATATTTAAAAGTTTAATTTTTATTTAAATACATTATTTTAGTGGATGTAGTTTTAATAATGATTACAGGATACACTAGCATTATTGTAGATATTATGTAGGTTAAATTTCCATTAGATCTTTTAAAAAAACTTAAAATTAAAGTTCATGTTCTTTAAAGATAAAGAAATAAGTTAATGACCCAAAACCTAGAGATATTTCACAAGAATAAGAGTGTACCCTCATAATTTTTTTCAATATATGTGATGATAATAAATAATAATGACCCTTTTTTTAATTATTTTTAAATCAAAATATAGGAGTTTATTATATTAAAAAACTATAACTAGTACATTATTGTAGATATTATCTAGTTTGAAATCTTTAAGTAAAATTCTATCATATTAATTTTTTGTTATTAATGAAAGGGGCAAGTTTTTATATTAACATCAAATTGGTTACAAGGTCAGATCATTTTACATATTCAACTGATACCTTTGCTACTGAGTTCATACAGGTCAAAAAATGCCTTGAATTATGCTACACTTTCTATTTACTATATAACTATATTAATACTATCCGAGGACCTTCCAAAAAGCTCCTAAAACTAAAACATATTTGCAATACATATTTCAAAAAGACAATTAAACTAGCCTCCAATGAATGGCCCATAACCGTAGTTTAATCATGCAATTGCCTTTACTCCTACCTACATCAATTGTTCTTGAGAAAGATCTTGGTCCGATATCATCTCCTCCCTTGCGTGCTTGCTAACATTGGTGCCCTCTTCTCTGCAGTTATTTATGGCTTCCAGTTTTCTCAGACGGTTATCCATTCTGTCCAATTTTCCCTATGGCCTATCTAATTTTATTTGTAACAGATCATTCTTTTGGTTAAGAAGTTGCATCTGAACCTAATTCTCTATGGCCACCATTTCTCCTTTCCAAATTTGCAAAGATATAACGTGCTCCATAGTTGCAGGGATGTAATCTAGTTGATGTGTAATCTTGTCATTCTCCCTGGTGGTTGAGACCTGTATTTCGCCCTCCATGCTCTCTCCTGCGCCTCAAGCAACTTTATCACCCACACAATCTCTTTTCCAGTCATAGACCTCGACGTTTAGGATAATAACCTTACTTATCTTATATAGACTTCCTCCTAGCCTACCCATTCCCGTTAACTATCGTGACTACTCACAACCTTTAATTCCATGTCCTACATTATTCATTGAAATGGCTAAACAATCCCTTCTCGATTCATCCCCGTGATAGTTCTTAACCATCACCATTAAAGCTCTGTTTCTCAAGCATGCTTGCCTCACCATGCCAATGGAGAAGTTATACTGTAGATCCCACTTTCATTTTCTAGAATTGATGCCAATCCACCATCTATCCCAATTTTTATGTACAAAAATAAACCTCGATCAGGTGTTTAGGAGGGCCCAAGCCCTGACATTAAAAAAATGCCATCATTCTTCAATATATTGATTATGCGGGATCCCTGATCAAGGATGAGGTCTGACATGAGGTCATCAAGCCTCCCACTTACTAATCTATGCATTAGTTACACTAATTCCAATTGGTCCCTCATTCGTATGGACTTTAATTTCTCCCTTCATGGTAAAGTCTTAAATATGGCATTGCTACAATCCTTTACCAACATACCTTGTTCCATTGCTACTCCTTTACTCGCCAATGCATCTGTGATTGGATTAAGATGCCTCTTGACATTATGAAACTCCAATGGATAAAACTTCCCAATTTTCATTTTTATCATTTATAAAATTGGATGTTGAGCATTGAAAGTTCTCTTTGAATTAAACCACTTGATGTATGACGATCACGAGGTCCCCAAATACCATCAATTGTTGAATTTACCTCAAAATGGCCAACTCTAGCCACTACCACAATGCCAAATATTTTGATTGTTCCCCAAGCCCTAGCATATTTAATCCCTTTTTTTTCATTAAGGCGATATATAACCTGTCCCGCTCTTGCCTCCCTTGGGTTACCTTTTGATGTGCCATCAAAAAACAAAGAGTATTTCCCCTTACTATTCCTCAAATTTTGAAATTCCTTATTGTCCATCCTTATGTAAAATGAATTTGAACAATTGGTTTATGAATGAAGTTGCCAACATGACATGATACTTTACCTAGATTCATCCATTCTCGCTCGCTTGGTGACAAGTCCTTCAATTCAGACGAATCATATCCACGGGTCGTGATAGCTTCAAAGAGCAAATTCAGAGCCTTAATAGTCGATGTTGACGAATTTGGATGTTCACCATTAAATATAGCTTTGTTGCGGGCTAGCCATACAACCCAACACAAGTACTTTGGAAGGGCCATCCAACAATGCACAATCACTGAGGTAGATTTCCTGTTCCACGGGATTTTAGCTTTCCAGGATTCAAACATATCAATCCAGCTATCAGTATGCTTGCAATGGAGATGGCTTTATCCAGGGATTTTTTTTCCAAACTTCCAAGTAAATTTACTCCTTTGAAATACATGGGGAGTGTCTTCTTATGCCAGTTTGTAGAGGATGCAACGCAAAGGTCCCTAAATATTCCTCTTTTTTAGATTCTCGAATGTCAAGATTTTCCCTTGAACCATTACCTGACAAAAAATGTTTATTTCTTATAGGCCATCCTTTTGCCATAGTTTACTTCAAATATTATCTGAGGATGGATGAGGTAACCTTTTAACTAGAATTTCATATCCAAGTTTAACTGAATAAATTTGTTTATGATGACCCAACCAAATTCGTTGATCCCTCCTTGTAACTTCAATTCAGGAAAGACCTTTTGACGAAATTCACTAGAGTGACCCACTGCGTTTGAAGGTTGGGAGGGAGATCTTGGCATACCCATCTTATCCAATATCCTTGATCGTCCCACAACAAGATATCAACAATCTTACTATATCCACTTGACTCCATCCAATTCGCTAGCTCCCTAATTCCCTCATTATCTACCATTAACCTTGTTGACGACACTCGATCCTTCCATAATTTGATGCAAAATCCATTCCCAACTTGCATCCTAAATGATCTAGTATAATAGGAGCCACAGATTTGAATAACTTTCAAATTTTTGAGCCTTATTTTGACCAAGTTACATGTTTTTCTCTAATGAGCGTACTTTTATGAAAATATTTTCAGAGAAAGGCTTGCTTCCATAATTCTTTAGAATCAAAGAGGAGGAACCATACTATTTTTGCTCCTAAAGCCAGATTCATTAATTGGGGATCTTTTATTTATAATCCTCCATAGTTTTTAGGAAGCCGAACTATATTCTAGTTAACCAAATGAAAAAAAATAATAATTATTATTTATACCCCCCTTTAAGAGAAATTTATGAATAAGGCCACCAATATGATTAATCACTACTTCTTTCAGAGAAAGTAAACCAAATCCCATATAAATAGGAAGGCATGACAAGATGGATTTGATCAATACAACCTTTCCTGCTTAATTTAACAAATGTGCTCCCCAAGAATGATTTTTTTTTTGCAACACTTCCTCCCAATCTTCAGCATTTGTAGCTCCAAAGTATATTGGGATTCCTAAATATTTGAATAATCTCCATCTAATTGCAACAAGGAATTCTAATATCCTTAAAATCTCCATTAAAGTCACTTTCAGGCAATTCCATCCATAAAGCTGACTTTTCTTTTTGTTGACTAACCCTCTCGAAAGATCAAGGTAAGTAGTCAGAAGTGTTTTGAAATGAATTATAACAACTTTTAAAGCCACTCCACCCCGCGCTCCCCCCCTGATAAGAATAGTGTCATTTGCAAATTGTAAGTAAATAACCCCTTTTGTATTTCGAACAATGCTCAATCCAATGAGCTTTCCATCCAACATTGCCTTTTCTAGATTTTTGCTCAACTTTTAGCTATAATGACGTAAAGCAGTTGGGAAAGAGGGTAGTCCTACTTTAATCCCCTTTAGGCCACAAAATAAGAAGCAGGATGACCATCTATCAATGGCACAATCCACGGTGAGACAATACAAGCTTTCATCCATCGAATAAAGTCACTACAAAAACCCAATTTTTCGAGCATCAAATATAAGGAATAGTGTCTTACCCAGTCAAAATTGATGGCCATATCCAATTTGATGACCAATACTGACTCCCATGCTTCCTTATTGTAATGATTTTCTTATTAAACTATAATAATATTATCTAACATTTGTCTCTATTGCACGAAGCCCACTTGATTTTCAGAAATAATCTCTAGTAGGAGTTTCTTCAATCTTGTCGCTATAATTTTAGTGAGGATTTTATAGGTAGCATTACAAAGGGAAATAGGTTTGAAATGAGATAATTTCATAGGATTCGACTCTTTGGGAATTAATGCAAGAAAGGAATAATTTGTATTTCCCCCGTTCTTATCTTTCCTTTGTGTTCCATTTAACATTCTCAACGTGTCGTTTTTTATCATGGGCTAGAGGGCTCTATAAAATTTTATAGTGAAGTTGTCTATACCAAGAGCCTTATCTAGGTCTAAAGACCATATTTATTCTATAACCTCCTCTTCCTCTATTTATTTGATGAGTTTTTGATTGGCTGATTCTGAGACAATGGAGGGAATGCATCGAAGAAACCCCTGGGATTGTTCCATACCTACATCTCTATCTTACTTATATAGTGTCTGAAAATGGAGAAATGCTTCCTACTTGATACCTACAAAGTTTGTCAACTTTGGCCTACCTCTAGGATCTATCTCCTTCCTTCACTAAATTTCGTATCTCTTTGGATTTGGCTTACTTGCGAAAAAAGATAGTGTCTTGGTCTCCTACTTGTAACCATAAACTATGGGATTTTATCCTCCAATATTCTTCTTCTTATCTACTTGCTGAGAAAATTTGTGTAGTTAATTGATCCGAATTTAAACAGGAATGCAAAAAATTACAGATATAACCATAAATACAAAGATGAAGGATCTCACAGTGAGACTTTCTCATCATCATCCTCCATCTCATCTTCTCCAGTGCGAAGTCAACCATCCACTCCTCCATTACATATTGTTGTTCAACAGGGATCAGGAACTTCAACATCCCAACCACCTCAAACCTCAATATCAACTCCTTCCCAAATATCTGGAATTTCATTGGCAATATCATCTACTATTAATTTTACAATGGCTCATAATCCATGGAGTAATCCTGGTGCAGCCACTATGCCTACACCATTACATCCATTGCCAGCACATCCTGTTTGCCGAAATTTAATCCTGATGCAAGAATACAAGCTGACGAACATATTAACAATTTCACGTTATCAGTTAATTTAAAAGGAGTGACAGAGGAAGATGTTGTTGTTAGACTTTTCCCTTATACCTTACAAGGATCAGCTGGGTCTTGGTATTTTTCCCTGCCCTCTGGATCCATTACCAATTGGAACATTTTTCAAGAACAGTTTCTAACTAAGTATGGCGATGACAGATCTTTAGCAACGTTAATTAATGATCTCTCGAATCTTAGGATAGAATCTAAAGAACCTATAAAGGAGTTCAACTCACGATTTAATAAACTCTTGAATAAGATTCCAACCGCCTCTAAACCAAGTGAGAAAATCAGAAGTGAATGGTATATAACAGCCCTACCTTCAAATATAACTATTTTTGTAGATAGAGCTGCAAAACCAACTTTAGCTGAAAATATGAAAGAGGTGCTTGCTGTAGAGAAACGCATTATTTCTTTAGAAAAGAAAGCTGCTCTTGAAGATAGAAAATCCAAAAAAGTTTCTTTCAAAGACGATTCAAAGAAGAAAACCCCTAAAGATCCATATGATATGGAGGGTCTCCAAAAAGTCCTCAAGACTATGTCAAATGAAATGGTAGAAATCAAAAAACAAGTAGCCGAGACTTCAACAAAAAGGCCATTTAGAAATTTTAAGAAACCTGAATCAAAACCACCAAATCCAATGCAGATTCAGATCTTGAAGAGGAAGAAGAAGATGAAACAGTCTTGTCATCCGCGGAACCCAATGAAGAGGAAACTGTTGAATGTCATGGAATGTGGGAATTTATTTTACCTAATTCCGATACAGAAAATGAACAAGAAGATTTCCCTGTGACTACCAGAAGTAAGGGTACTTCTGAACCTATGCAGGTAACTTCGAAGAAAAGGAATGCAGGTACCACTACTACCAAAGAAAAGGTTCCCACAAAGAAAGTTGCAGCGATACCATCCCAAAATCAGCCATCATCTTCAAATCTACCTTCAACATCTAAGACATTAGTAGTTACAGATTCTATGGACTACAATATTATCGAAGACATGGAGAAGACAAAGGAAAATATTACTATGTTTGAGCTTAGTAAACTCAAAAATCAACAGAAATTATTTCTTAAAGAGTTAAATGCTATACCTTCTTCTCCTCTTCCTAATGTTGTATTGTCCAAAGCTGCTAATGACTCAGGCCAACCACCTCCTGGTAGAGTAGAAGCTACTGATGCTGTTTTAATTGGGGATAGATCGAATTCTCATACTCCTCCTTTCCTCTTAACCTATGAGATCTATAATAGAAATCTACACAACTGTTTGATTGACTCAAGGGCTTCCTCTAATATAATGCCAGCTTCAGTTTGTTCAAAACTGATCATTGAACCCCAGAAGTCTGCAATTCATATTGTACAGTTGGATAGAACTAAGGTCCAGGTTTTAGGGGAAATCAACTCAGTGACTATCAGGTTATCAGCCGATCCAAGAGTGGTTCATAGAATTGATATTTTAATCACTAATATTCCTGAATTCTATGGTTTGATTTTGAGTAGAGACTGGTCCGAGAAACTCCATGGTTATATCTCCACCGATTGGTCCCATATGTGGCTACCATATAAAGGAAAGCCAAATCAGATCAAGATCGATCGGGAGAAACACATGACCCATACTGTTACTGAATTTGAATAAGAAAATCAACCAATAGCATTCAATAACAATATTTTGGGAAATTATTCATCCGAATCATTCTTTGGCAATTTCACTGCCCAACCATCTCCTTTCTCAGTTAATAATTTCACATCTCAAATTGAAAATTTTTCACAAACAGATAGATCGAGATGTGTTAATATTGCTGAAGAAATTGTAAATAAAATTGTTGATAATTCTTTATTTTGGTCACTATACTTTGATGGGTCTAAATCTAGTGAAGGTGCAGGAGCAGGATGTATTTTAGTTAGTCCTGAGGGAGAAAAAACCATGTTATCATGCAGATTGGAATTTGAATGCACAAACAATACAGCCAAATATGAGGCCTTAGTTCAAGGACTCTACAAAGCAATTGGTCTTAAAGTTCAATATTTGAAAGTGTTTGGTGATTCAGAAATTGTTATAAAACAAGTTAGAAATACAATTCATTGCCTTTCTAGTCATCTCAAACACTATCAGTCTTTGGTGCAGGAACTCATATCTCAATTTTTAGCATTCAATATTTCTCCCATCCCTAGGTCCCAGAATGCAGTAGCAGACCTACTAGCTAATGTTGCTTCCAAACTCCTTCCATCCGAAGATTACAGCCCAGATAGATTTTCAGTAGAGTTAATTTTTAGACCATCAATTCCCGATAATATCACCAATTGGCGAGTGTTCAATCATGATGAAGACATTTTAAATTTCTTGACTTTTGACAAGTCCTATGATGATCAAATCATTGATGAAAGTGATCATGACCTTCAAATGAAGGAAAAGCAAGAAGAAAACTCAATACCTAAACCAGTGGTCAAACTTGAAGATCTTTATGCTATTAAAGACAGGTTTAAATAGGTGACCAATTCAAAGCTCCAAAGTTCGACTTTACGATTTGAATTGGTAAACCTAGGTACTGAGAAAAATCCTCAAAACATCAATTTGGGATTAGGACTTTCTCCAAAAGAAAGAATTGCATTCATTAGATTATTGTGGAAAAATAAATATGTCTTCGCTTGGAAATATGATGATTTGAAAACATACGATGCATCGATCATTCAGCATACCATTCCAATGCTTTCTGAACAAAAGCCAATGCAACATAAGTTAAGGAAGATTCATCCTAACCTAGAGAGTCAAATAAAGGCTGAACTAAATAAACTCTTGAAGGCTAAGATAACTTTTCCTATTAGACATTCAAACTAGGTGTCCAATATGGTCCCAGTAAGAAAGAAAAATGGCGACATTAGGATTTGTATCGATTTCAGAAATATTAACAAGGCAAGCCAAAAGGATAACTTCCCTTTACCTACCATGGAGCAGACACTCCATTCGGTAGCTGGTTCTGAGTTAATGTCCTTTTTAGATGGTTTTTCAGGATATAACCAAATTTTGGTCCATCCTGATGACAGGCTTAAAACTACCTTCAGAACTAAGTGGGGAACTTATGCTTACCAAAAAATGCCTTTTGGACTTATCAATGCTGGAGCTACATTCCAGAGAGCAATGGACATAGCATTCAAAGGATTGATCAATAAATCAGTAGTTGTCTATTTATATGATATTATTGTATTTTCCAAGAAAAGATCTAATCATTTACATAATTTGAAACAAATCTTTGAACGCTGCAAAAGATATGGTATCTCACTCAATCCAAAGAAGTCATTTTTTGCTCTTAATCAAGGAAAGTTTTTAGGCTTCATTGTTTCAAAGGATGGTATTTATTTTGATCCAGATAGAATTAAAAAGATTTCTGATATTCCATTCCCTCATAATAAAAAAATCCACGCAGTCATTTTTGGGTCAAATTAACTTTGTAAAAATATTTATTCCAGATTTTTCCCAGATTATTTTACCATTGCAAACGATGATCAAGAAAAATTCGGTGTTTAAATGGGGATCTGCAGAAAAAGAGGCATTTGATTCCATCAAACAATCAATCATTAATGCCCCTGCTTTAAGCACTTCCAATTTTTCAAGTCATTTCGTGCTATATACCCTCGCATCCGTCTTATGCAGCAGTTCTAACTCAGATTAATGATCAAAACTTGGAAGCACCAATCTCATTTTACAGCTAAAATCTTCAAGGTGCTGAACTTAATTACTCGGAAGTTGAAAAACAAACATTTTCTATGTACAAAGACATTAAACAAAATAGACCCTTTCTCTTCAAAGCTCACACAAAAGTTATAGTTCCTTTTTCAGCAGTAAGACAATTACTAGTTCAAAGGGAATTATGAGAAAAGAGAGCAAATTGGGTCACAGCATTATAAGAATATGACTTAGAAATCAAGCCAGCAAAGATTGTCAAAGGCCAAGGTTTTTGCAGGTTGTTAGCAGGAGCATCCAATATTCAGGAACCAGAAGGTGCAAAAGATACTGAAGAAATCTATCAGATAAGTATCACAGATCCTGAATCGCAATATGCATATCTGATTTTCTATTTAAAAAATAGATACGCTCCTTCTAATCTTTCCTATTAAAACAAACGTGCCATTAGATTGAAAGTGAAAAACTTCATAATTGTAAATGATGTATTGTTTAGGTGAAATTATGATTCAATTTTATTAAGATGTTTAGAAAAACCTGAAGCACAAAAGGTTTTGCAGGAGCTACATGACGGACCAGCAGGAGGACATTTTGGAGCTGACACAACAGCTCACAAAATCATTCATGCTGGATATTATTGGCCCACCCTGTTCAGAGATACTCATGAATATGTAAGGAAATGCCAAAGTTGTCAAACCACTAGTGGAAGACAAAGGAAGCCAGCTTTCCCTTTGCAACTAGTTAACATTGAACAACCTTTTGAGCAATGGGGATTGGACATCATTGGGGAAATCACTCCACATTCATCCAAACAACATAGGTATATCCTTACCGCCACTGATTACTTCACTAAGTGGGTTGAAGCAATTCCTTTGAAGACAGCAAACTCTGAGGCAATCATGGAATTCATAGATCAATTCATTATTACCAGGTTTGGTGTCCCAAACGCTCTTGTTTTTTATAATGCATCTTATTTCTCTGGAAATTCTATATTTGACTTTGCTATCAAAAGGGGATTTAAATTGAAGTATTCTACAAATTACTACCCTCAGGGAAATGGTTTAGCAGAATCCACCAATAAAAATCTTATCAAAATCATTAAGAGGACTATTGAGCAGAATCATAAAAACTGGCATAAATCTTTGATATTTGCACTATGGGCTGACAGAATAACACAGAAGCCCTCCATAGGAACTTCTCCATTTAATCTAGTATATGGAAAGGAAGTTGTCATACCAGCAAATTTAGTACTTCCATCGCTAGCTTTAGTGCAGTTTATTGAAGAAAGTCCCTCATCTTCTATTCAACTAAGATATGATCAAATCTTGAAATTAGAAGAAGAAAGGGAAAAAGGCAGAATTATACATGCAAAACATCAGCAAATTACCAAGTCATCGTTCGATACAACTTCGACCAGCTCAAAACAATTACAAGTCGGTGATTTAGTTTTGAAATGGGACAAAGCCCATGAGGATAAAGGAAAACATACTAAGTTCCAGAAAATGTGGCTTGGACCATTTCAAATCAACGAGAAGATAGGCCCTTCTACATTCATATTGCAAGATCTATCAGGAAAGAGAGATTCTCTTCTTGTTAATGGCCTTATCTTGAAAAAATTCTTCAATTAAGGAGGTAACCCCTTCTCCCTTGTAAATATTCAATTTTCAGCAAATTTGTGTACATAGCTTATTTTTAGAATCTTAGGAAAATAAAGTTTTAAGAAGCCTCCCATTGGTCTTTGCTATATTGAAAAGTTTCTCAAAATAAATAGTTTTGATATTTACTTTTGAGAAATGGAAGCCTTAAACGAAAGGAAAATTTATATGGAATTAGGTATATTTAGATTCTGAAAACCCCATTTTATTTTTGTGAAATATTCTCAAGATTTAGAAGTACTGTAAATCATTTTAATGTTTTCAACTAGCCTGAAAACGGTTATCAATACAAAACAGAAACTGATTCAATCTTAGCATCTTCAACTCTTACCCTGTCATCCATGTTCTCTTAAGGAGAAAATTGTTCATCCCATTCATCAAAGTTTATAATTACTCAGAGTGTAATTCTAAAATATATATGATATAAAAGATAAGAGGTCTTATTACAAGCCTGCTTACCATGATCATAAGGGGAATAGTTCAACTGACATTACCAATACTGCATACCAAAACAGGGTAATGGCTTATAATTATAAGACAAGGGGTCTCATCACGAGCCAGCTTGTTTGGTTAAATTACAACAAGTGAAGGGCATTGTCTAAACAGCTGACCACCAAACCAGGACAATGGCTTTTTATCTTACAAAATAAGAAAAAAGGAAAAGTGATACAAAATATGGAGACATATTTTTGGATTCATTCTTTTTTATTATACTCTGAAATGGATGGAATAATGAATGATCAAATGGTTAAAAGGTATCCCTGTCGAGACTATAGACGTTTGCTGGCAGCAGAGGCTCTACCTATGACAAAGGAGTCATTATAAAGCTAAGTTGGAAAAGTCTTTTGTTTTATCATTATCAACCAATTAAGGCTAATTTAAAACTTAGAATGTATTTAATTTTAACAAGAGAAGAAAATAGCAGAAATAATTATTATTATATTCAGGATTTATGATTACCTAGTTATGTTAGAATTCTTCTATTAGATAAGATTTCCATATTAAGAAAGTTTAAGTATTTTAATTAATTTCTCAGAGATAACTGTTTCTCCCAGTGAATCGCCAATTGTTGTGTTGTACAACAACCCCCCATTTCATAAAATTTTTACTTAAAAAATCATAATATGAAATGGGTCCCTTCTAAACTTAGACGTGTGAATAAATTGGTATTAACCCATCATTAGAAAAACCCTCATCAAAAGGTTCATTGGAAATGATATATTTTAAAATAAACCTTTTTGAATAGAAATAAAGTCGGTCTTTTAAATGAATATAAAGTTATTTGTTATTACGATAAAGCGATCGCAAGATCGCATATCGCAATGATAAGGAAAACACATATAAAGACCCATTGACTCACTCCGATCCGAAAAGCAAATAACTATCAGATATCGGGAAAGGAAAATCACAAAGTATAATGAAAGAGCCTCCCTCATTTCTCCGATGCGATATCGCCATCGGCAATCGACGGTAACAACCCAACACATGATTAATGACACATTCAAATTCCCCGATGCGATAAGGCATATCGCAATTGACGATTGGCGAAGTTACAATGGCATAAGTAATAAGACCCGAATCCATCCCCGATTGTGATGCATTAAATCAATGCGCGTGTTTCAAAAACGTAATTAAAAGGCTTGCATGCATTATATCACCTTTCGGTGATCAAAAGATATTTTGGACAAATATTAAAGCCTTTCCATTCACATTACTAATCGCCGATTGTGATTTACTTCTGATTATCCGCCAAAGAATCTAAGCCACGCTTGAATGGATAATTCGTCATATAAATGACATAATGGGTATTTAAAAACTCCTTTACCATGATTGACAGGTTAAACAACTAATTAATGAAGCAGTTATGGTGTGATTTCCCTTTAGATTGTATCTGCAGCAGTTTCACTATAATCCATTATTTTCCGCTAATTGACATAATTATTTCATATTGGTTCATACTAGCTATTCTCTGTATCACGTTGGTTTCATTGCTTGTGCAGAACTCCGCCGAAATAACAAATTTGAAACAAATGGGAAAGAGATCAAAGAAATCCATAGCAGCAGCGGCTCCTACAGCAACAGTGCAGCCAGCCAATGATCCAGGACCAAGCAAAAAAGGGTTAATCTCAGACACTACGTGCCTCGGCCTTGGAAATACAAGTTGGCAAAGCATCTACAATTTAATTGAAGCAGAGGAGCCTGAGGAAGTATCGGAAGAAGCTACTGCAGACTCAACTAATAAATCGGAAGCTTCCCTCAAAGATTTAGCTGATTCATATTTGCACAGAATAGCAGCACATGAGAAAATTCTTCCATACACTGATGTAGTGAGATGGGTGGTAGAAGAAATTTCAGTTTCAAATAGAAAGTTTTGTACAGTTGACGGAAGTATTTTTGGCTCATTTTAGCTCGATGACTTAAGGAAGATGTATCACTTACCTGAACTTGAAAAGAAATACAACAAACCCTTCCTTGAAAAGTTCACAGATGAGAACGAGACTGAATCGGCCTCAATTAAGCAGTGGAGATAGAATCTCGCAAAGCACAAACATGAGTCATCAGGTAAGTACTCTGTGGAATCATTGTCTTCTCCTTACTATTATGCTGGGGCAATGATGTGTAAAATGTGGGGAATGCATGACTCTACAAAGTTCACATATATAAGGCTTTATGGTAGCCTTGCAAGACCCCATGTCCTTCCTCTATATGTACTAATAAGTTGTTAGCTCGAGAATTAGCCTACCAGATAACAACAGTAGGAACATCTAAAACTCTTAGAACTTCGAAAAAGTAGGTATGGCCTACATTCCCTTTGAGATGTGGTATTTACACTCTACATGATTACAAACATGCAGAAAAGGAGGTAGGAAAAATAAACATGCTCAATCTTACAACCATTCCTAACAGGCGATATGATCCAAGGAATGTTGCCTATAATGTTCTTGAATAAGCCAAACTCACAAAGTTTGATCATGAAGAAGATGAATTTGATGACCTATTTTCCTCAGCAGAATCATTATTTCAGGTAAAAACATTGGCCAAGATGAGATATAAAGATGAAGGGCTAGTAGAATTCAACAGGCTCAGAGAACAGAGGTTGCAAACTCTGCCTCTGGACTTATTAGCTACTACCCCAGCAATCCAGTCAAGCAAGCCTGAACAGCAAATTGTTGACAAACCTCCTACTATGGAGAAGATTCCCGAGAAAGGAAAAGAGCCAGAACAGGAGAAAGAACAGGAACAGGACAGTGAACATATCGATATAGATACTCAGATTGATCCCAAACTCCTTAAAGAATGGCAACAATTTGATTCCATTATAAGCAATCCTGAAAGTTCACAAGGTTTCAGCACACCTCAAGTAACAGTTGGTCAGGAGACAGCAACAACTACGGTTCCAATTGAAGGAACCAGCGGCCTACCCACCAGCAAAGATGTAGAAATAATTCCTAAGGATCCATCCAATCAAATTGTTTTGCAGATAGAAGACATACCACCATTAGATGTCTTTTACAGTCCCAAACATAGGGCTATAGTAAAAAGACAAAGGAAAAGGAGAAGACTTGATCAATCTTCCCTTTTACCAGCACAAACAGAGATGGCTAATGTGGTATGGAAAGAAGAATTCAATCCTTCCGAAGACCTCACAAAACTTTCTCAGTATGTTGGAGCCTAC
Source organism: Pinus tabuliformis (assembly GCA_031772625.1). Lineage (NCBI taxonomy): Eukaryota > Viridiplantae > Streptophyta > Pinopsida > Pinales > Pinaceae > Pinus > Pinus tabuliformis. Next base: position 938,379,137 of record CM062811.1, on the reverse strand, counting down.
TCGGCAGCTACTATGGATAAAGCATCGGAAGTAAGCAATTTACTTAAGGAAAAATACCAAACAATTGTTTCATTACAGTCACAGGTATCCGAAAGACAGCAAAAAATAGAACAATTAGAACAGCAGCTATCAACACAGCAGCAGATAAACAACCAATTAAATGAGCAATTGCTCAAGGAGAAGCAGAAGATAGACCAAAGCGCAGTACAGAAACAAAAAGAATTATCCGCAACGTTGACCAAGCTGAAGACAGTGAATGAACAAATGAGTAAGACAAAAGATGAGAAAATCGCTCAACTATCACGCCAAGTAGAAAAGTTCAAGAGTCTTCCTCCACCAGCAGACTTCAGGTCCGAAGCACTCCAGATCAATAAAGCATTGGTTAAACAACTAAAGTTGTTATGTCATAATATTTCCCTTGTTGAGCCCCTATGTGAGATTACTTCATCAATAATTGACAAGTCAGTCAACGCCAAGCAGGATTTGGAAAATGAGACTTTAACCAACTTTCTTGCTTGGCAAGAAACCAGTAAAGGGCAAGCCGCAAATCTGCCTAAAATTCTAGAGTCACACAAATAGATTCTTTTCCTAGAATGGCAGTCACAATTGATGAAAGCAGAAAGAGAAACCTCAAGATGTAGATCAACAACCAGTAATTTAATTGAGTTAATCAATGATACTCTTTATCTGTCTAACTTGATTTCACAGTGCACTCCAGGTAAATTGCCATCATCCAAAGCATTGGAACAAACATGCAATCAAGAATTGGAGAAGAACGAAAGATTAATCGCCGGCATCCAAAGTTTAACTTGGGATACCTTTTGGTTTTTCTTAGTTAAACCATACAATCAAAGGGCGGCACTCAAATGTTTAACCAATGCAATCGGTTACATGATTCCCAAAATCCATGATGCCACATATTCATCCCAACTACATTCTCATCTGAGTCACCCTCCAGAATTGCAACCAATGATTGCTATCTGCCAGCTCAAGCCAAAGGAAGATCGGCCGAAACAATGAATCATACTACCGACTGCAAACAGGCCTATTTTGAGGAGATTCTCATGATTTAGTTATACCACCTAATAGCATTTTTATTTCATAATTAGTTAGCTTAGATAGTATTTATAGACCCTTTCACTGTTTTAGAAGGGGTCCTCAGTTTTTGTATAAACTCAAATCAGGAAGTCACATTATTGTGCTTCTGATATATTTTTATGAAGACTAGGGCAATATTCTGAATTTTAACAAAGAAAGCTTTGATGAGATGTGCACTATTGCTTTTTTATGGAAGCGTTTCTAAGTTAGAAGAAGGAATCTGAATGTGATTGATATCGAGAGTGATTCAAATAGCATATGGTACTATTATCTATGCTTTTGCTCCATTCTTTCATGTGAATCAGCATTTATTTAATCTTGCTATCATTGGATATATGTATGTGTTTTAACAGCAGTCCTTATACTTATCACTATTGAATGTCTAAGGAGTGTTATTCTTTCAATCATATTTATGTCAATGCTATATGAAGAATAGTGTAATAATGTTTTCATGATTACCTTGTTCAACTACTTGTAAAAAGTAATTATCATATGAATAAATGTATTTTTTTACCAATAGAGTCATCTATATGCCTGTTTTTAGATAAAGATCATCAAACGTTACACTAAAGCAGAAATTTCCCGGGATAAGATAGTTGTTTATAATTTTACTTTTTAGATTAAATCATTCATCCATTCTCATTATATATTATAGAATCAACCACTTATCCATCCTATCTACAAATTATTGGGAAACTGGTCCCATTATTTCCAGTCAGAGCCACCACACCAAACGGAAAAGGAGCTGCCTTTAAGGTCCAGACCAGGTGGTTTTCCCCAATGTCGTTGTAGCGATTTTTTAGGCATCAACATGACCTCAATCTCATTTCATCACATTAATCAAGCCATCTTCTATTATTCTCTTTTGTCTTGGTTTACATAGGTCTGACTGAAGGAGTCTGCGTAAGGGTCTGAAATCATAGGAGCGAAGCTCACTATGATTTAGGGTTTTCTGATTCCTAGACGCTGGTACAAAACTAAGAATTTTAGTCCCTAGAAGCTAGCACATAGTTATGAAGACAACGTCCAAAGACATTTCAAAGTAGATCTGAAGGTGTCGGTCCCCAGTTTCCCACACAGAGTGGTCCTGAGAATGTCTAGGTCGTCCCGGACGCACGCATAGCAATTGGAAGATAGTGTCTGAGGGTTTTGGATCATATCTGTTGAGTTTGACCCCAAGCGCATGCACATGGTCTTCCTGAGAGCGTCTAAGTGGTTACATACACCCTCACACAGTGGCAGAGAGAGGGTCTAGGGTTTTGACTTTGGGTTTTTTAGTTGGCTTCAGTGATCTGGTAGATCTGGGTTTCTCTCTACTATTACACAGAGTTGTAGACATGATTTGTAAATCTCTGCTACAATCATATGTATTGGGCTCATTGTACTCTCTACTGAAACTTTTTTATGACAATCTATAAAAGAAGAAGATCTGAAAGGGTTTCCCCCTTGTGGGGTTTTTCCCTGGTCTTGGACCAATTTGTTGTCTCTTATGGTTGTGTTGTTGTCTCCTTTGTCACTACATATATTGTTCTTTCTTCAGTTACATTTATGATTGGTTATAATGCTATCGAAACGTGTCGACCAAAAATTTCTCTTATGTGATTTCTATCGAAAGACTTTTCTTAATCCATTATGGATCACAAAAGCCTGAATTCATAAATTGGATGCATTGTTAATGAATAAGTAAATTGGGCTAAAGTAACTGATAAAAATAGAACAGTTAGAAAAATTAACATGGAATCGAAGCTAAGGTGAAGGACAAGCCCAAAAGAAGACAAGCATCGAAGCCCTCATTTTCAGAAAGTAGATTGCCTAGTCAAGGTCAAGATGTCATCCTCTACTTTCAAGGAGCATGAAAAGTTGGGTGATGCATTAAACTTTTCTGCATGGAAAGTCAGATTGGAGATCATAACTAACAACAATGATGTGTTGGAATACATCCATAGAAGGATGCCTGAGCCTCCAGAAAATGCTTCCTCTTCCGTCAAGAACAGGTACAAGAAAGGTGAGTCCAAAGCAAAGCAAATTAAAGCTGATGGTTTACAAGATCATTTACTTGCATATGTTGGAAATTTAAGAAATTCTAAAGAGATGTATGAAAAGATAGCCATCATGTATGAAATCAACAATTTGAATGAGATCATCACCTTGAAATATCAACTCAAGGAAACTAAGATGAACAAAGGAGAAGTTGTTCAATCCTATATTATGAGGATCTCTTGCCTTAGAGATCAACTATAGAGAGTTGGAGAAAATGTGCCAAATAGGGAACTATTAGTTGTGACTCTTAGAGGTCTCCCTCCTATTTGGGAAACACTGTTACTACAATCAGTAACAACAATGTCCTTTCGTCATTTGATGAAATTGTTGGGAAGCTTACTCAAGAATAATCAAGGATGATAGCAAGAGGAAAGATTCAAAAACAAGAAGTGGGAGAGTCTGCTGCATATATCACTCACGACAAAGGAATAAGGAAAAAGGAGGTCCATCAAAGAAGCCTCCTTCTCAAAATAAAAAAGGAAGGAATGAAAAAATTTTATCTCATATTGAATGCTTCAATTTCCAGAAGAAAGGTCATTATGCTTGAGATTGTCTCAACAAGAGAAAGAGGCCGCGTTACAACACCAGAAGCAACAACAATAACAAAAGAAGAAACGACAAGCAAAGGAATAATCACAATAGAAGATATGAAAGAAGAAGAAGAGACCCCTCAAGCAACCATGAAGAAGATCGTCCTCCTCAAAAGAAGTCAAGGGCTCCCAGGTATGAAAGTAATGATGTAAATAAGTCTAAATACATTCTTATTTCTGCCTTTACTAATTCTTATCCACCAGATTCGTGGGATAGTTTGTTGGTCGATAGTGGGGCCACACATCATTTTTCTGGATACATGGAAATCCTCTCTAATCTGGTAGAGAGGGAGACTAAGCTGAAGATCATTCTCGGAGACAACTCCACTCATGCCGTGAAAGGTCTAGGGTCTGTCAAATTTCAGCTGAATTATGGGGAATCAGTTTTGTTGCATGATGTTATGTACGGAAACAATGTGCCTCATCAAGCATTACAAAACAAGACCCTCGAAGAAATATTCATAGGTATCAAGACTAATATTATCCATCTTCGTGTATTTGGATGCCTCGTATGTTTTCATGTGCTGAAGGACAAAAGGAACAAATTGGAAGCTACAGGAAGAAAACATACGTTTGTGGGTTATTTTGAAAATTATAACGCATATAGAATATATATTCCTGGTCAGAGGAAGGTCGAAATTAGCAGGGACGTAACATTCGATGAAGATGAAGCTCTTGGAAAAGCAAAATATCTTCCTCTATCTACTCCTCCCAAGGAAGAGAATGATGACTGGGATATTCTGGATGGTGCTTCCGTATCCGAGTCCGATATTGATGATGATCCCACAAAGCCTATGGATCCATTAGATCCTCCACCAAGTAATCCTCCTACTAGGAAGAGATCATTTTGGCTCCACGATACACTCTACATAATGCTGAAAGAAATGTTCTCATTCGTAGATCATTCAGAGAAAGGAAGCAACCATGCAGCTATCAAGGATATGTTGCATCCATGAGCACTATGATTCAAGCCAAATCATCCTCATTCGAAGAAGCAGCAAAGAACAATTTTGGAAGGATGTTATGGCTAAGGAATATGAATCAATTGTGAAGAACGACATATGGGATGTTCTACCAAGACCGAATGGGAAATCGGTTTTGTCTTCAAAGTGGTTATTCAAGATCAAACATGGAATTGATGGCAACATTGAGAAATACAAAGAAAGGTTCATAACTTGAGCATTATATCAGAAAGAGGGAGAATATTATGATGACATATTTGATCCAGTGGCTCGATATACAACCATCCATTCAATAGTTTCCCTTGATTCTAGTCATGGATGGACTCTTCATCAGATGGATGTAAAGACCACTTTCCTACACAACATGTTACAGGAAGAAGCGTATGTTGAACAACCAAAAGGATTTGAAGTGAAAGATCGAAGAACACATGTTTGCATGTTGAAGAAGGCATTGTATGGTTTGAAGCAAGCCCCCTGAGATTGGTATGCACACATTGACAATGACTTAATGAAGCTGGGATTGACAAGAATCAATGTCGATCCCAACCTCTACTTCAAGGTAGTCTGAGGTATGCCATTGATTTTTGTTTTATATGTTGATGATCTATTCTTGACTGGTAGTGAACCTCTGATGATCGAGTGTAAGAGGGATTTAGCCTTTGAATTTGAGATGAAGGAACTTGGTCTCATGCACTAATTTTTAGGCCTTGAGGTGTGGAAAATACCTGGTGAGATTTTCTGATCCAAGTGGATGTTGGTGGCCACCCACCTATCCCACTTGGACCCCCACAACTGTCTCTTTCAATTTTTCAATTTCCGTAATTGTAGCATAATTTACTATTTTTAGCAGTTTTTCAGGTCTTGAACTTCCGGAGCCGTTTTGAGGCTCTAAACGACGTTTTTTTGGGAAATATGGGAGCAACCTGGGTACTTTGATTGATGTTTCTCTTCCCAAAGTTGTAGTGCTCGAATAGATATTTCTAACGAGCTATTGCACGCGTAAAACGAAGATTGGGTGCCAAAGCTACAACCCCGGGAAGTTGATGTACCAACTTACCCAAAACGGGGCCCACAATTTGGTGTTTCGTCTTCTAGAGTTAGGTTTTGGGATGTTAATGGTTTTCCATTGTTTCTCAACAATAAATAGGCCTTCGAGCCTCATTGTAACACAGTTTAGAGGCATGTAGCCACCACATCTCTTCTCAGAGATAAGATACCATCGCCCTAGCTAGTTTATTTCCATTTCTGTTTGTAAGCATATTTCAATATTTTACATTAATGAAATGAAGTATTATTTCTACTGCATATCTGTATTTATGGTTATCTCCGTAATTTATTGAGTTCCTGTTTAAATCCAGATCAGTGGCATCAGAGCGATCTTCTTTTTCTCTGTTTTTCTTTGCATGTCCCCAATGAGGTCGAGATATAAGGAGTTAGGGCTTGAACTGGTTGAACCTTTGCAAGACCAGCCTCGCAAATCCTGACGGCCTCCCATGGCAGATGAAAAGAAAGACGAGGGGGCAGGAGATCTTATTAAAATATTCCTCAAAGAAGCCCTCAAGCAACAAAGGAATGCAATGATGGACAACATTGCCCAGATCCTTCAGTGGCTACCCAGGGGCGACGCATCGGCTTCCAACAGCTACTCTGGAAACGCTACACCGTTTAAGGTACAAGTTAATTTTGAAATACCCATATTCGAGGGTCAAATAGACGTATATGCTGTCGATAAATGGTTAAATCTGCTAGAGGGTTATTTTTCTGTTCATGATTTTTCCAGTCGGGAAAAGATTATTTTCTCTCTTCTCAAAGCAGCCCCCCATGTCAAAGACTAGTGGGAAACCTACTACGAGCAGAAGGATGAAAATACAAGCTCACTATTTTCAGCTGCACCCACTTGGGATTCCTTCCAGGACACCATCAAGGAGCAATATTACCCTGTCAAAAGCTATGAGGACAAATACATAAAGTGGACCACGCTACGGCAGGGAAGGGACCAAGATGTGCCAGAATTCACGAACATTTTTCCTACCCTTCTCACCACGGGGGCTTCACTGGGGGAGCAATACCATACCACGTGGGTTCATATTGGGGGACATTTATTGAGGATAAAATCACATAATATATTGGGTGATATATCGGGGTTAAAGGGTTTTTATACTGGCAGGTATAAAAAGTGGAGCCCAAAGTTAATGAAAAAATGGATACCTCCAATATCTAGTGAAAGTAGGGGTTTTTAAATTAGGAAGGTGTATTGGGTTCATATTGGTAGGGGGTTAAATAATGTGTTTTTTAGAGGTATTTTCAAATATGTACTCAAATTAAGGGTATTGTTTAATATGCCACGAACGCACGTGATATGTATGAGGTTCATTGAGTGAAGCCCCTGTGCTTCGAACACAGTTGGGTATCAAGGATTCTAAGCTACATTTGGTACTCAAATACCGCGGATACCTACACAAGTACATCCATGAAGATATGGAGTTCATGAACATCTCCTCGCTCGGCACAACGTACCGATATGCTGTCAAAATCGAGCAAAAGTTCAAACAAAAGAAGAGAGACTTTGGATCTGTGAATCCAAAGACCAAAGGACAAAGCCAAGGTGGGGTGACCCAAGACAACCCGTCAAAGCCACAAGAAAAGAACAACACCACGAAGTCAAAGAAGGACACAGGAAAGTGGTGTGAGTTCCACAAGAGCCCCACTCACAACACAAGTGAGTGCTGGACCAAGCAGTCGCTGGTGGCCGAGTTGAAGGCTTCAGAATCAGATGCATGTTCCGAGCCTGAGTCAGAACCCGACAAGGGGAATGGTAAAAGGAAGCAGATCATTGATGCGGAGCCCAGCATGACTGTTGCCACCACCAAGATCCAGAAGAATGAGCCCGAAGACCCAGAGGAGGGGGAGCGTCTTTTCCACTCACATATGTGGGTGAAGGGTTCGCCGCTACAATTCATTGTCGACAGTGGCAGCGAAAAGAACCTCATTTCAGCAGAGGTCATGAAGGGGTTGGGCCTACCATCTACACCACACCCACAGCCATACAGTATCGGATGGCTTCACCAAGGACGAGATCTCCGAGTTCGCCAACAATGTCACCTGCCCTACAACATCAAACCCTTCACGGATGAGGTATTGTGTGATGTTACACCTCTGGATGTTTGTGATGTATTATTAGGCCAGCCATACTTGTGGAGTGTGACATGTTGTGTATGAGTCAAGGCCTCACGCTGTTATTATTTATTTAGGTAATTCATTATACAGGATACTGGAGGTAGCCCTACTTACCGCCACCTCTTTGATTGCTGCTAAGAAAGGCAACAAGCTCATCTCACAAACTAGGAAATTTATTTTCTGTCTGGTTCACTCCCAAAGTAAGGGGAAGATTGTTTCCAAATTCATGACCCCCACGAAGGGTTCCTCCATGCACCAACAGCAACAAAGGGATATGGTCATGACAAAACACAGGAACAATTCTCCTCACCCACAGGGGTTCCACACAAGTTTCAGGTGGGCGACAAAGCTTGGTTACATTTGCAGAAATAACGCCTTACAATAGCCCATCAGAAGCTCAGACCGCTCCGAAATGGTCCTTACATCATTACCAAGGCTGAGGAAAATAATGCTTTGGAGCACAGCATTCCTCCATTCCTTCGCCTGCACCAAGTGTTCAATGTGTTCTGCCCTCGACCATGCTTCCCACCAAGTTCAGCAGATAGAGGAACTCAACGTAATGGGGACCATTGCTTCATACTGGGGGAGGAATGCTCAAGGTGGATGTTGGTGGCCACCCACCTATCCCACTTTGACCCCCACAACTATCTCTTTCAGTTTTTCAGTTTCCGTAATTGTAGCACAATTTACTATTTTTAGCAGCTTTTTCGGGTCCTGAACTTCCGGAGCCGTTTTGAGGCCCTAAGTGACATTTTTTGGGAAATTTGAGAGCAACATGGTTCCATGGACTGATGTTGTTCTTCCCAAAGCTGTAGTGCTCAGATAGATCATTCTAATGAGCTATTGCACGCATCAAATGAAGATCGGGTGTCAAAGTTACGACCTTGGGAAGTTGATGTACCAACTTACCCAAAACGGGGACCACAATTTGGTGTTTCATCTTCTAGGGTTAGGTTTTGGGATGTTAATCGTTTTCCATTATTTCTCAACAATAAATAGGCCTTCGAGCCTCATTGTAACATAGTTTAGAGGCATGTAGCCGCCACATCTCTTCTTAGAGATAAGCTACCATCGCCCTAGCTGGTTTATTTCCATTTTTGTTTGTAAGCATATTTCAGTATTTTACATTAATGAAATGAAGTATTATTTCCACTGCATATCTGTATTTATGGTTATCTCTGTAATTTATTGTGTTCCTGTTTAAATCTGGATCAGTGGTATCAGAGCGGTCTGCTTTTTCTCTGTTTTTCTTTGCATGTCCCCAACGAGGTCGGGATATAAGGAGTTAGGGCTTGAACTATTCGAACCTTTGCAAGACCAGCCTCGCAAATCCCGATGGCCTCTCATGGCGGATGAAAAGAAAGATGAGGGGGCAGGAGATCCTATCAAAATCTTGCTCGAAGAAGCCCTCGAGTGACAAAGGAATGCAATGATGGACAACTTTGCCCAGATCCTTCAGCAGCTACCCAGGGGTGACGCATCGGCTTCCAACAGCTACTCTGGAAACGCCACACCATTTAAGGTACAAGTTAATTTTGAAATACCCATATTCGAGGGTCAGATAGACACAGATGCCGTCGATAAATGGTTAAATCTGCTAGAGGGTTATTTTTTTGTTCATGATTTTTCCAGTCGGGAAAAGATTATTTTCACTCTTCTCAAAGCAGCCCCCCACGTCAAAGACTGGTGGGAAACCTATTGCGAGCAGAAGGATGAAAGTACGAGCTCACTATTTTCAGCCACACCCACTTGGGATTCCTTCCGGGATGCCATCAAGGAGCAGTATTACCCTATCAAAAGCTATAAGGACAAATACATAAAGTGGACCATGCTGCAGCAGGGAAGGGACCAAGATGTGCCAGAATTCACAAACATTTTTCCTACCCTTCGCACCACGGGGGCTTCACTAGGGGAGCAATACCATACCATGTGGGTTCATATTGGGGGATATTTATTAAGGAAAAAATCACATAATATATTGGGTGATATATAGGGGTTAAAGGGTTTTTATACTGGCAGGTATAAAAAATGGAGCCCAAAGTTAATGAAAAAATATAAAGGGGTATAAAAAATGGATATGTCCAATATCTAGTGAAAGTAGGGGTTTTTAAATTAGGAAGGTGTATTGGGTTCATATTGGTAGGGGGTTAAATAATGTGTTTCTTAGAGATATTTTCAAATAAATACTCAAATTAAGGGTATTGTTTAATATGCCATGAACACACGTGATATGTATGAGGTTCATTGAGTGAAGCCCCTCTGCTTCGCACACAGTTGGGTATCAAGGATTCTGAGCTACATTTGGTACTCAAATACCGCAGCTGCCTACATAGGTACATCTAGGAAGAGATGGAGTTCCTGAACATCTCCTCGCTCGGCACAACGTACCGATACGCTGTCAAAATTGAGCAAAAGTTCAAACAGAAGAAGAGAGACTTTGGATCTGTGAATCCGAAGACCAAAGGACAAAGCCAAGGCGGGGTGACCCAAGACAACCCATCAAAGCCACAAGAAAAGAACAACACCACGAAGTCGAAGAAGGACACATGAAAGTGGTGTGAGTTCCACAAGAGCCCCACTCACAACACAAGTGAGTGCCGAACCAAGCAGTCGTTAGTGGCTGAGTTGAAGGCTTCAGAATCAGATGCATGTTCTGACCCTGAGTCAAAACCCAACAAGGGGAATGGCAAAGGGAAGCAAATCATTGATGTGGAGCCCAACGTCACTATTTCCACCGCCAAGGTCCAAAAGAATGAACCCAAATACCCAGAGGAGGGGGAGCATCTTTTCCACTCACAGATGTAGGTGAAGGGTTTTCCGCTGCAATTAATTATCGACAGTGGCAACCAAAAGAACCTCATTTTAGTAGAGGTCATGAAGCGGTTGGGCCTACTGACTACACCACACCCGTAGTTGTACAGTATCAGGTGGCTTCACTAAGGATGAGATCTCCGAGTTCGCCAACAGTGTCGCTTGCCCTACAACATCAAACCCTTCATGGATGAGGTATTGTGTGATGTTGCACCTCCAGATGTTTGTGATGTATTATTAGGCCAGCCATACTTGTGGAGGTGACATGTTGTGTATGAGTCAAGGCCTAAAGCTGTTATTATTTCTTTGGGTAATCCATTATACAGGATATTGGAGGTAGCCCCACCTACCGCCACCTCTTTGATCGCTGCTAAGAAAGGCAACAAGCTCATCTCACAAACTAGGAAAATTATTTTCTATCTGGTCCGCTCCCAAAGTAAGGAGAAGATCATTGCCAAATCCTTGACCCCCGTGAAGGATTCCTCCACGCAGCAACAACAGCAAAGGGATACGGTCATGACAAAACACAAGAACAATTCTCCTCACCCAAAGGGGTACCACACAAGTTTCAGGTGGGCAATAAAGCTTGGTTACATCCGCAGAAAGAACGCCTTACAAGAGCCCATCAAAAGCTTAGACCACTCCGACATGGTCCTTACACCATTACCAAGGCTGAGGAAAATAATTCTTTGGAGCACAACATTTCTCCATTTCTTCGCCTGCACCAAGTGTTTAATGTGTACCGCCCCCGACCATGCTTCCCACCAAGTTCAGCAAATGGAGGAACTCAATGCAATGGGGACCATTTCTTCCTAAGGGGGGAGGAATGATCCAGGTGGATGTTGGTGGCCTCCCACCTATCCCACTTGGACCCCCACAGTTGTCTCTTTAGTTTTTCAGTTTTTGTAAGTATAGCATAATTTACTATTTTTAGCAGTTTTTCGGGTCCTGAACTTCCATAGCCATTTTGAGGCCCTAAACGACGTTTTTTGGGAAATCTAGGAGCAACATGGCATCATGGACCAATGTTTCTCTTCCCCAAGTTGTAGTGCTCGGATAGATCTTTCTAACAAGCTATTGCACACGTCAAACGAAGATCGGGTGGCAAAGTTACGACCCCGGGAAGTTGATGTACCAACTTACCCAAAACGGGGCCCACAATTTGGTGTTTCATCTTCTAGGGTTAGGTTTTGGGATGTTAAGGGTTTTCCATTGTTTCTCAACAATAAATAGGCCTTCAAGACTCATTGTAACACAGTTCAGAGGCATGTAGCCGTCACATCTCTTCTCAGAGATAAGCTACCATCGCCCTAGCTTGTTTATTTCCATTTCTATTTGTAAGCATATTTCAGTATTTTACATTAATGAAATGAAGTATTATTTCTGCTGCATATCTATATTTATGGTTATCTATGTAATTTATTGCATTCCTATTTAAATCCGGATCATTTTCCTTTCACAAGGAAAACATGTTTTAAAGTTGCTGGAAAGATTTGGGATGAATGAATGCAAATCCATGGTTACACCGATGGAAATGAACTTCAAAAAATTATGTGTAGAAGTTGCAGAACCCAATTTGGCAAATCCATATGAGTATAGACAACTGATTGGGGCTCTGATGTTCCTTTTGAACACCCATCCAAATATTTTCTATGCGGTAAACACATTGATTCAATTGATGACCGAGCCCCTCCATGCACATTAGATAGTTTCCAAACACTTATTGAGATATTTGCATGGGTCGATCACACTTAACCTGAGATATTCTGTTGGAGATGTTCAACTTCATGACTACACTGATGTTGATTGGGCAGGAAATGTTATCGACATAAAGAATACATCTGGATGTTGTTTTATCCTTGGATTTGCCATGATATCCTGGATGAGTAGGAAACAAAAGTCTGTAGCATTGAGCACCGCTGAAGCAGAATACATAGTCGATAGCATGGCTAGCTACGAAGCAGTTTGGTTGGGGAAGCTCTTTGGAGAGCTATATGAGCAGGTCCTAGAAACTACATTGATATACTACGACAACAAGAGTGGGATCCTTTTGGCAGAGAATCCCATGTTCCATGACAAGTCCAAGCACATTGAGATTCGATATCACTTTATTCGAGACATGGTGCAGAGAGGAGTTATTAGGCTCCATCACATATTGGGATATGAACATATTGTAAATATTCTCACCAATGCATAATATCGAAAGGAAAGTTCTTGGTCTTCAAAGAGCAGCTTGGACTGATGGATGTGGCCCCTCCAGATAAGGGGCAGTGCTGATCGAGGACACAGAGCCAACCCTTCCTACCCTGTTTGAGCTCGAAGGGTGAGGAATTGAGATAGAGGGATCCTAGGGTTAAGGGATCTACAGACAATAGGGTACTCCCCTATCTATTACCCATAGGGTTGAAGATGCTATTCCCCTATCATAATAGGGTCGGAGAAAGTTTCTCCAATATTTGGTCTTTGCAAAGTATACCCTAGTTGGCGTCATACCCACAAGCAGGGCTTGTCGAGAATACCACTCCTTGTTTGGCCAACGAGTTGATAGTGTACTTGGGGTGTACAACCCAAGTCCATTATGAGGCAGGTGTTCTACCACATGACTATTGAAATTCATTGATGGGAAGATCAATAGGCAATCTGTTGAGATGTTGCTCCCCTTTTGAGATTCTGGGTTGAGAATGAGCTCCCCGATGAGATTCCAAGGTCAAAAAAGTGCTCCTCTATATGATGAGTTATCATATTTCTCGGTATGGGTGGAAGCTATTACTCCCCTATTATTCTTCTTTTAGATGCAAGAAAGTTTCAGTAGATAGAGTTGAGTAGAGACAGTCAAAGCATGATGACAACATGAATGGATGATATGAAGATCAACTGATAGATATTGGCAGGTGGAATTCTACCTAGATGATAGGGAGTGTTAATTTTTGAAACTGAGGTCAAAATACACATTGGACAGCTCAGATGATTGAGATGATGCTTGCATTAAATTCCTCTTTTTGAGAGAACCAAAATCGACCTAAAGATCACCCTATTTGGTCAAGCAGAAATTTATTTTTGAATTATTTTATTCATACATGTATTATGGAATGGGTTGGCCCTAAGCACATGTGGAATTCATTAGGTCGGCATCAACCCCAAGTGGACCCTCAGGAAAGACTATAAATAAAAGCGACCTCAAGCTCATTTCATCACATTTATCAAGCCAGCTTCTATTATTTTCTTTTGACTTGGTTTGCATAGGTTTGACGAAAGGAGTTTGCGCAAGGGTTCAAAATCACAGGAGCGAAGCTCGCTCTGATCTAGGTTTTTATTATTCCTAGATGCTAGCACATAACTGGGAATTTTAGTCGTTGGACACTAACACACAGTGGTCAAGACAATGTCCAGAGACCCTTAGACACTCGCACTAAAGCTTATGAGAGCGTCCAAGGTTTAAGAGGCAGATTTGAAGGTGTCAGTCCCTAGACGCTCGCACAGAGTGGTCCTGAGAGCGTTCAGGTCATCCCGGATGCATGCATAGCAACTACAAGAGAGTGTCCGAGGGTTTTGGAATAGATCTAGTGAGTTTGACCTCGGAAGCACGCACATGGTCTTCCTGAGAGTGTCCAAGAAATTACAGATGCCCTCACACAGTGGCAGAGAGAGCGTCCAGGGAGTTTCGGACGCATGCAGCTTGTTTTTCTTAAGAGCATCTAGGGTTTTGACTTTGGGTTTGATAGTTGGATTTAGTGATCTAGTAGATCTAGGTTTCTCTCTGTTGTTACATATATGTGTATATCTAATTTGTAAATTGTATGTATTGGGCTCATTGTACTCTCTGCTGAAAACTTTTTATGATGATCTATTAAAGAAGAAGATTTAAAAGGGTTTCCCCTTTGTGGGGTTTTCCCCTGTTATAGGACCAATCTGTTGTCTCTTATGGTTGTGTTGTTTTCTTCTTTGTCAATACATATATTGTTCTTTCTTTAGTTATGTTTATGATTGGTTATACTGCTAATAATTGGATGCATTGTTAATGAAGAAGTAAATTAGGATAAAGTAACTGATACAACATAGACAATTAAAAAAATTAACATGGAAGCAGAGCTGAGGTGAAGGACAAGCCCAAAGAATACAAGCATTGAAGCCCTCATTTTCAAAAAGAATATTTCCTAGTCAAGGTCAAGATGTCATCCTCTACTTTCAAGGAGCATGAGAAGTTGGGTGATGCATCAAACTTTGCAGCATGGAAAGTGAAGTTGGAGATCATAGATGACAACAATGATGTGTTGGAATACATCTAGGGAAGGATGCTCAATCCTCAATAAAATATGTTAGCTTCCCTCAAGAACAGGTACAAGAAAGGTGAGTCCAAAGCAAAGGAAATTATAGTTGATGGTTTACAAGATCATGTACTTGAATATGTTGGAAATTTAAGAAAGTCTAAAGAGATGTATGACAAGATAGCCGACATGTATGAAATCAACAATTTGAATGAGATCATCACCTTGAAAGATCAACTAAAGGAAACCAATATGAACAAAGGAGAAGTTGTTCAATACTATATTATGAGGATCTCTCGCCTTAGAGATCAATTGTAGAGAGTTGGATAAAATGTGCCTGACATGGAGCTAGTAGTTGTGACTCTCATCTAGATTTAAATAGGAATGCAACAACTTACAGATATAATCATAAACACAGACATGTAGCAGAAAAACACTTCATTTCATTAATAGAAAAATACTGAACTATGCTTACAAACAAAATGGAAATAAGACAGCTTGGGCAATGGTAGCTTATCTCTAAGAAGAGATGTGGTGGCTACATGCCTCTGAACTGAGTTACAATGAGGCTCAGGGGCCTTTTTATTAGTTAAAAATAAGAGAAAACCCTAAACAACCAAAACCATAACCCGAGGAGATGTAACTCTAAGAGTTTATGGGACCCGTTGAGGTTAGTTGGGCAGCTAGCTTCCTGGGGTCGTAAATTGGTCATATTATCTTCGTTTGATGCATATGATACCTTGTTGGAAAGATCTCTCTGAGTACTACAGCTATTGATGTGATTTTCATAACAATGACAGTAACCATTTTTCCAAAAAAAAAACGTCGCTTAGGGCCTCAAAATGGCTCCAAAAGTTCAGAACCCGAAAAATTGCCAAAAATAGTAAATTGTGTTACAATTAAGGAAACTAAAAAACTAAAAGAGACAATGGTGGGGGTCCAAGTGGGATAGGCAGGTGGCCCCCAAAATCCACCTGGATTAAACTCTTAGAGGACTCCCTCCTATTTGAGAAACCTTCACTATTACAATCAGCAACAACAATGTCCTTCCGTCATTTGATGAAATTGTTAGGAAGCTTAGTCAATAATAATCTAGGATGATAGCAAGAGGAAGGATTCAAAAACATGAATAGGGAGAGCCTACAGCATATATCACTCATGACAAAAGGAAGAAGGAAAAAGTAGGTCCATCAAGGAAGCCTCCTTCTCAAAATACAAAAGGAAGGAATGATAAATCGTTATCTCATATCGAATGCTTCAATTGCCACAAGAAAGGTCATTATGATTGAGATTGTCCCGAGAAGAGAAAGATGCCATGTTACAACACCAGAAGAAACAACAATAACAAAAGAAGAAAATACAAGCAAAGGAATAACCATGATAGAAGATATAAAAGAAGAAGTAGAGACTCCTCAAGCGACCATGAAGAAGATCATCCTCCTCAAAAGAAGTCAAGGGCTCCCAGGTATGAAAATAATGATGTCAATAAGTCTGAATACATTCTTATTTCTACCCTTACTAGTTCTTATCCACCAGATTCGTGGGATAGTTGGTTGGTCGATAGTGGGGCCACACATCATTTCTTTGGATACATGGAAGTCCTCTCTAATCTGGTAGAGAGGGAGGCGAAGCTGAAGATCATTCTTGGAGACAACTCCACTCGTCCCGTGAAAGGCTTCGAGTGCGTCAAATTTCATCTGAATTATGGGGAATCAATTATGCTACATGATGTTATGTATGTACCGGGATTAATGAAGAATCTGGTATCTATATTCACATTTGAATATAAAGGGATGAGGGTTTCCTTCATCAAAGGAAAATTTTTTATTGTCCTGCTGATTCACCTATGAGAGATGCATTCACGTTAGATTGAGATTTGAAGGACTCTATAGAGTCACTAGAATACCTCTTCTAACATTAGGTCATAATACCAATCATCTAAGTGAGTTATGGCATCACAAATTGACTCATCTACACTATGATGCATTTCCGAAGTTCAAGAAATTGGTCTAAGGTATCCCCAATGTTCAAGCTCATCATGATGGAGTTTGTCCAGGTTGTGCAAGTGTGAATAAAACAAGGGGACCATTCCCCTCTAGTAATAACAAGACAGATGACATCCTCCATCTCATTCATTCTGATATATGTGGTCTAATGCTTGTGCATTCTATTGGTGGTCATCTCTACTACATCGCCTTCATTGACGAATTCTCAAGAAAGACATGGATATAGTAACTTAAGCACAAAGATGAAGCCTTTGAAATATTCAAGGAATTCAAAGCCTAGATAAAAAATCAAATAGGAAAGAGAATCAAAATCTTCAGGTCCGAAAATGGAGGGGAATACATGTCAAACAAATTCATAGCATTTTGTAAGAAAGAAAGGATCAATAAGGAAATAATTGTGCCATATACTCCTAAACATAATGGTCTAGCTGAAAGGAAGAACATGTCTATATTAGAAGCTGCCTGCACCATGCTCCATGATCAAAAGGTGCCAAAGTTCCTTTGATAGAAGATACATCTATTGTTGTATATTTTGAAAATAGTGTGCCTCATCAAGCGTTAGAAAACAAGACCCTTGAAGAAATATTCATAGGTATCAAGCCTAATATTAGTCATATTTGTGTATTTGGATGCCCCATATATTTTCATGTGCCGGAGGACAAAAGGAACAAATTGGAAGCTACAAGAAGAAAAGGTATGTTTGTGGGTTATTGTGAAAATTCTAATTCATATAGAATATATATTCCTGGTCAGAGGAAGGTCGAAATTAGCAGGGATGTAGCATTCGATAAAGATGTAGCTCTTGGAAAAGCAAGAGATCTTCCTCCACCTCCTCCTCCCAAGGAAGAGAATGATGACTTGGATATTCTAGATGTTCCTTCCGTACCTGAGTCCAATATTGATGATGATCCCATGGAGCCTATGGATCTGTTAGATCCTCCACCAAGTGATCCTCCTACTATGAAGAGACCATTTTGGCTCCACAATACTCTACAGATTACTGAAAGAAATGTTCCCATTTGTAGATCATTCAGAGAAAGGAAGCAGCCATATAGGTATCAGGGATATGTTGCAGTCATAAGAATTATTATTTAAGCCAAACTATCCTAATTCGAAGAAGAAGTAAAAGAACAAGTTTGGAAGGATGCTATGGCTAAGGAATATGAATCAATTATAAAAAATGATGTATGGGACGTTGTACCAAGACCGAATGGGAAATATGTTGTGACTTCAAAGTGGCTATTCAAGATAAAACATGGAATTGATGGCAACATTTAGAAATACAAAGCAGGGTTCGTAGCTCGAGGATTCTCTCAAAAAGAGGGAGAAGATTATGATGACATATTTTCTCCCATGGATCGTTATACAACCATCCATTCGATAGTTTCCCTTGCTACTAGTCAAGGATGGACTCTTCATCAGATGGACGTAAAGATCGCTTTCCTTCATGGCATGTTACAGGAAGAAGTATATGTTGAACAACCACAAGGATTTGAAGTGGAAGATCGAAGAACACATGTTTGCAAGATGAAGAAGGCATTTTATGTTTTGAAGCAAGCCCACTGAGATTAGTATGCGCACATTAGCAGTTAATGAAATTGGGATTCACAAGAAGTAATGATGATACCAACCTCTACGTCAAGGTAGTCCAAGGTATGCCATTTATTTTGGTTTTATATGTTGATGATCTATTATTGACAAGTAGGAGCCTTTGATGATCGAGTGTAAGAGGGAGTTAGCCTCTAAATTTGAGATGAAGGACCTTGGTCTCATGCACTACTTTTCAGGCCTTAAGGTGTGGCAAAGGCCTGGTGAGATTTTCCTTTCACAAGGAAAATACATTTGTTGGAAATATTTGGGATGATTGAATGCAAACCCATGGTTACACTGATGGAAATGAACTTCAAGAAATTATGTGGAGAAGCTGCAGGACCGAATTTGGAAAATCCATCCGAGTATAGACAACTAATTGGGGCTCTGATGTTCCTTGTGAACACCCATCCAAATATTTTCTATGTGGTAAACAGATTGATTCAATTCATGACCAAGCCCCTCCATGCACATTGGATAGTTGCCAAAAACGTATTGAGATATTTGCATGGGTCGATCACACTTAGCCTGAGATATTCTGTTGGAGATGTTCAACTTCATGACTACACTGATGTTGATTGGGCAGCAAATGTTATCGACATAAAGAGTACACCTAGATGTTGTTTTATCCTTGGATTTTCCATGATATCCTGGATGAGTAGGAAACAAAAGTCTGTAGCATTGAGCACCGCCGAAGCAGAATACATAGCTACTAGCATGGCTAGCTACGAAGTAGTTTGGTTGGGGAAGCTCTTTGGAGAGCTATATGAGTAGGTCCTAAACACTATAATGATATACTTCGACAACAAGATTGGGATCCGTTTGGCAAAGAATCCCTTGTTCCCTGACAAGTCCAAGCATATTAAGATTCAATATCACCTTATTCGAGACATGGTGCAGAGAGAAGTTGTCAGGCTCCATCACATATCGACAGATGAACAAATTGCAAATATTTTCACTAAGGCATTAACAAAAAGAAAGTTCTTGATATTCAAAGAGTAGCTTGGACTAATGGATGTGGCCCCTCTGGATAAGGGGCGGCGCTAATCGAGGACACTAAGCTAACTCTTCCAACCCTATTTGAGCTCCTATGGTGAGGAATTAAGATAGAGGGCTCCTGGGTTAAGGGACATCTAGACAATAGGGTACTCCCATATCTGCTACCCATAGGGTTGAAGATGCTACTCCCCTATCTTAATAGGGTCGTAGAATGCTACTCCCCTATTTGGTCTTTGCAGAGTATAACCTTGTTGGCATCGTACCCACAAGTAGGGCTTGTCAAGAATACCGCTCCTCGTTTAGGTAACGAGTTGAGAGTGTACTTGGGGTGTACAACCCAAGTTGATTATGATGCAGATGTTCTACCACATGAATATTGAGATTCATTGATGGGTAGACTAACAGGCAATAGGATTGGGTTGAGATGTTTCTCCCCTTTTGAGATTTCGAGTTGAGGATGAGCTCCCCGATGAGATTCGAGGGTCAAAGATGTGTTCCCCTGTATGATGAGTTATCCTATTACTTGTTATGGGTGGAATATATTGCTCCCCGATTCTTCTTCTTTTAGATCCGAGAAAGTAGATATAGTTGAGCAGAGATATTCAAAGCATGACGACAACATGACAGGATGATGTGAAGATCAACTGGTAGATATTGGCAGTTGGAATTCTTCCTAGTTGAGAGGGAGCATTAATATTTGCAACTAGGGTCAAATTCCACATTGGAGATCTCAAATGACCGAGATGATGCTTTCATTAAATTACTCTTTTCGAGAGGACCAAAATCAACCTAAAGATCACCCTATTTGGTCAAGCGGAAGTTGATTTTTGAATTATTTTATTCATACATGTATTATGGAATGGGTCGGCCCTAAGAAAATGTGGAATTGGTTAGGTCAGCCTCAACCCCAAGTGGACCCTCAGGAAAGCCTATAAATAAAAGTGACCTCAATCTCATTTCATCGCATTGATCAGGCCATCTTCTTTTTTTCTCTTTTGTCTTAGTTCACACAAGTCTGACAGAAGGAGTTCGTGCAAGGGTCTGAAATCACATGAGTGAAGCTCGCTCTGATTTAGAGTTTTCTAAGTTTTGGACGCTGGCACAAAACTGGGAATTTTAGTCCCTTAACACTGACACACAGTAGTCAAGACAAAGTCTAGGGACTCTTAGACTCTGGCATAAAAGCTTATGAGAGCATCCAAGGTTTCAGAGGCAGGTCTGAAGGTGTCGGTTCCCGGACGCTCACACAAAGTGGTCTTGAGAGTGTCAAGACTGTCTTAGATGCATGCATAGAAACTGGAAGAGAGCATCTGAGGGTTTCAGAGCAGATCTTGTGAGTTTTACCTGGACGCACGCATAAGGTCTTCTTGAGAGTGTCCGAACAGTTACAGACACCCTCACATAGTGGTAGAGAGACCATCCAAGGAGTTTCGGATGCACACAATCTATTTTGCTTAGAGTGTCTAGGGTTTTGACTTTCAGTTTTTCAGTTGGCTTCAGTTGGCTTCAATGATCTAGTAGATCTACATTTCTCTCTGCTGTTACATAGATATGTAGATCTGATTTGTAAATCTCCACTGTAATCATATGTATTGGGCTCATTGTATTCTCTGCAAAAAACTTTTTATGGCTTTCTATTAAAGAAGAAGATTTGAAAGGGTTTCCCCCTTGTGGGGTTTTTCCCTTTTCTTGGACCAATCTATTGTCTCTTATGGTTGTGTTGTTGTCTTCTTTGTCACTACATATATTGTTCTTTCTCTAGTTATGTTTATGATTGGTTATACTGCTGATAATTGGATGCATTATTAATGAAGAAGTAAATTGGGCTAAAGTAACTGATATAGAATGGAACAATCCTCTTTTAACCATCCTATATTATATCTAAATGGAATTAGTCTTGGATTTTCTAGGCAATCAATCAACAATGATATAGGTCGATGTTCAAACTCACCTTGCACTAGGATTGAAGAGGAACAATCCAGCCCTTTTAGCAACCAATCCTTATGCATTAGAAAGCGATCCATTTGTGTTGTTATGTGGTTGTCCCCACATATTCTATTTTTCCAAGTTTATTTTCCCTTTTTTGATGGAATATCCACGATATCCCAATCATCTATCAAACCTTCCATTCACTCTTTGAAATGATTTCATATAGGGCTTCCTCCTTTCTTCTCTAAGGAGCGGAGGATAGTATTCAAATCACCTCTTATGATACTATTGTTGTGCCAAAGCCTTTCTTTAAGAGAGGACTATGAGTCCCAAAATTCATATTTTCACTAAATAATATTGGAGCATAGACATTGATGATGGGGATTTTCTCCCCTGTGTCTTTTCTTTCCAATAACGCTACTATCCAAAATTGATATTTAATGCAATATTTCAAACTAAAAAAGGTATCTAACCATAATGTACCTAATCCACCGACAGAGGTCCCCCTGAGAACTTTGTACAACTCCAGAGTTGTCTCGCCAAAAGGATTTTGATGTGTTGACAACTTCAGTTTCTTCAAGCTTGGTTTCTTGAAGTAACACTATCCAAGGTCGCTGCTACTTCACTATTTCTTTAATCGAAAGGGATTTATGGGGCTTCCCAAACCCCGTATATTCTATGAAAATTTTTTACATCATTTTTGGGGGGGATTTTGTAGTTTAACTCCTCCCTCTTTGGACGATATCGACTTCAGTATCTCAGTGATTACTGGTTGGTTTCCCAACTTCTTATTATATTCTACCTCTGATTCTCATTCAGTCTTCTTCAGTGGGCTCCCTTTCTTTTTCTTGTTACTCTCTGTCTCTTGGTTACTTCCCTCATCCGCCCAGGTTAGGGTTTGAGCCTTGTTCCTAGTTATAATCCTTGAAGGTTATCCCTTGGGTTTGATTGGCGAACCCACTTCAACATTTCCAAATCTATTTGATGGGCTTCTAATATTACATTTTATTACATTTTGATCCTCTTTTGAATCCAGATCTGGGGAATGTGTGTTTCCTTCCTACTCTAATTATGATTATTTCTCTTGATCTTTTATTTCTCCTTCTTTTGTATCAAGATTCATAACTTCTTCTTTAGGGGCATCTTTGCTTGCATTTTGAGTATTTCCCTCCTGTTCATTCCCTTCTTGAGACTACAATGCTTCAATGGTATTTGCTGAAGTCAAGGTTGAATTTATACCTTGTACTGTTTGGGGCTTATTTGTTGTTGATCTCCATTTATTCTCACCTTTTTTCTGAGTCTGCCATTGCTCTTCTTTCCCTAGAGTGGATTTTTCCCCTTTGCTTGCTTGTGCCTTCTTGCAATCCCTTGCAAAATGGTCTTATTCATGGAAATATATGCATTTAAAAGGAAATTGCTCATAGTTGAGGCTCTGACTATGACTTCAACCTCCCTAAGTGAGATTTAATTTTGAAGGAAACCCTTTCTCCAAATCTACCTCAACACAGATCTTTGCACATGCAAATTGAAATCATTTGGGTTCTGCCCAATCTAAGTATTTTCGCAACCCATTTCCTATAGCTCGCAAACAACATCGCTATAGCATGAGAGCAAGAGCTAGGGAAGCTTAACTCAAACAGGGAAAAAATTTGGTATGTCCTCATTTGGATGAAAGTCTAGAGTGCATTTATTCAAATACATTCCTCTAGATCCAAAAAATAGGGTCCATTTGGAAAGATCACATCTTTATCCTCTTTAGATTAAAAAAAAACAAGCAAATAACCCATTCCCACAGGCGTACAAACCAATATTACCTTTTACTAATGGCTTCCATGTCTTCTCCATCTACATTTCTATAGATTGAGGGGACAAACACATTCTAGTGAACTTCCCCGATAAAGGTCAGTCTGAAAAATCCAAGGAGGTTCTGCAAAACCTTGTAGGAAGAGCCACAAAAGGAGTATCTTCCGCCTTCTTCATGAATTTTTCTTGTGCTTCCTTGGATCTAGGTTTATTTGAGAGAGACGAAATGATAGCTTTAAAATCTATAGCCTCATCCGGTGAAGAGGGAGAAGGCCCCTTTATGGTTTCCATAACGAAATTGGAACTAGGGTGTCAGTAGTGAAATTGCAGAACGTAATAATTATTTTTAAATTACTACAGTTAATTAAACTCTACCATGTTCATAAATAATAACCAATTATTATTATTATTATTATATGATCAAAATATAAAAATAATTATTATATTAAACAACTATAGCTCATACTTACAATGATATACAATGAGGAGGCTTCATAATTTTATGAATTCGTGTCTATGCAACTATCAAGTACTCTGTAAAATGGTATGCTACAAACTAAGAAATAGGTATTTTGGCTTTTTCTACTTGTTAATATATTTGAAAAGAACAAAACATTTCATTTATTAAAAAACATTTAATCAAGGTGAATGTTACTTCTTAAGGTTTATTGGTTTTTTGAGTTGATAAATTGTTTCTTCCTTATTAGTATTAATTTGGGTAAAATGATTTCAAGCCTGGTTACTTAAGGTTGTGGAAATGGAATCATTAAGGAATCAATTTCTAGAATATCCATACTTCTTAAGGTTTATTGGTTTCTTGAGTTGGTAAATTATTTCTTCTTCATTAGGATCAATTTAGGTAAAATGATTTGAAGCCTTGTTATTTGAGGGTGTGGAAATTGAATAATTTAGGAATCAATTTCTAGAACGTTCATTTTTTTGTTAGACTAATAATTTATAATAAATGTATGTTACGAAATAAAAACTGATTTGTATATACTTGGGTAGTAACTAAAATTTTTATATGTAATTTAATAGTGATGTCTCGTTGAACTAAATATACCTTAGCCTTCTCCATGCCATCTTAAGTTCTAGAATCTCCCATGCTGTATACTACACACAATGCCAAACTAGACAAATAACTATACTAGTTTAAGGAAGTCAAGACTAGCTGAGAATAAAGTCTTTGCACCTAATTCAATCAGCCGAAACTTGAAATAAAAGAAAGTCACCTTCTCAATACTTATACATAAAAACATTACGAATAAGACACAACATAACACAAAACTTAATAGAAACCAGCATAACATGCATATAAAACTCAATTGATACAAATCTACAAAAAGTTCCCTAGAATAAAGCTAAGAGGATATTCCTAACCAGGGATTGATGAAGAATCACAAAGAATTCCTTGAAACAAAACCAAGAAAAAATTCATGACAAAAGACTTAGAATAAAGCCAAAAGATATTCATAACCAAGGATCGGTGAAGATCTACATAAAATTCATAGAACAAAGCGAGGAACAAAGCGAGGAAGATATTCATGACAAGGGATTGACCTTGAGAAAGACAACTCAAAAAGGTTCCTAAAAATGCCAATTCGCGATAACAACCCAAGAACCAACACTATAGTGCAAACACCACACTAATAAATAAATTTAACCATCGTAGACCCCAACCAATTGCCAAAATTCCTCGCAGAATACTTTCTGCTTGCCAATCTTGTCCTTGATTCCAATTTTCCTTTGCACCATCATCCCACAAGGCTCATGAGTCATGATTTTTCATATTTACCAGAAGTTGTGTTAATTCTTGCATGCGACAAAGGGTGGTGACAGTTCTCAGTGCTCTTGTAGAAAAAAATTGGAGATTTGTCTTTTGTTTCGTTTGACGTGGCAATGAGGCATGTGAAAAATTAATGTTGCATGCTTAGGGTATGCTGCAAATTAAATTTTCTCCTTTTTTACCACTTCACTCAAGGGAGTTTTGATTTGGATATTGGATTTTCCTTTGCATTGCGCTCTCATTTCCTTCCTAACATGGAATTTTCATAAAATAATTAGAGCAAACTTTGAGTTTCATTAAGAGAAGGGTTTTTAAGATGGTGTATGCTTGTTTTTTTTGCAAAATTATTTGATATTATTTCTAGTTAAGTTTTTGATGTTTTTTTAAGTCACATTGTAAATTAATTGATTTCAATTATTTTTGAGTTTTCAAGATCGTGTATGTTTGTTTCTTTTCTGAAATTATCAGTGCTATTTCTAGTCAAGTATTTGATGTCATCTCTAGTCAAGCTTAAGGTGCATTGTAAATTAATTGATTTCATTTTTTTCCATTATATTGATGAGAATTTTGATGTGTCATTTGGCTATTTGATTTTCTAATGTATTTTTTGGTCCATTTCATTATTGAGAATTTTGAATATTTTGTTTCGCCATTTGATTTACCTTTGTATTGTGTCTCATTTCATGTGAAAGAATGGAATTTTGTTTAATTCCTTCACCATTTCGATTGCTCAAGTCATCATTGCAACAAGTTTGTGATCCATTGATGTTGATCAACCTAGCATCATCTTGATGATTGCCATGGAATCTTCTATGACAATTAGTGAACATCCTTAAGCCATTCCAGCTTGAGTTGAAGGTAGAGGTTTTGGCTAGATTTATTTTAGGAAACGTCTTGGCTTCCATGTTGTTTAACTTCTTCTTATACATAAGATACCTAGTCATACCCATGCTTCCAATGGCGGAAAGATTTGCTTCAATCGAGAACATAAGATTGAGAGTATTTCCTTTAATCTTGAGATTGTATGTTATAAAATGCTTTTGCATCTGTTTTGTTTTCCTCCACAACTTTGTGGAGATACTATACTGTAACCCCAAACCTTATATCCATATATAAATTTATAAACAATACTATATCATGAAGTCTACCAAGACAATTAGTGAACATCTTGATGTCATCCCCGCTTGAGTTGAAGGTAGGTGTTTTAGCTAGAGTTAGAAGCAATTTTAGGAGACCTCTTGGCTTCCATATTGTTTAACTTCATCTTATATAGAAGATACCTAGTCATAGCCATGCTTTTATTAGGGGAAGACTTATTTCAATCTAAAAAATAAGATAGTGAACATTTCCTTTAATCTTAAGATTGTAAATTGTAAACTACTTTTGGATATCTTCTATCTTCCTTCACTTAGTTTTAGAGATGTTATAACTCCAAACCTTATATTCATATATAAATTAATAAATAATATTATAAAAATGAAATGATATCAACTATTATATAAATAATATTATAAAAATAAAATGAAATCAACTTTTAAAAAATAAAAAATTTAAAACAATATTTTGATTTATCTTTTTATAAACCCACATCACATATTACATGATATTAAACACATATATGCACAAATACACATATGTAAATTTATTTTAATTATTTTTTAGAATATCTAAATAATATTTAAATTATTTTTAATATCTAATAAATTTAAAATTAAAATAAACATTTTTAAAATATTTTAAAATAACAAAGTAAATAATATTAATTATTTAATAATGTAAGTTAGTGGGAATTTATTTAATTAATAAAATAAATGTTTTTATATAAATAAAAATTAAACCACCAATAAATAACTCATTTTATAAATGTTTATGGAAGTCACTAAGAAACCTAAAAATTATTTAAGATATCTTATCAAATTATATGTGAACTTTGGGTTCAGATCCTTCATCTCCCACTGTTGTTCCCCGAGACATCCCTAAGGGCATCCAATACGATATAGAATGTTCTCTTCCATGTTCCTTAAAAAAGGTGCAATGCTCAGTGCCCATTTTAGGATGTTTTTTAGAACTAGGAGGGCAATTACATTGGGGCAACCTCTAATTTTTATAATGTTAAGAGAGATCGTGCTCAATAGGGATCCGGGAGGAGAATCATTTAGGGGTTCTCAACAACGTAGAGAAGAGTGCATCTCCCTAGGAGTAACAAACTCTTTCTATGGGGTCCTCTCAATGCTTCCGTGAAGGGGTGGGGCAGTATCACGTGATAGAGAATTGTGCGTTGTGCCTTCACGTGGCCAACTCACACCCTCAACATTCAGAACCCCCCCCCCACAAACGTACATAAAAACCCCACATTCGTAGGCCCCTGATTTGAGTATAGTAGATTCCCGTGTGACGGCGTGGTGGCGGCCCCTACCTTAGGTGTCGTGGTGGAGGCCCTCGTACATGTCGTTGCGCTGCACGTGATGGACATGCGCCCCAGAGCTATTAGAATGGACAACCAGTGTGTACAATGTTATCAATCCATTAATATGTGGGGCAGTATAGGTTACTTGTTGGATTTTGTACTTGCTTAAATCTAATAATGGACACATACTGCCGCGTACATTAACATATTGATAGCATTGTATATATTGATAGTCATTAGAATTTAAATGTGGAGCGACACATTTTAATATATTTTGAGTTTACATTTTAATATGAAGTGATATTTAAGGAAAGTCAAGTAAATATTGGAGGCTCCCCGATGGGGTGTTTCTGACAAAATGGTTTATCCAATGCCAAGCTCCGGTCACAAGATCCGACACCAAGTTTTTCCGAGCGGTATTGCAATCATGAACATGCGTAAAACCAGGGTGGCCAACAAGGTGGTGGCCCCCGAGAAGGGTGAGGAGCACTACACCTAGTGGAGCAAGACGCATGTGTGGCAGGAGCGTCTATTGTTAGGGAGTATTCATATTAGTTATTTGATGTGTCTTAAATGCCCACAACATGGTGCATCAACCGTTGCTTGTGGTATAACTCATGTTAATTCCTTCCTCTCTAATGGCTTGGAGATGACCTGTCCTGCTCAAGTCAGATTGGATTCCTCTACCTCTCAATCCGACAACCAAGGAATGCTCATTAATGAGCAAATTATGGCTGATAGTCTCCCAACAATTTCATGTGGTTGCATTCTCTACATTTGGCCACCAATGGACTCGTTTGCTACCTCCCTCACATTTCGACTGCCATATATTTGCATGGCTAAGACCTCAGGGTGGCGAAGAAGTTGGTTTATGAACTCGCTCTTTGGTACTTCACAACAGTTCCATCGCAGTGATAGTATTAAGCGAATTGGTCTCAAGGACCTCCCTCTTCTATTTCGTGAGCGACGAGGTGGAGGTATCACTTATTGCCCTATTTGTTCTTCCTTTAATCTCGGGTCTCTCTTGTACTACATTATTGTCGGGAGCTCGTTGGATCATAGAGAAATTTGCAAGTCCTGCTTTTCTTCATGGTGTTTGTATAGTCCAGTCAATGTTGTCTTCTGGTCGAAGCGTTCTTTTATCTTATGTCTTGGGTTTATTCTGTTCAGGTTAATTTTACTAGTGTTGCAAGCTGGATTGTCGGGGTCTCTCATACTAGTTGTGGGTTGTTTTTTAAAAGTGGGGTTGAAAGGGTCTCAATTATTACTAGTCGATAGCTCTTTAGGTCATCTCCTGTCTCATTCTACAATGGATATTTCTCTGTGGGGTCAATGTTTTTTGTCATTTTTTTACACAATTATGGCCCTGGACCCTCCTTTGAGCTCGTTGCAGTCCTCCCCTCGACAACTCCTGAAAACTTGGACCCTACAGGGATTTCTTTTCCTTTTCTAGTCTTGGTTTGTGGAGTTTGGTACTCTGGTACCTTCTCCATATGGTTCTAAAAGGGTTATAGTCAAATGTTTAAATGTCTAATACAAAGTCATGTTGTAGCCTCCATACTTCATATACCACCTTCATTTCTCTCGATCCATTTTCGTTAATAGGCTCTCTTTAGGGAGTCGTTCAACCACAGGCCCTACCAATTTGTTTTGCAAGTTTATTCTCTTTATGGCGCCAAGGTTGCATGCTTCCAATTGCAGAGGAGGTTCCTTGGGGTCCTCTTCCTTGCAACACAAGAGGTTATTCGGTTGGGAATCTGTTGCCAACTTTTTCAATGTGGCGCCTTTGGAGGTACACAAAGAAATTCTTCAATTAGAGGTCAAAGAATTTGGTGATAGAGCTTACTTCTCAGACTCTGACATTGGAGGCAACAACCTCAAATGGATTCCAGATCCAGGGAAGTTTAATAGGAGACGGATCCACTTCCTACACTCCATCACTCATCACCGTCAAATGGAAACTTTTCTTAGTATGGTCATCAGAGATAAGCAGGTAGACAACTACAAACTTTTTGCAGGTCAAGAAGACATCAAGCGCATTCTCAGGGACATCAGATATAACTTGGATGACATAGTTGTTTGGTTGTCTAGCATTGAGCGCTATATAGTCTCAAACTCAAACACTAATTGAAACGAGAACTAGGAAGGACCTGTGGTCATCAATGCACCAGCACAAGCCTCCCCTCAAGCCAACTCAACTGCTTCATCAACAATCATAATTTTGGACTAAGGAGTCCAATCAGATTTCGAAATGTTGGCTTATCTCAAGGAAAATTTGCTCTTGGTTTTGATTAGTTTTTTGTCTCTCTAATTATATCTACGTGTATATGGTTATTAGTCTACAATTATGGTCTAGTTGTTAGTAGTAGACTGGTCTACGTTGTTAGTAGTATGACTGGCTACATGTCAAAGCCAACCTCTTTGTTCCTATATCCTACTAGTTTTTTCATAGTCTCAGTCATGTACATCCACAAAAATGTTATGGTACATAGGAAGCAAATTCCGGAAATGTAATTTTTGGAACAACTGTAAACTTTTTTAATATTAATAGAATCAATTGTTAAATTTACCAAAAAAAAAAAGTAAATATTAGAGGCATTTCTTTCTTCTCAATTTAAAATATGTTAAATTTTTTATCCAATAAGTTTGTCCTTAGTTGTAATTATTATTATTGTTAGTATTTAATAATATGTTATTTAAAATTCTATCAAATAAGTTTGTTTTTAGTTGTAATTATTATTATGGCTAGTCTCAAGGTTTAGCTTAAGTGGTTTAGAGCTAAATGTAAAGATTTTTTATATCGCTGCTAGTTATTATTGATCACATATTCGACTCTTTTCTATTCTCTTAGGGTAAGACTCGTAATTAGGTTTTACCGGTTTACCAACCACAAAATGTGGGGAAGCAATTTCATTCCAAGGAAAAGAAATGCTATTATTAGTCTCCAATAGTTTCCTATTAATTAGTAGATTTACAGTTCACTATTTTACCATCCACAAAATGTGGCGAATTGATTTCATAAAAAAAAAAATATACTATTATTGTTAGTCTCTAATATTTTGCTATTAATTAGTAAATTTGCTAGTATTTTTCATTGATAGATTCATATTTGTAATTCTTTTATGATATGATCTTTGATTGATAGGCCAATATTTGTAGTCATTTTATGAATAAAAGACAATTTCTAGACTATTAAAAATCAATCTACAATTAATGAAATACTCTTCTAATTCTTATATATATATATATATATATATATATATATATCTATATATATAGATATAGATATAAGAAAAGAAGTTTTAGTTGGTTGAGACTCCAAGATAAGAACTACACTATGCAACACCCACATTACTAAGACTTTGAGATGAGACTTCAAGATGAGCATAAACTTATCCATAGTTGATCTTTGGACTTATTAGAAAACGTTGTGTTTGTCTTTAGTCACGTGATGTCATCCTACATTGTATGCACTTAGGCCTAAAGAATGAACGTTGAAACATCAAACTTAAAGGTTGAGACTCACAAGACATGTTCACACCCATGGACCATTGGTATTCTATATAAAACAATAACATATGTTTTTTGTTTGTTTGTTTTTGTTTTTTAAATGTAAGTGAAATAGCTGTTTTTTGTTTGATTTTGAGAGTTTATGTAGTTCTTTTAGTGTTGGCACATTGGAGATAGATCTCATTTTTATAAAATTGGTCTATTTATTAGTTTGATTACGAAACAAATCTATTTTGTGGTTGGATATGGAAATCTCATATGTATGGTTACCTAGGTTGATACATTCACACTTGAATCTAAACACAACTAGGTTTGTTCCTTTTAGGTGTTACCTTGTCTGGCGGAAATATTTCTTCTTCCTTACAAGAAGATTACGAATATCTTCAAAATCTATGATTGCATGTTATTATTGCTTGAAATGTTATAATCCTCCCAAATTCTTAGTTAAAAGTGACTTCAAACTTGTTTTATTACTTATAAGATCTTCCTTAAGTCCAAATCATCAAATTGAAAGCTAAGGTCAATTGTTCCTCTTCAAAATACATTATAGTTAATGGGTTTGACCAAGCCACTTGAAAAAAAATCAAGAATAATTTAACATAATTTGTAAAATCTTTTAAATTACGTAAATAGTGACTATACATAATTGTACCGAATCATTGGCTAGCTTGAATTGGGAATGAACACGATTAAATATGTTTTATCTTTTTTAAGTAATCTAAAACATATACATCTATGATATACATGGTTGAATCATAATTTATAGTGAAGCCAAAATTAAAAAATTTGCTCACACAAAATCTAGAACTTATATTAACAAAAAAAAATTACAACAAAAAATAATAATACATCATATTTAAATGATGGGTAAAAATAGAAATCAAATGTCATGTGA
Organism: Pinus tabuliformis; assembly: GCA_031772625.1. NCBI lineage: Eukaryota > Viridiplantae > Streptophyta > Pinopsida > Pinales > Pinaceae > Pinus > Pinus tabuliformis. The sequence continues at coordinate 938,347,269 of CM062811.1, read as the reverse complement.
AAAACAATTAAAAAAAAAACTTGTCATAAAAAAATTACTCAACCAATAAGCGTTCTTGTCAAATTTCCACCCTGGTCACCACCCACATGTGAACATAAATAAGCAAACAAAAATTTGAATATAAAACCCCTTACTAATATTTATTTTACATTTTTATAGACTTACTAAATAAGCTAGCAAGAAATTCAAATTTTAAAATATAAATCTAATAATATTGTTAAAAAAAAATCTATTTAATATTAAAATTAATATAATATTTTTCAATAATATTATTATTATATCATTTTCCCTGTTTTATTTAGTTTTTTATTCTTAACAAAAAGGGTGAGCAATCTCTTAGAGATAGCCTTGTCTCACCTTAATTTCCCTATCATTTAAAAAAGCCATCGAACTTTGAGAATTTTTCAAAACATAACATTTTATATTGAGTTTTTTATTCTTAAAAAAAAAGGGCGAGCAATCACTCACAGATAGCCTTATCTCACCTTAATTTCCCTATTATTTAAAAAAACCATCGAACTTTGAGAGTTTTTCAAAACATAACATTTAATATATAAAATGTAGTAATTTAAAAAAAAAAAATTGTATTTTTCAATTATATATATATAAAGTATTGAGTCTTTACATTCTTTAAAAAAACAAAAGAAAAATTGAGCAACAGTGCCCAATTATTTAAAAATACTCATCACCTTTAATGAGAATTTTATAATTTATCAAAACATAGCATAACGTTATAATAAATTTTAAAGGAATTAACCACCCAATTTGTGTGAAAATTTTAATGTCAAAATAAAAACTAAACCTAATGCATTAATATATGTATGTATGAGCCATATTAACATAATTCCATTCCATTTTTATTGGAGATTTTTTTTAGACATAAAATGTTTTCAAATTTATTTTGATTTTTCTTATATTTAATAAATTGGAATTAAAATGCATTTATTAAAAAAAATTAAGACTGGACTCATAATGCATGATTTCTATAATTTAATGATATACAAAAGTTAAATTAAATTTATAATTAAATTAAATCAAATAACATATACAATTAATGTTGTTGCAAAATTATTAAATTTTACTTAAGCAATTTAAAATAAAAATATTTTATTTAAATATTATTAAAAAAAATATTTCTAAAATAAAAATATTTTATTTAAATATTATTAAAAAAATATTTCTAAAATAAAAATATTTTATTTAAATATTATTAAAAAAAAATATTTTTGGTGAAAAAAAATGTTACTCTTATTAAATATGTAAAAACATTACATCTATAGATGCCAAATATTCATTTGGCTTTGGCTATTGCTCCAAAAATCCATTTAACAGATTAGTTGTGTGCGTAAAACTATCAATATTGTTTTGTAGTTAGCACCTAGTTTCAAAAATAGGTGTGTTATATACAACTTGACTGTTTTTAGAAAAAATTCCCACATAAGAGTGGGCCCAAAATTTTGTTTCAACCCATTGTGGGCTTGATTTCAACTTGTATATATACAAGATCCACAATGAAGAGTTCATCTAGATTATGCCTCAATTGAAAGAGAAAACATTAGCCAAAACACTTTCCAGTGGATGGAAAGAAGTGTCAAAAATTGAAGTAGTGATGTGTGCAAACTTATGCAAAGCATTTATTAGATTTTCCACCTACCTCCTCAAACCAAAAGGTAAAAAATAATTATGTTTTGTTACCTTTTTTATCTTCAAATACTTTGCATGTGTCCTAGTCCATATCCAAGTTGTTTTTGAGTAGCTTGTCTACTTCCTCGTTCCAGTGCCTATAAATATGATCAAAAGATATAAAAGAGAATTGAGAGTCTTTGATTTGTAACTTGTCCATGAGAGGCTTTAGGGTAAAGATTGAAGCTTTGTTTTCTTGTTCCTCTAGTGTATGATCACTTGAGAGTCTCCATAAGTGTGTAGATAGCAGACAATTTTTGAGATGGCTAAAAGGATGATAACTTAGAGAGAAAAGAGTTCAGCCATATTGTTTGAGGCAGCGCCTATGTTGAAAGAGAAGGAGAGGGAATGAGAATGAGATAGATGAAGAATCCCCCTAGCACCACCAATTGTAGGGGAGCCTTGGGTAGCACCATGTTATGTATCCAGATTAAAATAACACACAAACATAAGAAAAGATAGATCAACGACTAGATAATAAGCCATTTCAAAGGGGAAACCTCCATTTACATCACATAAATGAACAATTCTTGGACGATTCAAATGACAAAATCTCCTTGGTATATATAGGAGTATAAGGGGTCAAAATATAATCAAGGCCTACATAACAGTAATTATGTAAGTGCACAACAATAACAATATTGGGCTTCTATGGGGCACATCAATAACAATATAGGGGTTATACTAGTATTATAGGGACCTAACACACCATCAAATAAATTCCAAGGGTAGTCAAATTGGATTTCCACATGGGAAAGAGGGGGGAGTTAGAACTGGAGGAAGAGGAGGAAGACATACCAAAGATGACAATACTTTGGGAGGAGACTTTGATGGTATTAGAAAAAGAATCATCAAACATGGTGGAGTTGTGCTCAAGCCATATTCCCTAACTAACACACAAGGGTATTCTCTTTAGATTATTAGGTAGAGGACTATAGATCCAAGGTTTTAAGCAGCTTGATATGTTGTCTCCCTTCCAATCATTGGCTTGTTTGCAAGAGAATTTTACTTCCTTCAAGACCTACTTTGTGAAGGGACAACTGATAAATATGTGGGGCAATGTTTTCGCTTCTTATTTGTAGAGCATGCAAATGATGGGTCCCTAAAAAGAATGTATTTGAAGAGTGCCCTAGGTTTGAACTTCATGTTTTAACAAAAGTCACATGAACATAATTGATTTGGGGGAACAACTCAATTTCCAAAGAATTCCCCCCCACCATGGAGGATTCTCCATTTTCAAAATTTGGGATAAATATCCAAATTTTGGTGCATATCTCCTATGCAGGATTTTGGTCCAAATGAGTTGGTCATCTTTTCCTTATAAGAAAATATTATAGAAATTTAAGGCCCTAATATAGTGTTCCAATACTAAAGCCGCCTCCCTCTCAAGTGGTAGATCAACAATAGACAACCAAGAAGAAGCAGACTCAAACTTGATTTAAGGTGAATAAATTTCCACTCATTAGAAATTGTATTAAGGGGTTAGGAAGATGATACTAGTGGAGACTGCCTATCCATGGATCCTTCCCAATTAAGATGTTGTGGCCATTTCCAACCTTCCAACATAAAAGATTCCATATGATGTCAAAGGCCTCGAGAATTTCTTTCCAAGCAATGGAAGCATTTTTGTGCAGTTTTAAAGGAGTGTGAATCCATTATAGAGTAGATAAAGGCCTAATGTATTTTTGAGCCATTCAGGATGCCCATAAACTGGATCCTTGAATAAGACACCAAATACCTTTTGTTGTCAGGGCATGCACAAATTTTGGAAGTTATTTTATTCCCTAGCCTTCCATATATTTTGGAAGAGAGATGGAATTCTAAGCAGTAAGGGAAAATGTGTGTTTTCCCTACTTGCTATACTAGAGAAACCTAGCAAAGAGTTACTAGATATTGCCTAATATCCCCCAAGAAATCCATGTGAGAGAAGCCCATAACACTAGCATTGATTTGATAACAAAATTACAGAGAACTAGATGGCCAACCCAAGATACCCATCGATTGCTCTAGATTCTTATTTGCTTTTCTTTTTTTTCCAAAAGCAATGCTTAATCATGAATCTGATAATGGCAGGGCTTAAGTAAGAAGCCAAATATTTGAACCCGTGATCAATGTCCTTTTTGGTAACAAAGATGATGTTTTCAATAGAGGACAAGTCATTTTCCATCATAACCCAACAAAAGAGGGAGGACTTTTGCTTGTTGATTTGCATACTAGTGGTCTAATTGAATAGATCCAACAAAGATCGAAGGTGAATTACATGATGTAGGTCCCCATTTGAGAAAATGAGGACATCATCCATGAAAAGGAGATGAGTCAATAGAAATTATAAGATATGGAGATACTTTTGAAGTTCCCAGAGTGAAAAATAGGTGAGATCATCTTGTTGAAGACCCACTCAACATTGAAAAATGGGGAGGTAGCCCCATTGATAAGGACAAAAAAATATGGGGAAGAGATGCAGTCCAGGACTTAGGAAACAAAGGTGAAAGGGAACCCCAGATGGAGCAAGAGGAGGAATATATAGAGCCAATTTAGATCAACTTTGGGAACAATGGCCTTTTGTTTGGAGAGTTTAATGGAATGGAGAACTTCCTGAGCCAAGCCAAGGGCATCATCAATCTTCATATACACAAGAAATTCAAGTTTTTCAAAGGAGATATGACGGGAGAGAATATCCTTCAGGCATAATGCTACAATTTTAGTGATAATCTTGTAGATATAATTACATGGAGAGATAGGTTGAAAGTGATCATAGGAGACAAGGTTGTTAGTTTTAGGAATAAGAGTAAGAAAAGTGGATTTGAAAGGGCCCAACATCTGACCAGAAGAATGAGAATACGCAAGAACTGAGAGAAGGCCATCTCCTAAAAATTTCCAACATATGATATAGAATTATATTGGAAGATTATATGGTCTAGGATTCTTGTCCTTGTGGAAGCTATGAAGGACATCCTCTAGCTCCTTCTTGGAAATCTCTTCCATAACCATTTCATTGTCCTCCTACTCTATAAAACATGGGAAATGTCTGGCTACTTGAATAACCTACTCAATAGGGATTTTAAAATAAGAGACTCCCTCATTGGCTATATCAAAAAAGATGTAGCAAAAGCACATTAAGGCCCCATAATACCCTATATAATGTTTATAGTTTTTATGTGATTTTCCACTCTATGAAAAAACTTGGTATTATCACCACCTGCTGAGAGCCAAAGGGCTCAGCTCTTTAAGAACCATTCATTTTGGCTATCAAGAAGGATCTCCTTCCTGGATTTCATGAGAGCTGAGATTTGGTCATGTAGATCAGCCGAAGTGTTAGGAGAGGAGAGTTGATTCCAGAGAGATTGAATATTAGATTCGATATCAGATAGAGCATTTGAGGATTCCTCCCTTTTTCTCCAGGACCAATCCCCAATGATTCCTTTCACTTTTTGGATATTTATATGGAATTGGAGGGAAGGGGATTCAAAGGAGTCAAGGAAGAGGTGGGACGAACCAGATTTTAATAGGGATAACTAATGGGGACCATTCATCAAGCCATGGTTTAACTTAAAAGGGTTGAGAGACTTTTCAGGAAAAATATCTAGATCCAAGAAAATAAATGATCTGATATTCCCTTGATAGATGACCATTTCTTGATTTTAAGGCCAAAATCCATAAGGTTCTCTGATATATGAAATATGTCCAACCTTTTAAGAATTTTGGTTGATCTCGAATGATTATTCAACTAGGAAGGTGAAAGATTTAATGAAAGGATGTGATTGAGGTTGAGGTCATCGATGAGGGAGACCATAAAATCAAATATAGGATTAGGTCTTACAGAAGATCCCCAAAATTTAGAGCTTCCTAGAGTAAAATTTAGGTCTCATCCTAGAATAACCTGGTTTGAACTGAAGACAGGAAGACAAGCAACAACGAACTAGAAATCCTACCTATCTATATATAGACCGTAGATATTTATAAAGTGGAAATGTGTATTCAAGTCAATGGAATTAAGGTCTACAACAAGTAGGGACTTGGAAGACCAGGTTGAGTTAAATCACAAAAGTTTTGGATTCCATCATGTAATTAATCCACCTGATCTTCTTGTTGCATCAATTGTTAAAATGTCCCTAGTTGGGAGTATATATTGTAGAACTTTAGAGGCATTTTGACCCTCCAACATGGATTCTTGGAGGAAGATGACCTAAGGCGAGTAGCGATCAAGGAGTCTTTTTAGAGCTTTTTTTAAGAGGGGTTGACTAGATCCCTACAATTTAATGAGAGAACTTTCAAGTGGAACCACGTGGAGGGATAGAAGCTCTAAGTTCCCTTTTAATGGAGGATAGCTTCCTAGCTTGAATTTCATATTGAGTCTTATGTTGTGCTTTATAGAGGTAATATTTGTGGCCCCTGGTTGAGGAAGGGGCAAACATGTCTTCCACGATCCCTAACCCTCCATCAAAATTTGAAGGGGGAGGAACATATGTGACGGGAGGGAAGGAAGAGGGGAAAACATAGGAAAACAAATTGTATTAAGGGGGATAAGGGAGAAGGGATGATGAGGAGGGATTAGGCTCCATGGGAGGGGATCTGAGAGATATGGCTACATTGAGTGAAGGGGAGGGGATATATGGCACTAGGGAGGGATGAGATAAATGAGGGGGAGGGGGAAATGGAAAGGAGAGCTCTGGAAGAGGAATGAGGGGAACAAATAGGGGAGAACAGAGGGAAATTCCCAAAGAACATGAAGAAATTTGAAAAACACCATAAACCAAATTTGTGGGGGGGGGGGGAGACCCATACCTAGGATGGGAGAAGTAGTTGAAGAATAAATAAGTGTTGTCGGGACTAGAGTTGGAGCAGATTCCTTTGCTTGCGAGTCTTGAACCCTGGGAGACTTTGGAGAGGAAGAGAGTTGAATAGGGGGCATGCATTCAGTAGGATCCATCTCCAACGAAGATAGAGAGGGATGCTTAGCTTCCTATTACACAACATTTTGTCACTACCCCTATACTCCCCATTCCTTGATCCTAGAGGACCTCTACAGTGAACCCCGCATGCTTTACCTTCATGAATAAATTCCCATTATGTCCCTCTTCATGAGCAGATCATTTCCCTTTTGCACCATTTCCCCTGAAACTTTTGTTTTGCCCAGTTTACAAGACCGAAGCTAATGGCCTTTGTCTCCCCCGCGCCAATGTGCAGAGATTAGCACTATTCCCCTCGTCGATCGGTGTGACCGAGCTGTGTTTAAGTTGCACTGATCCTGTTATGGAAAGTTTTTTAAATTAGAGCCAAAGCTTCCAACTCTAGAAGCTCTGTAACGGAAGTCTGGTAAATGGTTTGGCCGGATGGGGTCGAAGATGACAGTTTGGGCTCCTTTCCCCTATAATGATGGAACTACCCTAAGGGATAAGTTCTTCTCCCATGAGAAGAGGATCCATCTCCCATCCATATTTCCTATATAAACCTCCCTTCTTCCCAAGCACAAGCTAGTCATAGTTAAAGTGTTGGTTGAGTGTGAGTATACTATTTTGATTAGACAAGCAAGCTATTACTAGTTGTAGCCATCTAGTTGTGTGAGGAAGAAGTGTGTTTGGTTTGGAGTGAAGTCTAAAGGGAAGAGCCTTTAAACTATTGTTGTTTGAAGCCATCATGGAATGCTAGCAGAAGTATGTGGGAACCTGGTCTTGTCATAGGAAGACTGTGACGCCAAGACGAATGGTTGTAATCTCTCTTTGATATTAATATATGCAACTATCAATTGATTTCCTACATGTTTTGTAATATTACATATTCGTGTCTTGATGCTTCTTGACTCATTAAGTAGGTTGAATTGCAATTTTTCTATTATTATGTTTGTGTGATGTTTTTGTTTACTTGTTTCAGGAGCTTGAAGAAGGAAGCGAGAGATTGTTGGAGCGAGCAAGCAAGGACATCATCAAGCAGGATAAGCGACCAAGAGGTAGGACCTCTGGATTGATTCTAATCTAAGGAAATCTTCCATAGAATGTATCTGTTGTGGCTAGACCCATTATCAGGCTAGAGGAATTCGTTCGTGTCTGCACTTATAATTTTACTTCACCACAAATTGGTGACTCTGCTGGGGAGATCCCATTTTTTGTTTGTTTTGGATTTCATGATTTCGTGAGAACTTTGCTAGTTTCATGTTTTCCCTTTGGTTCTGTTTCTTTTCTCCTGCTTACTGGCCTAAGTCTAAAATTCATAGTAGCAGATCTGGTCCCTGTTTTGATTTTTTTATTTTTATTTTTCCTTAGTTCCCTCGGACAGCGCGTTTAATCGGCTGACAGTCACGCTGATCAGCGTGAATTGCAGAGGAACAGTCGCATCGACCCACCTCTGGCACTTGTTGTTAGTTAGGCAGTCGTGCCGATATCTGTAAGTGAATATTAGGGCTAAACCCCAATCTTGGCTAGTGTGTTCTGCTCTTGTGTTTTTTACCTCGTGAGCCTGTTTGGTTGTTTTCTCCCTGATTAGGAAGCTACTTTTCATTTGGTTTTGCTTGCTTGTTGGCTTGTCATCTTGCTGTCTCATTGATCGAGTCATTGAATGGCTAGCGACACTAGGGCATCTAGCTAGTTGCCCATTCAATAGCTTGTGGACTCATCAAGTCTGGTTGTGGGTGTGTTTGCTCCTTGCATTTGCTTTTGGTCCCTCTTACGACTTTGACCTCTTTTTGTACAAGTTTGAAAAAGTTTTGTTTGCTAGTTTGAACATCTTTTTCCGGCATAGATTACATTGTCGGTCTTGTGTTTGGTAAAAGTCGGTGTTTCATTGATCTGAATGAACTTCTATTTTCATGTTTGCATCTGCTTGAAGAGCTCATAGTCTCGAAAAAAAAATCATTGAAAGATTGTATGCGAAAAGTTTGTTTCGATGTTTCATGAGAAAATATGAAATTCTAGCTTGTTGCATCGTTATGATTTGCATCTCTTAAAAAACTAGAATTGCATCAGCATCTAAAAAAAGAAGAGAAATTTTTTCATTTCGAAAGGAATGATAGGTAAGTGCTTGTCAGGAAATTAGGAATTGGAATGCATTTTTCATTAGTTTATTTTTTGAAAAAGTGAAGTAGTGAAAGATCATTTCGTTCAGTTGCTTGATTGTTTGCATTTGATTGAGTAGTTTCTACCCTCTCTAGTGTAGGCATTTCATTGAATTGAAAGGGTCTTGTCCCATTTAGTTGCATTTTAGGTTTTTCGAGTAGCATCGCTAAGACCTGAAAACTGAAACTTAACTCAAGATCAACTCTAAAATGAATTCAATTAACCTAAGGCACATTTGACATTAACGATCATATCTAGAAGGTCTAGGCTAGAGACGTGTTCCGGCGTCTGTAAACCTAGCAGCTATCATTAGCTTCAGCATTAGACAATGCTAGCACAGATTTGTGCTCCCCGTACTGTCGAGTATATAATGGGAGACCCCACTAGGTTGCAATCCTTTTATCCTTAGGAAGCTGAGTCAGCTGCCTTGCGAGCGTGATACACCGAACATAGCATTCGGGGAGATGCACTGCTCGTACTTCTTGGTTCGCCAGGAGGTATTCTGCAATTCACGGCTGCCTGGTAATCTTGTTTACCTAGATCATCTAGAGTATTCATTTGATATTTTTGACTCATTAAACTTAAAAGATCATTCGAGCACTTGTTCTTTCGAGCTCGTTTCCAATCGAAAGTGATAGAGTCATCTTTGTTTCTTTCTCAACTCTTTAAAAATGAAAGAACATCAGTATTTTATGCATCTTAATAATTGATTGCCCACGATCCAAAACATCTTGTTAGTCTTTTTGACCAAATCGTGAGTTCCCTTAAAAGGACATTTTTAAAAGCCTTGAAGTTACTTGTTCTGTCGACTAAGACAAGGTCATCGTGGCTGAACCATCTGGTTCACCCAATTCCTCTTCCTCTCCTTCATCTGAAAGATTGTCTGAGGAGTTGTTTCCTGAGTTACCAGAGTCACTTGAGGACCAAAATGTTGAACTCACAATTGTTTTGAGTGTTCAACCATTGTCATCTCATCCTCTGCCTACTTTTGATTCAGGGTCATCTGCTAATCTTGGCCCGGAATCTCCAGATAATCCCGTTCAAACTCTAGAGAACTCGCTGACCACTAACAGTCAGCTTGGACTGGTTATCTATCCTTCGAACCCTCTGTTTGACGTTGTTGAGATATCACCGCAGCGTCCTTACAATCTGTATGACCAACCGGGTGTTCCTTTGGAACTATCCCCCAACACACATTTGGCCATTTGTCATCGTTTGTTTTCAGACATGGAACCCGAAGGCGATGCCCCAATCACTTCTCCGGATGTGTCTGAAGTTTCTCCTCTACACACTGTTGAGGGGGAAGAATTGCAATTGTAGTTCCCTCCCGAGGGTTTCCCTTATTCAGAAGGTATTCCCGCCAGTTTTCCACTTGGCTATGTGTCTTTGGGACACTTAGTTTCAGGCACACCTAGTGCCTCATCACTCTACCATAATTTTGTTTGGGCATCAGACGCTAGGCCTACATCAAGTCCGTTCATCATGAACATGACTTCCCAACTAGTTGTTACTTCATTCCTGGTGCAACCCACCGTCCCGAACACTCTTGTATCATCGATACTAGTTACGCGTCAGTCTCAAACGACAATTCCAAAGATTGTCTGTGCCAGTTCTTCTGTCCCGTTAGTCAGTGGCCAGATTGTGCCACCGCCTGGGGGGTAGAACCTGAATGTCTCTATGGTGTCAGGTGCCACTAATGTGAGTGGCTCACAAGCTCACATGCTTGGTATAAACCAACCCTCTTTTGGTATTATTTACAACCCTGCTGACCCTACTGCATCAAGCAATTTCCAGTGCCAACATGTTCAAAATCCTGGTGGTACGTCTAGATCGAGCAATGTTCAGTATCAGTAGCCCTATGGGGCTCAAGTCCAATGCCAAAATCCTTACATTCCATATGTTTTTCAAGGATTGGTTAATCAACCTTACACCCTCCAACTTGGGCAGTACATCTAGCCTGGCTACGGCCAAATTCAATTCGGTAATTTCCCGGGCACTGTTCAAGTACCCTTGCAATAGCAAGGACAACTTTTGCACCAACCAGGGTAGCCTTTGTTACCACAAGGGAAACCTTTGTTGCAGCAAGGGATTTCCGCGCAACAGCAAGGGCAGATTATCCTACAACAAGGGCATCTACAACAACTGCAAGGTTAGTCCTTTCAACAATTACAGCAGGCCATGTAGCAGCAGATGCAATATGCTTTGCATACCTCTCAACCCATACCCTCGCAGGGCCAACCTTTGCAGTCCCAAGGACAAATTTTGCAACCACAAGGTCAGCCCTTGCATTAGTAGAACCAACCCGGGAAACAACAACCCTTGTATACATATCAACAAGGTCAAACTTGGTAGGGTCAAGGTCAAGTCCTATAGCAACAGGCGCAGAATCCTCTTGTCCTAGGTCAACGGGTTCAGAATCCTGTCGGCCAAGGGCACCAGGTACAAAACCCCTACGTCTAAGGGCAACAAGTGTATCAACCTTATGCCCAAGGACTGCAGGTCCAAAACCCTCTTGTTCAGGGACAACAGGCCCAACAGCCCTATGTTCTAGGACAACAGGTCCCATACCCATATGTCCAAGGTCAACAGGCTCAGCAGCCTTTTAACCCATATGTTGCCTATCAACAACCTGTGCATGGACAGTTTCAAGGTATTCAAGGTCTGAATCCTCCCTTTGGTCAAGGTAATCCGCAATGGGGGCAGCCTCAGATGCCATATGGCCAAAATCCCCCACTGTGGGGCCAAAACCCTTACCAGCAAGGATGGGCTCCTCCCTATGGGCCCGCTTATTGACCTCCCATGCCTTTTAACACTCAATTACCTTTCTTGGCTACACTTGAGTTGCCAGATGTATCGCATCTTACGAATGATCCGATCCTTCATTCACCATATTGGCCTCTGGTGCCATCCAAGATACCAAGTGATTGCCCAAAGTTCGATGGAAAAGCTAAAGAAGATCCTCAAGCCCATGTGATGACATATCACCTCTGGTGCTCATCGAACTCATACATGGACGATTCCATTTGTCTTCATCTTTTCCAATGAACCCTCATGGGTGCCACAGCGAAATGGTACATCGAGCTACCTCGAAGTACTTTCCATGACTTCAATTCGTTAGCCATGGCTTTCCTCACACATTTTTAGCTGTTGATTCGTTATGAAACTGGCACCTATTTGCTCACATTGCTTAAGCAAGACACTGCGACGCACATCTCTGATCATATCCATGAATGGAGACGTAGACGTCGCCTGATCAAGTTTGAGATAGTTGATCAGTTGCTCACTGAATGGTTTACCAAATCATTCATAGCCCCAATTGCTCGCGATATAGCTATGGGTGGATGTGTCACTGAAGAGCAAGCCATTACCCGTGCCTAGTACTTGGATTTGGTTTACTCTCAGTCTGGCACCTTATACGAATTGTTACCCAATGCTCCACGGCCATCATCCGATCCCGTAGCATCAAAGTCACCAACTGTTCCTCTCGTTGATGGAGTTATTGGTTCAGTATCCCAAACCCTCGCTAAAACTTCTTCCAAACTGAAGTTAGTCTCAAATGATGCTCGTAATAATTCATCTCAAAATCCACCAGGCCCTGGTAAAACCTCAGAGGTCCATGCTATCCAGTCTACCACAGCGGACAAATCCTTGAAAGGAAAAAAGAAAGGCAAAGGCAAAGCTAAAGCTGATGCCCCGAAACAGGGTCCTCCCAAATCATCTACTGACGAATCTTTGCAATAGAAACCTAAGTATCCTTGCCTCATTTGCAAGGAGGATCACTATACTAAGGATTGTCCATGGCGATCCGAAGTTAGTCGCCTGCTCAAAGGGACCCCTATTGTCCTTAAAGAGCCATTTTCGTCTTAGCAGACTCAAATGGTAGACCAACCCTGATCTGCTTCCTCTAGATCTCAAGTGTTCATGATGAGCATGCTCATTAATTTGGCTACCCAATCGAAATATTATCAAACTCTAGCTTCGGTAGCTGGGAAAGAAAAAGAAGCTGCTCCTTCTTCTTCCACCCCAAATTCTGGCCCTCTGCAAATCGAGCACCCTAACCCTGATTCCGCTACTCAGCCGCCCTCTAGAGGTGTGCTGCGGAAATCCTCGTATAATCCCAACGCCTGAGTCGCTCAACCCTATAATATTGTTGAGGATTTGGCTCAGGCGCAGTCATCCATGTCAGATCTCAAGGTACTCCAAAGTTGCCCATCACAGCGGAAATCCTTGATGTCGGTTATCGGGGGCATCGATCCCACCGATTCTAATTTGATCTGTTTTGATCTGGAGAACCATGTTTTGTGACTCCCTCATCAGATTTCCTTTCTTATTCAGGTAATCATTAATGAGAAGACCATCCACCGCACTGTCATAGATGAAGGTGCTTCCACCTGCATCATGTCAACTGCATGCTGGAAGGCTATTGGTTCCCCTGCACTGAACCAATCTCTGAACACTTTGGAATCTTTCGATGGGCATGATTCGCGACCCTTCGGTGTCTTACCTAACCTTGCCATCACCTTAGAAGGCAAGACAGTGCAAGTCAAAGTAGAGATTGTTGACACCAATCTCAATTATAATCTTCTACTCAGCCGAAGTTGGACTCATGCCATGCATGCCGTGGCCTCCTCTTTGTTTCGCGTGATCCATTTTCCCCATCAAGGGAAGATTGTCACTGTCGATCAGCTGTCTTTCTTTGCTTCTTCCTCCTCGGATGGCAACGTTTCGTATGTCAAGCACTTTGGTGCTCCCTATGAGAGTGTGGGGGCAGGACTCTTCAAAGATTCTGCCTTAATGGGAATTTTTCCACTCCCACCTCCTCATGTTGCCTTTGTCAACATGGTCTCAGTCAAATCTGATCCCTAGGTCATACCTGCACCAGATCTTGTTGATGCTTGGGGCGAGGTCATGTCGCTTAGTCCCGCTGAAGTCAATTACGTGGAAATTGTTCCGGCTTTGAACTTTGCATCCTCTAATTCTCATATTCCAAATACCTCTCTTGATATGTATTCTCAATCCCCCTGGCTTGGCACTTTGGAATCATCTTATCCCTTAGCCAAGACTTTCCTTGCTGATGAAGGTATCATGGAAGTCATGTCTCAGGAGGAACCACCATGGATCAATACCCATCATCGCTTCTCGTTCCTACCTCGCCCGACGATCATGTCTATCACTTTTGAAGAGTCCTCTTCTCTATTTACACCACCGACTGTTACTCATGAAGTATGGTTGAAAGGAAATTTGGGTTATATTACCTAAACAATATCGATTGACATTTCTATCAAACCCGGTGTCGTTGAACATGTTCATATTGGGATATCTTGTTCTCCGAATAAGATCAAGATAGATACTCATCTATTTCAGGAATTCCATGATGTGTTTACATGGTCTTACAAAGAAATTCCTGGCATCAATCCTAGCATTGTGGTGCATGAAATACCAACGTATCTGCATGTGAAGCTCGTTCGCCAACGAATTCGCCTGTTGCACCCTAGGAAGGTCGCTGCTATTAAGGGTGAAGTTGAGACTATTCTCAACGCTGGGTTCATCTATCCCATCCCCCTTACATACTGGGTGTCCAATATTGTCTCAGTGACTAAAAAACAAGGCACGATCCGCATTTGCATGGATTATCGAGATCTTAATCGTGTCTGTCCTAAAGACAACTATCCTACTCCCTTCATTGATCAAGTCATTGATGAATGTGCCAGGAACGAGATCTTTTCCTTTATGGACGGTTTTTCTAGTTATAACCAGATTAATATCACACTGGCTGACCAAGATAAGATAACCTTATCTGCCCATGGGGTATGTTTGCATACAAGAAGCTCCCTTTCGACCTCAAAAATGTTGGAGCCAAATTTCAACGGGCAATGTCCTATGTGTTTCATGATATTCGCAACATTGTCCAGCCTTACTTGGATGACCTTCCTACCCATTCTCGTAAGTGCCAAGACCACCCAAACCATCCACACAAATGTGTTTTCTGCATGGAATCAGGACGACTCGTCAGCTTTATCATCTCCAAGGACGGAATTCGTCTGGATCCGTTAAAAGTCGAGGCCATTGTACCCCCTCCATCTTCACTGCACCAACTCCAGAGCCTGCAAGGAAAGGCCAACTTTCTCCATCGTTTTATACCCAACTATGCCAGGCTAGCTACAAGATTTACCCGGTTTCTCAAATAAGGAACGCCCTTTGCATGGGATGAGGTGACCCAAAAATCTTTTGATGATCTTAAGGTTGTCCTCATAAATGCTCCTTTGTTGCATCCACTGGACTATTATCGAGATTACTTCCTTTACCTAGCTGTAGCCCCTAGCACCATCGCTATGGTGTTGGTTCAAGACGACGACGAAAGTAGCGAACATGTGATCTACTACCTTAGTCGGAATCTCCTCAACACTAAAACACGTTATGCACATGTCGAGAAGTTGGCTTTGGCTGTTGTTCAGGTTGTTCAACGTTTTCAGCACTATATTCTTTTATGTACGACTACAGTGATTTCTGAATGCAACCCTATGACCTATATCCTAACTCGTCAATTGCTAGGGGGCAAGTATTCTAAATGGATTTTTATCCTACAAGAATTCAATTTGGTCTTCACTATGGCCAAATCTAAGAAGTTACTTGTTTTCGCTGAATTGATTTGTTCCCTTCCCTCCAAAGCTCTCCCTGCTGGTGCAGATGAACAACTCCCAGATGAGACCCTTTTCCTGATTAACACCCTTGATCCATGGTATGGTGATATCATCGTGTATCTCCAAACCTCCACATTCCGGTCCACATTGACCAAGGATGATCGTCGAAGGATTCAGCATCATTCCCAACCCTACTGTATTATTGGTGATACTTTATACCGTGTCAGTGTCGATTCCATCCTTTGCTGATGCCTCACGATCGAGGAAGCTGAAAGAGCTCTCAATGATTGCCACTCAGGGGCATGTGGTGGTCATATGTCTGGTTACGCTACAACTTAGAAAATCCTTCGCGCTGGTTATTTATGGTCGTCTATCTTTGAAGAGTGCATTCTTGATGTCTGTAATTGTCACGAATGCCAAATTTACCAACCATGCGTGCCCCACCCGCTCACCTACACCCCGTCATTACCGTTGGTCCCTTTGCCAAATGGGGCATCGATTATATGACATGTAACCCTCGTTCGGCTGGGGGGCATGGCTATATTATCGTCGCTGTGGATTATTTCACCAAATGGGCCGAAGCAATGCCTACATATTTGGCATATGGTAAGATGGTGGGTCAATTCCTTTTTAACCATGTTATTTCCAGGTTTGGTGTACGCCGAGTCATTGTCACAAACCATGGCTCCCATTTCAGAGATTACATGATGGCAGAACTGACATCTGCATTGGGCTTGTGCCACGATGGCTCGACCCCATATTACCCTCTGGCCAATGGCCAAGTTGAAGCCGTGAACAAGGTTTTGATCACCATGCTTCAACGTACTATTGGGATGCACAAGTTGTTGGAAATAATACTGAGAGGGGGGGGGGGGGGTGAATCAGTATTAGCAAATCAACCACTTTTCAATTTTCATATTCTGATTCATATACGCTACTTCAGTTAAAGATATCCGCGTATATACGCGACTGTGTTAAAAGCAACTAGCGTACATCCAGTAAACTTTATGATTTAGTTAGTTCATCTTCAGTGAATGCATCAGAACATTATTAACCATATGAACAGTAAACAGAACAGATCATCACACATAAAGAGCACACATGAACACCATGATATAAGGTGGAAACCCAATGTGGGTGAAAACCACCTGCTGCAATTTGTTTCTATCTTCCTTTAATAAGAAACTTCTTTTACAATGTACTGGTGCAGTCCTTTACCAGCACGCAGGCTGCAACCTGCAGAAGGCTACAACCTTCTTAGCTCTTGTACTAGCCGATCCATTTACTAGTACATAGGCGCCGACCTACTGAAGGCTCCAACCTTCACTCGTTTTCCAGCTGCTCCTGGAAGGGAGCTACAACCCCCTGGCTCTTGTATTGGCCGATATGTTTACCAGTACGTAGGCACCGGCCTACTGAACTCTACGATCTTCCAGGGACCACGTTTCATACATTTTCATACTGGATCCATAAAACAATCACCATTGCAATACAATCATCAACTACACCTGCATCATCAATCTCTGAATCACCCAATACTGAAACCCAACATAGTCACAGACAACATAACTCTGCAATAACAACCAGGTCCAACTACAACTTTAAATATCATACTTCATACTGTATATGCTACTCAGACGAACCCAACCTGCGTGTATACGCGCTTTTACCTAATACAACCCGCGTACAGATCTGCAAACATTTACTCATAACTTTGCAACTGTTCCTGACATCAGTCATACCCAGATCATAACTTCATACAATAAAACATGCGTCAATAGATCTAGTCTATCCATAATCAAACCATATAATGATAAACATTCCAAGCCCTAAGATCCTGATCCATCGTTCATCCTCCTCCACATGAGTGCATCTTTGGTTCAGATCAATCAAGGCATCACCAACCCATAACGAGCATCTGGATCTTACATTTCATCAGATCTTCATCATTTTCAGACTTTTTCCTCTTGGCCTAATGATCTTCTCCTTATATAGGTTTAGGCTTATCTCAATACCATGGTCCAAAACCATGTAGAACCAATACCTTGGACCCAATACCAGGGGTCGACACTTCAGACCAAATACCATGGACCAATACCAAAATACCATGGACCAAATACCACGGACCAAAACCATGGTTTCCGACATGTACGCGCCTTTCCTTCTGTGAACCTGCGTGTGTACGTGTACGCGCCTTTTGCTCCGCTAACCCGCGTGTATACGCACTTTCATCACGGTCAACCTGCGTATACCTCTCTCTTGACCTGCTGCACTATGATCTGAGTTGCCATCAAGGACAACACTTGTATCATACCTCTGAGTGAGTTTCCATCAAGGACAACACTTGAATCATAATGCCAACACAAGTCAAATTGGCATCTCATGCTTTTTTCAACTCTATGGGCCTACTGAACTTCAACCAAAGACAGAACTGGTTTCACACCATTCCGGTTGGTCTATGGTCTGGAATCAACATTGCCGATCGAATGTGAGATTCCTTTGCTCAAGTTAGTTGTTGAACTCCTCCTTGAAACATCACCTCAAGAGGAATGCCTCTTATATTTAGAATGACTGGACGAGACTTGCTATCTCGCTGCCTTGGTCATCGAAGCACAAAAGAAACAGGTCAAATCCCATTTCGATCAGTCGGTCTCCCCTCGCGCTTTCTCTGAGGGTGATTTAGTCCTGCTATACGACCAAGCTAACAATAAGCTGGGGGCAGGTAAGTTCAAACCTATGTGGCATGGTCCCTATATTGTAAAACACGTTTTGCAGAAAGGAGCCAATGAGACTATTGATTATGAAGGAAATCCTCTCAATAAGCCCCGAAACGGGCTTTACCTCAAAAAGTACTATGCTTAGGTCATCTTGCATGGTTACTTATGTACATTAGTGTGTGATTCATTTTTGTACAACGTGGTTTTGTGTGATAGTTTTCAAATAGATTTCCTATTTACTATGATTTTCTTGCTTTGTAGATGTCTGCAACTCCTCACGTTGGTTTGACCGATGGAGCTTGCTGAAGTACCTGGAACCTATCATCCATGACATGGGCTATCTATGACCCTAACGGTGAATTGATTTACCTTCAAGGTATCTGCCTAGGTTGTACAACCGACAACATCGCTGAATATAGTGCGGTCATCGAACTATTGTCAGAAGCCATCGCTCTGGGCATCAGAGAATTGGTTGTTAACCTGGATTCACAGCTTGTCGTCCTTCAACTCAATGGGAAATATTCCGTCAGGAACCCTCAAATATTATGAATGTATCTCCGTATCCGTCTATTGGAAAGACATTTTGATTATATTACATATCATCATATTCCTGGACACATGAATACATTGACAAATGCATTAGCTAATTACGTGTTGGATAGACATTTGCAAACCATGTGAAAGATAAGACAAACCATTTATACCATAATAGATAGGAAAATAAAACACACACACACACAGATATATATATATATATATATATATATATATATGTGTGTGAGAATGTTTGATACATCAAAACCAAAAAATAATATGTGTGTCTATAATAACATCGGCGAATCGCAGGCCTCAAAAAATATGTAAGTACTAGACCTAGGAACTACTCAGCATGGTGGTCATGATAGCATGAGACAGCTCGTGCAACATGACTTAGTAGTACCGCCAAGGCATGTCTCTTATCCGAGCATACTCTGGGATACCATGAGTCAACCCCTCGAGGTTCCTCGTGATCTCCTCCTTGTTATCGTTCCCTTCCTAATAAGGGGCGACAACATCAATAGGACGGGGGACGCACCTGGCTATCGGGGATATCCCAGCTGACCGCTATGGTCTAACATCTGCATAGACAAGAGAAACATTATAAGCATGCATATACCAAAAACAATTAAAAAACATCAAAATCAAAAATTTGATTTTTTACCTTCGTCATCGAAGTCCTCTCCATCTGGTAAGGGCATATCTGGGTCTCCACGGAAATCAGTCCCGTAGTACAGCCAGTCCTCCACGATGATATTCTGTCGTCATAGCCATGAGAAGAATGCCAGTCGGTATGACATATGCTGACCCCCAGTGATCCTGGGCATCAGACGACTCCAGCGGGCCATCCGCAGATCGCGTGGCACAGGAGGATCAACCTCAATCAATTGATACTGGAATAGTGGCACTCGTTCTAGGAAGAAACTCACAAGTACTAATCCGAAGCCAAATTTCTTCAGATTTTGTGCCTTGGCCTTGGACAACTAGCACTTGATGTTCATCTTCATGGCCTCTGCCTAGTTGAAGACCGTAGGAGTTGTGTAGTCAATAGCATAAAGGAACTTCGACTTGTTAGTCTCATGTTCCGCCTGGGACCCCGCCACTCTGTTGATAGTCAACAGAAGCACCCTCAGTGTCAAATCCCGCACACTGGAAATTTCTATCTTCCCACTCTTGGATTTCAGGGCCTCGGGACAATGTTCAGCAAGCAGGGAAGATATGCTTGCCCTGACCGAACGTGACCCATACAAGTTCACTGGCTCACCTCTGCGAGACAATCTAGTGATGAAGTAGATATTTGAAGTTGTCAACTCCAGCTCCTGGTCCCCAATGACAAAAATCTCGTGATTGATGTCCCAAAGGCTTATCAAGTATCGAAGCAACTTGGGTTGGGCCTGCATCCCTGGTGTAAGGAAAAATTTGAGGAGCCCGCAAGCCCTCAAAGCCTCCAGGAAATTTGGATCATTCAATGCCTAGGTGTCAACATCTTCATGTTCTCT
Source organism: Pinus tabuliformis (assembly GCA_031772625.1). Classification (NCBI taxonomy): domain Eukaryota; kingdom Viridiplantae; phylum Streptophyta; class Pinopsida; order Pinales; family Pinaceae; genus Pinus; species Pinus tabuliformis. Next base: position 938,327,143 of record CM062811.1, on the reverse strand, counting down.
TTCCTTCCAATCCACCATTTTCGGCAATTTCTCTCCTGCAAAAGCCATTTATTTGAGTCAATCATCAATTTTGGCACATAAAATTCAAGTTCTAACGGTCAATTCTTTAAGAAAGATGATTTTGCCCTATCCACGGCGCCGGCGTGCATGTTGTAGAAATAGTCGCACCGGTCAGCGTGGATGGTTATGCAAATAACCCTTGGCCGGCGCGATCCCATGCCCGGAAATCGCGCCGACTGAGGGCGAAAAAAATTCTCAAAAACCTCCCTAAAAATCCTAAAAAATGGCTAAAAATAGAAATGAGTGGCATGAAAATGGAGCTTAGGGCTTCGACTGTTACCTGGAACTGAAGGCTCATCGATTGACCTTCCAAATCTCCCATAATCTTCTTCGGGAAAACTAGGGCAAAATTGGGTAAAAAGTCTTCACTGCAAAGGTGAAAAGGTAAATGGTAAAAATATATTTACTTTGCCCCTTTTTATTCATTTTTCATGAAAATATCAAGTTTTGTAAATATTTTTGACCTATTTTTCCTCAAGGACTTGATAATACACTTTTCCTTGCTTATGCAATGACAGGTGATGGATGATTCGACGATGATGACGAGTCACATTTCAGCTCTTTTCTTGACTCGTTAAACTCATATGAAAAGATTGCCGAGTATTTTTCCCTTTTCGACTTGTTAAAAGAGAATAAAAATGGGGGGTCCACTTTCAGCTCTTTCCTGACCCTTTAAAAGTGAAAAGATGGCCGAGCCCTTGATGTTTTGAACTCGTTAATGGATGCGAAATGTCGTGCACCTAGTATAAGTTTACCCCTTTTCGGGCTGGGAGGCACTATTTACGAAAAAGGTACTCCTTGACTGAAATGGTCAAGCGGTTTTCTCAAGTATTTCTTTCTACCTTTTTGGGCTCGAGAGACACAAATGTACGAAAAGGGACCATGTGGAGTTTTCTTTTACGTGTCTTTTTCAAACTCTCTAAACGTGAAAAAGATACCGAGTTACACCTTTGTCGGACTCGTTAAACTATTAAATGACATTGGATTCGTCACCATGACGAAAATGAACTTCTCCTTCCTAGGGCTCGTTAAACTTACTAGGTCAGATTCGTCCGAAGGATGAACTTACAGGCAAGCATACGCTATCCCCTTCAAGCTTGCGATTAAAAAATAATTGGGGTACTCACCAGAAATGGTGGGGGAAAATTTGGAAAGCTATCGAGTCGTGTCGACAGCTTACTGTTGAACATGACACTCTTTGCTTCGTGTCGGGTTGGGACATCCTCCTTTGCATCATTGACCTTCCTAGGTTTGGGCCGTTCATTTTTTCCTTCCATTTTATCCCTGCCATGTCATTATGACCACCGGTCCTATGGATCCAAAATCATTTTACATCCTCTCGTCTCATGTCGATGATGTGGGATTCATTATGGCCCTCCTTCGACACGGTCACTTCACGTTGACTTCGACCCATTATCCGGGATGTTGACCAAGAGACTCCCTTCCAGTACCTTAGAGCTTGCATGCCCTAATGGCAAGTTCTTCGCACTCGATGACAAGTTCGCATCATTGGCTTTCGATCGAGTGATTTCACGGGTGTTTGAATTCAGTTCCTGTATTCACATTCTGTGAATTGTGCTAATAGTACCTTGAGGGCCATTGTCATTATTGGTGGTTTCTCTCGCGCTTGTTAACAGTTTACATCATTGACTGGTAATCAAGCGACCTTCTAGCATGTTCAACGTCAACACATCTATTTGCATGCTAGGATATGTACGTTGATCAAGTCGTGTTGGAGCGCAAGACCCTGGACTCAGATCACAAAAGTCCAGGTTGCGAAGAAATGTGATATGGTTATGATGATATGCATGTCTCTTTCAGATGGCTGGCTATGACCAAACCATGAGTTATCATACGTGATCCTTCTCAGATTGGATGGCTACGACCATACCTTAGTTTCATTATGATCCTGTTTGACGGATGGCTGCGCCCATACTTGGATCCATTTACATGATCATTCTCTGGAAGGTTGCGTCCATGCCACGATTCATGTGTCGTTTGACAAAGATCTCAATTTATGTATATGTATATGTATCTGTACTTGCTTGCATTTTTCCCGATAGTAAACCGTTCCCCGCATTGATTTATAAAGCATTTCATCCCTAACTCTGGTTCGGCCTTCACGCTTTAGGGGGCATTTGTTACACATCATTTTGTCACTGTCCCTGTACTCCCCATTCCTTGATCTTAGAGGACCTCTACAGTGAACCCCGCATGCTTTGCCTTCATGAAGAAATTCCAATTATGTCCCTCTTCATGAGCAGATCATTTCCCTTTTGGACCTTTTCCCCTGAAACTTCTATTTCGCCCAGTTTACAGGACCGACGCTAATGGCCTTTTTCTCCCCTGCGCCGATGTGCAGATATTAGCACTATTCCCTGCACCGATCGGTGCAACTGAGCTGTGTTTCAGTCACGTTGATCCTGTTATGGAAAGTTTTTTAAATTAGAGCCAAAGCTTCCAACTCTAGAAGCTTCGTAACAGAAGTCTGGTAAATGGTTTGGTCGAATGGGGTCGAAGATGACAGTTTGGGCTCCTTTCCCCTATAATGATGGAACTACCTCAAGGGATAAGTCCTTCTCCCATGAGAAGAGGATCCATCTCCCATCCATATTTCCTATATAAACCTCCCTTCTTCCCAAGCACAAGCTAGTCATAGTTAGAGTGTTAGCTGAGTGTGAGTATACTATTTTGATTAGAAAAGAAAGCTATTACTAGTTGTATCCATCTAGTTGTGTGAGGGAGAAGTGTGTTTGGTTTGGAGTGAAGTCTAAAGGGAAGAGCCTTTAAACTATTGTTGTTTGAAGCCATCATGGAATGCTAGCAGAAGTGTGTGGGAACCTGGTCTTGTCAGAGGAAGACTGCGATGTCAAGATGAATGGTTGTAATCTCTCTTTGATATTAATATATGCAACTATCAATTGATTTACTACATGTTTTGCAATATTACATATTCGTGTCTTGATGCTTCTTGACTCATCAAGTAGGTTGAATTGCAATGTCTATTATTATGTTTGTGTGTTGTTGTTGTTGTTTACTTGTTTCAGGAGCTTGAAGAAGGAAGCGAGAGATTGCTGGAGCGAGCAAGCAAGGACATCATCAAGCAGGATAAGCAACCAAGAGGTAGGCCCTCTTGATTGATTCTAATATAAAGAAATCTTCCATAGAATATATCTATTGTGGCTAGACCCATTATCAGGCTAGAGGAATTTGTTTGTGTCCGCACTTATAATTTTACTTCACCACACTTCCTTGATAACGATCTGAGAATCCTAAGGAGAGATTACCAACGATGGAGGCGGAGTGACTGAGTAGAATTTATTCTTCTATATCCATTTTTTCCTAGAACCCTTTCCCATTTCAAAGTCCCTACTTAAATGTCCATAGGATTCACAACGAGATAAGTTAAACGTAATGACCTCATAATCAATGTTCTTCACGTGAGTTATTTGGCCTGTATTGATAGTGATGGTCTTCAAAAGCCCCAAATCCATATTTGAACTGAATAAGATGTGATTAATTTCTGTGATACCTGTGTACTTAAAAGATAAATCAGACTCATAAAATAACCCTAATGAGTTCCCAACCTCCAAAAAAAGGCTTTTAGACCAAACTATTGGGGCAAGGGCTAGAATTCGAACCTAGATAGTTTGATCTTTTTCACCCTCACATCAAAGCTAACAATCCATTTCTTTAACAAGAGGACTTCAGCACCCAATGACCATTTATATGCTAATATTTTCCCTGCATCTTCCACATTGGATAATTACCAATCCATTTATCCTTAAGGTATAACATGCAGCGAGGAGAGTACCATAGCAGGGGTTTAACGTTGATTTCAAACCATCTACACAAAAATGTCATCGACATTCTTCTACTAATGAAATGACCGACCACCACTTTTTCCTTGTCTTAAATTTCATTTCAATTGAACCTCCTTCCCTAAGACCAACAAGGGTTCTTCATATCAATGCTTTATGCATTTCCATGAGGGTTTTTTGGTTTGGCTAGTTAGAGAGGGGAAAGGGTCAACCTTCTTCACAGGTTTGTCTCCACCATTAAGCATATTCAGGTTGAGGAAACCCATTAGAAAAAGTTTCAGCCCAAAAGTGACCATGAAATTTTCATGTCATAATATGTAAACCAATCAAAATCCTTTAAATTTAAAAAGAGGTACATGTAAATATTTTGGAGGGAAAAAAAGAGAACTATTTTTTTTAATTGTATTTTTAGCTTATTTCCTTATAGGTTTACTCAAATTTCAACTGTAGATACTCATTAAATGCATAATTAAATTCTACATCCAACAACTACACATTATGCATATTTTTTAGAAGACAACATTGATGAAAATTGAAGATACATCAAAAAGTGTGTTAAGCATGTTTTTTTTATGTGTATTCAAGTTTTATTAATGTGGGCCTTCTCATAAGTATGCAGGTACTCTTTGGATGTGGAATTTAATTATGCATCCAATGATTGTCTACACTTGAAATTTGAGTAAACCTATAAAGAGATAAACCAAAAATACAATAAATAAAAAGTTGTTTTCTTCTTTTCGCTCCAAAATTCATAACTCTTATTTTATTATTTTAACTATTATTTTATTATTTTTCCCTAGGAGGCCACTTTTACGCTGAAATTTCCTCTAATGTTTGAGAAAATTGGAAGAAGGGAAGCAAGGGAAGTTTTCCATTGAATAAATCGGGGGATCCACACCATAATAGTCTGCGAGGGTGGAATAGAAAAGTCCAGCAAGGATCGTGGGGAGGAGCACTCATCATAGGAGGGAGTATAGGTAGTTAAAGGGGATAGACGATCTCCATCGAGAAGAGGGGAGGGAGGTAGGAACCTAGGGGAGAGGGAAGGTAGCACACCATCTGATAGTGATGGAAGTAACTCCAACTGATGCATTGGAAGACGAAGAACAAGAACATATTGTTCATCATATCACAAGTTTGATGTGGTAGGAGGGGGGCAGGTGGAGAGAAATGAGCATAAGGGGCCTCTCTAGATATTTAAACCTTATAGTGGGTCTAGCGTATAGTCCACCAAATCCTCGATCTAATCCATATGTTAATTTCCTTGTAGATGATTTAATGGGAGAATAGAAGCACGATAGCTCACATAGAGGAAGGACTAGGAGATAGAGCAGGTGATAGAAAAACCTAGCTAAAGTAGGAAACCCTTTAGAGCCATCCTATTTTCCTCTCCCACATCAAAAGGTGTGTATATTACCTTTGGATCTATTCCATTAAAAACATAATTTGATGTTATTTTTAAAAGGTTATGTTAATATGTAACTCTTTTTTATAAAATTTAAATTTAGGTTTTTAAATTAAAATAAAAATTAAATAATGATGATGATTGGTAGTGTGACAAGTACCTTGAAATTTAGATCTAATCTAAGTATAAGCTCACCATAATTTTGTTGAGTTAAAAGGCTAATAAGCTTGGTAGTGTGACAAGTAATTTGAAATTTAGATCTAATACGAGTATAAGTTGGAAATTATAAGAAAAAAGTGTTTTTTATCTTCAACCCTCTTAGTGTCATAAAGGTGACAAAAATTTTCATGACATGGTGGTTTGGGAATTGACCAACACCTAGTTTCATTATGGAGCTCATGCGAGTTTGTTCTTATTTTAGAAATGCTTATTTTCTTCTTTATACTAGTCAAGATAGAGAGATACTTTTAATTTTCAAAATTTGGGTTGATCACCTCCTTACAATATCTTAGTTTCATTTTTCCCTCTAACTCTTTATCACCCCATAATTTTCCCTTAAATTTTGATCTATTAATCTTTTCAATATTATCTTTATCTTTCAGAATCGTCTCCTCCATTAGCCCCCAATGGCATAGCCAAGACTAGGCATCCTTATGCCATCCCCACTTGAGTAAGAGGTGGTTTTGGCTTAAGTTAGAAGAAATTTTAGGAAACGTCTTGTCTTCTATATTGTTTAACATATTCTTATACATAAGATACCTAGTCATAGCCTTGCTTTAAATGAGGGAAAGGATTTCTTCTATGAGGAGGATGTTGAGAAATCTTTTAGAGCAATGAATAGAGTGATTTCTCTTTTATTGATAACTACTTGTGATGTCTTTTTACTTTTCTTATTTATTTAGCTTCTTTACTTATTATTATGTTTGTGTATCATCAAACAACTACCAAAACAAGAAGAACAATAACACATAAGATAGGTTGTAAGCAAGGGCCAAAACCTCTCCACTTGAGAGGAAAACCTGCCAATCTCTTCTCTTCTTATAGATTTTTCAATTGACGAATTCCAAGACCTTTAGACTAAGAGTGATACCCTCTAAGACCAAGTCTGCCCCTTAATGATGATGTGCTTTCTTTGTTCAATCCAAACTCAGTCAAATATCTTCTTGTAGCACAACTTCGAACTCCAACTGCAGAATTTTGTCCTCTACTACAGGTCTAAAATTTTTAGCCCTCCAAAAGCAGTTGTTGCCACACATGTGAGCTTATTTTGGCCTTCTAAGGCTTCCTTAGACCTTCGCTTGAATTTTCTCTTCCTTCTAGAGCTTGAGTATGGCTTATTATGACCTTCACTGACCTTCTTTCCCTTCCTTCTTCAAGATCAAACTTGCAAAATAAAAACCCTAACCTTCCTTCACACGTGTGAGAGATAAATAACCCAAAGATAAGTCTCCTTCGTCCTCTTCCTTCTGCGATGCCTTCTTCTTCTTCCTCCTTCTCTTGAATGAGTGAGTGATGATTGTACTCCAAGGAGGTCGAGTTTCCTCCTTTATATAAGCTTCTCAAGGTGGACGTTGCTCCTCAAATTAGGCCAACTTGCCAACTGCCAAACCGACTTGGTCTTGAAGGGTATTTTGACACTTTTAAGGACAAAAATAATTTTCTTTACTAGTTACAATGTGCCTGATGGGGTCTTCAACTTATGACAATGGCTCTTTTGACTTCTTGCGTAGGAAAAACCCTAGAAATACTCAGTGGTTTCTAGATCTATCAAATAAAATACTTTGAGCATGAAACCCATGCTCCAAAAATAATAATAATAATTTTATTTTATTTTATTTTACAGTTTACAAGAGCCAAAAGTACATTTCATATTTATGAAGACTAAACCTAATTACACATTTTTCAACATTCCCTCTTAACTAGGGAGGTATTCATAAATGGTACATGGATATTCTCAATCTGAAGAGATGTTGGGTCCCTATAATATTAGTGATTACCCATTACTATTGTAGTTGTATCCCTTATTAATATTGTTGTGCCCCTATTGTCCCCATATTGTTATTACTGTGCCCCATAGAATCCCTCTATTGTTATTTTTGTGGCTTTTTATTATTCTTGTTAGGTCGGCTGGGTTATATTGTGACTCCTTAGACTCCTATATATAGAAAGGAGGTTTTGTCATTTGAATCATCCAAGAATTGCTCATTTGTGTAATGTAAAGGAGGTTTCCCCCTCAAAGAGGCTGAATTCTAAGGTGTTGATCTCTCTTTTCTATCTTTTGTCAGCTGGTTTCATAACATTTGGTATCAGAGCTTTGGATTCTAGGGTTTCGCTGCTCCAAACAGGTCATCGTGGAATTTTCGATATAACTTTTTTTCTGCGATATTTCAGAAGCTAAAAAGAAAACCCATTTGAGAATAAATCGTGTTGAATCTCAGGTCCGAATTTCAGAGCCTTTTGCACTATATTTGCAGAGATATTATCTAAGGAAGTTGGTCTTTTTGCAGACTCCTGAATTACATTCCAAACAGGTGACCTGAGGAAAATCGTCATAACTTTCTCTCTGAGCATCGGATTGAAATTTCGTAAGAAGGTATAAAAAGAGGACATACTGTAGTTTCTTGTATATACTTTTCAGAGCCAAAGGTCAAAACAGTGACTCGTGGCACGTCTTACAAGTTCGCTCTACTGAACTAGTCTATAATCAGGTCATCTAGGGAGATTGTGCATAACTCTTCCTTGGAGAATCCAATTTGGATCAGACTGGTGGCATTGGAAAGAGGACATAGAGGGCTACTAAAGGTCGCAATTTCAGAACTGCATGATACGAAATTGCATAGATACATCAGATTCAATATCAAGTTTCTACAAAGTGAAAAAAGGTGTGTAGTTTTTTTAAAATTTTTGCATAGGCTTGGTTTGAAAAATTAGTTTGAATCAGTAATTGATGCACCGACGAAAAAAAATGCAAACACCTAGTAAGCAACCTGAAAGCTCTAGCATGACTCATGAAGAAGAGGAAGAAATGCAACATGATATATCAAAATTACGAGACCAAGTGCAACAAGTGTCACTTGCACAAAAAGCAACAGAATCTAAGATGGATGGTTTAAGGAAAGATTTAGAAGCTAAGATGGATGGTTTAAAGAAAGGTGTAGAAGCTAAGATGGATTGTTTAAAGAAAGGCGTAGAAGCTAAGATGGATGGCATGGAAGCTAAGATGAATGGCATGGACGCTAAAATTGATAGCATGGATGATAAGATGGAAGAATTGAAGATAAATATGAATAAGTTGCTATAAGAAATGGTCACTAATGGTGAAAGGGTAGTAAAGGAAACTCATGATGAGAACAAAAGAAATGTTAATCATGATTCCATAGACTCTAATGTTGGATCGAAGACCCACCATATTCCAAAAATCGATATGAGGAAGTTTGATGGCAAGGATCCCGCAACATGGATATTACAGATGGGGAAATTTTTCGATCTCAATAATGTGCAAAACACGTAAAAAGTATGTATTGCAACTTTATATTTGGAACCAAATCAGTTTGTATGGTATCAATGGCTTTGCTCTCGTAAGCAAATTATCACTTGGGCAATTTTTACGGAAGAATTGACAGCACATTATGAGGATACAAAAAGCAACACTTTTTTTAGCCAATTGATAAGTCTCAAACAAAAGGGTTCAATAATGGAGCACATTGAGGAGTTCCAAAAATTGAACATAAAGGGTAAAAAATATTAGGATTGATGTGTTCATAGAGACTTTAAAGGATAATATCCAACATGATGTTCGCCTTTGGGAACCTGATTCATTAGAGAAGGCATTCAAGTTAGCAAGAAAAATGGAAAGCAAATCTATGGCAACTAGGAAGCATACCACTCACAACTATAAATATGGAAGTGTTGTTGCCCCTAGTCTTCCACAACCTATAAGGTTGACACCACAACAATTGGAAGAAAAAAGAGCAAAAGGGCTTTGTTACAGTTGTGATAGCAAATTCACTAAAGGTCATAAGTGTGCTGAGAAGAAATTATTCTACATAGATTGTGAAGAAGAAGAAGAAAAGGAGCAAGAAAGGTCAAAAGAAGAGGATATACTCCAGGAACAAAGCCTAGATAAAGAAGAAATGAATCCGACCATATCTTGTAATGCATTAGCGGGAATTACCACTCCTCAAACCATCAAGATAGAAGGACAAATCAAGAAGAAAAAGGTAATAGTGTTGATTGATTCAGAAAGTACCCACAATTTTATTCATTGTAAGGTAGCAAAAGAATTGAATTGCTTCTTATATCCAGCACCAGAGTGTCAAGTGATGGTTGCAAACGGGGGAACAATAAATTTCTCTAGAAAGTGCCATAATATCAAGCTATCCATGGGAGAATATGTATTTACTAGACCAATGCTTTCCAATCTAATGGGAGGTGCTGATGTTGTACTAGGAGTCCAATGGCTACAATCCTTGGGTACAATAGCTTTTAATTTTCAAGAACTTTTCATGAAATTTTATGTGGAAGGAAAGGAAGTTGAATTAAGGGGTATTGCAGGGAAACTGGGAAAGATAATCAGCTCTAATGGTATGACAAAGCTTCTAAAAAGGAACAAAGAGGTGTAATTGCACAATTATGTTCGCTAGATGTTTCCACATTAGAATCATCTATTTCTACAGATCTCCAAAAAGTCTTGGACAATCATTCCAAGGTATTTGAGACTCCTAAAGGTCTCCCACCTATTCGTGATCATGATCATGCTATTCATCTGATTCCAGGAAGTGTTCCTCCAAACATCAGGCCGTATAGATATCCCTATGCCCAAAAGAGTGAAATTGAACGTATGGTTGCAGAAATGCTAGAGGCTGGTATAATTCAACCGAGTCAAAGTTCTTTCTCTGCTCCAGTAGTATTGGTGCACAAGAAGGATGGATCATGGCGCATGTGTCCGGATTATAGGGAGCTCAACAAGCTCACTATTAAAGATAAGTTTCCCATTCCTGTCATTGATGAATTACTGGATGAATTGCATGGATCAATTTACTTCACCAAGTTGGATCTTCGTTCAGGATATCATCAAATCAGAATGAAGACTGAAGACATTCCGAAAACAACATTTAGAACTCATGAGGGTCATTATGAATTTTTGGTCATGCCTTTTGGCCTTACCAATGCACCTTCAACATTTCAAGGTTTGATGAATTCCATTTTCAAACCATTCCTTAGAAAATTTGTGTTAGTATTTTTTGATGATATACTAATCTACAACAAGTCTTGGAAGGATCATGTTGAACATGTTAACAGGGTGCTACAACTATTGAGGAGAAACAATTATATGCAAAAAGATCCAAATGTTTCTTTGGAGTACAAGAGGTGGAATATCTGGGTCATATTGTATCTCATGAAGGAGTTAAGGTAGACCCTAGCAAAATTAAAGCCATTAAGGAATGGAAAATCCCCACATCCATAAAGCATCTGCGAGGATTTCTCGGGTTGACAGGGTATTATCGCAAGTTTGTTAAGAATTATGGGAGAATAGCAGCACCTCTAAAAACATTATTGAAGAAAGATGCATTTTCATGGACTCCAGAAGCAACAAAGGCCTTCGAACATCTTAAAGAGGCAATGTGCCAAGCACCGGTCTTAGCTACACCAGACTTCACAAAAACCTTTATTGTGGAATGTGATGCTTCAGGAAATGGAATTGGTGTTGTTTTAATGCAAGATGAAAGACCCATTGCTTTTGAAAGTCGTCCAATCAAGGGAAAGTTTTTACACAAAGCTATTTATGAGAAGGAAATGTTGGCAATACTCCATGCACTTAAGAAATGGCGACCCTACCTAATGGGAAGACACTTCAAGGTAAAAATGGATCATGATAGCCTTAAATACTTTTTAGAACAAAGATTATCCTCTGAAGAGCAACAAAAGTGGGTCACAAAGATGTTGGGTTATGACTTTGAAATCATCTACAAAAAAGGGAAGCAAAATGTGGTGGCAGATGCACTCTCAAGAAAGGATGAGGATGTGGAAGCATTGTTGTGCGCCATTTCTATTATCCAACCAGATTGGATAAACGAAGCAAGGGAGGAATGGAAGAATGACGAAGAAGTGTGGGCACTTATTCAAAAGTTACAACAAGACTCCAGTACATCTGATACATTTAGCTGGCAAAATGATTCGTTATGGTACAAAGATCGCTTATACCTCTGTAAGAATTCCCAACTAAAACAAAAGATTCTTATGGAATTGCACACTTCTCCCTTAGGAGGGCACTCAGGATTTTTAAAAACTTACCACAGGGTTAAGAAGGAATTTTTTTGGGAGGGCCTTAAATCAAATATTCAAAAGTTTGTGGCGAAATGTTTGGTTTGCCAAAAAAATAAAGTTGAAACAATTAAGACACCGGGTCTATTACAACCTTTATCCATTCCAAGCCAACGTTGGGAGGAGGTTTCAATGGATTTTATCACAGGTTTACCCAAGTCTGAGGGAAAGAGTGTCATCATGGTGGTAGTTGACAGACTTACCAAGTATGCACACTTTTGTGCATTATCACATCCATTTAAAGCCAGTACAATTTCTACTGCATTTATGGAAACAGTTCAAAAGCTACATGGAAACCCAAAGATTATTGTAAGTGACAGAGATCCCATTTTCACTGGAAATTTTTGGGCAGAATTATTTTCTTGTCTTGGTACTCAGTTAGCTCATAGCTCATCTTATCATCCTCAATCTGATGGGCAAACTGAGATAGTAAACAAATGTTTGGAAGGATATCTTCGTTGCTTTGTATCTGATAAACAGACACAATGGGTCAAATGGTTGCCTCTGGCTAAAGGGTGGTATAACACTTCCTTCCATACAGCAACAAAAATGACCCCATTTATGGCACTTTATGGATATAAGCCACCATCCATCACATCATATTTAAGAGAAAATTCTAAGGTTCAAGCAGTGGAACATCACATCGAACATCAACAACAAGTCCTCCAACTCTTAAAGGATAACCTCGTGTTGGCACAAAATAGAATGAAACAACAGGCAGATCAACATCGCAGTGAAAGAAGTTTTGATGTAGGTGATTGGGTATTCCTACAACTACAACCATATAAGCAAATGTCCCTCAAGCAAGCTAAGAAGGGTAATAAATTATCACCAAAGTATTATGGTCCGTACAAGGTGTTGCAAAAGATTGGTACTATGGCATACAAATTGGAGCTCCCTGCAGCTTCTCGATTGCACCCAGTTTTCCATGTTTCATGTTTAAAGAAGGTTATAGGCGACAAGCTCCCAGTTCAAACAATATTTCCAGAACTTGACGAGGAAGGAAAAATTATATTGGAACCAGAAGCAGTCACAAAAACAAGAACTCGACAGTTATGAAATCAATCAATTTCAGAGTATCTTATCAAGTGGAAGAACTTATCCGTTGAAGATTCCATATGGGAGAATGAGAATTTTATACAGAAGCATCCAGAACTACTCAAGCGTTGAGGACAACACTTTTTTGAAGGAGAGGGGCATGTTGGGTCCCTATAATACTAGTGATTACCCCATTACTATTGTAGTTGTATCCCTTATTAATATTGTTGTGCCCCTATTGTCCCCATATTGTTATTACTGTGCCCCACAGAATCCCTCTATTGTTATTTTTGTGGCTTTATATTATTATTGTTAGGTCGGCTGGGTTATATTGTGACTCCTTAGACTCCTATATATAGAAAGGAGGTTTTGTTATTTGAATCATCCAAGAATTGCTCATTTGTGTAATGTAAAAGAGGTTTCCCCCTCGAATAGGCTGAATTCTAAGGCGTTGATCTCTCTTGTCTATCTTTTTGTGAGCTGGTTTCATAACAAGAGATCTCATAAGAAGAGTCGGATTGGTAACCCATTTGTTTAGAATCATATCAACCAACATTCTCATATATCAAGGCCTTGAATAATAACTTTATCTCTCTATAATATCAGAGCACAATGTTGGTGAGACCAATGGTTTATAGACACAATCATCATTGTCTCTCAAGGTACATACCCCACCCAGGTGTTCACAGAGTATGACCTTCCTTGGACTATTCTTATCTTGGATAGCTAGTCCTCAAAGAATACCAGTCCATGACTACTCTTATCTTGGATTTCATACTTCATCCTCAAAGAGTATCGGATGCCAGATACTTGCCCAATCCTCCATTTAGTCTTCCCAAGTGAAGACAATAATGATGTTCTTGTCTCTCCCTCTCAACCAGGGAGGATACATCAACCAAACCAACTTGTCTCTCAAATACACAAGCTTCTTATTAGGGATATATTTTATCAATATTCTAGATACCTAATCATCGGTGGAGATATATTGTAGCTGCAACACACCATCTTGTATTATCTTCCGAATGTAGTGATACTTGTTGTTGATATGCTTTGTCTTTCCATGAAACACTAGGTCTTCATACAATCATATACAAATGGTGTTATCACAGTGTATCACTGTAGGGTCCTTTGGTCCTTCAAATAGGTCGGATAACAACTTTCTCAACCAGATCGCTTCTCTGCTTACTTCATAGGCTCCAATATACTCAGCCTCAGCACTACTCAAAGAAACTATTTCTTGCTTTCTTCTCATCCATTAGATCATGGAGGATACCAAACTGAAGCATGATCCTATAGTGCTCCTTCCATCCTACTTACTACCTCCCCAGTCGGAATCTGTATATCCAATCAAGTGGATATCATTCCTCCTATCATATTTTAGGCAGGAGTGGATAGTTCATTGCAAATATCTCAGTATATGTTTTGTTACTATTCAATGATCATGCTTCGGCTCCACTTGGAATAGAATGATAATATTTACTACAAAACATATGTCTGGTTGAGTATTCACCAAGTACTTCAGTGAGCCAATCAATTGTCTATACTTGGAACAATCCACAGGGCTCGATTCAGAACTCCTTAGCCTTTTCAAGTTTTTCATCAATGGGGTTTTCATTGGTTTGCAATCCATAATTTCAAACCTATTCAACATCTTGATCACATACTTTAATTGACTAAGATAGATCTCATCAGGCCCTTACCAGACTTCCAGTCCCAAATAGTAGTGCATCAACCCTAGATCCTTCATGTCAAATTTTTATACTAGTTTCTTCTTACATTCTTCAATTCAACCTTCCACACCTGTCAAGAGAAGATCATCCACATATATAATAATTATTACCAGCTCTCCCTTCACAACCTTAGCATAAAGGTTTAGATTAATAGAACTATTTGTGAAGCCTAATCTCTATAGGTATGCATCCATCCTAGCATACCATGCCCTTGGTGCTTGCTTGAGGCCATATAATACCTTCTTCAATTTATAGACATATGCCTTTCTATCTTTAACTTCAAATCCCAAGGGTTTCTCTATATAAACTTCCTCATCAATTGTGCCATTCAGGAATGGATTCTTGACATCCATTTGGTGGATGTTCCATCCCATCGATGTTGCCAAAGAGACCAACGAACGAATAATTATATACCTTGTTGTTGGAGAAAATGTCTCGTCATAGTCGATGCCTTCATGTTGAGAGAAGCCCCTAGCCACAAATATTGCCTTATATTTATCAATACTTCCATCTATTGCATGTTTGATCTTGTAGAGCCATTTGGAAGTTACCCCAGATTTTCCTTCAGGCTTAGGTATGATCTCCCAAACTCCATTCTTCATTATAGATTGATATTCTCCATTCATGGAATCCTTCCATTCTTGGTGATTGATAACTTCTTCAAAAGTGGATGGATATACTTATATTAGTTTTTTCATGTAGGTTGCATACCCAGAATATCATTTGGGCTTCTTTCTTTCCCTGAATGTACCTTGAGTTGCTCCATGACCTTCTGCATCTAGAAGTGTAGACTTCAACCAGTTATGTCTTTTTCTAGTTTCAGGGATTACCATAGGTTGTATAGGTTCACAAGGACCTTCATCTTCATGGTTTGATTCTTCTTCCCTAGAAACTTCTTCTTCAAATACCAAAATTTATTCATCATCAGAGTCCATAGGGATATCCTTGGATTTCTTAAATGAAATACTTTCGTCAAATATCACATCTCGACTAACTTCTATTTAGTGTCCTTCCTTTTTAACAATGTAAACTTTGAAATGAGAACTATAAACTCAAAACGGGAACTCTGACCAAAAAACCCCAAAAAAACATCAAAAACAATGCTAAAAATGAAAAGTGTGTATACTAGAACGATGGTTTTTTTTTTTAGGGTCAATTTTGAACATGTTTTAAAAATGGTAGTGAAAGCAAAATTTTCGTGCAAAATACAGCTTGAAAATAAAAAAGTGATGATACTGGAACGATGATTTTTTTTTAAGGTCAATCTTCAAAATTTTTAAAAAATGCTAGTAAAACCAAATTTTTATGATCCAAACAAAGTTGTTTATGAGGAAAAAAACACACTAATGTTTTTGGTAGAATATCATTTTTCTTTCCTAAGTATAAATTCAACATGTTCTCAACCATAACATACTAGATACAAAAGAAATTGAAATTTTTTCAACTATAAAATTAAAAAACCATGACATTATGAACAAATTACATCACTAAATGAATTCAAAAGTCATTATTTGTATATTGAATAAAACATACATTATATCTCTAATTTAATGTTGCATTGTAGATATTTTAAACAATAAAAATTATCATAATTAAGACATATAATCCAACAACATAAAAATGCCTCATAACTTCTCATTTAACACCATATGGAAATCAAAAATTTTATTTCAAGATACGATGCATACATCAGTTATATAAATTGTCTTAAACAATTATTCAAAATCACTCATATTTTCTTGCACACCATCAAAATTCACATCTTCAGATGAGTGACTAGATGCTGATGAAGATGTTCCATATTCTTCTCTTTCATCAACTAGTGCCCCATATGAGTCCATATGCATGCCCACCATTTTAGGTTTCAAAATTCTTCTAGATCTACGACTGGTTTCAGTAGACTCCCATCTCAACATTGTTCCTTCTAGTAACAACCTTTTCAGAATCTCTATCGTCTTGAAGCGGAGAGTTCCTCTCTTTGTTAAATTGAAGTCATAAACAAGTATGCCAACATCCTCCAATTTTAATATGTCTGTGCAGCAGTGATTTATATTTGTACCCTTTCTTTTTCTCTTTCCGCCATTTTTTTTTTCAACTACCATCTCTGGCTTATACACACCATTGAATGGGTGTGTGTTTGTGGCATACCAATGTACTTCAACACTTGTAACATCCTCATTTTCTATAAAGACCTTTATAACTTTAGCAACCCATAATGGATGGCCATTGGGATCTCCATCTGCTAGCACTGCGATCATGCAACCCTCCTTAATATCCTGTACTGAACCCCTGTAAAGGTCTTCCATGGCTTCACGTTGTGCACGAGAGCTTCTGGAACCAATATACATCTATCTTTCCTCTGCCTGTGAAGAATTAATAATACCTTGAGATTGTTACTGTTCAACAATGTTTATTTCCTCGTGTTCATTCGACACATTTTGTGGCCAAAT
Source organism: Pinus tabuliformis (assembly GCA_031772625.1). Classification (NCBI taxonomy): domain Eukaryota; kingdom Viridiplantae; phylum Streptophyta; class Pinopsida; order Pinales; family Pinaceae; genus Pinus; species Pinus tabuliformis. The sequence goes on along the minus strand of CM062811.1, from coordinate 938,310,315 downwards.
AAATGGATTTTTCAAAGGTATATCTTCATTTGTTGTTGTTGAAATGATATCACTTTGATTATTGAAAATGACTCCCACCAAACTGAATCAGCAATGTCAAAGTACTCATATTTATATCTAATACATTTTTTAATTTCTTCTAGGCAATCAGAATAATTTATATCTCTATTTTGTTTGCGTGCATTATGAACTTCACCAACTGATTGTAATAACAATATTTTTTATGCAAATATTGGATGATCTGGAATGAACTTCAAAAATTGCAAACCTGATGACGGTGCCCATTCTGCAGTAGTTGAATACTTCTTGCCCCATATTAGTGTTTTCCCATCAATTTTTTTGATACGAAATTGATGTTGGGAGCTAATGTCATTAATTTGTTCAATGCATTTCCCCTCACCATATGATCCTAGAATAAACCTTCGCATGTCAACAGTTTCTTCCAACACATCAAAAGTAGGCTTTGGCATGTATGAATTCTTAATACATTCGATTAATGATGGCAAGCTCCCAACTTCCTTCCTCCTCAATGTCACTAAAAAACGACTGAACATGTTATCAATATGGTCATGAGTGTGCCCAACAAGAAGGAAACCAACCTTTACCTTTTGAAAAAATCTCAATTCAACAAGCATGTTTAGATATCCAAAAACAACCTGATTTTTGTTTTCACGGCAAGTGTTGTCCAATTGTAGATACAAAACTTCAGGAAGATTACCAGACCAATGAGAAAGCACATCATGAATTATGGTTATGGTCAGATTTGCATCATTATGAATATTTGGAGCTGTGAAGTACACCCTTGGCAACATTTTCCCATTGAAGACCATACAACTGACCAAGTGATACTGAATAAAATTTTCCTCCTGTAAATTTTTGGATGTGCGAACAAAATGTGGTAAAAGTGTTTTCTTCTGGTCCATACCATCAATTATCAAACCCAAATATTTATTCGGATTATCATAACACTTCTTTCTATGCTTGTACAACTTTTTCCTTTCGTTTGTTTGTCGTTCGCGATACTCCTGAAGTTCTTTGACAATTGAATCTACACAACATAAAAGAAAGCCATTAAGAAGTATGTTTTCATAGTTGATGACTATACAATTTTAAAAGTTAAAGTTATGAATGTTTACCTCTTTCTGACCCATCACATTTGTCCCTTTTTTATTTAAGAGAAGCACATGTACTGCAAATCCCCATCCTTGTCTTCTTAGGAATACAGACATTGTTGAATTCTTTTTTCCATACCTTCACAAAATATTGATACGTAATAAACCAGCCATGTCCCTAAGCACCTTCTGCATATTCTTGTATAAGTTGTAGATTTCTCGTCTTGAAAAATTATCTGGAATATGTATTGTCTCTCTATTTGGCATACACTCTCCATGCTTTGAAAAGAAATCTTTCATCCATAACATTGCAGTATTTGATAATGGCCCAAACTGTCTTTTATGACGTACTTCTGAATAAAATGTGGGATCCTTTTCCAAATTTTCTTGAATTCTTGAGAGACGAAATTTCCCAATCGAATGAAACATTTTGAAAGCTTTTCTACAGATAAATAAAGTCTTAATATGATAATCATAACCTGACAATGTAGATTGCATGCACCCAACTAAATATGAATTATGCATGCTTTTATTCATTGACAAATATCTCTTCCTGCTCTCTAATGCAAATTTGAAATCCATATGTTTCAAGCAATATTTTTGGCAACATTCACTTGAAATGAGAGTGCTAATAGAACTTCTTCTCGTTAGATATTCTGCTCTACCCCTTGTATAACTAGAACATCTTGCATTGATACAAAAAGGTCTGCTCCTACTCCTCGATACAATATTTCTTAGCAACATCTCCATCATTGGATCATCATTTGTATAAGGATTTTCATCATCATTAAGAGGAATGTTATCCACACTATGATCAGCTGTGCTTTTCAAACACTGACTTGGAGGATATTCTTCATCTTCCCCTTCTTCAGTGCTACTGTCATAGTCCTTAGAATTCGGACTGAATGGAAAATTTGACTCTATGTTTAATGGATATTCTTCCTCATGTGCATTGTCAGTGCTGCTCTCATAGTCCATAGAATTAGGAATACATCGAAAATGTGACTGTTTACTTATTGAAGATGCTACATCCTGTCCTTTGTCACTGCTACCTTTATACTCATTAGAATTAGGACTAAGTGCATCGTCCTGTCCTTCATCACTGCTACTCTCATAGTCCTTAGAATTAGGACTAAGAGGACATTGTGACACTCCATTCTTTTGAAATTCATCATCACGCTCTTCATCACTATTTCTCTCATAGTCCTTAGAATTAGGACTAAGTGGACACCATGGCACTCCAATCTTTTGAAATTCATCATCCCACACTTCATCACTGTTGCTCTCATAGTCCTTAGAATTAGGACTAGCTGGACACCGTGACACTCCATACTTTTGAAATTCATCATCATGCTCTTCATCACTACTACTCTCATAGTCCTTAGAATTAGGACTAAGTGGACACTTTTACACTCCATTCTTTTGAAATTCATTATCACGCTCTTCATCACTGCTGCTCTCATAGTCCTTAGAATTAGGACTAAATGGACACCGTGACACTCCATTCTTTTGAAATTCGTCATCACACTCTTCAACACTGCTGCTTTCATAGTCCTTAGAATTAGGACTAAGTGGACACCGTGACACTCCATTCTTTTGAACTTCACCATCATGCTCTTCATCACTGTTGCTGTCATTGTCCTTAGAATTAGGACTAAGTGGACACCTTGACACTCCATTCTTTTGAAATTTGTCATCAAGCTCATCATCACTGCTGCTTTCATAGTCCTTAGAATTAGAACTAAGTGGAATCTATGACTTTTTATTTATTTGAAATTCTCCATCCCCTCTTTCATCAGTGCTGCTCTCATAGTCCTTAGGATCAAGACTAAGTGGAAGAATTGACTTTCTATTCATAATGGAATAATTCCCACTATATTCATCAATATGAATAGAGTTGTTACGCGATGAAGATTTTGATGTTGTATAAATCGAAACTTCACTATCAGGACAATTCATCCCTTTCAGATAGAAGATGTTGAATGATACAAATGAAGAGTCTCCTAAAGATATTATATAGCTTAGAGAATGAAATTTTCCCTCCAAAAATTTTCCCTCCAAAAAGTTTGTTAGATTTATTTCCCTTCAGTATTTTATTCTACAATTTATTGGAAAATGTAAACTAAATTTTTTTATGAAATAAATCATTAAAGTTAAAATTGTAAACTACAACTTCTACATTAATTATTTTAATAGTTAAAGTATATAATATTTACTAAACAATTGAATGTTTTTTTTAATTTTTATAATACATTCTAAAACAAATTAATCCCACATTCACCCCGTTGTAAAACAATTCCATAATATTCGCTTTATCATATTTTCCTTCGTCGCCATAAAAAAATTAACACGTTAATTTTTTTTTTAAATTAATCCCACATTAATCGTATGGTAAAACATATCCATAATTTCACCTATATACTAAATTCCATTATCACTATTACTCACATCACATCAAGGTTTTCTGAGGTTCGTTGAAAGACTTGGAGTGAATTTGTGGAGTAGCTACATTGCTATCAACAACATATTCAACGAAGAATTCTCGTAATTGAAAGGTTAGTTAAATTTTTTTCCTTGAAAATTTTCATATTAAATTAGTTTAATGAAGTAGATTTTTTTTTAATTAATACTTTTTGTGAGCCAAATTAACCAATACGTCCATTATGAGCATGGTGGGCCTGATAAAGCTCACGATGGTAGCCTACCCCGCAGCACCACGGCGGCCCGGCCACCTGCCCGGTGGGCTGTTGGGCGATTTCGGGAATCGCCCAACAGCCACCCGGGCGGGCCGACGGGGTGGCACGGGGTGGAGCTGCGGCACACCACCCCGCACCACCCCGTCTGCCCGCCCGCCCGCCCGGGCTGGCTGTTGGACGATTCTTGGAATCGCCCAACAGCCCCCGGGCGGGTGGGCAGGCTGTCGGGGTGGCCCAGGAATCGCCCAACCCCAGCGGGGTGGCGGGCGAGCTGCCGAGGTGGCGCAGTGTGGAACTACCACAACCCCACCCTGCGCCACCATGGCAGCTCCCCCGTCCGCCTGCGGGGGTTGGGCGATTCTCGGAATCACCCGCTACTCCACGGATGGGCGGGGTGGTGTCGGGGGGCTTCTACCATTTCTCCTGATATTGATCTCCTTCTCTGCCTTCAATCTACCCCTCAAGGGGGACGCTGAGGGGTAGATTGAAGACGGAGAAGGAGATCAATATCAGGAGAAATGACAGAAGTTGTTGCCACAGCCCCCCTCATGCCACCCCGCCGGTAGACCGCCAGGGTGGCGCAGGGGGAAGGCTATGGCAGCCCCCCGTACCACCCTAGCGGGCAGGCGGGCAACCAGGGTGGCGCGGGGGGAGGCTGTGGTAACAACTCCTACCATTTCTCGCCCCATTGATCTCCTTCTCCATCTTCAATCTACCCCTCAACCTCCCCCTTGAGGGGTAGATTGAAGACGGAGAAGGAGATCAATGTGGGGAGAAATGGTAGAAGTTGTTGCCACAGCCTCCCCCTATGCCACCCCGGCGGCCCACCTGCCCATGGGGTGGCGGGCGATTTTCTTAGTGTTAATATTTTTTTAATTTCAATTATCTAATTATACAAATTAAAAATTTATGATATATTTTCGTTGTTAATTTAAGTTAATATGTTTTCGTTATTTACTGATTTATGTGTTTCTATTTTTCAGGAAAATAGCATCAAAAAAGATTTCTGTGAATCCTTCTGAAACAAAGACTCTTAAAGGTGCATCCTCAAAAAACATTGGTGAATGAACTCCACCTGAGCTCATGGCTACCAATCTTTCAAGTGCCTCAAATGATAAGAAGATGATTTCATACTGGAAGAATTCAAAAGAAGTGAAATTTCCATCAAGAATATGGTATGTGAAAGAAAGAGAAAACCAAAGTGTGAATATATATCTATATATTGATATACCGAATGATAATGGAATTTATGAGGTGATGGGAAAATTCATAGATATGTGTTCAGTACCAGACACTGAAGTTGTTTACATACTTACAAAAGCTCCCAAGTCACATGAAAGGATTAAATACCGACTATCATATTCATTGTACGACACAAGAGAGGTATCTACAAAGTTTGTAAACAAATCGTAAATGAGATGAAACAAAACATCGTAAGTATTGTTATTTATATTTGTATTTTGCATTCTTGAAAGTGTTTTGCTATATTTTTTTAACTTTGTTTTTATTGACATATGATATTTTGTTTGGCAGAATTTTGTTGAAAGTTGTTCAATTAGGTTGGGAGGCAATCATTTCATAGAGCATGATATTATGAAAGTTAACAGTAGTTTTTACTCAGTGTCAGAAGAAGATATGGAAAACAAGCAAAATGTAGTAATTGATGATGCTACAAAACTACATCCAAAGGATCAGAAAAAAAGGCCTCTAGTGGATAAATCTAGCAAGGGTAGACAAGTTACGTTTGAGGACGATGAAGTTGAAACTGACAATGAAGCTGATCCGAATGGAAAATGGCATCAACCCATGGTACTCATCCACCCATATTATTCATCGACCCATGGAATTTACCCACGGTATTGTAAATGGCATCCGCCCGTGGTATTGTAAAATCCACCCATGGTATTCATTCACCCATGGAATTGACCCGTGGTATTGTAATTGAAAAATACTATAAGTAACAAGTCACATTTTGTAAAAGGACAGATTGTCTGCCACAATGTAGCCTTTACAGTTCAGAGGCATGTAGCCGCCACATCTCTTCTCAGAGATAAGCTACCATCGCCCTAGCTGGTTTATTTCCATTTCTGGTTGAAAGCATATTTCAGTATTTTACAGTAATGAAATGAAGTATTATTTCCGCTGCATAACTATCTTTATGGTTACCTCTGTATTTTGTTGCATTCATGTTTAAATCCAGATCAGTGGGTTTTAATAAAAAGTTTCTTTGTGGTTTTGTTTATTGAGCATTATCCTATTTTTCTTCTGACAATTCAAGTTTTCAAATCTTGGGGGTCTCTCCTCCCAAGATCCATTTCAATATTTTAGATCTTGGGGGCTCTGATACCACTGATCCGGATCTTGGGAGGAGGCCCCCAAGATCTAAAAGATTGAAATGGATCTTGGGAGGAGAGACCCCCAAGATCTGAAAACTTGAATTGTTAGAAGAAAAATAGGAGAATGCCCAATAAACAAAACCACAAAGAAACTTTTTATTAAAACCCACTGATCTGGATTTAAACATGAATGCAACAAAATACAGAGGTAACCATAAAGATAGTTATGCAGCAGAAATAATACTTCATTTCATTACTGTAAAATACTGAAATATGCTTTCAACCAGAAATGGAAATAAACCAGCTAGGGCGATGGTAGCTTATCTCTGAGAAGAGATGTGGTGGCTACATGCCTCTGAACTGTAAAGACTACATTGTGGCAGACAATCTGTCCTTTTACAAAATGTGACTTGTTACTTATAGTATTTTTCAGTTACAATACCACGGGTCAATTCCATGGGTGAATGAATACCATGGGTGGATTTTACAATACCACGGGTGGATGCCATTTACAATACCATGGGTAAATTCCATGGGTCGATGAATAATATGGGTGGATGAGTACCATGGGTTGATGCCATTTTCCATTCGGATTAGAAGCATATGTTGTCGTTACTGAAGATGACATTGGAACTAAGAAGAGCCATAAAAGACCAAAAGTAACAATGCCCAAGAATAAATCTGTTGAGAATGTTATGACAAAGAAAAGTAGAGTTGAAGATTTTGAAGTAGTCATTACCAGCAGTCAAGAACCTAGTGAAACTTCAAAAGAAAGTAGAGAAATCATTACACCAGGAGCAGATTTAAAGGATGGAATTATCAAAACAAAACAAAATGCCATTCAACAAAATTTGACAAAGAGAAACTTAATTGATGGTGGTCATACATTTCAGCTTAATGTCAGACAAACCTATAAGGCAAGTGAAGGACAATGTCAATATCAAGTCAGAAAGCCACATCATCTGCATGTTCACAACTTGAAGACATTAATGCGGTACAGTCCATATGCTCATGTGGTTAGTTATGTGCTTCTTGTTGATCCACTTCAAGTTCCCAACAAAGAAGCATTTGATAAGTCAAAATGTTTTGAATACAATTATTATGTGCTTGGGGGGAACCATTCTGCAGAAGCTCAAAGACAATTGATGGAGGAATATCCTAATAACCCATGTTTTGAAACAATGAAATGTATCATTTATGCTGGTTTATCAGATACAGAAGCAAATTTAGTGGCATGGGATCATAATTCAGATAATGAATATAGGATGTCTATGACTTTCATCCAAAGGGTTAGATTTATTCATAGTGAATTTCAAGAGAAATGTGGTGGGGATAGGATAAATGTCACTGTAGATTTACAAAAAGAACGTTTTATGGAAATAGGCTATCAAATTGAAGAGAAAACCAATTCAAAAGGTGGAAAAGGCAACAAAATTAGTGATTTATTCAGAGGTGTTGATAACATTTTCCAATTGGCATTTAAAATTGGAGATGTTTGGGAGTTGATTGATAAGATTTTTAGCATGTGGGAAAACATTGGCATTAAAAACCAGAAGGTCAAAAAGTCTAAGCCATTGATATGTAGCAGCAGTAAATCACCGCCTGAAATGAAGCAGCTTCCAGAAAATATGACTATCACACTTTGGAGAGAAATGCAAGGAGTGAAAGATGAAAACATTGTCAAAACAATATTATCTCATGTGAGGTCAGGGAAATTATCATTGGAGGAAATGTCTGAGGAATTTCAAAAATAAGTTTGTTGAATTATTTTTATTTATTTCTAGATTATAATTTTCTTTTAAATAAAACATGTTGTTTTTTGTAGTATTTGTTATACATATCATTATATTAACTTTTTGTTACTTTATCTATGCAGTCACAAAGTTTACATGAAAATTCAGGAACAAATGGTTAAATTGTTGAATGAAGATAGTTGGGATGATATTGTACGCAACTATTCAGATTCAAGTTCTACATCAACATTAAAAGCTTTTTATCTTGCATTTAAAAAGGTATCTTGATTTATACATTAATTTTTATTCATTTGTGTACTATTTTTAATTTATAACTTATACATATATTTGTTTATTTTATAAAAGATGAAGAAAGATGATAATGGAGCACCAGATAGTTTCAGAACCTTTATTGAAAAAATAAAGATCGAAAGACTGAGGAAGCAACGTATTAAGAATGTTGAACTTGATCCAACTCTTACTCATTTCATTTGGAATGGGCTAGACACTATTCAATATCAAGTAATACAAGGCGACTATGAAGACATTGCTAAACTCATACCTAAAGGGGATTATGCCCTAGTTATTACAAATATTCCCCATGGTTTTAGTATTCCAAACATTGACTATGATAGTGACCCTTATACTTATGAAGCTCTTAGTAAAGTGGTTGCAGGATTTGTAGAAGTCACGTCATCATCATTATGGAGATTTGTGACATTTCATTTAGACACACAATTGGCAATGATATTGTCAAGCTTCAAAGGGAAAACAAATTCAAGGATGCAGCTTACATGGTAAAACGTTTAAAATGTATATTTGATTAATGTTGAAAAATTTATTTATGTACAAGTTAATTGAACTTTTACTATTTCATGTTACAGGGAAAAGTCAAATCTTCTTAACCGTGAAGATCAACAATTTATAAATGATTGTGAGTTCATTCATATTGATAGTTGGGCAAAAGATGATAGCTATATGTCTATGATTTTTAATCGGTTAGACAAAAGAGTCATAGCCAAATACTAACTTATGATGTTGTTGTGAGAAAACTAACATATGAAGACAAAGAAGCAAAAGGAGAGATAGTTAACATTTATCAAAAACCACAATTATTGATTAACTATCTTATAGACATATGTTCAAACGAAGGAGATTGGGTTCTAGATTTATTTTCTGGCTCAGGTAAGTTTTATTATATGGAATTGAATTTCAATATGTTATTTTTTAATTAATATGTCATTGTACTAATTTACTTCATTATTTCTTTTGTGCTTGATAATTAGGTACAACACTAGCATGTTGCCTTCAAAAAAGAAGAAATTGCATTGCAATTGAAAAAGATCCAATACAGTGCAATTTCATTTAGCAAAGAATTAATGCTCTTTAATTTCTTCCAGATGCAATGCAAGAAATTGGGTTGAAGAAAGGGGACTTTAGTGAATCACGTGTGGCAAAAAAGGCAAAGGAACCCCAACCACCATTACATGGAATGTTTGGAAAGACATACATTGGGAGATTTGCAGACATCAAAGATCCATTAGAAGAGAAAAATGAGCAAAAGGAAGCAGAAAATATTGTGGAAGAAGACAATAATGAAACTCTAGAGGACGAAGAGTTTGGATTACGTGACATTGTTGACTAAATTTAAGTTATGCTTGGAAATCAAGCTCATTTTTTGTAACTATTAAGTAGTTATACTTGTAATGTTTTGACTTTGACATTTTATGAGAATAATAAACACTCAATTAAGGTTGTTATGCGTTCAATATTTGTAATATGTGATTTTCACATTAATTTTTAAGTTAATCATTATTTTTTGAAAAAAAATGAATATTATTATTTTTTTGACATGGAATTCATTTAAAAAAACTATTATTTAACCATTTTTAGTTAAAATTTTCGTATAAAAAATGTGATTTTGACATGTCAATTCTAGCAAAAAAGTTATAAAAACGTGTAGTTTTTTAGTTATATTTATGTTAAAAATGGTTATTTTTATGTCCATTGTTAAAAAATATTGTTTTTTAGAAACAATTATTTCATGTGGATTGAAAAATTAATTAACGATGTATAAATATGTAAAATATCGAAAATTCAAAATATCGACCTTCTAATTTAAAAACGCAAAACAATAAAAACTTCATTACAAAAAATTAAAATTAAAATAAAAACAAGAAAATATGAAGAAAACAACCACTTCAAAAATTATTAAATTTACAAAATAATTATTTACATTTCATACATTTAAAAAAAAAAACCTTTTAAAAAAGGGGCCCGGTGTAGAATTACCACTTTTTTAAATCAGCATCAAAAACACTACCATTCTAAAACGCAATGTACATAAAACAATTTATAGTGCCAAAAACTATGCTCTAAAAAACACATGTGTGTTCTGCATCACCACTTTTCAAAATCGGGTCACTTTTTTGCTATCTCTACAAAACGGGTAAGAATATGAGTTCACGTTTCAAAGTTTACATTGTTTTTTCTAGATCCTATAGGCCTTAGAAGAGTTATTATAGCCTACAAATGTTCCCTTCATGCTATATGGATCCAACTTATTTCTTTTGTCCTTAGGTATATGAATATAGACAAGACAACCAAAAATTCAGAGATGATCTACAGTTGGTTTCTTCCCAGTGAGCACTTCTTCAGAGTCTTGTTATCTAGTAACCTGCGGGGACTTCTATTTTGTATGTATATTGTTGTCTTTCTAGCTTCACCCACAAAAATTTTGGTAAATCTTGATCATGTAGCATTGCTTTTACACTTTCTTCAACGGATTGATTCTTTCATTCTACAACTCCATTTTTTTCGGGCTTATATGGGACTATCATCTCCCTCTTAATCTTGGATTCCTTACAGAAAGCTATGATTTATTTAGATGTGTATTCTCCTCCATTATCAGATCTTAATAGCTTGATTCTTCTTTCTGTAAGGTTCTCTACTGCAACTCCATTTTGTTCGGGCTTATATGGGACTATCAGCTCCCTCCTAATCCCACACTCCTTACAGAAAGCTATGATTTATTTAGATGTGTATTCTCCTCCATTATCAGATCTTAATAGCATGATTCTTCTTTCTGTAAGGTTCTCTACTTCAGCTTTGAGTTCTTGAAATTTAGTAAAGACTTCTTCCTTGGATTTGTTTTACGTAAACCCAAGTTTTCCTTGAATGGTCATCTAAAAATGTGACATAATATGTATGACCTCCAAGTGATTTAGGGGTCATACGACCACAAACATCAAAATGAATAAGATCCAAGATTTATTTTACTATGAAGCACTGCTTCCAAATGGTCTCTTAGTGTTCTTGCCCAATGCACATCCCTTGCATACTGCTTCGTTTTCCTCTTTTATTTCAAGGATTCTGTCTACTATTGAATTTAGAGTTGGAAGGATTTTGAAATGAAGATTACCAGGTCTTCTATGCCAAAGCTCACATGGGTTGATTTCAATGTGAACTAAAGCTTGAGCAAGAGGAGACCTGTAAAGTCTTCCTTCATGAACCCTAATCACTCTAGAATTTTCTATGTTTGATTTTTTACCCCATACTACAACGTTTCCATCAATGAAAGCTACTCTATCACCTTTATATTCTAGAATTGAAATGGAGAGTAAGTTCTTATGCAAACTTAGAACAAATAAGATGTTGTTGAGATGGAAGTTTGACGCGTGCTCTGCTCCCGCCGCCGCCTGTAAACATTAGGTCTGAACCGATCTTCGGCTGCTCGGGATGGCCCCTCTGGAGGCTTCGCCGAAGGAGGCAACTCACCAACACGCCTTCTCTACCTTGATCAAGTCCATGCCTCCTCAACGAGCTCGCCCTTCAGTATCAAAGTTCGTGAAAAAACTTGATGGGTTACAGGAAGTTTCTCTCCCTCCAACTTTGCCTAGAATGGTTGCTCTTGCCTTGGCAAAAAAAGGACTTATTGGGAAATTTACAGGACTTTGGTCCTCTCCAAAAACAGTCCAAAGGTGGGTGGAAAGGAATTGGACAGACAAAATACAAGGAAAAATCTCTATCAAATTTTGTGGAAAGGGATATTTTACATTTCATTTTGAGACAAAGGAAGACAAGGATTTAATCTTCCGTAATGGGCCTTATTTCATGGATTCCAGAGGTTTATATTTAAACAAATGGACTCCGGATTTTGACCCGGAGCTTGATATTTCTAATGCGGTCCCTGTTTGGGTCCAGCTTCCTCACCTCCCCTTGCATTGCTGGGGAGACGAATCTGTGCGTGCTATTGGGAATGTTGTTGGGAAATACATTGATCGGAGTGAACCGAAAGATAACATGCAGGCCTATGCCCGCATCTGTGTAGAAGTGGATTTGGGTAAAGGCCTACCAGAAGCCATCAAGCTCAAGGTTGACGACTGGACGCACATACAGCAGCTTGACTATGAACAGATCCCCTTCAAGTGCAAGGTATGTCACGAGTACTATCACTTTGCTAATTGTTGCACTAAACTTTCTAATGTAGAAAATAATCCTCAAGAAGAGCAATGGGAAACCGTTAAAAAGAAAAGGACAGCCCCTAATCCTAAACCATCCCATGAAGTAGGTCCTTCCTCTTGACCTCCCCCAATTTCCCCTCCCTATTCTCCCCCGTCTTCATTTCCTCTCCCTTCTTCCCCACAACTTCCCCTATCTTATGATCGCCAGCCGGATCCCCTTACCTCTTCTCCCTCTTCCAATCCCTTTCACATCCTCTCTCTTCCCGAGGAATCCCCTCCCTTGATTCAATATGATCCTACCTCTTCTCCCCTTCCCCAAGTCATTTCCTCTTCCCTCCCGTCTGATCCTCCCCCTCTCAGAATCACCAGAAGAAATTCCAAGGAGCATGGATCCATTCTAGACAATCAAAAGAAGCCTGGAAGAAAGTCTGCCAAACAGCATAGGAATGAAAATGCGCAAAAAGACATAGCATTGGGGCTCCAGAACCCCATTGAATCATATATTCAAGGACCAATAGACAAAGACATAGCAAACAAAGACAAGGGAGGGAGAGCAACTCCTCACACCTCTCACCTGAAATGATTAAAATCCTCTCATGGAATAGCAGGGGACTAGGGCACCCCTCCAAATCAAATGCCTTAAAGGATCTTATTAACCAAGAGAAACCAACCATTATTTTACTCCAAGAAACAAAGCAGAGATAGCCAGAGATGAACAAGATTATTGAACAACATAAGCACTACAAAGGATTTACATGTGATTCCAGAGGAGCCTCAAGAGGAATTGCTACACTTTGGCTTCAAGATGAATGGAACAACACAACAGAAATAGTAGAATAGCATTGGGTCAAGATTGTATTGCAGAATATTATCAGCAGTCAACAGATAGTAATTTACAATGTTTATGTCCCGAATCATTACAGGGATAAAGAATTTTGTTAGGACTCTCTCAGCAATAATATAGCAGAAGAAAACAGCAGCAACATCATTTTAGGAGGTGTCTTAAACCTCATTTTACATGCTAATGAAAAACGTGGAGGCAGCTTCAACCCAGATCCTTTTAGAAATCAATTGGAAAATGTTATGCAACATGGTGATCTTGTCGATGTCATTCCAAAGAACTGTAAATACACTTGGAATAATCGCAGATTGGGGAGAAATAATATTATGGAAAGGCTCGACTGAATCCTGGTAAATGTATCCCTTCTCTCCACCTTTTCAACTGTCAACGCTTCCATCCTTCCTTTTGCTGCTTTAGACGATTATCCCACTGCTTTAACCCTTGAATCTCTCTGCCCCCTGGGCCCTCTCCCTTTTAAATATAGTCCTTTATGGAATGATATTGAAGCAGCCAAAGTGTTGGTCTAGCAAACTTGGTGCCAACATGTCGAAGGATCCCCAAGTTTTATTTGGGAAAGAAAAATTAGAAATGTACAGAATGCTCTCAAGAACTGGGCAAAAACCCAATATAAAGAGCTAGAAGCAAAGAAAAGAGAAGTGAAAGCCAAAATTGAAGAACTTCACTATGCACTAGAAAAGAAAGAATATTATCAGGTTGAAAAAAAATCAAGAAGAAAATCTTTACAGTCATCTATACAGTATCAAAAGAGAAAAGGAATAAAAATGGCGAATTAAATCAAGCCAGACTTGGTTGAAGAGCGGAGACAGGAACACAGCGTTCTTCCATAAGCAAGCCATTATTCAGCAAATCAGGAATAATATAACAACTATCACAGATAACGCAGGCACTCAACACAATGATCAAGCGACCATCAAAAATGTTGCCTCAGAACATTTTAAAGAGCTGCTAACTGAATCAGGGGAGGACGGAAACTACGCTGACTTCCTACAGCATTTGCCAAAAAAGATTGCAACAGAAGCAAATGAAAGGCTGACAGAGGAAATAAAAGAAGAAGAAATCAAGGAAGCAATTTGGGGCCTCCAGCCAAACAAGGCACCAGGGCCGAACGGCTTTCCTATTTGTTTTTATAGGGAGTATTGGGAAATGATCAAAAAGGACCTCATCAAATACTTTAAATGGATTCAGAGGAAAAATAAATTAGGAGGCTACACAAATTCAACACATCTGGCCCTCATTCCAAAGGAGAACCGGCCTTCAAATTTCTCCCGTTTCCGGCCCATATCCTTATGTACTTCTTCCTACAAAATTTTCACAAAAATTCTTGCTTACCGTCTCAAACCTCTATTTCCTATGTTAATCTCTGAAAACCAAGGTGGCTTTATGACAAATAGGCACATTTCAGATTCTATTCTCTTAGTCTAGAAAGCCATTCACTCAAGCCATTCTAGAAATGAAAAGGGCTTCATCCTGAAATTGGACTTGGCAAACACTTTTGACAGGGTTAAACACTCCTTTATATTTTTTGTTCTTCAAAAAATGGGCTTCTCATCCTTCTTTATTGATCTCATAAGAGCCTGTATCTCTGGCCCATGGATAGCTCCCCTTATCAATGGCAAACCCGGCCCTGCCTTTCAATCTTCAAGAGGATTAAGGCAAGGTTGTCCTCTGTCCCACTACCTTTTCCTTTTAACGACTGTGTCCTTCAGTTGCGCCCTTGACCATAAGCGGCAAACAAGCCTCATCACTGGAATCAAATTTGAAGATGGAGTGAAAAACATCAATCACTCCCAATTTGCTAATGATACCCTACTGATTGGAGGGGCGTCCGCAATCATAGCTCGAAGATTCAAATCTTTATTAGACAAATTCATGAGATATTCAGGGGGAATGATTAATCACTTCAAAATTTGTATTTATGGATGGAACGCCTCAGCTCAAACTCTTCAAAACATAGCCAACATCTTCGGTGTGCCTTGCAAGTTAAATTGGCACCATTTCAGTTATTTGGGAAAGCCAGTGAATATAGGAAACGCAACAGTTGATGTTTGGGAAACAACTTTAGATAAAATGAAAAGAAAAGTTCAAAAGTGGGGAGCCTCTTGGCTCAACCCAGCTAGATGATTGGTACTGCTCAAATCGGGCCTTTCCTCTCTTCCTCTTTACCAATTCTCCCTTGCCCAGGCTCCAGTCTCTTTTCTCCGCAAAATGGACAGTATTCTCAGGTTTTTCCTTTGGCAGGGAGGAAAAAATGAAAATAGAAAATATAACTTGGTTGGATGGAAACAAGTAATTCAAAACCAAGAAAAAGGAGGTCTTGGAATTAGATCCCCATCTCTCACCAATTCAGCCTTTGGCGGCAAGATAGTCTAGAGGCTTATTGAAGACCAATCAGCTTGGTGGAAAAAAGTTTTGGAGGCCAAATATCTCAGCCACATAAGGCAGCATCTACTTACAACTGAAATACCCAACAGGAACAGCACAAGGATCTGGAAACTCTGTAAAAAAGCCACCTCCTTTATGGCTCAAAAAGTCTCCAAGGTTCCCAAAGGCGGCAGCAAAATCAACATTGGCATTGATAAAATTATAGGGAATCAACCAATTAGCAGTCTTCCAAGTATGGCTCCAATAATTCTCTTTCTTCAAAGTAAAGGAATATACAATTTAAATCAAATTTCGCAATGGGATACAAATACCCAAGCTTAGAAGAGATAGAGCCTTCCTCCCATCCCTCAACGACTCAAAGAGAATCTTGACAACTTTCAGATACACCTCCACAACATTGCTCCTACAATAAAAAATGGCAAGGATGGATTATGATGGGACCCCACTGGCACCAGCTACTCAATACAAGCAGGATACAATTATCTATGCAACAGGGACTACCCGGCACCAACATGGACACATTGGAAAACAGTGTGGAAATCAGAAGCCATCCCTAAGGTGAAATTTTTTATGTGGACCCTCTTAAAAGAAAAAACTCTCACTGTGGAAAATCTTTAAAAAAAAGGCATTGTTGGACCCTCCAGATGCCCTAATTGCCAAGAAGCAGAGTAGTCCATCCAGCACCTCTTCATTTCGTGTCCTTTTGCTTTTTCTTGTTGGAACAGTATTACCCCAATCGTTCCCTTCACCTGGAACTCTCAGCAATCCATTGGGGAAGTCCTTAACAACTGGAAAAAAAACTACCCCTGGTAATACATGATAAACAACATTGCCAAGAGAGTGCGGGATGCCCTCCCATTTTCCCTCTTATGGAGGATCTAGATTTCTAGGAACAACAAGATCTTTAAAGATAAAGAGACCACAATCATGCATCTTTGTAGCAAGGCTAAAAGCCTTGCGATAGAAACCATCGCTTCTAAGAGGACAAAAAAAATGGATATGACAAGTCTTTGGGTTGAAGAAAAAGATTTCATAAGGAGTCTGATAGATAAGATCAGTATCTTGCCAGCAACAAAAGTCAATAGAAACTTTAACAGCAATCACAGTCACAACTAGAAAATCCGACTAAAGCAGGATGACTTCAACAAGTGGCTCCGCACTAGCAACACCCACTCCTTGTTCTTTGACGATGCCTCCAAATCAAATCCAGGAGCAGCGGGAGTTATCTACAATCCCAATGGTGAGCCCTTAGTCACATTTGAGTGGGGATTAGGGATCCTCTCAAACAACAGAGCAGAGGCTTTGGCACTCTATCAAGGAATTCTTCAACTACAAATTCATGGAATGAAGAAAGCTATGATCTTCGGCGATTCTGCTATCATTATCAGTTTAATGACTAGCAAACGAAAAGCCTCCAACATCTTCTTACAGCAAACCATCAGCAGATGCCAAGTCATGATCAATCAAACTCAGGATTTCCAATTTTACCATATCCTTCGGACCATCAATTGGGAAGCTGATAAACGCGCTAGCCAAGCTTGTATAAGACCAAAAGAAAATATCCTCTGTAACAACGAGGAACAATTCCAATTTCTTCCATGACTCCCATGACTTGTAAAAAGTTTTCATATCTAAAGACTCACATCTTGCTCAGGGCGTACCCTGACCAAATCAAAAATAATTTCAAGGTTATCTGTTCCACGCCATTGGAAATCCTCCCTTTTCTCCCTGCAATCTCCTCAGATTTTTTGAATCTATGTTGCCCGTGCAGAATCCATGACCACCTATTTGCTTCAACGTCAGACTTTATTTTTTTTTAAATTTCTTATCGCTCTGCTCTCGATTCTCTGAGCCCTCTTTCATCCCTCTTCCCTTCTCTTCAGATCCCTTGTTTGGTTTTCACTGTCTCGTCGATTACAGCTTACTGGAGCAGTGTTTCAGCGTTTCTTCAGGACAGAGCCGAGGACCTCCAGATGGCCCGCAACGAAGATTGTCTTCACTGTCGAGACTTGCAGGAAGAATTTGAGCAAATCAGAATGCATCAGCACCTCTTGGATGAGAAAATTGATTCCGCTACCAGGATAATCACTACTAGAGGAACAGCCGATCTAAAAGAACAGCAGAAAAGGAATAGCAAAAAAAAAACAGAACAACAGAAAAGGAATAGCAAAAAAAACAGAACAGCAGAAAAGGGACAGCAAAAAAGGAACAGCAGGAAAAACGAAACAACAGAAAAGGAACAGTAGGAAAAACAAAACAGCAGAAAAGGAACAGCAGAAAGCCACATAAGTATAGATTAGATGTTTTGTAAAGTTTGTTTACTCATTTTTCTGTTTGTCCGAATCTATTCTTGTGTCAATACTTTTCAAGTTGAAAATGAAAGCAATTTAGCATAATGCTTTAATGTAATCCAGTTCCAAGCTCATCCTGTGAGCTCTACTCATGTAATACTAGAGCTTAGCCTCCCTATATTTTTTTGAATACAATCAGCAGCCGAATTTGTGTAAAAAAAAAAAAAGATGTTGTTGAGATGAATATTACCTCCATTCTCCAACTATATTGAGGTTGATCCAATTCCTCTCATACGATAGCTCTTATTATCACCGAGCTCTATGGAGTATGAATAATTTCCTTTTGACAATGTTTTTAGTTTATTGTGATGACCAATCATGTATATTGATGCTCCACTATCAATCACCCAAATTCTCTCATCTTGAAATGTGTCAGTGAGTGCTAAGAAGAGACCTTCATCTTTTGTCTTGGTCACTTCCTTCTTTGGAGTAAATAGGAGATTCCATACTTCTTTGATACCCTTATTGAGATGAATTTCCACCTTTGAACACTTCTTTAGAAACTTCTTCAATGTAGTTGGGATCTTCATAATGCCCTATGCCAACCTTAGCTTTGATACCATGTTGAGAAATCTATTAGAGCAATGAATAGAGTGATTTATCTTTTATTGATAACTTTGTGTGATGTATTTTTACTTTTCTTACTTAGTTAGCTTATTTAATTATTATTGTGTTTGTGCATCATTAAACAACTACCAAAACAAGAAGAACAATAACACAAAATATAGGTTGCAAGCTAGGGCCACGATTAGGTGTTCAAAATTAGGCTCGAACTCAAATTGTTAGAATCTTGATAAACTTAGCCTCGGATCGAAGAGCTCATCATTCTGATTCCAACGGTGTGAATGGCACTCGAATCCGAGCTCGTATGAATAAGTTAGAGCAAATCAAATTTTAGGTTTGACTTGGACAAATGGTAGGAAAAGATGATGTGGCTGGGCTCTTCAGGGAATGGGGAAGTGTTGATCCGGATTTAAACAGGAACGCAACAAATTACAGAGATAACCATATACACAAAGATGCAGCGGAAATAATACTTCATTTCATTAATGGAAAATACTAAAATATGCTTACAACCAGAAATGGAACTAAACCAGCTAGGGCGATGGTAGCTTATCTCTGAGAAGAGATGTGGTGGCTACATGCCTCTGAACTGTGTTACAATGAGGCTTGAAGGCCTATTTATTGTTGAGAAACAATGGAAAACCCTTAACATTCCAAAACCTAACCCTAGGAGATGAAACGCCAAACTGTAGGCCCCGTTTGGGTGTAAATTGGTACACCAACTTCCCGGGGTCGTAACTTTGGCATATGATCTCCATTTGACGCGTACAATAGCTCATTAGAAAGATCTATCCGAGCACTATCATTTTTGGAACGGGCAACATTGGACCCATGTTGCCCCTGGATTCCCCAAAAACCGTCGTTTAGGGCCTCAAAACGGCTCCGGAAGTTCAGGACCCGAAAAACTGCTAAAAATAGTAAGTTGTGCTACAATTAAGGAAACTGAAAATGCTGAGAAGGACAATGGTGGGGGTCCAGGTGGACTTGGCAGGTGGCCACCAATATCCACCTGGATCATTCCTCCCCCCTTAGGAAGCAATGGTCCCCATTGCGTTGAGCTCCTCCATGAGATGAGGAAACTTCTGTTGAACTTGTTCCCTGGTGAGCCACTTGCCCTGCTGAAGGAGTTGGCCTGCTTTGACAACTCGATACAGTTGGATATTCTGTTGGCGAGTGTTCTTGATCTGTGTGTCCATGATCCGATCAGTTGCAGCTTGTTCCATGCAATCTGGATTTAATTCTGTGGGTTTGAGCTGTTCTGCAATGTCGGATGTGTCTAGTAATGGTGGAAAGTATGGCCGAAGGCAGTCCACATTGAACACTGGGTGCAGGCCAAGGAATGGGGGAAAGCTGAGCTCAAATGCATTGTCTCCCATCGCCTTAGTAATGGTGTAAGGACCATATCGGAGTGGTCTCAATTTCCGATAGGCTCCAGTAAGGCGTTCCTTTTGCAAATGCAACCAGACTTTGTCGCCCACCTGAAACTTGTGTGGCACCCGGTGTTGATCATGTTGCTGCTTGTACTTGGCATTTGATTTCTCAAGAATGTCATGGACCTGCTGGCGAATATGTTGGATGCGCTCAATGAAGCTGGTGGCCTTATCTGTTTTGGACTGGACATGAGCTGAATTCATGTGAGTAGCTGCAAGTGGCATGGCCACATCAATGGGGCATAGTGGCTGGAATCCCAAACCCACCTGAAAAGGGCTATGGCCAGTGGAGCTGTGAAGAGCTCGGTTGTAGCTGTGCTGAACATAAGGGAGGCTCTCGTCCCATGTGCGTGGATGCTTTGAGTTATACATGCGCAGAATGTGCACAATCATCCTGTTGACAACCTCTGTCTGGCCATCAGTTTGAGGATGGAAGGCTGTGGACTTCGTGAGTTTGGTGTCCAGCATTGACCACAGACTGGACCAAAATGTGCTGAGAAACCGACTGTCCCGATCTGAGATGATAGACTGTGGGATCCCAAAGTGCACCCACACTCGCTCAAAGAAGAGTTTAGCAGTGGCTTCTGCTGTGATATTCTTCTTGCAGGCCATCATAATGGCCATCTTCGAGAACCTGTCGACGACCACAAAAACACAGTCATTTCCATGCTTAGTGGAAGGAAGGCCTGACATGTAATCCATGGAGATGGATTCCCAAGGTCGACTAGGGGTAGGCAACGGGGTATAGAGGCCGTGCTTCTTAATGGTCGGTTTGGCAATGGCACAGGCAGTACATGATCGGATGTACTTCCCAACATCCTGTCGAAGATTGGCCAATAGAAATAATTTTGCAGTACTGCCACTGTTTTCTCGACCCCGAAATGCCCAGCAGCCCGACTGTAGTGTGCTTCCCAAATCATCTTGGCACGCTCGCTTGAAGGAACACAAAGGTGACCGAGGTGGCATAATAGGGCATCCTGGAGGTGAAAATCTGCAACATGCCGACCCTCCAAGAGTGTCTGGTATGTGTGGCCAAATTCTGGGTCGCTTTTGTAGAGAAGTGGCCAATCAGCAGTCTCGTGCCCACAAGAGTTGAGCACGGTGGTCAGCGCCATGATCGGTGGCCGACTGAGGCAATCTGCAACATTATTGGTGCTGCCCTTTTTATACTTGATATTCAAGTGAAACTGTTGCAGGTATGTAGACCACTTCTGATGGCGATCATTCTGCAATTTCCCTTGGGTCTGTATGAACTGCAGAGGTCGGTGGTCTGTGTGGATGACCGTTTCCTTCCCCAAAATGTAATGCTTCCATTGTCGGCAGGCCTGTACAATGGAATACATCTCTTTATCATAAGTGGGGTACTTCCGGACTGTGTCTGAAAGTGTTTCACTGTGATATGCCACTGGATGTCCATGTTGAGTAAGGACTGCCCCAATAGCATAGTCAGAGGCATCTGTCTCGACCTCAAATGGTTGTTGTAAATCTGGTAACGCGAGCACTGGTGCTGTGCAGAGGCGATCCTTCAATTCCCTGAATGCCTTCTGTTGAGATTCAGACCAAAAGAATTTTGCTTTCGCCCCGCCCTTGGTGACTTGACTCAAGGGCCAAGAAATATGAGAAAACCCCAACACAAACCTGCGGTAGAAGTTGGCAAGACCTAGAAAGCTGCGGAGCTCTGTTAGAGTGGTTGGAGAGGGCCAATCCCGAATGACTTGGATCTTGGCTGGATCGACATGCACCCCCTGTTCATCAATGATGTATCCCAGATACTGAACCTGGGTCATGCCAAAAGTGCATTTCTCCAAATTGGCACATAGCTTGTGTTGCCGCAGTGTTTGGAGAACCTGTCGGATGTGGTGGAGGTGCTCTTCCCAACTCTGGCTGAAGATCAGAATGTCATCCAAGTATACTACTACAAAGGAGTTGGTGAATGGCCGCAAGATGTCATCCATTAGCCTCATAAAGGTTGCAAGAGCATTCGTCAATCCGAAAGGCATGACCAACCATTCGAAGAGGCCCTCCTTGGATTTGAAGGCAGTCTTCCACACATCGGAGGGTTCGATTGGTACCTGGTGATATCCTGACTTCAGATCGATCTTGCTGAAATATTTCGCCCCCTTTAGTTGGTCTAGGAGGTCATCAATCCGCGGGATCGGGTACCTATTACGGACAGTGATCTTGTTCAGCGCCCGATAGTCAATACAGAGTCTCCACGTCCCATCCTTCTTCTGTACCAACACGATCGGGCTCCCACAGGGCGATGAACTCGGACGGATGTGACCTTTCTGCAGGAGCTCCTGAATCTGCCTCTTGATTTCATCGTTCTCCAGAACGGAGCGCCGATAAATTGGTCCATTGGGTAGCAGCGCACCTGGGGTCAGATCGATGGAGTGCTTGACTTGACAGTGCAGAGGAACCCCTGCCGGGGAGGTGAAGATGTCCTCGTACTCCTCCACAACCTTGTCCATCTGTAGTTGTCGTGCAGAGGGACCCCGTTTGGAGGCCGCGGCCACTGTCTTCTTCTTTCCTTGAGGGCGTATCATCAGGAAAACAAATTTCCTGGTTTTGGAAATGATCTTACTGCATTGTTTTGCAGTAATCAAAGAGATGGCGGCAGGTGGTGCTACCTCTGGTATCCTGAACAACTTATTTCCCAATGTAATAATAACAGCACGGGGCCTTGATTCATACACAGCATGTCGCTTCCACAAGTATGGTTGTCCTAGTAATACATCACAAACTTCAAGGGGAGCAATGTCACACAATACCTCATCCGTGAAGGGCTTGATGTTGTATGGAAGGCGACACTGCTGGCTCACGCGAAGATCTCGTCCTTGGTGAAGCCACCCAATGGTGTATGGTTGTGGATGTGCTGTGGTCGGTAAGCCCAACCGCTTCACGACCTCTGCCGAAATGAGGTTCTTTTGACTCCCGCTATCAACAATGAACTGTATCGGGGAGCCCTTTACCCACATCTGAGAGTGGAAGAGACGCTCCTCCTCCTCTGGATCTTCGGGTTCATTTTTCTGGATCTTTGCGGTAGCAACAGTGGCGCTGGGATCCGCATCAATGATCTGCTTCCCTTTTTCATACCCCTTATCAGGTTCTGACTCAGAGTCGGAACATGCATCTGATTCTGAAACCTTTAGCTCAGCCACCAGTGACTGCTTGGCCCGACACTCACTTGTGTTGTGAGTGGAGCTCTTATGGAACTCACACCATTTTCCAGTGTCCTTTTTCGGCTTCGCGGCGCTGTTCTTTGCTTGCGGCTTCGGCTGGTTGTCTTGGGCTGTCCCGCCTTGGCTTTGTCCTTTGTTCTGTGGTTTAGGGGCACCTTTCCCCTGCTTTGGATTCGCAGATCCAAAGTCTCGCTTCTTTTGTTTAAACTTCTGCTCGACCTTGACGGCATATCATTATGCTACGCCGAGCGAGGGGATGTTTAGGAATTGTATTTCTTCCTGGATGTACTTGTGCAGGCAGCCACGGTATTTGAGTATCAAATGTTGCTCTGAATCCTTGATACCCAACTTTGTGCGAAGGGTATGGAAAAGATTGGTGAACTCCAGCACGTCTTGGTCCCTTCCCTGCCGCAGCGTGGTCCACTTTATGTATTCATCCTCATAGCTTCCGACAGGGTAGTACTGCTCCTTGATGGCATCCCGGAACGAATCCCAGGTGGGTGCGGCTGAAAATAGTGAGCCAGTACTTTCATCCTTCTGCTCGCAGTAGGTTTCCCACCAGTCCTTGACGTGGAGGGCTGCTTTGAGAAGAGCAAAAACAATCTTTTCCCGACTCGAAAATTCATGAACAGAAAAATAACCCTCTAGCAGATTTAACCATTTATCTACAGCATCTGCGTCTATCTGACCCTCGAATATGGGGATTTCAAAATTAACTTGTACCTTAAAGGGTGTGGCGTTTCCAGAGTAGCTGCTGGAAGCCGATGCGTTGCTTCTGGGTAGTCGCTGAAGGATCTGGGCAAAGCTGTCCATCATCGCATTCCGTTGTCGCTCGAGGGCTTCTTCGAGCAAGATTTTGATGGGATCTCCTGCCCCCTCGTCTTTCTTCTCGTCCGCCATGGGAGGCCATCGGGATTTGCGAGGCTGGTCTTGCAAAGGTTCAGCCAGTTCAAGCCCTAACTCCTTATATCCCGACCTTGTTGGGGACATGCAAAGAAAAACAGAGAAAAAGCAGACCGCTGTGATACCACTGATCCGGATTTAAACAGGAACGCAACAAATTACAGAGATAACCATATACACAAAGATGCAGCGGAAATAATACTTCATTTCATTAATGGAAAATACTGAAATATGCTTACAACCAGAAATGGAACTAAACCAGCTAGGGCGATGGTAGCTTATCTCTGAGAAGAGATGTGGTGGCTACATGCCTCTGAACTGTGTTACAATGAGGCTCGAAGGCCTATTTATTGTTGAGAAACAATGGAAAACCCTTAACATTCCAAAACCTAACCCTAGGAGATGAAACGCCAAACTGTGGGCCCCGTTTGGGGGTAAATTGGTACACCAACTTCCCGGGGTCGTAACTTTGGCATATGATCTCCGTTTGACGCGTACAATAGCTCATTAGAAAGATCTATCCGAGCACTATCATTGTTGGAACGGGCAACTTCCGTCCATTCCATGGACCCATGTTGCCCCTGGATTCCCCAAAAAACGTCGTTTAGGGCCTCAAAACGGCTCCGGAAGTTCAGGACCCGAAAAACTGCTAAAAATAGTAAGTTGTGCTACAATTAAGGAAACTGAAAATGCTGAGAAGGACAATGGTGGGGGTCCAGGTGGACTTGGCAGGTGGCCACCAATATCCACCTGGATCAAGTGCCAAGTGGTAGGCCTCCATTGGCTCTCACATTTCGGAAATCGCATATCGCAGGTAGGTCGTGTTAAAGAATCGGCCCCAAGAAAGTCAGGGTTGTGATACGATAAATCGCAATCGCACTTCGCAAAAGAGAGAGGTATTCATGTTAAAGGATTGGCCCCAAGCAAGGTTAGGGTTGCGATGGGATGATCACAATCGCACACCTCAAAAGGTAGAGTCCCGCACTATGTTACCCACCAGTTCTCCATCGATTGCGATTTGCGAAAGGATCCTGGATGCGATGCAATTATGGGTTAAAGTTAATAGTTCTATCGAGTCTGCCATATCGTAGTCGCCATCGCCCCACCGCATTCACAAACCTTAAGGCCGCTGGTTTTCTGCCGATTGCGATTTGTGATGGGACAGTCGGTATCAACAGATTGTGGACCACCGTGCAGTGAAATTTTCGCTCAGTTAGCGCTTTTGGGAGCTAATTTGTAGGATCATGCTGGAAATGGGGCAATTTGTGGAACGAATATTAGGAAAACAAGGAAAAGTCATAAATTCTTCAGTTTTTTACCAAATGGGATGCAAAAAGAGGCTAGATAGCCATTTTTGGACATTTTGTACTGATTGGAGTAGGTTTCAGAAACATTTAAGCATTGTAAACACAAATTTTTACACTTTTGAGCATAATAGAGAGGCCCAAGCCATTGGAAACTGGACCAAGGAGACGTAGTCCAGGAGGGGTGAACTCCTTTATCATGTGCTTGTTGTAATGTGTTTTTGATGATGTTCTATACATGTTTATGCTACTATTCAGTTTTTTATTTATGTTAAATTGCTCATAAAATTAACATAAAAACTCTTCATTTCACTTGCGAAAATTCATGAATCCTTAAGCACAATGAAAGCATTTTTTTATAATCTGAGGAGGATCTTAGCACTACAATCCAATATTCTAAATCAGATCATTTTGGTATCAGATCACTAGGTTTCCTTTGTGAAGGAAGGATTTAATTGTTTGCAAGTTTCTGTCATGATTACAAGGTTAAAACTCAAAAGAGGTGAAGGAAAGTTGGTTGGAAGCCCTGAAGTTGGGTCAAGGGGAAGGAGAGCAAGGTTGCCACAATCTCCAACACCAGTTCAGCCTCAAGTTGCAGTTGAGACTCTAGAGATCATGTCTCATGAAGGAGAACCTACAAACATGACAGAAGATGAGAATACTTTCAGAAAGGCTTTCTTTGATATGACAGAGATGGTGAAGGTCCTCTATGAAGGGAGGAATACCAAGTTGCAAGGGGAATAGTTCCAAACCTCCCAAATGAGAAGGCTCTTCAGGAGGACGTAATGGAAAAGGAGGTAACAGAAATGGAGACAAGCCTCCACCCTATCCACCATCTTCTTCATCTTCTTCCTCACAAACATCTTCACCCTCTTCCACTAACACAACCCTTACTCATACTCATCATCATTCTTCAAAAGGAACTGGTAAATCACCTTTTTTTAAACTTGATGTTAAATTCGAGTTTCCCATGTATAATGGTGAAGTGAATGCAAAGAAGCTTGATAATTGGATTCGTCAGTTGGAGGTCTATTGCAGGATTCAAAACCTTCAAGAGGATGACATAAAGATTCAGTTAGCTTCCTTGAGAATGGAGGGTGTAGCACTAGTATGGTGGGAATCAAAGACCCAAGAGGAGATTAAAAAACATGGTAAGATCTCAATTTCTTGGATTGATTTCATTGCTACAATCAAAAGACAATTCTACCCTCTAGCTTATATGCAAAAAGCCATCATGAATTGGCAAAACTTTAGACAACTTAAAGGTCAAAATGTGTAAGATTACACCCAAGAATTCAGAAAAAGGTCTTTGATGTTAGGTGTAGATTTGCAATCACAGGACACATTGTTGAAGTACATAGGGGGTTTACACAGTTACCTTAGGCATACTATCTTAATGTTTAATCCCAATAATCTAGATGATGTGTGTGTGCAAGCCACTAATCTTGAGGCAACAGGGAAAAACACCCTATAAGAAGGTAGTAAAAATCCATTTAAGAGTAAAGGAAAAATGCGTCTATCAAAAAAGAAGGAGAGAAAGTTACATGCAAACATTGTTCCAGAGAGGGTCATGATGAAGCTCATTGTTGGAAGCTTCATCATGAAATGGGACCAAAGAGAAACAAAAACAAGGGAAAACAAAAGACAACTGCAACCACTCAAGAGGATTTGGGATCCGATTCGGGTGATGAAACTAAAATCACAGCCATGGGGTTAAAAGGAAAAGAATCCATTGCCAGCACTAGTTCTTCAAACTCACAAAATGAAACTCCAAATGAAAAGAGGAGAATAGAACTTTTTCACATAAGGGTGATATAAAAACACAACAAGATTGATATGATTTTCGATAGTGGCTCTCAAGCCAATCTTATCTCTAAAAACATTGTCAAAAGTTTAAATTTGGAAACCGTTCCACATCATAAACCGTATCCACTTGGATGTGTGTGTGACAATGTGCAATTGCAGGTTACGAGAAAGTGTAAACTGAGATTCACCATTACTGCAAATTTCATAGATGAAGTGGAGCTTGACGTTGTGCCATTAGATATATGTTGCATAGTTCTGGGAAGCCTGTACCTTTATGACAAAAAATCTATCTTCCATAGACATGAAAATAAATATCATTTATTCAAATATGGAGTAGAATATATTGTGAGAGCTCATAGCAAGAAAAAAATATTTCGCTTGTAAATGCAGGGCAAATGAAAAGACTAGTGAATTCGAGCAAGATGTTTATGCAAGCATGAGTAAAGGTAACCAAGTAGAGGAATTGGATTATCATTTGCATGATAACTTGTTGTACCATCTTGGCAAGCTTTGTATTCCATAAGGAAAAAGAGTTAACACCATAAGAGAGGCACACACTTCTCTTATTGTTAGTCATTTCAGTGTAAGTAAGACGGTGGCACATCTACAAAGGTATTGTTATTGGCCTTGTATGCTTGAAAGTGTGTCTCATTTTATTAAAGGATGTTCATTATGTGCAATCAGTAAGCCTAATAATAGGAAGTTAGGACTGTACACATGACTTCTGATTCCTTCACGACCGTGGGAGAGTGTTTCTATGGATTTTGTAGTAGGTTTTCCATTGTCAAAAAGAGGTCATGATTATTTTTATGTAGTTGTGGATAGATTCAGCAAAATGTGTATTTTGATGCCATGTAAAAAGAAAGTTACAACTGAACAAAATGCTTAGTTATTCTTTCAATATGTTTGGGTGCATTTTGGATTTCCCACATCCATTGTTAGCAATCGAGATTCTCGCTTTGTTGGGAATTTTTGGTCAAGCTTGTGGGGATTCATGGGCACCAAATTGAAAAAGAGTACAACTTTCCATCCACAAACAGATGATCAAATAGAAGTGGTGAACAAAAAAGCGATACATCTTCTTCGTGGGTATTGCAACAAGCAACCTAAGTTGTGGGATGAACATTTGCACTATATTTAGCATGCTTACAACCGAGCCAAGCACTCTTCCACTCAAACTTTTCCATTTGAGGCATGCATGGGATACTTGCCTAAATCTCCTTTGGATTTTAGTTTTGGAAAAGATGTTGCTATTGAAGGTCATAGCGACATAGACAAAGAAAGAAAGTTCATTGAACAAATCCAATTAGTACACCAAAAGGTTCAAGAACAACTTGAGAAAATCCAAGGCAAGTATAAAGCAAGGCACACTAAGTATTGTCAAGATCACAAGTTCCAAGTTGGTGTTGAAGTTTGGCTTTACATTAACAAAGAGAGGTTCCAAGGAGAAGGTAAAAAGATAAAACCAATTATATATGGTCCATTCAGAATTTTGGAAAATATTGGTAACAATGCCTTCAGGTTGGATTTGCCTTCATGTATGCAAATTTATGTTGTTGTTAATGTTGGGACTTTAAGGTTGTATGAACCTCCTTTGATTGAAGATCAAGGAGAGAATAGTCAAATTCCATCTATTGAATACTTTTCTCTAGAATTCATTGATGAGCTTTAGCAAGACACTATACTTGATAGAAGAATAAGGACATCAAAAAGGGGAAGTATCGATTATCTTCGAGTGGGGCTGAAGGGTACAAATCCTTTAAAAGACAAATGGATAGAGGTTGTAAAGGTGAGGGAATTGTACCCTCACTTGTTGGACAATTGAAAGTGATCCTTTTGGGGTCCAAAAGGCTTCTAGTGGGGAGGAGTGATGAGCTGCTCAAAATTAGGCTCAAAACTCAAAGTGTCAAAATCTTGATAAACTTAGCTTCAAATTGAAGAGCTCATCATTTTGATTCCAATAGTGTGAATGACACTCGAATCTGAGCTCATATGAACAAGTTAGAGCAAGTCAAAGTTTAGGTTTGACTTTGACAGATGGCAGGAAAAGATGATGTGGTAGGGGCTTCAGCGAATGGGGAAGCACCAAGTGGTAAGCCGCCATTAGCTCCCACATTTCGCAAATCGCATATCACAGGTGGGTCATGTTAAAGAATCGGCCCCAAGCAAGTCAGGGTTGCAATGCGATAAATCAGAATCGCACTTCACAAAAGATAGAGGTCCTCATGTTAAAGAATCAGCCCCAAGCAAGGTCAGGGTTGCAATGCAGTAATTGAAATCGCAGATCGCAATCACACACCTCAGAAGGAAGAGTCTGGCATTATGTTACCCGTCAGTTCTCTGGCGATTATGATTTGCAAAAGTATCCCGGATGTGGTGCAACTATGGGTTACAGTTAATAGTTCTGTTGGGTCCGCCATATTGCAATCGCACATTGCCCCGCTGCATTCACAGACCATAAGACTGTCGATTTTCTGCTGATTGTGATTTTTGATGGGACAGTCGGTGCTGACAGATTATGGACCGCCGTGCGGTGAAATTTTCGCTCAGTTAGCGCTTTTGGGAGCTAATTTGTAGGATCATGTTGGAAATGGGGCAATTTATGGCACAAATATTGGGGAAACAAGGAGAACTCATAACTTCTTCAGTTTTTCACCAAATGGGATACAAAAATAGGCTAGATAGCCATTTTTGGACATTATGGACTGATTGGAGCAGGTTTCAAAAGTATTTGAGCATTGTAAACACATATTTTTACACTTTTGAGCATAATAGAGAGGCCCAAGCCATTGGAAGTCGGACCAAGGAGACGTAGCGTAGGAGGGGTGAACTCCTTTATCATGTGATTGTTGTAATTTGTTTTTGATAATGTTTTGTAGATGTTTATGCTATTGTTCAATGTTTTATTTATGTTAAATTTCTCATAAAATTAACATAAAAACTCTTCATTTCACTTGCAAAAATTCATGAATCCTTAAGCAAAATGAAAGCATTTTTTTATAATCTGAGGAGGATCTTAGCACTACAATCTAATATTCTAAATAAAATCTGGCCAAAACCTCTCCACTTGAGAAGAAAACCCATAAATCTCTTCTCTTCTTATAAATTCTTCAATTGACGAATTCAAAGACCTTTAGACCAAGACTGATACCCTCCAAGACCAAGTCCATCCCTTCTTGATGATGTGCTTCCTTTGTTCAAGCCAAACCCAGTCAAATATCTTCTAGTAGCATAACTTCTACCTCTAAATGTAAAATTTCGGCCTCTACTACAGGTCTGAAATTTTCGGCCCTCCAGAAGTAGATGCTGCCACATGTGTGAGCTTCTTCTGGCCTTCCAAGGCTTACTTAAATGTTCAGTTGACTATTATCTTCCTTCTGGAGCTCGAGGATGGATTATTGTGACCTTCATTGATCTCTTTTCCCTTCCTTCTCCAAGATTCAACCTACAGAAGAAAAACCCTAGATCGGCTATAGAAACCCTATCCTTCCTTCACACATATGAGAGAGAAATAACCCAAAGACAAGTCTCCTTCGTCCTCCTCCTTCTTCATTGCCTTCTTCTTCTTCCTCCTTCTCTGAATGAGTGAGTGATGATTGCGATCCAAAGAGGTCGAGTTTCCTCCTTTATATAGGCTTCTCAAGGTGGACATTGCTCCTCAAATTAGGTTGACTTGCCAGCTGCCAGGTTGACTTGGCCTTGAATGGTATTTTGACACTTTTAAGAAAAAAATAATTTTATTTACAAGTTACAATGTGCTTGATGGGGTCTTCAACTTATGAAATGACTCTTTTGACTTCTTGACCTATGAAAAACCCTAGAAGCACTCAATGGGTGCTAGACCTATCAAATAAAAGACTTTGAGCATGAAACCCATGCTCCAATAATAATAATAATAATAAATTTATTTTATTTTACAATTTACAAGAATCAAAAGTATATTTCATATTTATGAAGACCAAACCTAGTTACACATTTCTCAACAGAGAATAAGATAGGGTGTATTTCCTTTAATCTTGGTATTAAAGGTTATAAACTACATTTGGATTTATTCAAACTTCCTCCATGACTCTTTAGAGATATTGCGTGCCAAAACCTCATATCCATACAAAATAAAAGGGTGACACGAGTATTAAAAAGGAGTTTTTTTATCCCACATACAAAGATCTATTGACTTACAATTGTTTTCCAGTCCATAATAAGATTTACATCCTTTGTTAATTCTTTTCTCAATGCTACAATTCAAATTGAGGTAGTGATGGATATTGATTCCAATATATTCGTAAGAATGAACTTCCTCCAAGTTGTTATTGTAATATATGAAACTATCTTATGTGATTGTTCTTAATTTAAATATCATGACATTTTTTTATATTAACAATCATTCACATCTTGGGATAGAAATCTTGGAGGATTCTTAGTTTCTTGCCAAGATTGTAAGGAGTCCATGAAAAACAAAAAATATCTTCAACATAAAGAAGAAAAGTGATGAGCATACTAGAGGGAGGGAGGTCAACACAACATGATTCTTCCAAATAATCTTCTAACTTATAAATATTAACTATTTAACCTAGGATTTAACTTTATAAATGAAATAAAATAAACTCTAAAGACATTACTAGAAATTTATTTAGTACCAATCTAATCAAGCTCTGTAACTCTCAAGATCTAATAATTTGCAATGGTATAATGAAATGGCTAAATTCTTACTAAATGGCTTATGTCCATGGGTTAGACAGTAATGTTATACATTATCTGATTTCATATATCCCTATATACAACCAAATATTATATATTGACCTTTTAAATGACCATGAGCTTGAATCCAATCATGAACCTTTATCCCTATACAAAGCTCTAATTAAAAGGGGAAAAGGTGTTAGGGAAAGAGAAAAATAGGTTAGCCAAACCTTGGTACGATTACAAAATTTCTTTAAAATCCATTAAGGGTGCTCCTAATGAGTTCTTACATTTGGGTGATAAAATGATACAAAGCTCTAATTAAAAGGGGAAAAGGGACCTACATTAATAGAGAACAAGAGAGGCTTCTCCACCTATCAAAGATCTATCCTAAGATATTTTGGAGGTAAATTTTGACTTGTAAAACTAAAAAAAATAATACATTTTCCCTTAAGTTGTGGAAAACATTCAAAACATTCATATAAAAGATGAAGTATTTTTTTATAGAAGACATAAATTTTGGGTTTAAGAAACTCATAAAAGGGACATCTAAGGACATCAAAGGTTACTAAGAAAAATCTTGAAAGTTGCATGACCTGTTGTCATCCCTCATATAAACAAGCTCTTCAATTTAGCAATGAAGCATGACTTATATAAACCCTAGACTCAAAGTCTCATTGTTCCTATTTATTTAAAATGAGGATAAAATTAATCCTTCTAATTATTGGACTATTATGATTAGCCCCATCTTAGCCAAGCTTATAACATACCATTCGCTTAATGCCTAATTAAGGATATGGGGTATCAATCTTTCACCTTTTCAAATAAACTCAAAACTCTATTATGAGATTGGTATCACCTTCTTCAAATTGAAACCTTCCCAGTGATATAAATTTTATTATAATATGCGTAAAGATCATTGAGATCTAATCATTTGAAGATTTCCACCCTTAGAACAAGAATTAATCAACTTACATTCATTAAGCTAACCTTTAATTATCAACTTAATACATTTAAGTTCATATAATCATATTGATTAACAACAATAATAATATAATACATTTAATTAACACCACCATTAATTTGATAAATTACTCATATGCACAATTTCCAAAGTCTGGAAGGTTTCATTAGAAATCAGTGCAATCCAAAATTTACCAACATAATTTTTTTTACTAATAATGGAGTCAATCTCCTAAGTTTTCATTGACCCACAATGAGCTCATTATCCATTAGATAAATTTGATGGGTTACCAACCCAAAGTATTTCATTAATTGTCAATGGATTAAAGCTAATGTTGACCCCAAATGATTCTCATCGGACATTGACAAAATTTGATTAGTTACCAACCCACAATATTTTCCGATTAGCAATGGAGTCAAACCCATGTTGACCCTTGATGAGATCATTGACGATTGATGAAATTTAATGGGTTACCAAGCCAAAATATTGCATCAATCATTGATGGAGTCAAGATTTGGTTGATCCCCGGTGAGCTCATTGGTCATTGGATAAATTTGATGTGTTACCAAAGTGGAACCCAAAATATTTTGTTGATCATCAATAGAGTCAAGCTCTTGTAAACTTGGAGTAATATACATTCATACTAAATATATCAGACTCAAGCATAACTTTAGATCTTTGCATGAAGCCTACAACTAGGCTTGAGGCCTCTCCTATTCTATGACAACCTTTCCCTTGTGCTTACAACATTGACTACACTTGCTACTTCTCCCTCCTACTCCTGTCATGTTCACGCTTCCTCCCATGCACCCACATTTTCTCTTGACATGATGGATGATGAGCCACTCAATTTCTTTGACCGACCAACTCACTCTCATGTTTTTCTTTCACAGGCTAAATACTATATAGTTTTGACGATCTCCTTTCCCTCCTTGGTGGTGAAACCACAATTCTATGATATGTTTCTAACAACTATTGTCCATAAAATCCCTTGTAATCGATGCCTACAATGTCTAGCATTTACTCCCCATAGATCGACATTACTTTAGATTTTCCTCTACAACTTATCCTCCCTTGGCTTTACAAAATGGTAATTTCTTTGCACCTCATATATCCTCTCCATCCCCTGTTTCATCTGTTTCTCTCTCATTGCCTCCCATTGTGCCCCCTTCCCTCTCTATTGAGTTTATCAAACCTCAGAAATGCTTTGTCTCCATGGTTTTCGAACGTGATATCAACCTGGAAACACTTTTGTGTATCCTTGGAAAATCCATCCTCGGATTTTTTTTGGGAAAGAGTCTACATCAAAGACACTACTCGTGTGGGTGGATACAGAATGGAAAGGTCAAGTTTCTCCCCACTATATGTTTTCCTATTGTCTCGAGGCTCTCTAACTTTTATATTTTCATAAGAGGATGGTACCTCTAAAATATTGGTAGGCTCATGTTTTTGGGGGCCATCGGGACTCTCCCTCAAGCCATGGGTAGTTGACTTCGATCTAGCTTGTGAGCCTTTTCCCATTTAAAGGATATGGGCCATTCTCCTAAACTCCCTCTTATATTATGGTCATAAGAAAGTATTTGTATGATTGGCAATAAAATTGGTCGCCTAATTAGGCTTGAGCCAACTTTGGATTCAAAGATCAATTGGCAATGGCTATGGATCCATATTGAAGTTGATATCAGAGATGGTGTACTAGGAAAACTAGAAATCAACCTCAGGTCCACAATTTGGAACAACACATTGACTACTAGAAATTTCTCTTCAGGTGTCATTTGTATCATGAGATAGAACACCTTCAAGCTGAATGTAAAAAACTTGGGCCCCTTGGAAAAAAGTCAGAAAAACTTAGTTCAAAAAACCAATGGTTCCCCCAGGCTGCAATAGCCGTAGTTCCAACACCAGTTCAAGGCTCCTTATGAATAATCATAGCAGGCCTAAGCACTCCTCCTCAATATATCCCTAATGGTTCTTCGGGTATGTCAAATCATAACTCCTCCCAATTTTTCATGATGTTATTTTTGTGGTGGTTTTGTCTTGTCTCCCCTATGTTCCCCCTTCTTTCCCTAGATCTAAGACCCCCCGTCCACTTCCCCCCTTAATCCCCTTGTTCGGACCTCTCCTCCTCTCTCAAAAACTAAATTTCCCCCCTCTCTTACCACCCCCTCACTCTCTGCCTCAATTGGCATTCTCTCAAGGACCAACTACATGTAACCTTTGTTGGGACAAGATAGAAAATATTGATTCTCTTTGTAACAATTGTAGCTTTGTAGAAGAACTATGGGAACACTTAGCCATAATAATCAAATAGTCCAATCGAAATAGGAATAGTATTCATTCAACAATTGAAGAATGGAATCCTGGACCCTTTACCAATGTTATCATAAACAAAGCTTGGCGGCTTTTTCCAAGTCTTATTGCTTGGAAAATATGCAAGGAAAGGAACTAAAGAATCTTAAAATACTAATAAAAAAGTTTGGATACAATTTGGAGCTCCATTATGGGAAAGGTGCGCAAAAAAATCCTCACATTACCCTAATCTAATCAATATTGGAAGTGCAACTGTAAAGAATCACACATTCTCCTGCTTTTGGGGCTTAACCAATCCCTCTTAATTCAACCCCCACGACCCTAACCCATTCCCTCGAGTACTGATCAATGGAAACCACCTCTTATAGGTTTTATAAAGTTGAACTTTGATGGGGTCTCCAAAGGCAATCATGGCCCTACTGCCTTTGGAGGGGTTTCTATGGATGACAATGACCAAATCATTCATATTTATATGGGAGATTTAGGCAATGAAACCAACAATGTGGTGTAAATTTTCATCTCTAGAGCAAGGTATGATAATAGCCAATCTACTTAATTTACAAAAAATGTTAATTGAAGCAGACTCTAAAACCATTATAGTCATGATAGAAGAGATGCAAAATGGTTCTAGCCTTGCTAAGATCTCTAATAACCACAAACTAAAAATTGGCTTATAATGAGAATCACATATTTATTAGTAGCAATTAAAGCCCTTATTCATTCCCATATATGAAGAAAAGGAAATATGCTAGCAAATAAACTAACGAATGAGGGGTTGCACTGCAAAATAGAAATGTTAGATAAATATTCACTGGAAATTCTTCTAGACATTCTAAGATCCATTTGCAAAGAAATCACAAAAAAGAGATGAAGCTCCCCAAGGTGGGTGTGTATACGAAGGGGAAACCTCCACAACTTGAAATGGGTGCAACCTATTTAATGTGGGGGGGTAGAGCGACCACTGCATGGCACTCTACATGGCTCGAGGTGCACTTACACCTACAACATAATCTGGTTTGTTTATTGGAGAGTGTTGAGGTGATGGTTTACACTACATGGGTGTTCGAAGAAAGAAAACCCATCCTACACTCAACTCAAAGGAGCATCTGAATGATAGTTATGGTAGCTACAGGAAAATTGATAATATATCATGACATAAGATGGAACAAGGTTGTTAAGAGAGGGTGGGTCGATGCTTATGCAACAAGCGTCTAACTGCTACATTACATACACCTGGTTTTCTATGAAATTCTTGGCTTTTATAGGCCTATTTATAGGGACGATCCGTTTAGAAAGAAAAAATGTTAATGCCTTATGAATAAAAAAAATTAAAAAGGCATTAACCTAAAACTATGAATTATTATTTAATATAAAAATAAACTATAAATATTTTAAAATAAAAATAAACAATATTAATGAAAACTAATTAATAATATGGAATGAATCAAAATTCAAATATTAAAAAGAAAAAAAAATCAAATCCTCGTGTTATGCGTTCCCACGTGATGAGACAAGGGACATGCTCATGACTTGTGGAGCAAGAATAAATAAGTCATTTTATCCAAAAACACCGACACCAAAGGTGTTTAGGTTAGTTGTTGGATCTACAGAAACACAAACCCTCTTATTGGCAAACTAACCCCCAAGTTTCCGTTGCAGAATCATTGATTTAATTATTTTTTCTACTTTACAGAATGTTTTATGTACAACGCTCAGTGGGATGGGTTAACAAGAGTGAGGGAATTATGCAAGAGACAAAACCTTCATGTTTTTCTAATCCTAAGATGGATTCTAATTTAATAAAAATAATTGGGGGGAAACATTTAGGGGGCCCTCTAAAGCGTAAAGAAGAGTGCACCTCCCTAGGAGTGACAAACTCTCATTATGGGGTCCTCTCGATGCTTTAGTGAAGGGGTGGTAATATCACGCGGTGTAGAATTGTGTGTTGTGCCTTCACGTGGCCAACTCACAACCCCACTATTCAGTTACCCCACCAATGTACACAAAGATCCCATTTTCGTAGATCTCCTGTTTGAATATATTATAGTCCCATGTGACACCACCACGTATAGTGGTGCCCCCTTCCTTACGTGTTGTTGTGAGCTTGTTACAAGAAATATTTTAATAATACATTTATCAATTTACATGAATAATATAAATATTTTAATTTATTGGAGTGAGTACGATCAAGTTTATCAGATTATTTATTTTTCCATGTAAGTCACAGGAACATGATGAGCTTGTTCTTCATATCACTTTACCCCATATACGTCTCCAAAGATACCACGCCATAACGACTTGGGCAGCAGTGCCCAACCAAAATGTTTGAGATTTATTATGCCCCATCCTCGAAGATTTTTTGGTCTCCTAATTTTCTCCATTTTGACCAGATGGTATTTATAGTTTTGTGCAGCCCCAGACCAAATATAGTGTGTCATAATGCGATTAAGAGAGTTGACAATGAGTTGAGGGAGTAGAAATAGGTGAGCCCAATAGACCCCTAGTTGGATGAGCACAGACTGGGTGAGGGTAATACGGCCCCCAAAGAGAGGCACCAGAATTCCCAATCCCTGATTCTCTTAAGAAATCGATTGACCAACCACATCTAGTCGGTGTTCTTGTACTTACATGGCTTTAAGTGATATCCAAGATATTTCATGCCCACAGCCATAAAAGATAAGTATACATCTATATGTTTTTACTCTACTTTTTTTTGTATATGGTATATATATAAACAATGACACATCGTGCAGCTACACATAGTTGACAATGTTGGATACTTACACTTTCTTGTATATATATTAGTGTCATATAGTGTTGTAAACTGTATGAGGAATATGGGGTTAGATATCCATGCATGCTAAATATAAATAGGATTCTCGAAGAACGTGGCTACAGAAGCCCAATTTCCTGAGAAAATAATAATAATAATAAATAAATAAATTATGGAAATTAAATTTAGATAAGAATGATAACAATTAATTTTTCTAACTACTCTAGATAAAAAAATTCACTTAATATATGTGCCTTGGAAATTTATCTATTTGATGATGATGATGATGATGGTTAACGTCCACTGAGACCAAATTGGTCTATCGGAAATTAAATTTAGATAAGAATGATAACAATTATTTTTTCTAACTACTCTAGATAAACAAATTCACTTAATATTATAGCTTTTTCGTCCTGAAAAAAAAATAAATAAATAAAATTAAAAATTAAAAAATTAAAAATTAAAAATAAAATTAAAATTTCACTTAATATATGTGCCTTGGAAATTTATCTACTTGATGATGATGATGATGATGATGATGGTGGTGGTTAACGTCCACTGAGACCAAATTGGTCTATCGGAAATTAAATTTAGATAAGAATGATAA
This sequence comes from Pinus tabuliformis, assembly GCA_031772625.1. NCBI lineage: Eukaryota > Viridiplantae > Streptophyta > Pinopsida > Pinales > Pinaceae > Pinus > Pinus tabuliformis. Next base: position 938,271,857 of record CM062811.1, on the reverse strand, counting down.
CAATTATTTTTTCTAACTATAGATAAACAAATTCATTTAATATATGTGCCTTAGAAATTTATCTATTTGATGATGATGATGATGGTTAACGAGACCAAATTGATCTATCAGACCTATAATTTTCTTAGTTTTTAATTTATCTTACTATTATTATAATTTAATTTTAATTTTAAGAATATGATGAGATTAGAGATTAAATTGGTGTATAAAAAAATTTTATTCGTGAAACAAAGAATTTGTTTAGAGATTTAAAAATATGCATACTCTACCCTTTAACTATTAAACTCACTAAAAAATAATATTTTCAAATTTATTATTATAAAAATCCGCACTCTATTATTTTATAAATAAAACACAAAAATATTAAAAAAAATGTTGATGATGATGATGATGGTTAACGTCCGCTGAGACCAAATAATGGTCTATCGAACCTAAAGAAACAAATTATCTATTTTGATTTAAGATTTTATTCCTATGCTCAAAAAGCTTGGAGAGAAGCCTCCCGAGCTCACTATAATTTTGACATTGTAAAAGGCTAGGAAGGTCAGTATTGTAACAAAGATTGTGAAACTGAGATCTAATGTGGTTATACGCGGGGCACTCTAAGAGGAAGTGGTTTTCATCCTCGATGTTCCTATTTTCACATATATGGCAGATCCTTTCCGTCCATGGCGTTTTAGGAACTGCCCAACGACCTGTTTCACTATGGAGCTCATGAGAATTCGTTCTAATCTTTGCTATATTAATTTTCTTCTTTGAGCTAGTTAAAATAGAGAGATACTTTTGATCTTCTAGGGTGTGGTTGATGACCTTCTTATAATAACTTAATTTTCTTTTAGCCGCTAAATCTTTCTCACACCACATTTTTTCTTTGAACTTAGAAGTAACAATATCTTTAATGTTATTTATGTTTTGCAATGCATCATTTTCGTTGATCTCCCAATAGTTTAACCAGGCCCTTGTGTCTTTATGCCACCCTCGATTGAGCCTTAGGTGGTTTTGGCTAGAATTTAAAGCTAGCTTAGGAAGTCTATGATCGTCTATGTTACTGATTTTGTGCTTGTACAACAGAAACCTAAGCATAGCTAGGCTCTCAATAGGGGAAAGACCTGCTTCTATAAGGAGAATCGGAAAGACCTCTTATATACACTTCAATTAATATAATTAAAAATTTCAAATATATAATCAATTTAAAACCAATGATTAAGCATATGAGGTAGTCAATGTGTAATCGCTTCACCAACACTGTAAAACAACCCGTTACCAGTAAAATGTATAATTAAAATTATAAATAAAATTCAAATCATCTTAAATTTAATAGGTAAATTGATTAATATTTATATTTTAAAATTAAATAACCAGTCACCAATAAAATGTATAATTAAAATTATAAATAAAATTCAAATCATCTTAAATTTAATAAGTAAATTGATTAGTATTTATATTTTAAAATTAAACTAAATTAAATTTATATTCTACGTTTTATTTAATAATTAAATTAGGGAATAAATTAACTAAAAATAAATTTTAAATAAAAATAATTTTTATTTTTAATAAAAAAATATTCATATTATTAAATTAAATTTTTATTTAAGTATATTATTTTTTATAAGTTGGTTTTAGGTATAATTAAAATGTTTATCATATTATTATAGATATTATTTAGATTTAGATTTCTATTTAATTTTTAAGGAAAACTTAAAGTCCACAACCTATGCTATTTAAATTTAAAGAAATAAGTTAATGGTCCAATACCTAAAAATATGTACTCCTACTAACTACTAATATTTTATTTTAAACATAATTTTCCTTAAATAAATATAATGAGTTAACTCATATTCATATAAAATAATTAGTAATTTAAAACATAAACTTAAAAAGTTATAACTAATGTTTAATGCTTATAATGATATACAATGTGGATAGCTTCAAAAATCTTATTTCTAAATAGCTTTAGTATTATGTAAAATAGTTTGCTACAAACTAAGAAATAGGCATTCCTGTGCTTTATACAAGTAATATACATATGACAAAAAATTCTAATATCGAGAAAAAGAAAAATAAAAATAACATTTTATCTCATGAGAAGTCATTTGTTTCATCTTAATAAACATCTAATCAAGAAAAATGTTACTTTTCTAGGATCATTGGTTTCTTGTTGATGAACTATTTCTTCCTCATTAACATGAGCTAGGGAAAAAGACATTATTAAAGCCTTGTTGTTTGAGCTTATGGAAATGAAATCTATAAAGAATCAACTTCCAAGATATCTGTTATTTTTTTATTACATCAATAATTGATAATAAATGTATATAAAAAAACAAAAGATTATTTGTATGTACCTTAATAGTAACTAAAAATAAAAATATCTAGAATATACTTTTAATTGCTTCTCAAGGCCATCTTTAATTCTAGAATTTCCCATGCTTCATGATTATACACAATGTTAAACTAGAGAAATAACTTTACCAACATGAGGAAGTTGAGATTAGCCCAGAATTAAGTCTTTGCACCAAATTAAATGGGCCAAAATTGAAATGAAACAAAGAGACCTTCCCATTGTTGCGAAGAATAAAGAATACATAGAGACACTACACCATAATTATTTTGAATAATACACAACATAACATTGAACTTAATAGAGACAAACATGCATATCGAAGCCAATTGATGTAAGGACGAATAAAAATCCACAAGGGATTCACCAAAACAAATCCAAGACGATATTCATAACAAAAAACGCATATAATACTTGGCATTGCAGTTAGTTATCTTTTAGCACTCACTAATTTATTTTAGGGTTGGCATAAATCATCCATACTGGTTTATTTGAGGGTTGGAAAAAATCTTCCATACAACACTTACTAGTTTGTTTTAGGTTTGGCAAAATTCTTCTATGTTACACCCACTGGTTTATTTTAGGGTTGGCAGAAAGGTTATACAGGAAAATGTTGTGAAACCATTGTTTTCAGGAGAATCTTCAACATGAATGAAAGGGAAGTTGATAATGAGAAATAACTATAGCTTTAAGCAACATGGTGCTTTACATAGATGACACATATTTAAAGATTTGAAAATTCATATACAACTTCCTTCTTACTTAATTCAAGGGCTCCATTTATTGTTAATGGGGATACTAAAATTGATAAATGTTAGGTATATACTATTAACGTTTTCCCTCTCAAAATGTACAGTGAACAACACGTTTACATAAATACTATTTTTTGCAAATATCATATACTTCACCTCGAAATGCATGTTTATGTAGTATTGGCACTAGCAAGAGTGTCTTTGTAAAACAATTACTAATGTGGCTGATATAAGCCTATCAACGTATATCAACCACATTTATTAATGTGATTGTGCTATTGTTACATGCCACTTACTTTTATAAGCTTAGGGTATGCTGCAAATCAATTGATCTCCTTAACCATTTCACTAATGGGAGTTTTGATGTATCATTCGGCTATTCAATTTTCCTTTGCATTGCGCTCTCATATCATTCAGAAGAATGAGATTTTTTCTACTTCCTTTATCTTTTGGATTGCACGAGTTATCACAATAAAAAGTTTTTTATTTGTTTATTATTCATTATTGTTATTTTTTTTTATAAGCAGTATCAAATTTTCCCAAAACAATCAGTGAACAAACCTTAAGTTCCTTAATTAAGAGAAGACTTTTCAAGTTAGTGTTTGTTTCTGTGAAATTATTTGATACTATCTCTAGTCAAGCTTAGGCTTAGGTTATCCTGCAAATTAATTGATCCCAATATTTTTCCATTTTATCGACGAGAATTTTGATGGATCATTTGGCTATTTGATTTGGCTTTGTACTGCTAGTTCATTTTTTATTTTTTACTATTTTATTGATGAGAAATTTGATGGATCTTTTGGCTATTTGATTTGGCTCAGTACTGCTAGTATGCAACACTAATGGGAATTTCAAATGCCTTGTTTGGCTATTTAATCTAACTTTACATTGCGTCTCATTTCATGTGGAAGAATGAGACTTTGTTTAGTTCCTTCACCACATTGATTGCAAGAGTCATCACTGTAGCAAGTGTGTGATCCATTGGTGTTGATCTCCCTAGCATCATCTTGATGACTTCTATGGAATCTCCCAAGACATTTCGTCAACATCCTTATGCCATCATCACTGAGCTAAAGGTGGGGGTTTTTGCTACAATTAGAAGCAAGTTTAGGAAATGTATTGGCTTCCATGTTGTTTAAATTCTTCTTATATGTAAGATACCTAGATATAACCATGCTTTCAATAGGGAAAAACTTGCTTCATCAAGAGGATAGGATAGGGAGCAATTCCTTAATCTTGAGATTGTAGGTTATAAACTACTTTTGGATTTGTTCTAGTTTCTTCTAAAACTTTGGGGAGATAGTGTAGCCCCAAACGTCATATCCATATATAAATTTATAAATAATACTATACCATAAAACCTCCCAAGACCATTAGTGAACATTTTTATGCCATCCTTATTTGAATTGAAGGCGGGTATTTTGGCTAGAGTTAAAAGAAATTTTAGGAAACATTTTGACTTCTATATAATTTAACATTCTTATACATAAAATAGTTAATCATAACTATACTTTCAACAAGAAAAAAACTTATTTCATTATAAAAAATAAAATACATAATATTTTCTTTTCTTGAAATCGTAAATTATAAACTACTCTTAATTTTTTTTCTTCACTACTATTTCATTACTCTCTATAAATCGTATAACCCCAAATCTTATATTCATATATAAATTTAAAAATAATACTATAATTGAAATGAGATCACTTTTAAAAGATAAAAAAATTTACACAATAACTTGATTCACCTTTCTATAAACCCATAATCATGTGTTACATGATATTAAACTCATATATGCACAAATACACATATACAAAAGCCATACCCAAAACATTAATTTTATTTAAACATAAAAAAAAAAAATAGTGTTTTAATTTTTTTTTTCACTGGAAAAATCGTAATCTTTCATTATGATTGAAAAATTACATGTTGTAGATGCCTCTCGGCATATGCTGTAAACAGATTTCAAATAAGGTGCTCAAAAAGATGCATAGATCCTTTCATCACCATGCAGGGTGTGTGGATTTCAAGAAATAAACATAAATAGCAAAAATATTAATGCACAGGTGGGGAAAAGTCAGACTTTTCGCCCTTTTTTCTTCTCGACCTTTCTCCAAACCCCCTGTGACTCTGTGGGAGTTATAAGTGCTAATGCAGTTTCAGCCACAGGTTGTGGATTATCTTTATCAGAATCTGATGTGTCTGATATGTGTTGGCGTTTATTTCTGCCCATATCCATTTCTGATTTTCTTGCCAGTGTTGTGTCTATATGTTCCTGTGGATTTGTGTCTTCTGCATCTGGTTCTTTGTTCATCTGATTGGTCTCATTTGGGTTAGCATAATCCATCTCTTCTTCCTCCTCGTCATCCGGGGGAGGTGGAGGAAATTGCCATCCCTTTGCTTGTTTTTCCGTTTTCTTCTTTCTGCGGTTGTCTTTTTTGACTGTTGGGCACGTGCTTTGTAGGTGTCCTGTTTGTCAGCAAATTCGGCATCTGAATGCAGTGTTTTCATAATCTAGAACCTGTGTCCAGCTCCTCTGTCTATGCTTCAGTTGAATTTGGTCTGGCAGGCCTTTGCTGAGGTCTACTTCCACACATATTCGTGCAAAAGTATATATTCTTTCCTCCACTCGCTGGGTGTCCATTTTAATGTAACGCCCAATAGTATTTCCAATTCCAGCTAGTACTTGTTGATTCCAGAGATGTATTGGGAGGTTGTGTAGCTGCACCCAAACTAGCATCTTGGAGACAACCATTGTGTTTGCATCAAAATCTGGGAACCATGGTGTGTTGAAGAGTCCAATGGATCCCCAGAACCAAGGTCCTTCCTGCATTACTATGTCTCTGTATATTGTTGATAGGAATTTCACTATGAAAAAACCCTTGGAGCAGAGATGTATTTCGCAGTGCGTGGTCCAGTTCGTGAAGATCCAAAGAAATAGATCAGCCGGTTTGGGCCAAAAGCAGTTAAATCTGCATATTATTGCTTGTCTTTCATATATGGTGCAATGCTCATCTATTTCTGGTGTATCTATGTTGTATTCTGGGGTGTGGTTCAGCTGTTCCACAATGTATGGCCTTGCGTCCATACCTGTTTGGTTCGGTGCTACTCCTTCTGTGTTTTTCCCTTGTAGGACGTTTTTGAAGGAAATGCTGCCTGGTTTTTTCCCGATTGAACTAGTACCACTTCCTCCTGCCCTGTCTGGATTCGTGTTATTGTTGGTTGCACCCCCTCTTAACCTCAGATTGAGGATGATTGTTGACAGAGGTGCAATTTTGTATTCCCTAAGGTATTTTGTGTCTTGTAACACTCTGCCCCCTTGTATCAGGTTTTGTGTTCTGATGGGGTAACCCAACTGTTGCATTATAATTTTTTGCATTTGCTCAACAGTACCTGTCTCTTTTACCCAAATTATTTTCGATTTTCCTTCTAGGGTTTTTACAAATACTTGGAAACTGTGATCTCTTACCAGGATTCCAGATCTTGTTTTTGGCAGATCTATCCCTGTGATTCTGCTCTGCACCTTTTGTTCACTTCGACACAGCTTATTCAGTGAGTGGGCTTCCAGATCTGACCAGAAAGGGGGTCGTTCTGTAAGAAGAAAGTCTGGATCTAAGAGCCCAAGACTCGATCTGTGCTCAATGCCGTGGATCGGTGGATATGTTGCCCAATCAGGGCTCAATGGCGGTTGTTCAAGCAGATGGATGTCAAGATTGGCATCATAATAATACAGATCAACATTCTGATATACAAGAAACTGGAATATTTCTTCATACCTTTGGTAGAGTTGGCGATTTTTCATCCTAAGAGCTCCATTATTACTAGAGACAGCACCCTCACAAAGCGTGTTCTCAGAGGCGGTTACTGCCATAGAGCAGACTGTCAAGTGGCCGATCCGTAAGCATTTCATAAGCGCATTCAACCCACTTATGCCGATCAGGGGTTTACCAGCTGTCTTCGCCGCCTGAGGAAGCACCGTATGCAACGGATCTGGCCAAGATCGCACCTCCGTTCTTCTTACAAACCCTGACTGCTGCAGATAACATAAAAATCTTACTCTCGGCACACCGAAGATGACCAAAGCAGGTCGTGCGGATTCAGGCTTCTTGTTTTTGGAGTCTCCAGAGGTTTGGCCGACGCGGGTAAGAGCCATTGCTACCGCAGAGATCAAAACCCTCGCTCTTCTCGCCATTAGTGTTTTAATTATTTTTTAATATTTAATAATTTATTTTATTAATATTTAATAAAATTAAAATTAAAATAAATATTTATAAAATATTTTAAAATGATTTAATAATATAAATTAATAGAGATTTATTTAATTAATAAAATAATATATTTTTAGTCTACAAGGTGTGGAATAAATAGTGATGGGGTGTATTGTTAAGTCACTATGTAATATGAAGATCATCGATTTGAAATTTTGTGAGCAAAAATCCATTCATGTTAAGAATTGGAATAACTCACACCAAATATGATTCCGAGTGATTTTAATAACTTAAATATCTAAGTCACAATTTCTCAAAATACAAATTAAAACCCAATGTAATATTTGATAAACTAAAAACCACCGACATTACCCAAGTGCTTATGGGAATCGGAGACATCTAATAAGAAATCCTTGTAATGACAAACTAATAAAAATATACTTAAGATACCATATGCAATTATTGTGAACATGTATTGCTGGATCCATAGGCTATTATGGATAAACTTTAGAATTTGACCCTTCATCTTCGAGTGTTGTTCCCCGAGACATTCCTAAGGCCATCCAATACGATATATAGAATGTTCTCTGTCATGTTCCTTACAAAATGTGCAATGCTCATGCCCATTTTGGGATGTTTTTAAGAGCTAGAAGGGCAGCTACATAGAGACAACCTTCAACTTTTATAATGTTAAGAGAGATCGTGCTTTATAGGGATCGGGGAGGAGAATCATTTAGGGGTCCTCAACAGGGGTAAGAGGAACGAACAACTCCTTTTATGGGGTCTGCTATATGCTTCCGTGACGGGTAGGTAATATCACGTGATGTAGAATGGCGTGTTTGTGCCTTCACGTGGCCAACTCACACCCCTAATATTGAACAACCCCACAAGTGTACATAAAGACCCCACATTCGTAGGTACCCTCCCCCGCATTTGCATATTATGGAATCCCATGTGACACCATCACGTATGGTGGTGGCCCCCTCCTTAGGTGTCGTGGTGGAGGCTCGTGTTCGTGATGCCGCGCTGCACGTGATAGGCATCTTATTTTGGGTTCACATTGTAATGTGAAGCGATATTTAGGGAAAGTCAAGTAAACGTGGGAGTATATATATATATGAATGAAAAGATAATTGGTATGTCTGGTTTGATATGGGGTAGATTCCAACTACTACCGCTATAATTTTAAGGTGAATTTTGTAGCCCCTAACATGTGTATATAGGTAAACAAAAGTAAATTTGAATGTGAAACCTTGTACTCATATTTAGTTTAGATTTTGGGAAACTTACTCAATAAACTTGTAAAGAATTTAAATTTTAAAATATAAGTTTAATAATATTTATTTAAAAATTTAAAAATATTAAAAATAATTTCTAATAATGTTATAGTTTTTTCAATTTTATTATTTTTATGTCAAATTTTTCATATTGTATTTAGTTTTTTTATTCCCCAAAAACTGTGAGAAATCACTCAAAGATAGCCTTATCACACCTTAATTTCCATATTATTTAAAAAAAAAATCCTATCTAACTTTGAGATTTTTTCAAACATAGCATTTAATATTTAGAATGTAATTCCCCAATTGGTGTGAGGGCGACGAGATGGAATCCTCAAGATCCATATCATGGTTAGCATTTCAAGAAGAAAGGACGATGAGAGAATTTGTTTTGGCCTTCACACACTTGCCAACCTTTGCAAGGTGGCTAGACACATGCAAGGCATTAATGATGATTTGAGCGACTCGTGTGATACCTTCCACCTAGAATTTTATGTTGCTAGGTTGTTTCGAGCCAGAGGCATTGTAAGTAGTTTGGGTACAGGTTCAGAGGAAATCTTGAGTGCGCTCTCGAAGGTCCTTGTTGAAGCCGATTGACTGGGAACAACAATTATCCTCCATTATATAGTGGCCAGCATCTGCGGGTATGTTTTATCAATGATTTTTCCCCTTCTGGCCTCTTTGCTTAATTTCTCTATGATAATTCACGGGGAACAGGTCTCTGAGACAAGGTTTTGGGTTAGAATGACTTCATTCTAGAATTTGTGGAAGGAAAGCGCATGTTTTTTTTCTGATGGCCAGCCTCAATTCAGTCGAATTGTCTCTGTTAGTTATGGTATCTTACTCTCCCAGATGGGTTTGCACTTGCAGTTTGTGCTCTAGCATTCACTTTGTATTCCATGCATGGGGGCTTGGGTTTTATTTCATGTCTTCTTGTTACTTTTGTTGGTTAGTAAGCGAGGAGATTATCTGAGAGAGTATCCGTTTGAATGGACTTTTTATTTGGTTCTTCGAAGGTTCAAGGAGCCATGGAATGATGATGTCGACCTTTATCAGTATACCCATATCATATTCGGTGGAAAATGTTTGTTTTATTGGTTTGCTACTCATAGTTATGTGGTTTTCTTCTGTGATATACCTTCAGGTGTCAATCCCTGGTGCACGTACCAGGTTCGTAACTTCACTATTGTGCTAGGTTTTATGGGTTGTTATCTCAGTGCACCGATTCATTTTCGTGGCCAGCGAAGTCATAGTGTGGCATGACTTACCTCTGGAATAGGTTTCATGATGAGAGAGGCTTTGAGCTGGAGTCGTCGTGTGGGGCTTCGACATGGTGGCAGTTAGGCCCATCCATGTCCTATTCGAGGCTGCGACCGTAGAACGACCTCTAGGCTTATACATGAAGCGACTCAGACCTACCAGACTAGCACTTAGCCACATATCCACTAGCTTATATCTCGTTGGGAAGCAGACCTAAACTGACAGGCAGCACAAGAAAATTTGGATGTTGAGGAATGGTTGGATTTAGTACCAAACCCTGGTCATACCATAGGTTTATCCTGTCACTATAAATAGACTGTCTACTTGTATTGGCTAATGAAAAACATTGTAGCAAGAGTCCTGTCCACTCCTACAGCTACTCTGGCCAAGACCGAGCCCTGTCCATTAATATATGTTTCTATTCGTCATATTAACATAAAAAAAAATTATGGAGATTTTTTAAATATAAAAATATTTTCAAATTTATTTTGATTTTTCTCGTATTTAATACTCTGAAATAATAATAATATAATTTAATGTTATAAAGGAAATTAAATTATAAGTCAAATAACCTATACCCTTAGACTTGTTGGAAATTTATTAAATTGTAAAATCTTTAATTAATGAATATTAAAAGGTTAAGTTGATATGTTAATTTTTTTATAAAATTTAAATTTAGTTTTTAAATTAAAAGAAGAATTAAAAGGTGATGATGATAAACATTCATAAATATCAAATGTAGTTTATCAAAATTTTAATTAAGTGATTATTTGAATTTAAAAAAAAAATCATTTTTATATTTGAAAAATATTAAGAGAAATATTTGAAGGTTATTATAGTTTTGATGAGTTAAAAAGTCAAGAAGGTTGGTTGTGTGATAAGTACTTTGACATTTAGATCTAATATGAGTATAAGCTCACCATAGTTTTGTTGAGTTAAAAGGCTAAGAAGCTTGGTAGTGTGACAAGTAGTTTGAAATTTAGGTCTAATCTGAGTATAAGCTAGATAACCTAAGCAAAAAGTGATTTTCATCTTCAACCCTCTTAGTGTCAAAAAGGCGAGAGACTCTTCCATGCCATTGTGTTTTGGAAATGGACCAACACCTAGTTTCACTATGAAGCTCATGTGAGTTTGTTCTTGTTTTAGTAATGCTTACTTTCTTCTTTATAGTAGTCAAGATATTTCATTTTCTACATTTGGGTTGATCACCTCATTATAATATCTTAATTTGGTTTTCCCCTCTAACTCTTTGTTACCCTATAATTTTCCTTTAAATTTTGATGTTGAAATATTTTCAATATTATCTTTATCTTTCAAAATTATCTCCTCCATTACCTCTCAATGGTATAGTGAAGACTAGGTATCTGTATGCCATCCCCACTTGAATCAAAGGTGGTTTTGTTGAAGTTAGAAGTAATTTTAGGAAACATCTTGTCTTCCATATTATTTAACATATTCTTATAAATAAGATACCTAGTCATGGTCATGCTTTCAATGAGTGAAATGATTTATTTTATGGGGACGATATGATAGGGTGTATTTTCTTTAATATTGAGATTAAATATTATAAATTGCATTTAGAATTATTCTAACTTCCAACATGACACTTTAGAGATATTGCATCCCAAAATCTCACATCCATACAAAATAAAATGGGCGACAAGAGTATCAAAGAAGAGTTTTTTATCCCATATACAAAGGTTTGTTGACTTACAATTATTTTCCATTCCATAATAAGCTTTGCATCCTCCGTGTATTCTTTTCTCAATGCTATAATTCCCATTGAGCCAGTGATGGATATTGATTCCAAGATATTCGTATGAATGAACTACCTCGAAGTAGTTATTGTCATACATGAAAGTATCATATGTGATCACTCTTAATTTAAATATAATGACTTTTGTTTTGTTAGTATTAACAATGATACACATCTTGGGATAGAAATCTTGGAGGATTCTTAGTTTTTTGCCAAGATTTGTTTTGTTAGTATTAACAATCATACACATCCTAGTATAGAAATCTTGGAGGATTCTTAGTTTCTTGCCAAGATTGTAAGGAGTCCATGCAAAAAGAATAATATCTTCAACATAAAGATTGATGACTATACTAGAGAGGGTGAGGTCAACACAACACGCTTCGTCAAAATAATCTTCTAACTTATCAATATTAATTATTTAACCTAGGATCTAAACTCTATAATATTAAATAAAAGAAAATATAAAGACCTTACTCAGAATTTATTTAGTAGCAAGCTAAATCTTTGCAACTCTAAAGTTCTAATGATTTGCAATGGTCTAATGAAATGGCCAAATTCTTACCAGATGACTTGTGTCCATGGGTTGGATAGTAATTTTATATATTATGCGATATCAAATATCCTTATATACAACCAAATAGTGACATTTTAGATGACCGTGAGACTGAATAAAATAATAGACCTTTATCCATAACCTTAAACATTGTTGTGCACAAAATCTCCATTGAGGAGAATTCTAGTAACCAAATACACTTTCTTTTTGACAAAATAAAGTTGATTTTTTCTTAAAGGACCTAAATCTCCTATCATATAATTAAGGACCTCTATCACAATTTTATGCCAACCCTCTCCATTTTCATTTAAAAAAAAAAAAAAAAAAAAAAATCTGTCAAGGTGTTAGGGAAAAAGAAAAATAAGTTAGCCAAACCATGGTACTATTGCAAAAATGCTATAAAAGCCATCAATGATGCTCCTAATGAGTTCCTAAATTTGGATAATAAAAAGATACAAAGCTCTAATTAAAAGGTAAAAAAAGGACCTACATTAATAGACAACAAGAGAGGCTTCTCCATGTATTGAAGATTGATCCTAAGATATTTTGCAAGCAAATTTTGACTTGTAAGACTAAGGAAAATAATACAATTTCCCTTAAGTTGTGGAAGACATTCCAAATGTTCATATAGAAGATGAAGTGTTGTTTTATAGAAGACATAAAGTTTGGGTTTAAGAAACTCATAAAAGGAAAATCTAGGGACATTAAAGGCTACCAAGAAAAATCTTGAAAATTGGGCAGCTTATTGTCATCCCTCATATACAGAAGCCCTTCAATTTAGCAGTAAAACAAAGCTCATATAAAACCTAGACTCAAAGTCTCAATGTTCATATTTTTAAAACTAAGGAATAAAGTAATCCCTCTAATTATGGGACCATTATGATTAGCCCCATATAGCCAAGCTTGTAACATACTCAATCCCTTAATGCCTAATTAAGGATACGGAGAAGCAAATTTTCACCTTTTCGAATAAATTCAAAATTTTATTTTGAGATTGATATCACCTTATTCTCATTGAAATCTTTCCAGCAATATAAATTTTATTAAAATCTAAGTTCATATCATTGATATATAATCATTTGAAGATTTCCATCCTTAGCACCAAGAATTAATGACCTTACATTTATTAAGTTATTCTTTATTTATTAAGTTAATATATTTAATTTCAGATAATGATATTGATTAACAACAATAATAATATAATACATTTAATTAATAACATCGTTATGTTGATAAATTACCCATATGCGCAATTTCCAAAGTCTCGAAGGTTTCATAAAAAATAAGTGCAATCCAAAATTTACCAACCTAAAATTTTTATTACCAATGGAGTCAATCTCCTAACTTTTTATTGACCCACAATAAGCCCATTATCCATCAGATAATTTGATGGGTTACCAACCCAAAGTATTTCATTGATTGTCGATGGAGTAAAACTCATGTTGATCCTAGATAATGCTCATTGGCTATTGACAAAATTTGATGGGTTACCAACCCAAATTATTTTTCTGATCACCAATGGATTCAAACCCATGTTGACCCTTGATGAGATCATCGACCATTAATGAAATTTAATGGGTTACCAAGCCAAAATATATCATCAATCGTTGATGGAGTCAAGATCTTGATGACCCCCGATGAGCTCATCGGCCATCTACTAAATTTGATGGGTTACCAAAGTGGAACCCAAAATATTTTAGTGATCATTGATGGATTCAAGCTCTTGTAAATTCAGAGTAATATACATTCATGCTTAAATATATCAAACTCAAACATAACTTTAAATCTTCGAATGAAGCCTATAGCTGGGCTTGAGGCCTCTCCTCTTTTGTGATGGCCTTTCCCTTGTGCCTATGACACTGACAACTTTCGCCGCATCCCCATCCTACTCTTGCCATATTCGCGCTTCCTCTCATGCACCCACATTTTCTCTCAACATGATGGATGATGAGCCACTCAATTTCTCTGATAGGCCACCTCACTCTCAAGTTTTCCATACATAGGCTGAATATCATAACAGTTATGACAATCTCTGTTTCCTTCTTAGTGGTGGAACCCCAATTCTCCAACATCTTCTTTAACAAATTTTGTCAATCAAATCCATTAGACTCGATGCCTCCCCTATCTAACATTTACTCCCCACATATTGACATTACTTTTGATTTTCCTCTACAACTTATCTCGCCTTGGCTTCATAGATGGTAATTTATCTACACCTCCTCTTTCCTCCTTGTCACTTGTTTCGCTTGTTGCTCCCTCTTCACCTCTGCTTTCCTCCTTGTCACCTGTTTCATCTGTTGTTCTCTCTTCACCTCCCTTTCTGCCTTGTTCCCTCTCTACTATGTGCATAAAACCTAAAAAATGCTCTGTCTCCATGGTTTTCAGATGTATTATCATTCTGGAAACCCTTTTGTGTATCCTTGGAAAATATCTCATCAGGAAATTTTGTGGGAAAGAGCCTACATCAAAGAGACTACTCACATGGGTGGATATACAATGAAAAGGTCAAGTTTCCTCCTCATTTTATGTTTTTATACTATCTTCAAGCTGGATACATTTTCTATTTTCATCAGAGGATGATGCCTTTAAAATCATGGTAGGCTCATGTTTTGGGGGGCCATCGGTACTCTCCCTCAAGCCATGAGTAATTGAATTCGATATAGCTTGTGAGCCTTTTCCCATTCAAAGGATATGGGCCGTTCATCCTACCCTCCCCCACCCCCCTTATATTATGGCAAGAATAGATCGTCTACATGATTGGCAATAAAATTGGTCACCTAATCAGGCTTGAGTCAGCTTGGATTCGAAGCTCAACTGAAATCTATATTAGAGATGGTCTACTTGGAAAGGTAAAAATCCATATTGGGTCCAAAATTTGGAAGCATCACATCGACTACTGGAAATTTCTTTTAAGGTGTCATTTATGTCATGAGACAAGTCACCTTTGAGCTTTAATGCGAAAAACTTGGGCCCCTCGGCAAAAATTTAGAAAAAATTAGTTTAAAAAAACAATGATTATGTAGGATGTAGTAGCCTCAATCCCTACATTAGCTGAAGGCTCCTAAGGAATAATCACAGTAGGCTTAGACACTCCTCATCATTGGATCCCTAATGGTTCTCCAGTTATGTCAAATCATTGCTCCTCCCACTTTTTCATGATGTTATTTCTATGGTGGTTTCACCTTGTCCCCCTTCTCTCCCTAGATTTAAGACCCCAATCCACTTTCACCCTATTCCTTTTGTTTAGACCTCTCCTCTCTCAGAATTTGACCTTCCCCTTGTAGGTTTTAACCCTGTACATAAATTACCTACAAATGAATTCTTAAAAATAGAAAATATATAATGGCGAGAACATAAAACAAATACACAAAGATTTTCCCCTGGATCGCAAAACCGAGACTACCAGATTGAATTTTCATTATTTTCCTTTCAATGTTACAATATATATGTTTGTGCGTGTGTTGAAGCATTCATAAACCCCAATCCATTAACCTTGGATTAGAACATAACCGTAGTTCCCTTGACCGAATCTACAAAATACCATGGGCAGAAAACCATCATGCCCAAAACCATGTGCAAAACCGATGCACAAAACCATAGGTAGGTCCGCCCCCCTAATATAGGCTCCAATTTTTTTTTCCCGGGGCACTACCCTGATCCCCCTGCAAGGGGGCTACCACCCCCCTGAAACCCCCGGACAGGGGGGGCTGCACCGCTTGTGATCCCCCCCATGTGTACAACTAGTCATGGAAAGAATATAACACACACCCAACACCCCCCTCCCTCACTACCCCATCACCCTCTGCCTCACATGGAATTATCTCAAGGACCAACTAGATGTAATCTTTGTTGGGACAACATAGAAAATATTGAGCATATTCTTAACAACTGTAGCTTTGCAGTAGAATTATGGGACTCCTTAGCCATAATAATCAAATAGTCCAACTGAAATAGGGATAGTATTCATTCAACAATTGAAGAATGGAACCTTGGACCCACGGGGGCTTCAATCAGTGAACCTCTGACATATCATGTGCATTCGTGACATATTAAACAATACCCTTAATTTGACTACATATTGGAAAATTCCTCTAAAAATCACATTATTTAACCCCCTACCAGTATGAACCCAAGACACCTTCCAAATTTAAAAAGCCCCTACTTTCACTAGATATTATATGTATCCATTTTTTCATTAACATTTTTTATATCCCTTTATATTTTTCATTAACATTTTTTATATGCCTTTATATTTTTTCATTAAGTTTGAGCTTCATTTTTTATATTTTCCAATATAAAAACCCTTTACCCTCTATATATCCCCCATTATATTATGTTATTTTTTCCTCAATATATATCCCCCAATATGAACCCACATGGTATGGTATTTCTCCCCTATTGAAGCCTTCGTGCATGGACTTGTAACAATGCTATTGTAAATAGAGTTTGGTAGTTTTTCCTAGGTCTTATGGCTTGGGATATATAGAAGGAAAGGAACAAAAGAATCTGAAAACACCAATAAATTTTTTTGGATACAATTTGGAGCTCCATTATGGGAAAGTTGCAAGAAACAATACTCCCAATACCCTAATATAATCAATATTGGAAGTGAAACTCTAAATAATCACACATTCTCGTACTTCCAGGGCCCAACCAATCCCTCTCAATTTAGCCCCCACAACCATAGCCCATTTCCTCAAGCCTTGATCAATGGAAACCACCACTTATAGGTTTTATAAAGTTGAACTTTGATGGGGCCTACAAAGGCAATCAAGGCTCTACTACCGTTGGAGGGGTTTCTAGGGATGACCATGGAAAAATCTTTCATATTTATGCGGGAGATCTAGGTGATGACACCAATGTGGGAGAAATTACATCTCTACATCAAGGTATGATAATAGCCTACCAATTTAATTTACGAAAGTTAATAATTGAAGGAGACTCTAAAACCATTATACTCATGATAAAAAAGCTGGAAAATGGTTCCAACCCTACCAAGATCTCTAATAATTGCAGACTAAAAATTGGCTTAATGAGAATCAAAGATTTATTAGTAGCAATATAAGCCTTGCTCTTTGCCATATATGAAGAAAAGGAAATATGCAAGCATATAAACTAATCAGTGAGGGGATGCAATACAAAATAAAAATGTTTGATAAAGATTGGTTGCAAATCCATCTAAACACTCTAAAACCCATTTGTAAAGAAATCACAAAAAAATATAAAGCTCCCTAAGGTGGGTTTGTATACAGAGGGGAAACCTCCACAACTTGAAATTAGTGCAACCTATTGAATGTGGGGGAGCAAAGCGGCCACCAAATGGCACTCTGCGTGGTTCGAGGTACACTTGCATCTACAACACAATCTAGTTTGTTTATGGGAGAGTGTTGAGGTGATGGCCTACGCTGCATGGTTTTTGAAGAAGGAAAACTCATCCTACACTTAACTCGCAGGGGCATCTGAGTGACAATTATGGTGACTATAGGAATATTGATAACATATCATGACATGGGATGGAGCAAGGTTGTTAAGAGAGGGTGGGTCAATGCTTATGCAACTGATCACTACATTTTATATACCTGGTTTTTGTGGGAGATTCTTTGATTTTATAGACCTATTTTTGGGGACAGTGAGTTTATAAAGAAGGAATGCCAATGCCAATATGGTGATGGAGCTCCCACTGCATGTAGGACTAGATATAGTCTTCAGCTGGAAATTAGTTAGCTTGAGGTGCATTATCTCTGGTTTGTTGCAAATTCAACGAAGGAGTATCAAGTTAGTTGTAATTATCATTTTTGTTATGAATAGTTATTCAATAGTGGATACTTTGCACTCGATACATTCTATTGGAATTATAGGTTCTTTATCTTTTGGTTTTACTTCCATTTCTTGGGTAGCTTATTTTTTTGGAGGTGTGTTTTATATGGTCATTTGATAATTCCATCATGTCATTGCTCTTTCACCCTTCTCATCTGGTTCCCCACATCGAGTGAGCTCTTTTATGATTCTCATATTGTCATCCCTCTAGCCTGCCTCTTTTCTTTGCGGCTTTCCCTCTTAGGGCTTCTCTTGTTCTTTCTTCGAACTCATTTTCTATTCGCTCTAGTATTTATTTCCCCCTTCCTTCCTCTGCTCCTTTTCTCTAGTTAACCCTTCCCTTGTCTCCCTATTACATGCAAGACATCCTATCTCTTCTTCACTACATGGAGGGAGAAGAGGAAGGTCGGGCTCCTCAACTGCCTCTAACCTTCCTCCTCCCTCCAATGGCTAAACCGAAGCCCAATCAACAGCTTGTGCTGCCATGACCAGTTACAGAGACATCATCCCTGAAGCGGTCCAGAGAGCAATCTCTGAAGTGGAAGATTAGGTTTGGCAAAATAGAAGGTTTATTCATCAATATAAACAAGTAGATAAAGAAACTAATGAATGGATTCTTGACGTGGGCAACTCTACTAAGGAACGCTCTTCCTCTTACATGCAAACTATCAACCTATATTGGCACATAAAATCTCTCATGCTTAGAATGCTACGGACAGAGTTGACACTCAACAAGAACTATTAACTTGAATGGATGAAATAATGGATAAAGTTGATAGACTCAGTAAGAAAGTCTCAATTTTGATCGAGAAATTAGCAAACTATGATTTATCCTCAACCACCGAACTTGATAGACTGTCCAATTGAATGATGATTAAACGAGCTAAATTTTTTAAGGAAAATATTTATCGTAGTGTAGCCATGGTCATGTTCGTTATCTCATAGCTTATCTTTTTCTACTTATAATTTCATTTTGAAATATAATATGGTAGTCTATAGAACATGCAATAGAAAAATTTTGAACTTATGCTATTAGTTTAGTTTCCCAAGTGACAAATTAGTCGCTGACAATAACTTTTCTCTACATGTCTTTTTAATATAATAAACCAAACATGTTTATTATTTGAATTTATAATCATGTGATAAATCGAAGAAAAAAACAAATGTTCATCCATTATATGACATGTTACGCATGCCCACGTGATGAGGCAGGGGACATGCCCATGACTTGTGGAGCAAGAATAAAGAAGTCATTTTATCAAGAAACACCGACAGCAGAGGCGTTTAGGTTAGTTGGATGTACATAAACATAAACCCTCTTAGTGGCAAACTAACCAAAAAACCAATCATATGTGAACTTGCACTTCTTGTCCATTGTAGAATTATTACATTAATTAAATTTTCCACTTTACAGAATGTTTTATGTACAATGCTCACTATCCCCTTTGGGATGTGTTAATAAGAGTCAGGGAATCATGCAAGGGACAAAACCTTCATGTTGTTCTAATGCTAAGTTGGATTGTAAGTTGATAAAAAAATTAAGAGGGCCCTCTAAAGCGTAAAGAAGAGTGCATCACCCTAGGAGTCACAAACTCTTATTATGGGGTCCTCTCGTTGCTTTAGTGAAGGGGTGGTAATATCACATGATGTAGAATTGTGTGTTGTGCCTTCACGTGGCCAACTCACACCCCTTTGGGATTCGTGGGCCCCTGATTTGAATATAATAGAGTCCCATGTGACGCCCCCACCCTTAGGTGTCGTTGTGGAGGCCCTTGTACGTGACGCCGCGCTGCACCTGATGGACATAGGCCGTAGGGCCATCACACTTACAAATATGCAGCGACACATTAGATTTTAATATTAATATAATGAAAAAATCCAAACATATATAATCAAATTTAAAATCCAAAAATCTTTATATGATGATTAATCATCTCACTTAGAGTTACTCAATGTATAACTCTTTCAACTACTCCCTTAAACCACCCATTGCAAACAATAAAATCACCTTAAATTTAATATTTAAATTGATTTATATTAAAATGTTAAAATTAAATAAAAATTAAATTTATAATATTATATTTTATATTTTATAATTAAATTAATTAAAAACAAAAATTAATTAAAAAAATATTTTTAATAAATATTATTTATATCATTAAATTAAATTTTTATTTAAGTATATTATTATAGTGAATTTAGTTTTAATATTGATTAAAATGTTTATCAATATTATTATAGATATTATTTAGGTTGAGATCTCTATTTAATTTTCGAGCAAAGCCTAAAATTAAAGTTCATGTTCTTTAAATTTAAGGAAACAGGTTAAAAGTCTATATTATTTAAATTGAAAGAAGTAAGTTAATGACCCAAAACCTAAAAATATGTACTCTTACTAACTACCCATATGTTATTTTAAACATAACATTCCTCAAATAAATATAATGAGTTAACCCACATTCATATATAATAATGAGTAATACAAAACATAAAAATATGTATTACACTTAAAAAGTTATACCTAGTGCTTAATGTTATAATGATATACAATGTGGGTAGCTTGAAAAAGCTATGTCTAAATAGCTCTAGTACTATATAAAATAGTTTGCGACAAACTAAGAAATGGACATTCCTGGGTTTTATAAGAGTAGCATGCATATAACAAAAATTTCTAATATCGATAAATTAAATTTCTAATATCAATATATTGCTTCTTCTCGAATTCATGAAGAAAGAAGAAACAAACAACTCACCTTTATAGTTGCAAAGGTCAAGTTGTGATCATATCCTTGAGTATATTTGTGCACATCAACAATCCATAAAAAACCATATTTTATTTAAATTTGTTTGAATTAACATGGTGTAGTAGAGTTGACGCAGTGGCCATGTGGTTACCCAACAACTTGATCATCCATGATCCAGGGACACCATTGATCAATTATCACTTAACCAAAGGATCTTGTCGAAGCCTTGGTTCCAGTGAAAGACACACACATATCATGGTCGCCTCTTGTTCAATATGCATCAATCGTTTCTATGATTAAAATTCAACCAAACCTGTGATAGAGTAATATGGCGATCGAGTTGGATGCTAAGCCAAACAAAACCTAACTGATTCAATTCCAAACTACTTAACATGTGGTGAAATAAATAATATTTAAATTAAATACGCTATTCTTTCATTTGAAATTGAAAACCTGTTCAAATCATTTTCATATCATTGATTAGATCATGTATTAGATGAAGAATATTCTCTTGATATCAAATCTTGACCATTCAATTATTAAAAAAATCAAAATACCTTAAGCCCAATTCCAATATAGACAATGCCTACGACGTAACTAGAAGTTGCATAAATTCTTGCATGCCATAAATGATGGTGATGGTGCTTAGTTCTCTTATCTAGAAACAAAAGTGGAGATTTGTCTTTTGTTTTGTTTGACATGATGCCATGTGAAAAATTAATGTTACATGATTAGGGTATGTTGTAAATTAATTGATCTCCTTTTTAACCATTTCATTGATGGGAGTTTGATGTATCATTTGGCTATTTGATTTTCCTTTAGATTGCACGAGTTATCCCAATAAAAAGTTTTAAGTTTGTTATTCGTTTGTTATTCATTATTGTTAATTTTTTTGTGAAATTATTTGATACTATCTCTAGTCAAGCTTAGGGTATGCTGCAAATTAATTGATCCTAATGTTTTCCATTTTATTGATGAGAGTTTTGATTGATCATTTGGCTATTTGATTTGGATTTGTATTGCTCGCTAGTTTGTTTTTTTTTTTTTTGGGTGGGGGGGTGCATTTGAATCACTGGTGAGAATTTCAAATGCCTTGTTTGGCTATTTGAACCACCTTCGCATTGTATTTCATTCATTTGGAAGACTGAGATTTTGTTTAGTTCCTTCACCACATTGATTGCACGAGTCATCACTACAACAAGTGTGTGATCCATTGGTGTGGATCTCCCTAGCATCATCTTGATGACTATTATGGAATCTCCTAAGACAATTAGTGAACATCCTTATGCCATCCTCACTAGAGCTGAAGGTGGGGTTTTTTGCTACAGTTAGAAGCAATTTTAGGAAACGTATTGGCTTCCATGTTGTTTAAATTCATCTTATACATAAGATACCTCGATATAACCATGCTTCTAATGGAGGAAAAACATGCTTCAATCAAGAGAATAAGATTGGGAATATTTCCTTTAATTTTGAGATTGTAGGTTATAAACTACTTTTGGATTTGTTCTAGTTTCGTCCACAACTTTGGGGGGACACTGTAACCCCAAACCTCATATCCATATAGAAATTTATAAATAACACTACACCATGAAATCTCCCAAGACAATTAGTCAACATCTTTATGCCATCCCTCCTTGAGTTGAAGGTGGGTGTTTTGGCTAGAGTTAGAAGCAATTTTAGGAAACTTCTTGGCTTCCATATTGTTTAACTTCTTATACATAAAATATCTAGTCATAGCCATGCTTTTAATGGGGAAAAGACTTACTTCAATCTCGAAGATAAGATAGAGAATGTTTCCTTTAGTTTTAAAATTATAAACTATATTCTTTTTAAATATATTGTAACTTCCTTTACTATTTAAAAAAAAATCCTTTAACACTAGACCTTAGATATTCCATATATAAATTTATAAATAATACTATACAAATAAAATAAAATAAACTTTAAAAAATAAATATATTAAGAAAATACAATCACATCTTACATGATATTATACAGATATAACATATCCATATAAATTTATTTTAACTAAACATTTTTTAAACATAAAAAATAATATTTTAGTTCTAGTTAATATATTTAAAAAAAAATAAATATTTATAAAATATCCACATAAATTTATTTTAACTAAACATTTTTTAAATATAAAAAATAATATTTTAGTTATAGTTAATATATTTAAAATTAAAATAAATATTTATAAAATAACTCATAAATGATATGAATTATTTAATAATGTAGGTTAGTGGGAATTTATTTAATTAATAAAATAAAAGGTTGTTATTTAAATAAAAAACAAACAACTCATTTTATGCAAAAACACGGACACCCAAGGTAGGTGTTTGTGGAAATGGAAGACATCTGGTAAGAAACCTTTGTAATGGCAAAGTAATAAAAAATATTTAAGATATCACCTCCAATTATATGTGAACATGTATTGTCAGAGTCCAAAGGGTGTTTGTGGAAATGGGAGACATCTGGTAAGAAACCTTTGTAATGGCAAAGCAATAAAAAATATTTAAGATATCACCTCCAATTATATGTGAACATGTATTGTCAGAGTCCAAAGGGTGTTTGTGGAAATGGGAGACATCTGGTAAGAAACCCTTGTAATGGCAAAGTAATAAAAAATATTTAAGATATCACCTCCAATTATATGTGAACATGTATTGTCAGAGTCCAAAGGCTAATAAGGATAAACTTTAGGTTTTGATCCTTCATCTTCTACTCTTGTTCCCTGAAACATCCCTAAGGTCATCCAATATGTTATAGAATGTTCTCTGCCATGTTCCTTAAAAATGGTGCAATGCTCAGTGCCCATTTTGGGATGTTTTTAAGAACTAGGAGGGCAATTATGTAGAGACAACCTTTAATTTTTATAATGTTAAGAGAGATCGTGCTTAATAGAGTTTGAGTATGAGAATTATTTAAGGGTCCTCAACAAGGGAAAGAAGAGTGAATTTTCCTAAGAGGAAAAAACAAGTGCTTTTATGGGGTCTGCTACATGTTTCCGTGAAGGGGTGGCAATATCACGTGAAGTAGAATTGTGTGTTGTGCCTTCACGTGGCCAACTCACACCATCAATATACAGTACCCCACAAACGTACATAAAGACCCCACATTGGTGGGCCCCTGATTTGAATGTAATAGATTCCCATGTGACGCTACCACCCCTACATTAGGGGTCGTGGTGGAGGCCCTTGTACGTAACGCCACGCTGCACGTGATGGACATGCGCCCGAGAGCCATCCGAATTCAAATATGGAGCGACACATTTTAATATATTTTGAGTAAACATTTTAATATAAATGATATTTAGGGAAAGTTAGATTAATATGGGAGGCATTTCCTTTTATGAATTTAATTTTTTTTATTTTATTATGTTATGCATTTTGAATTTTCAGAAAAATAAGTATATTTTTAGTTGTAATTATTGTTGATGATTATTAAAGTTATTAATATTTTTGGTTAATAAGTCTTGATCTGTAATTTTTCAACAAGGATTTTTGGTTAATAGGTCAGCTTTCTAATTCTTTTATAATAAAAGATATTTTGTGGAAAATTAAGTTATATATATATATATATATATATATATATATATATATATTTTTTTTTTTTTTTTTTCTTTATACTTTTTCTTTTATTGAGAAAAATGTTTTTAATTTTAATTTTTTTTTTTCCTTTTTCTTTTATTAAGGAAAAATTCTTTTAATTTTAAAGTTTTGAGTGTTCATATATATATTGAATCCACAATGTCTGGTATTTAAGTGAATGGGGCTGATAACTACCTTATAACTCTAATCTAAACTATGGAGCTTCTAATTAATGGCCATGGGTCAGTAACAATGAATTTGAATGTGGGACTTTCTATTCACACTTTACATTTTCATAAGTTTATTTTATTATACACTTTATACACAAATATTTTGAAAGTAATATGATTAACATTATTTAATTTAAAAATTAAAATAAATAAATCTTTCAATCAATTTTAAACCAATGTTGATCATGTTATTGCAATAATTTCTCCATCTATTTAACATTTATGTATTCAAGTTAATATAAAGTGAAATGTTGTTTCTGTACTTCCATGTTACTGTTGTTTGTTTGTAGGGTCTTCATGTTAATAAGTTCACTAATTATTATATTATAATTAGTTAGATCTTTATAGATAAAAGTTACGTTTTAATTTAAATTAACATATAAAAATATTTATTTATATAATTTTTTTTTTAATTTTTTACGGTTTAATTTAAAAATATATATATTTGAATAGATATATAAGAAAATGAAAATCATCATTTTATTTTTGTATTTCCATATTGTTGTCATTTGCTTTTGATAAAGCCAACATTTTCTAGAATCGAATACCAATATTTAATATGAATTAATGGGAAATGTACGAAATCAAAGTGATATTATCTATGATGTACATAATCACTATTGAGATTAATATTATGATGTGTTATAATAGTATAATAAATCAATTTAGATCTATTTTAATCTTAAATTTATCAAAGGTCGAGAGGAATCAAATCTCTCGAGGTGTAATTTTTTTCTTTCAAATTTTGCGTTCCAAAACGAGGTTTTCACCTCGAGAGATTTGATCCCTTGATAGATCTGGGGTTAAGATGGATCTAGGCTCGTATTTATTTAAAAATAAAAATAAAAATAAAAAATAAATAAATAAATAAATAAATTAATTAATTAAAATAATTTCTGTTTGATATTAAATTAAATTAAATGAATATTTTCAATTTTATTATTATATATATATTTTCCTCCTCATTCTTAATAAGAAAAAGAGCGAGGAATCAATCAAAGATAACTTTTTCTCATCTTAATTTTGCCACTTTTTTTTAAATCAACACAAAAGATTTCATTAATCAAAAAGTGTTTACATAAAGTATCATATAAAAGTTTACAAACTCTTAACCTAAGCCATCTGTAAC
Source organism: Pinus tabuliformis (assembly GCA_031772625.1). NCBI lineage: Eukaryota > Viridiplantae > Streptophyta > Pinopsida > Pinales > Pinaceae > Pinus > Pinus tabuliformis. The sequence continues at coordinate 938,246,197 of CM062811.1, read as the reverse complement.
GTACTTGAGTGCGTTTATGCTCACAAAATCTATATTATGCTTTAACAAAATCAAAATAGATGTTACTTTGGAAATTCTAGAAGTATATGTGAAGCTAGGAGTGAACCAATGAGTACAAAAGGGAACAAAAAGAAACCCACATAGAGAGCACAAAATAATGACAAAGATACCATAGAGGGAAGTAGAAAGTTGATTGCATTCACCATGAGGATGCTGGTAAGCCATCGAGCCAAAAGTGCTCAACAACCTTGAGAACGACCAAAATCACTAACTACTAGAGAGTTGATAAATCTAGTCAGAGATAACTACCGGGGACAAAGGAGCCCCATTTGCTAAAGGAATAGTGGGAATAGATGGTGTAGTGTTAACCAATGGAATAGGTTGTGCAATGTTGACCAGTGGAGAGTTGATCACTGTTGCAGTGTAAGACGTGTTCCCCGAATCAGAATCTGAATTCGACACAATGGACTTCTCCACCCTTTGTAGAAGTATTAAAATATCATCTAAGTAGTACTGAATGCTTCTAAGAAGGCCTTTCAAATCCTCTTGATCTACAAATATCCTATAGTGGTCCACTTGTTTTTCCCAAATGACCAAACATAATAGGGAATCCAATTGCTAGTAGCCTGCAACAAAATGTAGAAAATTCAATTTTCTCTTACAGAATTTGCTAAGATCTAGAATCCAATTGAATTTGGAATTACCCACTCCAGAATCTAAAAAGTAAGCTTTGTCTCCAAATTCCCGATATTCAAGTTGTCAAATCTCCTTTTTGACCTCCGGGGGAATTATGTCAAATAAAGTTGCCATGGAGTTCCACCAGAAAAAATGCCTAGAGTGAGAACTAGATCTGCTAGTGGAGCCTGCCTTATGGCTTTCCATTCTCTCTCAAGGTGGCATAGCTAGTTGGAGAAGTGCACCAGAAGGACAATGTAAAGTAACCCTAATATTACCTTGAGGGATTTGAAACATGCACGAAACCAAGTTGATAGAGAGAAGATGTGAGGTATTTCGACAAAAGGATATATTAACAACATTAGAGTCGATGCATTGAGATGGATAAAACCCATACCAACTGAAGACTCTTTTAACCAAAAATTCAAAGGGGGTTGAAAACGACATGACCGGGAGGGCTAAACAGAGTCCCAACTGTCGTGACCCTTTCTTGTAACAACCCCGAAATTAAAACATGCAATTAATTAGATCAATTATGCCATTTACAATCAACACACCTCTATTCAACTAATTAGCATAGAAATTTTGATAAATAGGAGCAAAAGCAACTTACTTGCAGCGATGATATTCCTTACTTGTAATTTCGGAGTTGAATCTTGCTAACCGCAACAAAGTTTTGGGGACGACTCTCCACCCAGCTGTAGGCTCAACTACATATAATCTTTCTACAACTGGCCACCCCTGAGCCCTCAATCAACGTACTACTGTCAGGGAATCCTTTGTCTCACAACACTTTTCTCCCAAGAGAATGGATGATGGAATCATGGAATGATTTCTCATCTTTCTCACCGTCTATTAAATAGAGAAAACATTGGAAGGGGAACCGCATGCACACACTCCATGTGTCAATATGCAACTTTTATTTCTTTATTTTAAGTTTAACTTAATTTAGTAATTCTCTTAATATAGTTCTTTCTTATTTTATTCCTTTTTACTTTTTGATAACTTTACTTATTTTTACTATTTTTATAGCTCTTTTAATTTAACTATTTCTTATTTTATTGTACTTTTAGTTAATTTTACTTATTTTTACTATTTTTGTAGTTTATTTATATTTATATTTATTTAGAACTCTAGTATTGTTATTTACTATTTTATTTATTTATTATTATTATATTTTCTTCATTATTTATTATTTATTTACTATTATTATCTTTTCTTTATTGTTTATCATTTATTTTCTTATATTTTAATATTATATTATATTATTTATTATTTATTATTTTTATTATTATTAGGGGACATTACATACTCCCCCTCTTTAAGGAACTTCGTCCTGAAGTTAAGTTGAATTATTTAACATTTTATTTAGTTAGTTATTTATTACTTCATGTTTACCCTACACCCTCTACTGAACTAGTATAACGAGTAGGCATTGAAAGTTTTCACAACACCTGGGAAATCTCAAGGAATCTTTTTCCTTTTTCCCACTTTCGGAACGAGGCATAAGCCTCCCCGGTCTATATCCTAGTCCAAGGCTCGCGCCTGACTCAGACCTCATCTACCCCAAGGCAGGCATCCAGTACGGTACTCCGGGCATCTCGCAAGGTTGGCCCACTCCCTCCACAACTACTAAGGTGCACAACCCCAAGCATCGAAGTCCTTACACCCCCATTATACTTCAGCATCCCAATCCAATACTAGGCACCTAGCCTACAATATCAGGAACTTGGCCTCCTCAAGATGGTCCCATAGCCCCTCAAGAGCTATACAAGACAAAGGAACCATTGGCATATGTAGTGTTGATTGAGTATGTCCCCAGCCCATATGGTGTTACATATTCTCCCTCGCAAGTATGGGCTCCTACAAGATCATCAAATAAACTAGCCCTCTCGGCCCATTTGTGGATTTCCTGTCCATCACCACATCTCAACATACATCCAATGCATTAGCAATAACCATAGTATCATAGAAAATAATCCATATGCCAAATCTTGCATGTCATCCAAATAACATAACATCATTGTTATCACAACAGTCTAAATAGTAAAGAACTACATTCTCTTGCATGTAAAATCTGCATGCAGATACCACATGATTCACATCATAAAATACCCTCATAGGTTATAAAATCAACTTATTTTCATTAAAGATATATCACTACATCACATAATAAATGAACCACATGTCAATTTACATCATATCATAACATCGCGATCCCTATGCATATCATATCCATCATGAGCATTTAACATCATTATCATAACAAATAAATAAATAAGCACCACATATACATCATTAACCTCTCATCAGAACTATTTACATTTACCACATACCATCATATCATGAAACATCATTAATATGAGAATCATCTCAATACTTATCAAATATAGAACAACAATACACTATAAGAATTATTATCATGAATTAATTTCATTTACTTATATAAACAATGAATGCTAACTATGAATTAAGATTATTCAACATCCCTCTAGGATCTATGTTATTTCATGAGTACTATTAGTGTCATGTTTTCATCAAGGTACCAATCAATCATTTCTTGTTCTTTCTATTAGGAAGTTAACCATTTACATCGTAGGTATACTCATCTAAGTACATTGTTAAATTTCAAATGAGTCTCATCATCTTGAGCCTTAATCTCTCGTCAAATATTCTTCCTTCATTGTTAAGATATTACCATTTGTACAATCATTTAAATCATCAATATCAAGTTAAAATTTCATGATCACTATACATATTGTGCTTATCCAAATGACACACATACACGAGGCCATCCTTATTTAAGTCTTATGTTATTATTAACCACCCACATCAGGGCTTGTTGTCCCCTAGTGATTTATCCATCACTTGCATAATTTTCATTGTTCATCCTAAAAAGATTTGCTTATCTCATCAAGTTTCCACTTGATCTCTTTTATCGTAGATTCACCCATGTTCAAGTTGGAATAGGGATTCTTCCACTTTAATTTTCACTCATTAAATATTCAGTTTAGACTTTGAAATGATTGGAACCACTACCATCATTATCATCCATGAATGATTTGGTATGCCCAATGTATTTGGCAATAACTTCTTTCAATACTAATGACGCGCACTAGTAAGTTGTTTTGTATGAGGTAACAATATATCATCAATCCACTTGTGAGTGAAATTTATTCAAGTGCACCCTTTATTAGTTGATTCTCACTTCTTTTGCCAATTTATATGTAATCCTTCTCAAAGTCTCATTATAGAATTTCCAACAATATTTCTTCCTACACTTCATGCTCAATGTTTTCTCATTAGTCTACATCGTGTATTTCTTTTTCAAAAAGTTAAACAATTATTATCCTTGGAACATTTTCCTAGTTTATCACTTGTCATTTCTCACTAATTACAAGTGCTTAGAACTTCCTACAATGACACTTCTAAATTTATAGGCCATCACTTTGACCCTTACCAATCATGTTGACCAATCCACTCATCATATCTTTAAGACAACTTTCTTCTCGATAGAATCACCCCTTCACTTCCTCATACTGAATATTTATAGATATATTTTTATTTTCTCCAATAGTCTTAATTTCCTAATGTTCCATGTCTACTAGCTTCAAAGGTGGAAATATAATTATGGTTTCTTTTCCTCCTATCTTAAATGCATAAAATTGTTACACTTGGAAATGTTGTTACTGCTCCTCTACTCACATAATTTATCTTCCTCCAATCGATCAATTTTATTGTGTATTTAATTCTTTAATCCAATGTTGTCATACATTTCAGGGCCCTTGTAAATTCAATTTCATTAGTTTATTGTTGATGTTCCTTCCTTATATGCATCATCCTTAAATCAAAATTATAGTGATTCTCATCATGTTCTTATATAGAAATAATTATATGATTCCACAACCATTTGCTACCAATTTCTTTTTTTTTCGAAGAATACGTTTAGATTACCAAGTTATGACTTCCAAAATCTTCCATTATGTTCTAAAAAGGGCTACCCGTTCTTATTGATTTCCTACCCTTGTTGTGACACTTTCACTCAGCCACCTTAAGTATCTATCAATAACTATTTTTTTTTCACCTCATTAGTCTAAGTTGGCCATTGTTATGGGGGTTAACATTCATTGTCATTTATTTATTTTTTTGTAAATTCCTCCTTATTCTTCCCATGAACTTCATAGTGCATGCCCATAACATAAGTCAAGTGTGTTCTTGATTTATGAACACCAACACATTATATAAAGTGCATCAAATGGTGATATCACCCCCCTTCCAGGCAAATTATAAGTTGCCCCTGCTTCTTCCCCATCTTTATTTTTCAAGATTATATTGTGACTATGAGTTTAATTTATCCTCCTTCTGAGTTGGTTGTGGTTACAAGGATACCATTCATTATTCTCATTAGAAAATGTGCAAATTCCTCCTCTTTCCTTCCTCCATGCTGCTAATGTTGGAAATCAAACATAGAAACCTTCCTTTCTTTCTTAAGATTGTTGTCTATTTATATATCTTTTTCCACCATATTATTGTAATAATAGGCTTACTATTCTCCCAAAGCTAGTTTCTTGCTATCTTAGGTTTATACTCATTACTTCCATGAAATTGCACCCTTATTTCCTCACATATTCGCCAAATAGCTATTGTCTCTTTAATTCCCATATGATCAAAACTGGTTTTGCATGTTCATGTCAAGCTTTTAGTTTTACATTATTAAGAACATGATATGCATGTCGATTTCTTCATGGATTCATTAGTACATGTCTACTACCATAATTTCATTATCACCTTTATGAAAATCATCATGCTATAGGGGGCATATAAAAGGGTGCCATTTTTTTCTTCTTCTTTTGTTTTGTTTTGGACATATCATTATATCCCTATGTTTTACAATAGGTGTGCACTTCAACCAATTATCCTATTCAAGAATTACATAAAATATCATACTACCCAATTAGTATATATTAAACTATATTACGTAAACCTTCATCTTTATATATTTATATCTTTCGTAAATCATATATGTCAAAATATCCTTTATCACCTAATACAAACAAACCTTTTAAAATCATATATAATATTAATATATATTCATCATAAGTTTCATTATATATGATAAAATTTCAATATACATTATTCTATTATTACAAATATTTTCCAGTTATATCATAAATTAACTCACTTAAATTTTAAACACATATTAAATATATCAACACATTTTTTGATAAATTTAAAATAACAATTAATAGTATCTACATACATACTATGCAATTATATATTATGTAATATATAAAATTGAAAATCATATTAGTTTCCACAACTATTAATTATTACCACTAACTTCACAATCAATCAATTTATTATATAATTTCCAATAAATACAATAAAGTTTTACTTCTTATAAACCTACTCCACTCACACAAAAATGTAATTTATCTCTAACTGCTACTCAATTCGAATTAATGCAGTATTATTTTAATTAAATTACATGTGGTGAATTTGAATTATTGTATCTTATGTGGCAAGTTTATTGTTTTGATCAAAAGTTTACATGTGACAAGTTTCAAATATCAAAAAGTTTAACACATAGTAGTGGTGAAACGACAGGAGGGGGATTCAATCCATTCAGTGCCTCTCCAGGTCAATAGTTTCATGTGAGGAAAACCCTTAATCTTTTGTTTCATGGATAAGAATAGTAAGAAAAAAAAACCAAAGAATGTAAAGAATGGCACAAGAAAATGCGGAAGGGACCGATTCACAGCTAAGGAGGAGAATTTTGAGAAGAGACAAACCGCAGAGAACAAAAGTGTTCGATTCCCGCCTAGGACAAGAACCCTGCGAAAAATAAAAATGGTGAAGGACACTATGACTTTTGAAAAACTGAAACCCTCATCGTCAGAGAAACCAGTAGGAGGTGGATGGTGGTATGAACACGCTAAACCCCAGTTGATGAGATCGCAGATTCAAATCATGCTTAGGTATTCTTCTCATGGAGGAGGCTTTGGTGGAGGCTCAGTGTGTAGGAAGAGTAAGAGTAGCAAGAGGCATAGAAAAAAATTATTTTTAAAAGAGAGCACGTACACACCAATGAACTCGGATTATAATGACATGGAAATTTAAATACAAAATGTCCACATATAAATAGATTATTTTATTTGATAATAATAACAATTTTGTTTTAATATTGTATTTCTATTTAAATCTATTAAAATATATAATTTTAAATTTTCCTTAAATTTTCATAAGGAAAGTGAAATTATTTTTATTAAATATTTTTTCTTTTCTCAAGATAAAACATTGATATATTAGGTTATTTCTCTAACTAATTAATTAACATTATAGACGTCATTAACAATATTAAGAACTCAATTTACATCTAGATTTTTAACTAAAACAAATATGCATGGCACGACTCATAGGCTTCAAGTGTTGTAACTTTGCTCTGATACCATATGTAACAACCCCGAAATTAAAACATGCAATTAATTAGATCAATTATGCGATTTACAATCAACACACCTCTATTCAACTAATTAGCATAGAAATTTTGATAAATAAGAGCAAAAGCAACTTACCTGTAGCGATGATATTCCTTACTTGTAATTTCGGAGTTGAATCTTGCTAACCGCAACAAAGTTTTGGGGACGACTCTCCACCCAACCGTAGGCTCAGCTGCATATAATCTTTCTACAACTGGCCACCCCTGAGCCCTCAATCAACGTACTACTGCCAGGGAATCCTTTGTCTCACAACACTTTTCTCCCAAGAGAATGGATGATGGAATCATGGAATGATTTCTCATCTTCCTCACCATCTATTAAATAGAGAAAACATTGGAAGGGGAACCACATGCACACACTCCATGTGTCAACATGCAACTTTTATTTCTTTATTTTAAGTTTAACTTAATTTAGTAATTCTCTTAATATAATTCTTTCTTATTTTATTGTACCTTTTGTTAATTTTACTTATTTTTACTATTTTTGTAGTTTATTTATATTTATATTTATTTAGAACTCTAGTATTGTTATTTACTATTTTATTTATTTATTATTATTATATTTTCTTCATTATTTATTATTTATTTACTATTATTATCTTTTCTTTATTGTTTATCATTTATTTTCTTATATTTTAATATTATATTATATTATTTATTATTTTTATTATTATTAGGGGACATTACATTTATGGTCGATGAGTGCTTTAAATAGGAAAGGGAAGGAAAGATCAACAATAATATGAGGGACTGATGTTCGTGAGGAGGAGGGTAAGCTAGATACAATAATTGTGGCGAAGGCTATTACTTTGCAACCTATGTTATACCATGGTGAAGACAAATCCTGTGTAAACATGAAAAAAGACAAACCCCTCCAAATCGACATCCTTGGAAACAAAATAAACCCATTTGTAATTTTGGAGAAGCAAATAAAGATACATCGTTAAAACCAAATGGAAAAAATTACCCGGGTACTAGACCCATCACACCAACACTGGGTAGTTGAAAGAGATACTTAAGAAATCAAGGCCTTGAAGCATCGATAAGGGGAGAACAACCACCAGTTTAAAAACTAACATTTAGGCTGCACCGTGTAAGAATAGAATAAAAAACATTGACTACGAAATCTTAGCAAATAGAGGGATTCTCTATCCTTAAGACCTTCCCTCCACCGAATATGGAAGAATGGTTGTCGACACATCAAGTAGGCCATACCAAGCATGAGAGAACAAAACAAAACCTATGACCTTACAATGTTACAGAACTCACTACAGAATATCAAATACCAGCGACACCTGTTACATAACCCATGCCATTTATAATCACACGAAGAGGAGCCATTGCATGTCGTTGAAGGACCATTACGCTTCTAGGGAAGGTGGTGTCGCTTCTAGAGATAGCCTCAGATTGCTTACAAGACCAGTGCCTAGAACATATAGATTTTGTGTGTCTCATATGATTCTTAGGAAACATGAGACATCACATATATTTTTGTACATATATATATTCATAGATATAATAAAAAACATGGGTTGGTTCATTCATCTAAAGGTGTAAGCCATGTATTTCTGGTACTTCTTCACATATACAACTCATAGAAATATATGTATAAACTAGTGGAGGCCGAGTAGTTCAAGGACCTACAGTTTAATAATCTTTGGCAGAGCAATGAGAGAAGATAAGGAGATAGAGTAACTCATCACATAGAGCTTGAAGCATCAAGAATTCTACACTCATTGCATAGAGCTTGAAGCCTCCAGAATTCTACATTTATCTGAGTTAAACGTGGACATAATGGATGAAAGAGGATTGGGTGTGATAATTCATGGAGTGAAATTTTAAAGATATAATCTCAAAGATCCATATAGGCATGTGCATTAACGAGTCAATACAAATGAATTTGTAAAAACATATGGTTTCTAGCAGCTACGATTGCCTGAAATTAGAGAGGAAACATGAACATAATGGAATTTAAACAGAGGGGTAACATACTGTAGTACTTGAAGGAGGAATCACCACCATTTCCTTAATATTTTGAAAGATGCATATCATAAATTCATACAGTCTCGAAAATCACATGTAGTTCTTTCTTTAGGATTCTGAACCTCTGTGAAATGTTGCTTCCCACTATTTATATGGAGCGGGGAGAATTGAAAAGTAATTACAACAAAATATCTTAGCTGAGCCTCAGTTGTCAGATCGACTAGCTATCTCGGCCTGGGATGACTTTGTGGCCCAAAAACGACTACAAAATATTAATTTCTTCATTAAATGGCGACGCATTACAGGATAAAAAAACAAGTAAACAATCAGATGAAAATGCCAACAAAATATCTCCATGCCCATCCCTGTGATTGCCTTTGCTTCAGGTTGTTGCTTGTCCATGCCCGGGTCTCCTGTGCCGCTCAGCTGATTCCTCTCGCTTCTGCCTTTACTGCTCGAATCGTTCATTCTCCAAATCTGGGAGTGGTTAATTATTGGTTTCATTCCATAGTATAGAAGAAGAGGTCACCTGAGGTGGTACTTCGTCTTCCCTTTACATGAAGCACCATGCTAGATCATCAAGTCCTCCTGAGCTTCCATGTCTTCATTTACTCTATCAGTGTCGACCTTGGTTTCATGTCACAAGGGGCCTTACAGGGTCATCCCATGCCGATTTTTGAATGCTCCATCTCCTCTCTTAAATGCCTCAGTTGCCAACCCACCACGCCTTTAAAGTTCTGCATTACCTCGTCGTAGAGTTATCGCATCGGGATTTCCCATTAAAAGTCCTTATGGGACGGGGCATTCCGATCCACTTTAGCCCCTTTTTCTTCATGTGATCGGGGCATATGACCAGGTGCTTAGTCCTCGTGTGCTAGGGCATTTGAACTCCCCTCTAGGGGTTTTTTTCCTTTGTTACATGGAATCCTGCATATTGGTGATTTTTATAATTTAATCATTAAAATTATAAATAACAACCTAGATCCATCTTAATTCCGGATCTACTAAGAGCTAAGAGAGACCCAATATCTTTTCACTTTAAAATAGATTTGCATCTCAAGAGATTTGATCCATTTAAGTGCTTGGTAAATCAATATCTAAGATAGATCTAGGCTAGTTTAATTCCCCCCTTTAAACAAGTTATATCCATATGAATACCATGGGTCAATACCATCAATTCTCATACAATGGGTCAATACTACGGATGAATACCAAAAAATTATTTTTATTTTAAAGTTATTTATTATTATTATTTTTATTTTATTTTAAATGAGTACAAATGTTTTCAAATAGGATTATTTTTATTTTATTTTCACCAAATTAAAATGTTTATATTAAATTGATGATGATGATGATGATGATGATGGTTAATGTCCACTGAGACCAAACTTTGGTATATCGGACCTAAAGAAATGAATTATTTAGTTTGATTTAAGATCTTATTCCTATGCTCAAAAAGCTTGGAGAGAAGCTTCCCGAGCTCACTGTAATTTTGATAACGTAAAAGGCTAGGAAGGTCAGTATTGCAACAAATATTTTGAAACTGAGATCTAATGTGGTTGTACGCAGGGCACTCTAAGAGGAAGTGATTTTCATCCTCAATGTTCGTACTCTCACAGAGATGGCAGAACCTTTCCATCCATGGTGTTTTAGGAACTGCCCAACAACTCGTTTCACTATGGAGCTCATGAGAGTTCGTTCTAAACTTGGCTATATTAATTTTCTTCTTTGAGCTAGTTAAAACAGAGAGATACTTTCGATATTCTAGGGTGGGGTTGATGACCTCCTTATAATATCTTAATTTTCTTTTAGCTGCTAAATATTTCTCACACCACATTTTTTCTTTGAACTTAGAAGTAACAACATTATTAATGTTATTAATGTTTTGCAATGCAACATTCTCATCGATCTCCCAATAGTTTAACCAGACCCTAGTGTCTTTATACCAACCTCGTTTGAGCCTTAGGTGGTTTTGGCTGGAATTTAAAGCTAGCTTAGGAAGTCTATGGTCTCCTATGTTATTGAGTTTGTGCTTGTACAACAGAAGCCTAGTCATAGCTAGGCTCTCAATAGGGGAAAGACCCACTTCTATAAGGAGAATAGGATAGGGTGTGTTGCTTTTAATTTTGAGGTTATATGTTATAAAATGCTTCTGGATTTGCTCAATCTTTCTCCAGGATTCTCTAGAGATGCTACAACCCCAAACCTCACATCCATATAAGATAACCAGAGTGACTAAAGTTTCAAAGAGGAACTTCTTTCTATCCCACATTACGAGGTTTGCCGTTTTACAATTATTTTCAAGACCAAAATAAACTTTCCATCCCCCATTAATCCTTTTCTCAATGCTATAGTTCCAGTTGAGCTTGTGATGAATATCAACTCATAGGTACTTGTAGGAAGACACTTCCTCCAAGTTACTATTGTCATACATAAAATTAGCGTAAGTGTACTTCTTGGATTTGATAATCATAACTTTTGTTTTGTTAGTGTTAACAATCATACCCATGGTAGAGCAGAAATCCTTAAGAAGTATAAGTTGCTTATCAAGATCAGATGGGCACCGTGTGAGAAGAACAATATCGTCAGCGTAGAGAAGAAGGATGATGACTATTCCAGCTAAGATTGTGCCAGCGCATCCTGCTTCCTCTAAACAACCTTTTAGCTTGTCGATGTAAATGCCAAATAGGGTAGGGGAGAGGGGCAACCTTGTTTAACTCCGATATTACTCTTAATATCTTTCGACCAACCCTCATTGCTCTTTAACTTGGCAATTACATTCTCTTATAACCTTATAGCGGCAGCTCTCAACTCAAAAGGAACCTTTAGCTCTTCTAATATGTTCCAAAGGTTGTTTCTAGGAATCGTATCGAAAGCCTTTCTAAAGTCCACAAAACAGCAAAAGAGATTGGATTTATCATTGTGGCATTCCTCCACATTGATCCTAAGTGTAACAAGGTGGTCTATTGTTGAGTGCTGCTTTCTAAAACCCACTTGGCCTTTAGCCCGCTTACCTTCACTTTCAAGCCATATGCTCAACTTCCTTTCCAAAGTAATACCATATAACTTGGCTAGGAGAGGGCTGATCATAATTGTCCAATAATTAGAGGGTGTCCCCACTTTTAAAAATAGGGATAATGAGGCTTTGAGTCCATGGTTTAGGGAACCCTTGCTTGACCGCTTGATTGAAAAGCTTGTGAATGTCGGGGATGAGGACAGGACCTCCAATTTTTAAGATTTCTGCCTGCTAACCTTCAATGTCCTTAGCTTTCCCATTAGCCAAGCGATTAACCCCAAAATCAATGTCTTCTAATGAGAAAACTTCTTTCGTTGTGAGCAGTGTTTCAAAGTTATCCATGACGATTGGAGATTCATAAAGCTTTTTAAGATAGGAATTCCAATCGTGTAAAGCAATTTTATTATTATCTTTAGTTTTCCTAGTTAGAATCTGCCTCCAAAATTTCTTAAAAGCTACCTTAGAGAGGTGTAAGAGATTCTCGTCTTTTACGAATATACTACCTTTTTATATTATGTTACACATCTCTACCACATTTTAATTTTAATTTTTTTATACCAAATTAAAATATTTATAACATATTATCTTATACATCTTTATAATAAATTAGAAAATACCTCTTAATACAATAATTTTTAAATTTAATTTTACAATTCAATCTAAATTAATATAAATATTGTAAATTTCAAATTCATTTATAAATTTATTTATACATTCCTTTTTGGTAATGGATAGTTTTACAAAATTTGTCTAAAGGGTCACACTAACTCTAATTTAGTAGATTAATGATCATATAAGGGTTTTTGCCCTGATAAATTTATTCGAATTATATTAATCGAATCTTATATAAATTTATGGGTTTTTTTCTTTTAACAAGATAGTGGAGTGAGAACTCATAATAGTGATTTTTATAATAGTGGAAATTGTTTGTAAGTGGGTTGAATGATAAAAAGCATGGGTTTGTTTTTAAGTTATAAATTGAAATTTTCATTTCAATACATTTTAATTTTCAGATTCGTAGGTTAAAGAAGATCTTATATATAAATTTACGGTTTTGTATTTTTAACAAGGGGGGCTGCGACGCAGCGAGTCCCTGCGTGAAGTTGAGCCTGTCAACTATGAACTGAGTTTGAGCCTGTCTATTACGCACTACAAAGTAGAGGAAAACACATATCAATATATAGTCAATGGCATAAAACAATGAACCTAAATCTAAACTGCGGCAATTGAAATTTTGTAAGCAGAAACTGTGGACCTTCCAAGCAAACCACAGTGAAAACGAGTTGCTTCCATGCTTATATGCCGCTGCTTCCATGCTCATTGATCATTAGTAGAGGAGGATAGGTACATAGTGAAATTAACTATATGCATTTACACCGAGTTCTTTTGACCTTTGAACGGTTCTGCAATTTTCTGTGAGAACTGGCAGCTTCCAAAAAATGCACAATGCTATTTGTCTCCGCAGTGGAACCTGATCTTTATTCCTGAATGCCTCCTACACCCAGATTTTAAATCTGTTAGCAATTGGTCTGACTCCTGCGCAGTGCGTACAATGTTTCTTGGCAGCGACAATAAATTCCTGAATTCAGCCACTCATATTTGTAAAATTATGCTCATGCCTGTTATGAAAAGATGTCAATTAATAAACACGTATGTTATTAAATTTTTAATTAAATATATGAAAATGCACAAATGCATATAAGAGTACATTTTCGGCGGTGTTCAATGGTTACATCAAAGAAAAAGTTTGGTTACACGATAATAATAATTATCGAGGATAATAATTACCAATGTTGAAAAGGCATATATCGTCACAGGCTAAATAGAATTATGTTGGATATGAGAGTTGCATGGTATTCGGTATCCAAAAAATGTTCTTGAAAATCCCACTCGGTCATGATGATTTTGTAACGATCAGCATACAGAATTCCATGCGGAGATAATTATTTCCATCGTGCCTGAATTAACTGTCCTTTTAAACAAAAATACCCACATAGATTTTTATAGATCAGAGTAGAATGTTGTTATAGCTTGATGGAAAATAGGAAGTGAATCCCGTGCACCTGGACTAGTGATCCAAACAAGATAAAATTCATGATGTAGCAAAATTGCATTCTTAAATGAATTTTGTTATCAATTTATCGAACTGCATCGATCAATACCATCAATTCTCTGAGGAAACTGTACACAACAAGTTTTCTTCCCAAGAGAATGATCCATGAAAAAACACGAACAGACATTGACTTAGCAAGAGCTTCGACTTGACATGGGCGCGACATTACAAGTGGCATGAAATAACATGCATTGATTATACTTATATGTACTTTGATATCTATGCTTTGAAATTTGAATACTATATAAATATTCATAAGTTAGTAAACTCGTGAGAAATAGCGTACAATAAGCATATTCCTAACTAATACCAACATAATTAAGGCGATGGGTTGGAACTTAGTTCTTCAACTCCGGAGGGTTGCTTCTGAGATTGGTCGATGGGGGCACAACGATATACACGACAACGTCTGAAGCCAGAGGTTTTGATAATATTTGTTTCGGAGCTCTTGTTCCCATTGCTGACAGTAAAACATTGTATTTAGTTCCCAGAAATGAATGTCCATTGTTTGGGTTATATCGTGGTCATGGCACACATATGCTCATGTCTTTCGCCTGACACGTGACATTACTCCCTTTGAAGGCATAAGATACATACATATGCCCCAAGCTATATTATGGTCTCACATATATAAGTATATGGGCGCGCGAGAGAATCTATATTCCAACGCCACGAATTCTAACGCGCAGGTGAACTACATTCATCCCTTTGCATGTATTGTGAACAGTTGTCAATATAGCTTTAAGCTTCGCGAGCAAGTGACATTTGCGTTGTCTTCGTAAGTTCTATGACGGTTGTAAGCACTTTTAGCAAACACTCGATGCGCGTACAGACCTAATCTTCCAATTTCTTGGAGAAGGGGTGGGATCAAAGAAATTTACAAAAACTGATCAACAAACGTTCGATCGAGCTTCGAGTAACTACGCCTCGCACGTTGCGGAACTTTTCCTTCCCGTCAATCTTTTCCGGTCATTTCGAGGTTTTGAACGTTGCAGCGGTATACATAAAGATTTGGATCCATCCGTAACCTCGAAGCCGCGTTGCCGCAGAGACAAGGCTCGCGAGCTTCTTTGGTGCAGATTTTTATCCCAGTAGATCTGAATTTCGCTCAATTTCGTCCAGATTTGGTCTCTTTTTAAGCGCCGGAGCTTCATTGATTTTCACGGTATAGAATTTGGCCCCGAATCGCCTTCTTTCTTGCTCTGAGAAACTCCGATTATTGTATTGCTTTGCATTTGCCGATCAGGGGTTTTGTTTAAATGTTCGCAATTGAATGATATTTGAAGAGTTTCTGCATCGTAAATGGTTAAAGACTACATAGATTTGCTGTGTAACTCGCGATTTTAAGGCGCTCTGCTCTATTTTGTTCATAGATTTTTATGTTTTTGAATTTTTTCCTGCGTGTCGGGAGTCCAATTTAGCTTTCTTTTGATTCAATATTTGCAAATCAATGGCGACATCTGTTTGATTGATTGAAAATGTTGGATTCATAGAAGCGGAGGTTTGATTTACAAGGATTTAGTTTCCAGGTGTTTGCTGACGTTTAGGATGGACACATCGTTTTAGCTAACAATCTTAGAACAGTGACTGAAAGAGATGAGACATGCGATCCAACCACATTGCGAACCGTCTCTAGAATCTATTCGCGCCCAGTTGATTGAAGGAAATGGAGCAGACACAGGCGGAACCTGGTACTGTGCTTCACGCTGTTCGCTGGTCGAACAGCTTGTGCCACAAGCTTTGAAGAAAAAAAGTGAAAACGAAAACGAGCAATGGCTATGCCCAGTTCAGCGACTGGCGGTGGCGCACAAATGGTTCCGGCAACCCCTTCTTTTGCCGGTGAGTCATTTATCTCCCTTTTATCTCCTTTGTTGCCATTTAGCCCCTTTCGGTAGCAAAGTAGGGTCAATTGTTGTCGCAGGAGAATTTCCTGTCCTTTAGAAATTTCTGAAAATGGGTTAGAAATTTCTGAAATTTGTATTCGAGATAAAGATAATTATTATCATGTATCATATATTTTTAGAATCTGTAATCAAGAAGATATTTCTAGAATCTGCTATCTAGATAAGGAAAACTTACAGTTTGTCATGGATTCGATCTTTCTAGAATCTGCAATAAAAAATTCTGCAATCACAGTGTGAGATTATATATTTCTAAAATCTAGCAAAATAAAGATATAAATTTACTGTTAATTCATAAATTTACTGCTGATTCATGTGCAGCTTGTCATCTGATACAAAAGCATTCCATAGACAGAAGGAAGCACACTGTTGGTACTAACTGACCTATGGTGGAGCTATGCCGCCTGAGAACTGTACTTCAAAGCTTCCCTGCGCAGGCGACAGGTTGTCACGAAGGAAGAATGCTTACATTAATAGCCAGCCCCAGGTTGATCGGAGGGAACGAGTCTTACCCTTTCATTTATTTATGCCTGGAGCGCAGGGCCGATGAGCTTAGGTACTATAGAAGCCACAATGAGCAAAATACCGTGGCAGGCGTACATGTAACGATGGCGCATGAGCTTGCAGGTGTACGGCGGTGCTACATGAGGTGGCAAGCATACAGCGTGCTGTAGCAGGGTACATACAATAGCAGTGGTATTAATCTCTAACATTAAACGCTAGAGGATTAATGCTAGCATTACTTCATGCACGAGTGAACAACAGCTTGTTGTAATTACCTGTACTCCTCCTATAACCTATGCTTTTTGCCTCACATCAGCTTTGGTTTTCGGCATGTAGCTTGGGTTTTTTGGAAAGAGGCTAAATAAGATCAAAAAGCAGGCTCGGGAATAAAACTTTGGGTAATTGCTGATGACCAGGGACAAATAGCAGGTCAACTAATGCTATATCAGCGGCGAACGATTACTATAGTCCATGCCTGAGGGCAGGGACTAATAAGATAGTGGAGTGAGAATTCATGATAATGGGGAGGAGAAGATCTTATATATAAATTTATGTTTTGTTTTTTTAATAAGATAGTGGAGTGAGAACTCATGCTAATAGGGAGGAGGGAAGCGGAAGAAGATCTTATATAGATTTATAAAATTGATATTTTAATATATTTTAATTTCAAATTTTTTAGGTTTAAGAAGATATTTTATATAAATTTATGGTTTTGTGGGAGGAGGAGTGACTTAAAAAAAAAGTGTTTATGTTTAAGTTATAAATTTGAAATTTCAAAAATAAAATTGATATTTTTCAATAAATTTTAATTGGAGGATGATGAGGAGGAAGATATTTTTAAATTATAAATTGAAATTTTATGATATATTTTAATACATTTTAATTTTCAAATTTTTAAGCTAAAGAAGAACATCATATATAAATTTATGGTTTTGTTTTTTTAATAAGATAGAAGAGGAGGGGGAATTTTCAAATTTATAAGTTAAAGAAGAAGATCTTATATAAATGTATGGTTTTGTTTTTTTAATAAAATAGAGATAGAGATAGAGATAGAGGGGCAGGGGGAGTGGCAGGGGGAGGGGTTGAGTTGAGAAGGGGGAGGGGAGGAGTTGGAAGAGTTGGAGCATTAGTTTTCATATTAGTGGGGTATTATTGGGTAGAGAAGTAGCATAACAATGTCATTGTCAATGTCAATGTCAGAGCATAAGTTGGAGCATCAGTTTTGGTATTAGTGGGGTATTATTGGGTAGAGAAGTAGCATAACAATGTCATTGTCAGTGTCAATGTCAGAGCATTCAATGACATCACACAATTAGTTTTTTTTTAAATGAATTCTTAGGCAGTGACAAATACGAAAAATAAAACTCCTTCCACTAGGGGAATCATTTCCCATTAGAGTTCGTTCCAGAAAATTATAAAATTACTTTTGGAAAATAGGAAAATTCAGCGTTCTATAATGCAAAGTCAATGCACTTTGACCACAAAACTATTGCTATAGTCACTAGCTAGGCAATGACTAATAATTCAAATTTTTATTAGATTTAGAAAAAAACATAGTTATTAAAAGGATTCAATTTAATAGTGGAATATGAGGAGAAAAAGGTTTGGTTTGATGAAAATACATAAAGTATTTGATATTGTGAGAGTATTTTGTAATAGTTGATTTAAAAATTTAATTATAGCAAAAAAAATTTATTCTTATTTGTTTAATGTAAAAAAATTATAATAAACACTAAAACCAAATATATTAATAAATATGTTTTAAAAATTAAAATTTTAATTTATTATTTTTATATATATAGCAAAGATTAGAACGAATTCTCATGAGCTCCATAGTGAAACAGGTCGTTGGGTAGTTCCTAAAACACCATGGATGGAAAGGATCTACCATATATGTGGGAATAGGAACATCGAGGATGAAAACCACTTCCTCTTAGAGTGCCGCGCGTACAACCACATTAGATCTTAGTTTCACAATCTTTGTTACAATACTGACCTTCCTAGCCTTTTACAATGTCAAAATTATAGTGAGCTCGGGAGGCTTCTCTCCAAGCTTTTTGAGCATAGGAATAAAATCTTAAATCAAAATAAATAATTTGTTTCTTTTGGTCTTACTGAACGTTAACCATCATCATCATTATCATCATATAATCTTCAATTAACATAAAGTTATGTATATATGGACGCATCAATGTATTAATACTTGTTTTTATCATTACATTGTGATTTTGGTTAATAGTTTGAGTTAGAAGCATGGTTTAAACACATCCATCCAAAATTGGATTGTTAAGTCTAGTTTTAAATTTATCACATTTAGTTATTTGATAAATTTGAGTAAAATGATCATTTTTAATAATTTTTAATTATAGTTTATAATTTAATTTAGCTTATGACCCGCATTTTTATTTTTATGAGAATCGAGTTGGAGGCATGGGTTAAATACACCCATCCAAAATTGTGGAGTTAATTCCTGTTTTAAATTGATCACATTTTTTTTCTCTTCAAAAAAATTATTAGATTAAACAATAATTTTGGATATTTAATTATTGTTTTAAATTTTTCACATTTTTATTAGATTGGATAATATTTTGATAAATTTGAGTAAAATGATATTTTATAATTTAAAAAAAATGAGATGAATTAGAAGCGGATTTGAATGATGACTCATTATTCTTCTGAGAAAATGTAAAACAAACTCAATAAAACATAAAGAAAAATACATCATTATCATAATAATAATAAAATATTTGATGATAAACCGTACTTGTTGGTTTGAAACAATCGGCCAAAAAAAATGATCTCATGTGATTTTTACCAAAAAAACTTCACTTTAAAAATACTATTTTACATTTTCACTCCAACTATTAAAATATAAAAAAAAATGCATCGTGTATTTATGACGGCTCTTGGGCGTATGTCCATCACGTGCAGCGCGGGTCACGAACAGGGGTCTCCATAACGACACCTAAGGAAGGGGCCGCCACCACATGTGTTGGTGGTCACATGGGACTTTATTATATTCAAATCGTGGGGCCTACCAAAATGGGATCTTTGTGTACGTTAGTGGGGGTAACTGAATAGTGGGGGTGTGAGTTGGCCACGTGAAGGCACAACACACAATTCTACATCACGTGATATTGCCACCCCTTGGGTGAAACAACGAGGGGACCCCATAAAAAGAGTTTGTTACTCCTAGGGAGATGCACTCTTCTTTACGCTTTAGAGGGCCCCCGGAATTTTTTATTAAATTACAATCCAACCTTAGCATTAGTAAAAAAATGAAGGTTTTGTCTCTTGCATAATTCCCTCACTCTTATTCACACATCCCCAAGGGGATAGTGAGCATTGTACATAAAACATTATTCCCTCACTCTTATTCACACATCCCCAAGGGGATAGTGAGCATTGTACATAAAACATTCTCTACAGTGGAAAATTTAATTAATGTAATAATTCTGCAACGGAAAAGAAGTGCATGTTAATTTTTTTGGGGGTTAGTTTGCTAATAAGGGGAATTGTGCTTCTCTATATCCAGATAACCTAAACACCTTGGATGTCGGTGTTTGTGGATAAAATGACTTCTTTATTGTTGCCCCACAAATCATGGTCATGTCCCCTGTCTCTTCACGTGGGCATGCATATATCATTTATTTGACTTGGATGAACCTGTTTTTTTAATATTTGAATTTTGATGGATATATTGGGAAATATACATATAAATAATAACATTCCATTTTATTAATTAATTTCTATTAATATTATTTATTAGCTACTTCAAAATATTCAAATTTATTTTTATATTAAATTACTATTTATAACTTTAAGGGTTAGTTAAATTAGGAGTTTTTTTTAATTTAAAAAAATTTATGGACTCGAGATTAGGTTTTGCTAATAAGTCTCTTGGGATGTGAGACTTTTAAATCTTCACTGAATCTACCCAAATACTTCCATGGAAGTAGTGACCAAAGTGTATGTAAATCACACTTGTAAAAATTAAATTAAATCAAATTCATATATATTTTAACAATTTTCTTTTCCTATTGAGTTAACATATTTCAATGTTTTGGGATGTATTTCATACCATCCATAAAAATAAAGGTTTAATTTGTACCATATATAGGAACAAAAGAGAGTAAAGAAAATTTAATTTAATATTTTTATTTAGACTTTTATGAATTAAATTATAATGGAAGATGTCCCTATTGTGTAAAGGGTAAAAGAAATGAATTAATTTTTAATCTCCTTTACATTTTTTTCTTTTTCTTTTCTTTTTCAATAAATTGATTATTATACATTTCATGTGAGTTTTTTTTCTTTAATTGATACCTTGTATTAAAAACAAAAAAACTAAGATTACATTTTTGCCACATTATCTTATGAAGATTTTACTCTTTTTCAAACCACATATTCCTAATAGAATAACATTTTTCCAAATATTAATGTTACAAAAATTAAAAAAACACCATGCTATGCCAAATCCAACATATAAAAAACTAAGACTTGAATACATTGTAAAAGCATAAGCTTTCTTGACTGGGTTGAACCATAATTAAGCAGGCAAAAAGCAAGAAAACTAATAGAAAATGCATTTTAATCATTTTTAGAGGAAGAAATCAGCGTGGAAGTCCTTGCCTTGAGCCTGGTGGATCTGGTAGATCCTCATTATCATATTCACATAGAATATGCCCCTCAACATGAGCAAGATGAGCATCAACTCTATCCAAGAAGAAGCATTGATTTATGAGCATTCTCTTGATCATCCAGGGTGGTGAAGACATTATACCACTCCCGACAAGATTTCCATCTGTCAATGCAAGGCCATAGAGTTTAGATATTGCTTCTTCCTTCTCCTGGTGTGCCCAAGGTCAGGAACCCAAGTAGACATATCCTCCAAGATTTCTGAATCAGAGTGGGATTGTCTCTCCACCCCAACTTGAGTTTCCAATTTACATATCTCTTTCCTTGTTTCCAGGGGAACTACATTAAAGTATGTGGCAATCGAGTCATGAGTGAAAATCCTCACTCATCTCTATCCCAATGGACCACTGCCCCATCCCCCATGCCTACAACACATTTGATGCCCAGGTGGCATGTCCAAAGCTGGGAGGGCATACCTGAAGCAACTACTATAAATACATCTGCTTGTAAAAAAACAAGAAATGAAACTAGACACATCCACAATAGAGCCAGAGCTCCAACCCACTAAATCATCACCGAAACTTGTGACACGAACCTAGGACCCGAGGTAATCAATTGGGTATTGTACAATAGTCCAAAATGCCTCTGAAAAGGACCCCTTCCCCAACACCATTAAACATATCCCCAAACACGTAGAACAATCAACCCAAGCCACAGAAAACTCTCGGACACATAGGAAGCCAAGACCAAAGCAGTCCCCTAGCCCGCTGCATGCTAGGGTTCCAAACTTTAAACTAGAGACCTCAACACCAAATATACTCCAATCCTACCACCAACACCCTTGCGGGCTAGAGAGCCCTATCTTCACCGTCACTACAATAGACCTAAACCAAAATGCAAAGCACTATTCACCACCAAATTGAACAGAAAGCTCCCGTAGGGACGTTGAGGACCTAGCCTCACCTCCTCCTTTCAATCCACCACTAACTGCTTCACAAGGCATCGTTTGGACGTGCTTATAATAGGTCGAGGCTATCTGGGGTCTTGCATGTGAATTTGTGTAGGGGGTTGGCCACACCCCATCATTATAAATGTACATCATATCCAAGGGTGGTAGGCACATCCCTTGAAGCCCCCTCATTACTTACATTAACACCCCCATCAGAGATTCATGTGAGTTAATTTTAACTTAATAATAATGAATTTTTTTGTCCTTTGGTTTTACAAACTTATTAGAGTGAGGAGTGAGAAGGACCATAAAATTATAATTATAATCATAATGATATATAAATATAAAAATTCAAATTTGATTTATTAGAGGATAAAAAATTGAGTTATTGGGGATCTTAGAAGCTAGGGTTTTGTTTAGTAAAGACTGTACAAAATGATTTAACAAACAAATAATGATATATTGGATTATAAATTAAAGTGGAGAAAGAATGTTTGAAGCATTGTTGACTTTAGTGAGTTTGGTACGGTTCTTAAGAAGTTTAGTAAGTAATTAAAAATATTAGGGTTTTGTTTTAATAGATGCCCATGGGTTTGAAGTCTAATAGTAGCTTGTAAGTAAAGAAAAAAAATACATTAATGATTTGGAAACCCATATGCCCTTGTATTGAGCGCAAGTACATATCTATAACTCCGAAAAAGACTCCAATAAGTTGGTAATCTAAGCATTCATGAAACCCATGAGAAATTAGAACAATGTAAATGCAAAATAAGAATAAGTCTTATAAGGAATTGTTGTCTTCTTAAGGGTACAAATTTGGTTAATCTCATTAACCATTGTTGAGTACATGGAGAATTAAGTGCCCAAGTCACTAACTTGCATGAATCCATGAGAAATTAGAGCAATGTAAATGCAAAATAAGAGAATAGGATTTTATATGAAATTGTTGTCTTCTTAAGCAGACAAATTTGGTTAATCTCCTTAAACATTGTTGAGTACATGGAGGATTAAGTGCTCAAGTGAGTGACTTGCATGCATTAGATCCCCACGCTAAGTTGGACTTTCAAAAATTAGAGAGGAAATTAAAACAATTACTAATTATTGGAGATGGAACAATTACTAATTATTGGAGTTGCATGAGAGAGGAAATGTTGAAAGGAAGGACAATGTGAAAAAAACATTAGTGAATATGTTGTGGACGCATTTGGTGGATTTTAAATTTTGTGTTATAAACAAAATGAGAAATGTTGTATGAAGTAAAAATATTTTTGATGAATAAGGCACATCTCTAAGTTTATTTTGACAAGGTTGTTGACAATTTGAGTTGGGAAGAGGTGTAAATGTTGGGCACATAACTCCATGTGGTGTGGTTTTGGCCAACTACACCAAATGCATTTTGTAAACTAGATGAGAAAGATTGTGGAATGACTTCGTAGAGTCATGAATCAATTTAGGTCATGAAAGCAATGCGTGGTTGAGAAGTGCATAAGTGTTGGCTTGAGGGGGCTTGGACCCAGGTTCAGAGTTAGTTGCTATAACCAACAAAACCCTACACTATCGGCCCTTTTGGCAACAACCAGCATAGCGCAGGTTGCAATCTCACCCGAGGCAGTGTTGGGGGATGCTAGAACTAGGTTTCTGCATCCAAAAGGCTATGTGATGTGGGGTTAAGTCATTTCTTCAGTTTCAAGCCTGATCTTACCTTCACAAATCCTTGTTCGAGGAATTTCCAAAGTTACAGTGATTTTCAGTTAAACAGAGTTATTAACTTCGCGTAAACATCTAATTATGCATAAAATCACATATAATAGTAGATCCAGATCTTCGCGAAGCAATAAATATGAAAATACATATAACTATCATTCAAGTGCGCGTAAATATAGAAAACACTTAAGTATACAAATTGAACATAGAGTTGCTTCAAATATTCTTTATTACTTTAGATCTTCCTTATACAAAATTGTCAGACCCTATGCACATAGTTGCAGGGGCCCACGCACTCAGTTGTGTACCTTACCAAGGTCTTCACGCACTCAGCTGCAAGAGCCTTCCCCTTCACCAAAAATACAACAAGATCGTACAGACTCAAAACATATCAAATCTCATCCTATGGATTTTTCTTAGACTCGCTAAGACACCATTTTATACACTTTTTTTCCCATTACAATACCATGGTCCGCAAACCATGGATGAATCTCAAAACAATACAAAACTAAGGGGCTTGACTTCTAGTGACCTGCGCTCCTCAAATTGCAGAGACTTACAATATTTTAACAAAATTTGACCTAGGGGACCCCGTCCCAACAATAAGCAATTCCTATGGTGATGGAGAAAGAGAGACAAATATGATAATAAAGTGAAGGTGTTTAATGTATCATAGTAGAAGAATATTTGATGAGAAACAATCATTCATTTCCATATACTTTATGTGATATAGTCATAATATTTGTTGACTTGAAGTTGTGAACACTCACAAAAATGAAGAATGGAAAGTTAATGAAGATAGTGGAAGTAAGATAATGATGATGATGATGTGGGAAATAAGTTGATCTTGTGGAATTACTCGTTTTCATGTGGCAAACTGATTTTGACAAACATTGAGAAGGTGGAAATCATGACATGCAAGAATGGTAAGGATGCCATGGTTAGTGATGAGGTGGATGTATGGACAATCTTAAGGCATTGGTTTTTCACTTTAATGATTCTGCTTGAATTCCATGTGTGTTAGGTTATCCTTGACTTGGTGAAAGAATCAAAGTTACTCGGTCTATAGTGGTGGTTTTAGGCACACAGTTTTGGTTGCCCATGGTTTTTTGCCCATGGATTATATGCAATGAAGTCTTTAAAAGGCTTGGGAAAACTTCACTATAATGGGCCAGGGGAGGTGAGTAGTGAAAGCTCACTTAGTTGGGTTTTGGCCAAGGACACTAATATAATTTTGTTAGTTGGTTTTTCCCCAAACTGGGGTTTTCCAAGGACACTAATATAATTGTGTTAGTTGGTTTTCCCCCAAACTGGGGTTTTCCAGGATAAAACATTGTTTTATGTTTTGAGTTTTGTTCGTAGTTGATTTAATGTTTTTCTCAATAAAAATTTATATACCTTCAGGAATAACATGGTATCAAAACCAAAGGTTTAGTTATGGATTAGTTACTTGAAACTGATTGACATATAAGTGCTAAGTGTTGGCTTCAGGGGGGAGCCTTTATTGTTAAGGTTTATTTGACCTAGTGGATGTTAGATATTAAGAACCAAAACTAGTGATGGGAAGTGGTTACTCTATTGTAGATCAAAAATTTTGCATGGACAACGTGACTGAGAAAAAGGTTTGATGGGGTGAGAAGGAAGTAACAATTACAGAGAAGCCCAACTAGGTTTCGATCAGCAGGCACATTGCTACATATTTAAGTTAGAGAAATCATAGGGTGATAGGATATTTTAATTACATTGCAAGAGCATGGAAGTCATAATAACAACAATTATAAAAAAATATGATGGATTTGAAAATTTATTGCATGTAAATGGCATACGACTATAAGACTTGATAAGGCATGGTATCCTAGGGAAATTACTAGTAAATTTTGGAGCTAGACTTGGGTGATAAGGGGCATGTCAAATCAACAAATACCTTGGATATAAAATTTGAGGGGGGTAAAGCCTAGAGGTGAATGATGCTAGATACTTATTCGGTTTGGCTAGATTTGGTCAAGGAAATCCCAATTTTTAAGAGGGTATTGTTAGGTAAAACTTGACTCAGTGGAAAGAGCCAAAGTTACTCGGTCTACAGTGGTGGTTTTTGGCACATGGTTTTGGTTTCCCATGGTTTTGTGCATGTGGATTGCATGTAATGAAGATTTTAAAAAGCTTGGTAAAACTTCATTGTAATGGGCCAGGAGAAGTGAGTAATGAAGGCTCATTTGGTCAGCTTGGCCATATTTTGGCTAAGGAGACTAATAGAATTTTGTTAACAAGTTTTTCCCTAGATTTAGATTTTCTAGGATAAAACATTGTGTTTATGTTTTTTGATTTGTACTAGTTATTTTAATGTTTCTCTTAGCAAATCTATATCTCTCCAATAATTTTAACAATGTGCTTATGTGAATGGCTATATGTATTGCGCTAAAGGTATTTCTTGTGATGTTTAAAGTATTTTATATTCTATTTAGTTTATTTTATAGAATGAATTTTTTTGTGATGTAAGGATCTGTATTCTTATGCATATTCTTAGTTATAATAACATGAGGGACTAGCCTCTCGCTACATCACTTGAGGTGGAAGGAGGCTCTAAATTACATACCAAAACATTGCATTTTCGTTATGTGATTATCATAACTGAGTACATAAATAAATAATCTTGGTTGAAAATGAGGCAATGAGTCTTTTATTACTATACAAATATTCGTTAATGTGAAATTAACAACATGTAAGGTAGACAGATGTCTTTTGGATTAATCACATGATCAGGATTTGGTCGACGTTAAGAACCAACTAATGTGGTCCATCCTCAAGACAAGGTGAAGAATCAACCGATCTTAAGGAATAAATAGTATGGATGCATCATTGCCTAGAATTAGCTATTGAAAACTAGTCGTTAAATTAGTTAATAAGGTAAGTAGAATATTGTTAATTAATAAGACAAGTACAATATTATTAATGATTAGAGGTGATTTTGGTTAAAACTAGCCATTAAGAAAAAAAAATTATTAAAAATAAATTTAAAGTAATTTAAATATTATATGTTTATTTAGAAACTAGCTGTTAGGAATAATGTTAATTTTAATCATTAATTAAGGTGTTAAAATAATATATATTTATTTAAAACTAGATTTTATAAACTATCTTAATTAATATTTCAATGAATAAGGCCAATCAAAGTTTAAAAATCTATCTATTTTAATGGTTTATTCCTCTCTCTCTACTCCCTAGTTATTTTTATTTCTAGCTTATTTTTATTTTTTAATTTTATTTGTACTGGTTTGTTTATTGATGCTTTTTCTTCTTTCCTCCTTTTTATTCATTTTATGTATCTATCTTGTTTCCCTTCATGCTTTGTAATCTATAAATATTGATGCCTTTCTCTAACTTTTTAGATCCTTTATTATATGTAATATATGTATATAACTTTTTATTTTTAATTAGTAACCTCTTATTCATCTATACTATATAGGTTGACCATAGGTATATATTGTATCTATTTAGATTAAAACATTAAAACATTAAAATAGATAGATTTATAAACTTTGATTGACCCTATTCATTGAAATATTAATTAAGATAGTTTATAAAAGCTAGTTTTAAATAAATATATATTATTTTAACACCTTAATTAATTATTAAAATTAACATTATTCTTAACAGCTAGTTTCTAAATAAATATATAATATTTTATTTGTTTTACATTTATTTTTAATAATTTATTTTTATTTTTTCCTAATGTCTAGTTTTAACCAAATATATTTTATTATTTTAATAAACAACACCCCACCTCTAATAATTAATAACATTGTACTTTCCTTATTAATTAATAATATTCTACTTACCTTATTAACTAATTTAACGGCTAGTTTTCAATAGCTAATTTTGGGCAATGATGCATCCATACTATTTATTCCTTAAGATCGATTGATTCTCCACCTTGTCCTAAGGATGGACCACATTAGTTGGTTCGAAACATCGACCAAATCCTGATTATGTGATTAATCTGAAAGACATCTATCTACATTATGGATCACAAAAGTCTTAGATCTAACAACATGTAAGGTTACGAAGAAATCCTTTGATATTATATTTATGACTATTCTTGTTAATTATATTTGTTAATCAAGTTAATCCTTTGAACCTATCAATACTTACATTATTCATGGAGCCCCCAAAGCTTATGCACCTTCTTCAACTATTACAAGTGTTACTTATATGCCTTATTCAACAATCCAAATTGAATCCACAATGGTGGGATGGGAGGAAGATGAGGTTGAACATATGGAAGACATGGTTCCAATAGTGAAATATTCGTGAATATTATTCCAAGCATATTGAATCCTAGTAATACCACTTCTGATTTCGTCATGGGGAGCATTTCGGTATAGAAAAAGGCTTCAAATCTATTGGGAAATTGGATAGGGAGGTTTCCAATTATTCTTATTTGGGTGTGAATAGGAACTATGTTGTTTGCAGTTTGATTGCCAAATATTCTAATGGAAATTAGAAGGTGGATTTAAGTGGTTGAAGGCTAAATAGATCCTCACACATCCTTACATCTAATGTGGAGAGGCTTCATGAGGTTTTCACACAAGAGATAGTTGTCAATGCTTGATATGTGGACGTGGTTAGTGTATTACATCTAATTAATGCATTTTATTCCAATGATATCTACCATGTGGATGAAGCTTGGGCCTAGGGTGTTAGTTCCATTAGAAGAGAATTAATTCTAAGGGTTCTAGTTCAGCATAAGCCTTTGGTGAGGAATATTGGAGTCATTTTTTAGCCTCAAAAGGGGATAATGGTTTAAATAATGGTAAAAAAAGGAAGAAAAAATAAGGTAAGGTTGGTCTTGGGGGAGCATGTAAGACTAGAACAAGCTCCATATGTGATATCAAATGACAATGT
The DNA here is from genome assembly GCA_031772625.1 of Pinus tabuliformis. Lineage (NCBI taxonomy): Eukaryota > Viridiplantae > Streptophyta > Pinopsida > Pinales > Pinaceae > Pinus > Pinus tabuliformis. The sequence continues at coordinate 938,217,313 of CM062811.1, read as the reverse complement.
GTGTTGTTGTGTATGTGATTTATATGTTGATGTCAATATTGCATGGCCAACAAGAAGGAATTCTTCTTACATTATATTATTGTGATGGTAAAGTAAGGACAAGGTGTAGTAAAGAACCTATTTTATTTATTATCCAATATCAATCCATAATTGGAATGTGTTAATGCAAATTACAACCTTGGGAGGGTAAGAATGTTGGGCGATATATTCTCTTTTACCATAAACTTCATATATTATGAGGAATTGATGAACTCTAGTTGCAAGTAACGATACTTCTCATGTTCTTTAAGTATGATGAGGTCTCATCATTGAAAAAATGTATGAATATAAAGAGGAATCCATATTTATATAAATGCTATAGCCTTTATGAGAGTAGGCGTAATTTTTTGTAGTCCTTCGATTAGAATGCATTCATCAATAATTTCATGTGGAAAGGAAGTCTTTGTATTCAAGAATACAATTAAAATGCACGTGTAACAACCCGAGGTTAAAATTTCATGTAATAAAGGATAATAAAGGAAAAATAAGACCAAGGTCATGGGACATGTATTCCAAGATGAATGTTGGGCAAAGCACTATAGTGGGCATCACTTTTGGTTTATTTATGGCTATGGAAATTGGCAAAAGGCAAAGAGGCACTAATTAGCATTTATTTATGGAAATAAGGAAAATAGGAGAAAAGGGAGGTGAAGAGACATATATTTGCATGTTAAGGAAATTAGAGGAAAATGAAGAAAAAAGAGACATCAATGATAAAAAGGTTTTAGAGAAACAGTTCACAACTTTTGTTGGTTTAGCTATTGTCAGTTTTAGCTTGGGTCAATTTAGAAAGAGAGAGAGAGAGCTCTAAGAGGAAAAATCAAGCAAGCAGAGGAAAACCAAACAAGGAAGGCAAAGGAAAGCGATGGAACACAAGGAGAAGGTTGGATCAACGACTTCAACATGAAAATTTTGTAGGTAACAGGTTGCATGTTTGATTTCCTAGTTGAGGTGTGAATGCATGGTATATGCATTTGTTTATTTGGTTCATTTGTTGTCATTGGCGTGGGTTTTTACTAGTTTGAAAATGGTTTTTTCCTTGCCTTGCCATTTCCTAGATAGCCATGGTGGGATGGGATTCATTTCTAGTTGAGCTTTGGATTGTAAGAAGGTTTTGGAACTAAGTGAGGTAGTATTAGGAAATATTCCAAGGGTTGGAGGTGGGTGATCTGTAAACTACCACGGATATTCCATTGAATAGTTCGTCACAACAGATCTGATAATATTATATTAAAAATATGAAAATCTACACTATTACAATTTTATTAAATTACTAAATTTTTAGATTTTACTATAATCAGTGGATGCATGCGAATGAAAATTACGCAAAAAAATAGAGAACAAAAAATAAAAATCTCACATAGACATAAGACACAACATATGCTCTAGGAAACCCTTTCAGGAGAAAACCCAGCTAGAAGGTGAGGTTGCTCCTCTCTCTCTCTCTCTATCTAGAAATATGGTTGCAGGTACAAATAAGTAAGGTTTGTGGCCCGTGGACTGCTACAATGCACAAATCCTCTCTGTTTGATCTACCTCTGATCTCTCTTGGCTATTTTTCCTTAGCTATGGAACAAATTCACTCAAAAGAATGGAATGTCTCTTCCTCCTAGTGGCTCGGTTATAAGACAACCCGATAGCCTACTAGTGGTTAAGTTTGACTACATCAACACTTAACTAGAGTTACAATATAGACTCATCTAGATTATTTTTAGATAATAATCATATGGCTAGCCCCTTTTTCCATGAATAATGGTGGTTGACGTGACATCCTCTCGAACTATGGTGGTGAAAACAAGAAGGCCAACTTCTGAGTGGCATAACTTTTTCATACAAACTCAGATTGACGAGATTCTTGTGTCGTTGGAAAGGTATATGTGTGTATAATATCAAGAAAAATGCAACACTAAATTGGAAAAATTTTACCCTTGAAAAACGTTGTTTGATGCCTCAAAATGCTCCCAAAAGGTTTTAGACCCTGTTTTTCCAAACTGGGTCCCACCGGTAAAACCAGTCCCGTGAGTTGATTCCTCTACTTTTTCCACTCTAAATGAACTGAGATGGATGAAAAAATATATAATGATCCAATCCGGATAAATAGAGATGGTTTTCTCTGGGAATCCCTTGACAAGTGGGTGGAGACAGGTAAATTCCTCAAGGTATGGTGAATAATTCTTAGGCATCTAAGCTTGATTTGGTTTTGTGATCTCGAGACCAATTAGGTGAGATCACTGTAGGTTGAGGGTGGAGGTGGTTTAACCTCTAGATCACCTTGGTTGTTTATGTCTTGGTTTATCCCGTGAGATCCCACATTCATGCTTGGAATATGACACATGGTTGATTGACTAAAAGAAAGATTTGGTTCAACCCAATCTATGGTTGGGTGGTACCTGTAAGTCCATAACATAGTTGGATTTTGCATACATTAATAAGAGTTATTTTCCTGTTGTAATCTATGAGCACTTGTACTTGTTACTATGTGGATTCTATGACTGATTTGTTTGGTTAATATTCTGGTTATATGTTGGTTATAAGCATGGTTTTGTGATGTCCTCTAGATGTGGCTCTTATTCATTATTTGATAAGTATTTAAATGGTTAATGAATTCATGGGATAACAAGTGTGGTTGTAGCTACTTGAGGGGGCATTAGACATTCTCAATGATTTTCAGACGAAGTTCAGAGATTTATGATCAGATATGCATTCATGACATATAAATTACATGTTTAAAATATATTTGAAGAAATATCTACCATGTTATAGGTATTCTTGGTCAATTTCTTCCTTCAAGTTTTAAGGTATAGCATTTTCTTCATGTAAAATGTGATTCTGGAAAGTTACAAGATGTTTTGGCTAGTGGTTTTGAGGCTAGCTTGGAAAAGTTGCTAAGAGCTTAAAACCACTAACATAGAACAAGGGAAATTAGGTCATAACCACATGGATGCATGCCTATGCGTGTGGTTGGGGGCCTATAACCACACTCTTGCCTTGATTTACGTGCGATTGGGTGTTAGGTCAGTGAAAAACGGATCTAGCTCAGGGATTGACCTCCTGGGGTGGTTTGCAACCTTCTGAGTGGCCTGTGGTCTCTGAGGGGTGTGATTAAAGTTTTCAGTTTGTCGACCCCACTTCCATGACTGGAAATTGGAGGTCGGGTCATTTCATAGTAACACTCTACTTCACATTTATTTGGAGGGCTTGTAAAACTAGATAAATGTGGGGAGGGGAGGTAACAACATGGATCTCATAATGATAATTCCACTTGTTAATTTTGATACAAGAGTCAATGTCTTAGATATAATATTTTATTTATCTTGAAGCGATATTGATCCTTGGGTCAACATTTTTATAACTTGATAAGAAAATCAAGTTCAACTTTGAAAATTTAAATTTATTTTTTTTTAAATTAACATACATGCAAATTTAGACTAGTAATCTAACACATCAACATCAAATAAACAAAGACTTCAATTCATAGATTATGTATTGTGGAATGTGTTTGTATGTGTGTGGGGAGAGAGAGAGAGAGAGAGATTCAAAATCATTTCAACTATACATTTTTTACAGAATGGCACAACATATACAATATATAAAATGATATGTCATGCCCAAACATGGAAATTGTAACCACTCCTCCCACATTTACCCGTTCACTGAGATGTTGAGGTAAAAATGAGATGAAGAATTACTATGATATGACCCGACCTCCAAGCTTAAGTTATGAAAGTGGCACTGACAAATGACGATAAATTGGCAAATCACCTCAGGCCTTAGGGTTATAGGACACTCAGGGGCCAAAGAACCACCCAGTTGACCAAACCCTAAGTTGGGGTTTCATTTCACACACTTTAACCTCATCAATTGTATGCATGACAATGCCTCCATGCAATTATAGGCCTCCAACCACATGCACAAGCCTGCCCGGGTGCAGTTATGACCCAAATTGTCTAGTCAGGAGGGTGCGGCCCCGAGATCTGATCCTAGATTTCAGGCCAGCCTCCAGACCACTAACCAAAACTTCATGGAACTTCTCAGAATCAATAATGACATGAAAATAATGCTAAACATACAAACTTGAAGGTAGAACTTGACCTAGACTGCCTAGAACATAACATACATTTTGTTAAACACATGGAAAACATGTAAGCTATAGACCATGAATGCATATCTGATCATAAAAATGTGAGATTCATCTAAGAATAACCGAGAAGGTCCTATGGCCTCTCCACATAGATGAAACAACACTTATTAGTCCATGCATTCATCAAATGATAAATAGCTAAACCATTCATGACATGAACCATAGAAGATACACATCATGTGAACAATATATACCCATAAAATAACCAACATATAAACCATGGAAACTCAGCCATAATATTTCCAACATAATTGCTACAAATATACATGAATCACAATAGAATAATATCTCTTATTAACATATGAAATTACCAACCAAGTTAGGGACTTCCATTTACTACCGGACTATAGATTGGGCTAAACTAAATCTCTCTTTCAACCAATCACCCTTGTTCCATATTCCAAGCATGGATGTGGGATCTCATGGAATAAACTAATCAAAACCAAACGAGGGCTTCTAGAGGCCAAACCACCTCAACCCTCAACTAGTGATTCCACCCCATGGCCAGACATCACTAACACCAACCGGATTGATCTCTACCCAAGTTGCATAGGGCTCCAAGAACTAGTAACTCAACCCAAACCTTCCAAATCTCAAGAGTGTTTGTCCAACCCGACTCCAAGACTAGTAATTCAACCCATCAAGGGCTCCAAAGAATTTTTCCAACCTAGGCTCCAGGACTAGTAACTCAACCCAAGTTGTTCCAGGGAATCTAGAGCATTTGTTCCAACCCATAGTCATAATGAATTATGAGCACCAACCATAAAAAAATCAAGTGGAAATATCCACAACACCATGGCTATCTAGGAAATGGCAAGGCAAGGTTAAAAAAACTATCAATCCGAGAAATCCCCCATGCCAATGACATAACATATCCAAATAATCACATGCATATATCATGCATCCATAAATCAACAATGAGATCATACATGCAACTGTTACCTGCAAAGAAATCTAGTTGTAGTTGTTGATCCCACTGTCCCCTTGAGCTTTCCTACTTTCCTTTGCCTTCTTTCTCCAATCCAAGTGAAACTAGAGTGCTCCAAGCATGCTCTAATATTTCTCTAATTGTGCAAGAGTATGAGAGAATGAGAGAATAAAAGAGAGCTCCAGGCTAAAACTGACAAAAGCTAAACCAACAAAAGTTGTGAACTGATCCTCGGAATCCTTTTTATCATTGAGGCCTCTATTTTCTTCATTTTCCTTCAATTTCCTCCTCATGCAAATTTGTGACCTTTCATCTCCCTTTTCTCCTATTTTCCTTTATTTCATAAATAAAATGCCAATTAATGCCATTTTTTCTTTGTCAATGTCTTTTCCAATTTCCATAGCCATTAATTAATCACTAGTGATACCATCACTATGTTTTTACCAACATTCAACTTGGAATATGTGTCCCATGACCTTGGTTATTATTATTAATTTTATTTACATAGGAAATATGCCAGGGGTTATTATAGAAATATGGCATATGGTGACCTATATACCAAATGACACTCATTGGTCACTCAATGACCACTTCCACCCTCACCACTATTAACTTCATCCCATAAGCCAATCTCTATCTTCCCACTAGAAGAAGGAGCTCAAGTTTTTTTGTCTAGGTTTAGTTCATCTCTTCAAAGATTTCGCAAAAAAACATTTTCATAATATTTTTTCAACAATGAACTACCACACTTACAAAATGATAAACTTTATGATTCAATATAGGAAAACTCAATGTAGATGATATTATCATTCATGAGGGTGTTACCCTCATTCATGACCCAAATATCTCCATTATGCCATCCTATAGTAATTACAATAATCAAAACATGCAATCTAAACAAAAACTACTAAAATAAATTATGTCATGATACATAAATAAGATTTCAACATGAATGTCTCAAGCAATGATGGAGATTCACTAGTAAGCAGAGCACTCAACTTCACATCCTACTTAGAGGAGAAATCTATTGTCACATCCATTGTACTATCATCATGGGATGATGGTCAAGGGGGTGCATGGGGCCTAGATATAGAAACCATGGTAAATGAAACAATGATCACTACAACAAGGGGAGTTGGTGGATGGTGTATTGATGTGATGGAAAATGTGGTGGAGGTAGGAATCAATAAAACCCCATGAGTTGTACCAAGGATAGAAATATGCTAGGGGAGGAATGTGATAGCCCAAGAGCTAGGGAAAGGTGGCCAGAGGTTGGAATTCCCTTGTAACTCGGGACAAGTGATGGGAAAATAATTGGTGGTGGTGAAGGATATGAGGTTCATACTACAAACCTATAATACAATGAGCCAACCTAAATACATATTTATAAATTTTTAATTAATTAACCAAAATAACATAACAAAATTCACATTTAGACAAGATTTAATTTGACACATGATACCTAAGAATGGAGTGATATGTCCATCCCACATGGGTGTGGATCCTCACCAAATGACATTGTAATCTATACAAACATCAAAATGATTGCTACTATTATACCCAAACTAAAAACACATTCAAACTATTCATGAGACCCTTTTTGTGTCACTAATGAAACAACTCAAAAAGAAAAGGCTGAGAGTTATTTACAACACATTTTGTTGATATATATATATATATATATATATATATATAAGTTTTTCAATCACTTGATAATTAACTTTTCTTAACTTTTAGTTGAACAATTTTTTTTTTGTAAACTTGGCAGGTCTCAATTTGTATTCCTTTTTCAAAATTTTTTTATCAACCATTTACTACAAGTGGCTTACCTACACGAAGGAAACCATATAGCCACCTATCAGCGTTAAACCCTGTCCAAAACTTAAAGAGGTTTATTGCTCTCCATCTAACATCATAGTTTTGACTGTCTATACTTCTGTTCCTGGAACGTAATTTAAACTGAAACATATTATTGTATTTCATCAAAAAAGAAAAAAAACTTTGCTATCACACTGGTTCTCTGTTTCAATCCTCATCTGAGGATATTACTGGGGCTAGTGCCTTAGCGCTTGATCCTAGCATCTCGCTCCTCTACTCTATCCTCCACTTCAGGTCTTTAAGAGTCTATTCAATTCTACCCAGGGCTAGATTGTTTCGGTAGGTTTGGATCTGAGTTGTCGCTATCTCCCTGAGTAGTTCCGCCCTGACTAGGTCCTTTTCATTATTCTTCTCCTGCACCTCTGCTCTTTTGTCTGCCATTTGATCTGGACGTAGTTTCATAGCCCGTGCCACCACATTTTTCATTACCCAGTACTGTTGGATAGTCTACCGGAATAGGGAATGTCTTCCCTGAGTGTTCCCTAGGTCCGACACCATACTTTCCCATTCTTCCATGGGGATATCCCGATGCTTGATACTGTTGTTTAATTCTCTCTCCCAACTCGCTATCTAGGCTCTAATGTCCGGTGGATTCCCAACCATGTAGGCATCAAGGATTTTATTCATTTGTTCTCCACCTGGTTTCCTGCCTCTTTTCTTCGTCGTTCCACTTGTGCCTTCCTCCATTTTAGTTACTCTCTGTCCTTTCCTAGGGGCCATTTTGTTCTCTATCTGAAATTAGCTGTCTTTTTCCTAATGTTCCTTATCTTGGTCACTGCCCTTTTCGGAGTATGTTACTATACCTATCACACAATCAAAGCATATATCAGAGTTATAATAATGAATCCTCGCAATTTCCCAATTTCTCAGTTTCCTATCCTTTCTTAGGTTTACTACCCCCATCGGGTTTTTGGTTTGCTAAGGTTTAGAACTGGTCCTTTTTATAGCCAAGGTTGGGAATTTTCGTGGGTTTCTTCCCTTTCGGCACCCCTGGCTTCTATCTGTACCCTGCCCTTCCAACTTAGGCAGCCACAAGGGTTCCTTCTCGACTGCAGATCGGTTTTGTTTCCCTCTTCCCCTGAATCTCTCAGCCTTATATACAAATTTCTTGAAAGCAGCGCTCCTACCCTCCCCCCTAGATTGCAGGATTTCCTGGATCCCTCGAACCCTTAGGATTTTTCTCTCCCAGGTTTCTTCCCATTTTTCTTCTAGATCGCTCCCCGTCATTCCTACATTCCTGACCAGGGTCAGGTTATTCTTGGGAAAGCAACAGGCTTCTAACCCCGGGTAGACCTCTACCTTCTTGGGATCATGACCCTTCCTCCCACTCTCCCTCCCCAGGGAATTCAGGTGTTCTGTGGGGACGATTTTTCCCATGTCACGGGAAGTTCTGATACTCTTTGATACAATCATATGCATTTTCCAACTCAGTCTTCCTAGATTCCTACTGAGAATACTTTTGAATTTAACAAGACTATGGAACAAGAGGGCGACATACCAACTCATTGATCTATTTCTCCTTCCTTCGACCACCTGTGTCTTCTCTCTTCTTCCACCTTCCTTCTCGTCAGCTTTCCTCGTCTTCATTTGCATGCACTTTGTTGTTTTCTTATTTTCATTGATTTTTATCTCTCTTCCTCCTGTCCCTTGTCTTAACCGCCACCTGTCGGGCTTTGTTACCAGCATGGATCCCTTCACCTTCGTCTTGGGATCCTGCCCTTCCATCCTTTCTACCATTGCCTCTCATTAATCCCCACTTTCTCCTGGCTGCTTTTGCCATGTTACGACTGTCCTTGTTCTACCACTTGGTGTCATGCTTCTGCCCGCCCGCCTGCTCTTTGCCCTGCCATCCTCATTGTCATTCTCCACTGTCACCTCCCTCGTACTCTTGGGAGGTGTACCTTCTCTGCCATGCTCCGTCCTCTGCTAGATTGTCTGTCTACTCACTTCATTCTCCGCTTTTGTCCTTTCCCTCTTCTGTCCTCCTCCTTCCCTTTCTTGGCCACTCCTCCCTGATTGCGCTAAATTTTCTATGGTATTCATATCTCTTGCTTTATCTTTTTCGAGAAGTTGCTTCAGGTTTTCCATCTCCTCCATCTGCATTAGCTCGACCGCATTTATATCCAGTGGCCTTCCCCTGTTCCTGCAGCCCCAATTTGCCAGACTGTCAGCTGGTTCATCTCTCTTCCTTCTCACATGGGTGGGAAGGATGTAGGCTATCTGTTTTAGTAGTTTGCTTATCTCCTTCACCAACCAGGTGGTTCTCCAGCTGCTACTAATTTTTTCCGCTGGTGTTCCTTGCTGAAGCTACTTAACTATGTCCACTACCAGTTTCGCGTCTCCTTCTACCTGAAGCTTGTGGTATTCCTCTCGTATGGCAATTTCTAGCCCTCTTTTCAAAGCATGAAGCTTTGCTTCGTTATTTGTTGCGTGTCCGCAGTCCATCGCATAGATCCTGCACGTCGTTCCCTTATTGTCTCTGAATACTCCACCAATCTCTGCTTCTCCTAGGTTTCCTTTCGCAGCCCCGTCAAAATTCAACTTAATGAACCCATGTTGAGGATTTCTATAGTGCTTAACCTCTTCCACCTCATTATTGTGGTGTTTCCTTGCTATCATGTTTTTCATACTAGGCTTTAGTTGCAGTCGTGTCATTATTCTTGTCTCTGTTTGATCCGTTTTCCAATCCTCCTCGTACCACCTCTTTGTGAGGATGGTATCTCTTATATTTTGGATGATTTGGTTCCATATCCCGTTCTTTGCTCTGTCATCCTCCTTGAAGATCAGGTTGTTCCTCTCTTTCCAAATGTTCCACAGGACGAATCCTAAGGACAGGTTCCACGCTCTGTTTAGGATTGGGTTCTTGTAAGGTTTGTTTCTCCAATTTTCAATTGTTATTTTCATGTTGTTTATGTCTCTGTCATTAATTTCAAAGAGTTGTTGATGCTGTCTCCACAGGTTTTTGCTGACCATGCATTCGTTGGTTAGATGTTCCATGGTTTCTTCTTGTTCTCGACAGAGGGCGCATCGCGATGGGCCATGCATTCCTTTTTTCCTCAACTGGTCCCATGTTAGTGCTCTCCCGTGGCTCAGTATCCAAGTAAATAATGTCACCTTTGGCCATGTTTTCATTTTCCATATGTTTTCCCATTTTTTAGTTTCTATTTGTTTGTTGTATCCTGCTTTTAAATAGTATCCCTCTGCTATAGTGAACATACCTTTGATTATGTTTCCCCACCTTAGTGTGTCCGTCCCTTCTTTAACGGCTACTTTTCTTGATTCCATTTCCTTTTCATATATTTCCCAGTTAGCTTCTACATGTGCTTCTTGCCAATTTTCCTTTTGTTTCCACTTCCTCCAATAGTCGTTTGACTCTGGGCTCCAGTAATTACATACTGTGTCACCCTATGTTTGGATGGTGAACTGATATATCTCTTGGAGTAGGGGCTGTTGGTTTAGTTTTCCTCTCTGTTGCCACGCCTCTTCCCAGAATTTCGCTTTGTCCCCTTCTCTTACTTCCCAGAAGCTATGCTCTCTGATCATTTCCTTGTTGGCTCTTGCCAAGTTCCAGATTGCTGAACCCTTACTCTCAGTTTGGCTTCTCAATTTACCTTCTGGGGACCTGAGCGTCTCGTATTTTTTCTCTCACAATTTTTTCCATAGGTCGTCGCCTCCCTGTATCCAGCGCCACCACAAATTTGCCCCCATTACCTAGTTTAGGATGTATGGGTCTCTTAGGCCTAATCCTCCTTCTTTTTTTGATTTACTTAACCAATTCCAGGATAGCAGCGCCCATTTTTTTATCTTACTCGACCCTTGCCAAAGGAACTTTTTAAACATATCTACCATTTTCTGGTAGATTGTTTTGGGTGCAGCTTGGCTAGTCAGTTGATAAATCGGTATGGATTGGAGCACCGATTTGAGCAGGATTATGCGGCTCGGGATGTTCAGTGCCCTGAATGTCCAGTTTTGCATTCTCTTTTGCATCTTGCCTATCAATATTCCCCAATTAGCCACTCTGTTCTGTTGGTCGTTTAACAAGATACCTAAGTACTTTGTAGGAAATTTCCCAACTCTGAAACCCATGGTTCTTGCCAGGAAAGCTTGGGAGGAAGTTTATGTATTGAAGAAATAGATTTCCGATTTTTCTTTACTTATTTTTGTCCCCGAGGCCTTAGTAAATTCCGTGAGAATTCCCATTATTTGTTTTGCTTCTTTGAGTGTTGCCTGACCATATAACATAACATCATCAACAAATTGTTGGTGGGTTAGAGGTAGGTCATTTCCCCATAGTCATAATCCCTGCAGTTGTCCGCTATGCACTTTATCTTTTATTAGTCTTCCTAGTCTGTCCGCTACAAGAATGAATAGGAATGGGGATAACGGGTCTCCCTGCTTGAGTCCTCTGGTTGGATTGAAGGCTTCTATTAGTGACCCATTTAATAATATTGACATAACTGGCATGTTGATCATTGACATTACCCAGTTTACCCACCTTTCCTCAAAGCCGTATGACTTTAGGATTTGTTGGAGATATCCCCAACTGAGTCTGTCATACGCTTTAGCTAAATCTAGTTTTATCTACATCCCTTTGGTTTTTGAATTCTTCAATGAGTGGATTTCTTCTTGTGCTACTACTATGCCATCAATTATCTGTCTGCCTTTGACAAACCCCGTTTGTTCCTGGGATATCAATTCTGGTAGTATTGGTTTTAGTCTATTCACCATTATAGTGGCTAGGATCTTATATATGACGTTGCAAAGCATTATCGGCCGGAACCATTGTGGTTCTTCTGAGTTCTCTATCTTTGGTATCAGAGCTAGGAAGGTAGCATTTAAGGCCGGGTGCATTCTTTTGGTGCGACGAGATTCTTCTATTGCATTCACTATATCTTGACTCATGAAGTTCCATGTGGCTTGATAGAATTCTGCAGTGAAGCCATCCGACCCTGGTGCTTTATTCTTTGTCATCTTCTTTATTACCTCTTCCATCTCTTCTTTCATTATTACCCTTAGGAGTGCCAAGTTCTCGTCTCTATTCACCAATTTAGGGATATGTTGATTGATTCTTTCAATGTCAGCCTCCCTTCTAATATTGGGTTTTGTCAGGATCTCTTTGAAATACTGTATCATCAAATTTTCCATTTCTGCTTTCTGTATTATCCTGTTGCCCTAGTTGTCTTTTAGGGAGAATATTATGTTTTGTTGTCGGTGTTGTAGCATTGCCTTACGGAAGAATTTTGTGTTTCTCTCCCCTTCTTTTAGCCATTGTATTCTCAATTTTTGTTTCCATAAGATCTCTTGTTTTCTTCTTTCCTCTAGTTTATTTAGCACTAGTCCTTCTTCTTCTACCAATTCGTCACTTCTCCCTATATCTATGATTTTCTGTTGGATTCTTTTCATCGTTATCTGGAGCGTTTCTTGTTCCTTTTGGATATTTCCAAATTTTTCTCTGTTCCACTTCTTTATCTTTCCTTTTAGATCTTTTAATCTGAGTTGGAGAGTATGAATTTTATTTCTTCCTTCCATCCCAGTCTCTGTCTCCTCCCACCAATTCTTCATTTTTTCTATGAAGTTGGGATCTCTCAACCAGAATGCCTCGAACCTGAAAGGTCTATTTTGGTTCTGCTGGTTCATGGCAATTTCTAATTTGATGGGCCAATGATATGACCCTATACATGGGAGAATTGATGCTTCATAGAAGATATATTTTCCTATGAAGTGTTCTGATGCTAGGAATCTGTCTAGTCTTGATGCAATTTGTCTACTCACTACTCGTCGATTGTTCCATGTGTATTTTCCATTTATTGTTGGTATATCGATCATCTCTAGTTCTACCTGAAGGTACTTGAATTTCTCCATTTCTAGCTCTTCTCTTTGCAGTCCTCCTTTCTTCTCATATTTTGATGTTGTCATGTTAAAGTCACCTACTATCAACCACAACTTTTCTTTATGCAGGTTTCCTAATTGTTGTAGTTGGATGAGGAAGCTTCCTCTTTCCGCTGGTGTATGTGGCCCATACAATGCCGATACTAGGAACCACTCTCTATTTCCTATTAACCTAAACTTCCCCGTGCGTATTCTTTTCATATCTATCCAATAGTCTACTAAGATTTCTACGAGGTTCCATAGTATTGTGATGCCTCCCGCGCTACCTTTCGCATCTATGGTCATACATTCATATTTCGGTTTGATTTTGTTCAAGATTTCCTCCATTTTCCTTCCTGAGATTTTTGTTTCCTGTACCAACATTAGTTGGGGTTTTTCTTTTCTTAGCCTATCCGCTAAGTGTCTATGCTTGCCTTTACTATTCAAGCTTCTTATATTCCAGGATGTGATTATCATTAGGGTACTTGATTTAGCTGATGGAATACCGCCGAGAGTGGCACTACTCTTCTAGTGTTCACTAGCATTTCTCCCATGATCTGAATCGATTCCTGTATATTCCTCCTGCCTCTTTTTTTTCCGGCATTTTGTTTTACTTTGTTGGTCTTGAGTATTATCTTGTTGGAGGCCTAGTTGTTCTACCATTTCCAATTTTCCCTGTCCCTGTTTCACTTGGTACTGTTGGAATGTTTCTCTATAGATTCTTCTTTTCTCTTTGGAATGAATCTTTCATCCAGGTGTCACCATTCATCTAGAAGTTTCCACAATACTTCTTCTTATGTGATTAGTTCTTCTCCTCTACTTGTGTCAATTTCCATCCCTGCATTTTCCATTTTCTCCCTCGCTTCCTTTTCCTCCTTTTCTATTGGTTCACTTTGTGCCTTTCTCTTAGTTTGTGATTTTCCTTGACTTGTGCTGCTTTCCTTTCCCTTTTCTCCCTGATAATCCATTTTTTGGGTCTCATTGTCTTCTTCTTCTTCTTGTAGGATTTCAAAGCTATTTTTGTTGCTTGGCTGGGTTTGTTTTCCTTTCCTTCCTTCACTAAGATTCTCTCTTGTATATCTTATTTTGTTTTTTACTTCCTAGAACCCTTCCTGATCTTCTTGATTTTTCATCTGTTGTTTGTTTCTCTGCTCCTCTTCTTCTATTGTGAGTGGGCATTCCTTGAACAGGTGTCCATACTCATGACATCTTCTGCATCGGAAGGGTATGTGCTCATAGTCTAGGGTTTGTTGCCATACTTCCTCATGATACTCTAACTCGACTATATCTGGAATAGGGTCAGCTATATTCATACAGACACAAATTATATCATATGAAGTGTATCTTCCCTTTTTTGTGGTTTCAGCTATTTTAACAAAGCTTCCTATTGTATTTCCTATTCCCTCTAAGATTTTAGGATCCCAGAAGTCCATTGGTAATCCGAACAGTCTTACCCATACCGGGGCTGCTAGGAATTTTTATTTATCTGGGTTATAACATTCCTCCCAGTATCTCATAAATAGTCCCACATTATAATGGAAGTATGGACAATTTTCAAACACTTTTTCTTTATCTTGCAGGTTCGAGAAAATTACAATGAAGAAGCCTTTTGCTCCCAGCTTTAACTCGATATGGCCTTGGGGTTGCCATTTTTGCTGGATCCATTTGGTGAGGTCCTTTTCCGTCGGCCAAACTTAGATGAATTTGCAGATTAGCCCATGATCTTTCATGTAGCTTATGTATCCTCCAGTTTTTTCATTGGGATTATAAATCTTGTTTTTTCCGCCGCACATGGTAAACACTTACCTCTACTTCCTACCTGCCATCGAGCTCCAAGGACAAGTCCCGGTTTTTTTGTTTCTTCCACCTGGTTGCTGTTGTTCTAACCTTCTCCTGCTACTACATCTCGATAGGAGGGGATCTCTCCCCTCCTTCCTTCCTCTGTCATTGCTGTTGGTTCTTGTTTTCAGTGTATGTTTCTTACTGTATTTTTTGGTTCCCGCGCCGCCTACGTCTTGGCCGCCTGACCATTAAGGTTTTTTTCACTTTAGAGCTCAGATTCACATCATTGGTTGATGGTAATATTTTAGTTGATCAAATTAGTTTCATATTAGGGTTACCCTTAAAATGGCTCATGCAAATTAGTGGCATTAATAATCTACACAAGGCACACTTTTTTTTAAGAGATATCAACAACAATGAAAAACATAAATTGGTATTGGAAAGGTTTGGTTTATTTTGAAAAGAATCATAAGTTTATTACAAATGGTTTTTCCATAGAATATAAGTGTTTTCAATAGATTACAGATTCACATTTTTTCCAACACTTGTCAATAATAATTTCATTGATGATTCCATTCTTGTCATTCAAGGATATAAATATTATTGATAGACTATTAATGGCATCAAGACACCTTCATGATATATATATATATATATATATATATATATATATATATATATATATATATATATATATATATATATATATATATATATATTTATTTATTTATTTATTTCAATCACCTGAGAATTAACTTTTCTTAACTTTCAATTGAACAAATTAGTTTCATATTAGTGTTTCCCTTAAAATGGCTCATGCAAATTAGTGGCATTAATAATCTACACATAAGACTTACTTTCTTTTATGAGAGGTCAAAAACAATGAAAAACATAAATTGGTATTGGAAAGGTTTGATTTATTTTGAAAGGAATAATAAGTTCATTATTAATGGTTTTTCCATAAAAGACAAGTGGTTTCATTAGATTAGAGATTCACATGTTTTCCAACAGTTGTTAATAATTACTTCATTGATGATTCCAATCTTGTCATCCAAGGAAATAAATCTTATTTATAGACTATTAATGGCCTCAAGGTGTATTAGATTATAGATTTACCTATTTTCCAACACTTGCCCATAATCATTTCATTGATGATTCCAATCTTGTCATCCAAGGAGATAAAACTTATTGATAGACTATTAATGGCCTCAAGACACCTCTATGGTGTCTAATTTTCAATCACTGGAGAATTAACTTTTCTTAACTTTTAGTTGAACAAATTAGTTTCATATTAAGGTTTCCCTTAAAATGGCTCATGGAAATTAGTGGCATTAATAATCTACACATAAGACACTTTTTTTATAAGGGTTCAACAATAATGAAAAACATAATTTGGTACTGGAAAGGTTTGATTTATTTTGAAAGGAATCACAAGTTAATCATTGATGGTTTTTCCATAAGATATAAATGTTTTCAATAGATCACAAATTCACATGTTTTCCAACACTTGTTAATAATCATTTCATTGATGATTCCTTTCTTTCCATCCAAGGAGATAAACCTTATTGATAAACTATTAATGGCCTCAAGACACCTTCATGGTGTCTAGTTATAGTATTTAATAGAAAGATATAATATATTAATGGCATAGAGTTGACATCAAGTAGGTGTGGATATAATGGCATTCTTTTCTATTTTCAAACATTCACAAAAGAATTAAGATAGCTTGTAGTTTATATAACTTAAATAAAGGTAAAAAATTGGTTCATTAGAGTACTTTTGTTGAAAACTTGATCTCAAATATACACTAACATCTTCCTTTTTGTTCATATCCAATTTTCAAGACACTATTAGGCTCCTTTAACCAGCGGGTTATGCTAAGGTTGAGAGGATGGTTTATGCCTTTCTGTGGCGTTTCTAGGAGGCTTACATGAGGTAGATTGAGGTATTTGATGCAATCCAAAAGTTTGAGGTTGGCATGGAGTAATAAATATTTCTTATAATAGAGTGTTTTTTGTGTCAAATAATCTGATATTTAGAAAGGGACAAAGAATGAAAGCTTTTGCCATGAAACAACATATGTTTTAATGTGTATTATGCGAATAAATGATCAAAATATATGTTTCAATGTCTATTATGTAAATAAATGGTAGAATAGACAAAGTGTTTGGTCCCTTCTTCTTACCTAAGAATTGTTAAAATAAATGGCTAAGTTATTTTGTTACTAATGAAATTTGGAACACTTAAGAGCTTGTTGTGTTGGTTGATTGGAAATGAATATGAATGAGTTCTAATAGTGCTTGCCATGTAGTCAACATGACAAGCCCTCCCACCATTTCATTGATGTTAAAGTGCCATTTATTTTTAATCATTTCCTAGAAGCTTAAGGAGAGAAAGATAACGAAATAATGGCAAAACAAGAAATAATGTAATATTAGTAATCAAAAAGATTAATTTTTTTCCCACAAACACTCATCACACTTTCTAAATATAAAATATTTCCACTAAATATATAAAATGGAAATAAAAAATAAAAAATAAAAAAATGATAAAGCAAAGATTTCTCTTACCCATTTTTATTTATTTTTTACAAATTTTACATTAAAAAAAATTCAAATGCTTACCTAAAATACCTTGAAGATGAGTAGGCCCACAATTAACTAAATCTCCCCTCAAAAATCCTTTTCATCCATTCCTTTGCCTTGCTGACCTAGTGTTGATTTAGCTAACAAATATTTTGCATGCATTCCTTTTGCCTAGCTTAGCTAGCATTTAGTTGGCCTCTAACGTAGTATTTTGAGGTTCTCATGGCTGGATCTCATGTGATTGCATTGGGGATGGCCCCATTACCACTTTTAAGGACATTATTTTCTTAAGAGTACGCTAATCTATTTCCTTGTATTTGAACAATATCAGTTTCAATTTTATATTTTACTTTAAAATTTAAAAGAGGTTTAAACGTGAATAATATTTAGAAAAAGAGAAAAAAATGACTTTTGGGATGTGAAGGTGGGGGAATGGAGCGGAAGAATCTGCAGCTAATTGATCGCGAGGGCCTCGGTTAGGGTTTTATGGTTTGCAGTCTTCAGCGGAACCATGGATGGTCACCGGTAACCCTGCTTGGACAGTCACCTGTCGTGCTTCGTACATTACCTTACTACCTCATCTCCTTTCTGCACACCGTTAACTGCATTTCGACATGTTGGGGATTTGAGGGGGGTTTTTATTATTTGGCGTTTTTTTACCTGGCCGTTTACCTGTCGACGGTCTGCTCACTATTTTCTGGTTGTCCGTTTTTCAGGGTTTTTTGTTTTACTCTCCGTTCTCCAGCATTTTCGAGGTGTCCTCTATTACAAGGAGCAGCTGTCATCATGGATGACCTCGATGCCGTCGATTACTCCGAAGACCCGCTGGAAGGGGTATCCATCTGGCGCTCCACGTATTCCGCATCTACAGGTATGCTTAGCTCTAGCCTTTCCGGAAGTTTCCCTTCTTTCTCCTTTGCGGAACCATCACGGTCTCAGTCTGTGGTCCTCCCGGATGACCCGCCTACTTGGCCATCGCTTTCTACCCCCCCTCATTCCCCGGCTACCCTCGGTTTCGTCTCTGACTGCCTTTATCCTAACCCTAGTTTGGACATCCAGGTATCTGGAGTGTCGGTCCGGCAGATTATCCCCCCATCGGTGACCGTCGGATCTGCCGGTTTTCCCCCTCAGGCCACATCCGCTCCACCTTCTGGCAGCTTTACCGTCGTTCCGCCTCTCGCCGGTTCTATTCCTACCTCCGTTGGTAACCCTAACCCTCCCTCGTCTAACCCTAACCCTCCCCCCACGGTTTCAGGCCCTCTTCCGAACCGGGTACAACATCAGCCACCTCCTCAGGGTTCTAAGAAGAAGTACAAGTGTTACAAGTCCAAGGCGGACGATATCTTTCTCAGACTCGAAGAGGACATACAGTGGGGAGAGACTATGGATTTCGCCGACAGAGTCTTGGTTGGGCGCATCAGAGGACGAAATTACACGACTGCCCGTTTGAAAGCCTGGGCATCCGAGGTTTGGGGTCACCATCTGGTGGACATCCCCTTCATGCAGACATTTGTGAGGGGATGGTTCGCACTGAGATTCGCTCGTGCTGATCACACCAACTGGGTATTGTCCTCCTACTGGCACTTTGAACACGCCCCGGTACTTCTGAAGCGTTGGACGCCTCTTTTTGATCCAGAGACTGAGCAAATAGGTATTGGACCAGTATGGATTCGGCTCCCGGGTCTCCCTTTGCAATATTGGTCTGAGGACATATTCAGGCGGATTGGTAATGCTATTGGCACCTACATGGATTATGATAAGTCCTATCAATACACGGGCATGATGGCATATGCTCGGATTCTTATCAACCTTGATACTCGGGGCGGCCTACAGGAGTACATCACTATTCAGTGGAGGGACACATCCCGCAAGCAGATCATCGATTATGAAGGCATTCCATATCGTTGCCGCAGATGCCACAAAGTGGGGCACTTATTCAAGGATTGCCCCCTCTTGCAAAAGACCAGGGGCTCTGAACAGGGCTTGGAGCCGGAGCATCCCAGTGGTAACCTTACACAGAATGACATTGATGCTGAACCTGGAAAGATCGACAAGGATGCAGAGGACACCCGGGGAACACTGGAGACAGTGGGCACTGATAAGGGACTCTCTGCCACAAACCCTTCTTCGCCACCTCCTCCAGGGTGTACCAGTCCTACAATGGAGAACATCTCGATGTCGGGTATGTTATCTACATCCTCCTTTCTCTCTTCTCATGTATCTGGTATATCTGAAGCTCATGCATCCCTTTCATTCATTTGTACATCTCCTCCTTCTTTATCATTTTCGGTCTCCTCGATGATTATTGGATCTCAGGGTTTAGCCTCTCCATCCTCTCTTCTCTGCTCTCTTCCCCTTCCCCCTCCCATCACTGCCCCCAACATCCCATCTCTGTCGTCATCCTCTCTTCCTTCTCTTCCCACCCCCTCCCCCTCTGTTTCCCCTCGGTACTCCCTCCGTTCCAGATCAAAGGATCGTGGACGTGACGCGATCGGCTTGGACCCCGAGACTACCCCTGCCTCCCATAAACCCTCCAGGGGTCGACCATCTCATCTCACTAAAGCCAGACACACTGCGGGTGAAGAAGTTGCCCTCGGGTGGCAACAAACTATTGATAGGGCCCTTAGAGCTAGGAACGGCCCTTTGCCTCACCCTCCATGAAGTTCCTATCCTACAATTGCAGAGGGTTTGCTAGCCCTCCAAAAAAACTAGCACTCAGAAGATTGCTCACCTCGACTCAGCTGGACATTATATTCTTACAAGAAACTCTTTGTTCGACCGACTCTCTTATCACTACTCTTAATTCTTGGCTGCCGAATTGGACCTTCCACGCCCTGGACGCATCTGGGAGATCTGGGGGTACTGCTATTGGTCTATACAACAAATCTATGGAGCTCAGGAACATTTGGGGAGGTCGGGGCTTTATAGGCATGGATATATATGCCCACTCTATAGAAACTGAAGTGCGCATTATGAATGTATATGGTCCATGTGTGGATAGGGCAAACTTTTGGAGAACCCTTCTGGACTCAGAATTCTTGCAGGCAGACAACATCATTCTTGGAGGAGATTTAAATTTTTCATTGGGATACAGTGAATCTTGGGGACACTCGGCCCAAGTAGATGGCCTCACAGACACCATCTCTACCTTACTTGAGGAGCACCAGTGGGTAGACATTCCATCGGCCAGGATTCAGTATACATGGACAAACAATCGCAGTGGAGACCACAGCCTTGCAAGGAGACTTGATAGATTCCTCATCAAAGAAGCTTTCTTTAGCTCGCATCTACATATCCGATAGTGGGTTGGCACTAGAGGCATTTCTGATCATCGGCCAATATTCTTGGAATTGGACGATTCTAACCTGAGGATAAAAAGCCCCTTCAAATTCAACGCCTCTTGGCTCAAGGATCCTTCCTACATTCAAATGGTCTCTAATTACTGGCAATCCAACCCTATACAGGAACGTGAGGATCATACAGCATGCTTTATCAGGAAATTGAAAGAACTTAAGAGGATCTCCAAAATTTGGGCACACCAGAAATGGAAAAATGATGATAACACCCTGAGGGAAGCAGAGATGGCCATTGCCATTCATGAGGACTCTTCTAATGGTACTTTCCTCTCCCAAGAAGATAAAGATCATTATACCTCCCTCATCACGAAGCGTTCCCAAATTCTGAAGGAAAGGGAGGAGAGTTGGAGGCTCAGGAGCAGGGCAATCTGGCTCACTGAAGGAGATGACAATACTAAGTTTTTTCATAAGTTTGCTAACAGCAGAAAGGCCATTAACACTATTTGGGAACTTCGTAATGATCAGGGTCAATCGGTATCATCTCAACGGGATCTGGCTAGATTAGCCATTGAACACTTCAAAGGCATCTACAAGGCGCCCAGAGCTGTGAATATTATGGAAATCATGCGGGTTGTAGAACACTTTCCCAGATTTGTACAGCAGGAAGACTCAGAGGACCTGATGATGGAAGTGTTGAAGAAGGAGCTTGAGGTGACTATAAAATGGTTTAAAAAAGACAAGAGTCCTGGGCCAGATGGGTGGACCATTAAGTTCTACATAGCCTTTTTTGACATCCTGGGGGACGATTTACTCAAGATTGTGGAGGACTGCAGAAGGAGTGGAAGAATTTCCCCGGCCATCAAATCCACCTTCATTGCCCTCATTCTAAAATCTGACAATCCCTCCTCATTCAATGACTTCCAACCCATTTCCCTCTGTAACTGCCTGTACAAGATTATTGCAAAGATCATAGCAAACCGACTGAAGCCTATCCTCTCCACGCACATATCCTCAGAGCAGTTTGATTTCCTTCAGCATAGACAGATACATGAGGCTATAGCCACAGTGCAAGAACTCCTCCACACTATGTAGATGAAGAAACAGAAAGGCATGATTCTGAAGGTGGACCTCTCAAAGGCTTTTGATAGAGCTAACTGGCTCTACATAAGATTACTTCTAACTCATCTTGGCTTTCCCTTTGCATATATCAAATGGATCATGAGTTGCATTAAAGACGTATCTTACAGTGTGTTATTAAATGGGGTAGCCACATCTTTCTTCCTCTCAGAGAGGGGTCTCAGGCAGGGATGCCCACTCTCCCCACTACTTTTCTTACTTATCATGGAAGGATTAAGCAGGGCCATCATAGCTGCCCGCAATAGGAATCAACTGGCTGGCATTAAGATATCTGAGAATTTTTATCTCACCCATCTATTATTTGTTGATGACATTCTCATTTTTTTAAATGGTAGTATTGGCGACACCACGGTCCTACAGAATATCTTCAATCTTTTTCAACAAGCAACCGTGATGACTATAAATGATGGTAAATCTACAATTACTTCCTTTGGCTGCTCACAACATGAGATTATATTTACCTCACAGCGCTTCCCTTTTACCTCTCTGAACCTGGAGGACGGTCTTAAATATCTGGGCTTTAGGCTAAAGCCTAATGGGTATAGGATCGCGGACTGGACATGGCTGATTGCAAAAGTGGAGAAGCGCCTTCAGGTTTGGTACCATAAATACCTATCCCGTGCAGGTAGATTAGCCCTTATTAAAGCTGTGATTGAAGCCACTCCTGTTTTCTGGATGACTCTAGCTTGGATACTGAAAGGTATACTGAACAGACTTCAAAGTATATGCTGCAGGTTTTTATGGAATGGTAATCAACCGGGTAGATTATTTGCCTGGGTCAAATGGGACACTATTGCAATGCCTAAGAGATGGGGAGGATGGGGTATCAAAAGGCTTGATCTTTTTTCCAAAGCTCTGGAAGCAAAGCTCGGTTGGCATCTTATCACCTCAAACAGCCTCTGGTCCCGGGTTGCACAGGTAAAATATAGATGGCCCATGAACCTGATGGACTGGTTCAGACAGCAGCACAGAACAAGTAATAACATCTCCAATGTATGGAAGGCGGTTATTAATGCATTACCACTCCTTCGTGAAGGCATTACATGGAGAATAAAGGAGGGCAATGTTGTTCGTATTGGCACGGACCCATGGGTTGGTTGTGGCAATGCACACAGACTACCGGCAGACTTGATAAGGCATTTACACAGCAGGGGTATCACCCACATCAAACACATCGGTGACAGGAACAATTCCTCCTTCCTACAGCAAGCATGGAAATCGGCTCGTGATCTGGACATCCCTATACAGTGGCGACCTGATTGGTAGGAATACATGGACGCTCTCACACAGGCTCACATCTGACTTTCCGAAGGACCGGACGAGATTATATGGGCCTTTGCCAAACACGGTACATATTCTCCAAAAGCGGGATATATGAGATTAATGGAACCATTCAAACCCCCGAACATAAACCCGACTTGGAGATTACTCTGGAAGCTCAAGCCGGCCCCTCATACCCACTTACTGATGTGGAACATTTTGTTTGATAAGATACCCACAGGGTCAAATCTGATGAAAAGATCCTTCCACGACCCTTTCTGGTGTCACCTGTGTCGCAATGAAGAAGAAAATACTGATCATCTCTTCCTACATTGCCCCACCACTAAGGCACATTGGAATTCCATCATTTCTCACTATCCTAGCTTAAAATTATGGCAAGGACACAACATTCTGGATGCCTGGAGCACATGGTGTCAAAGTCAAAATGGAAAATCAAGAAATATGCCTCTTCTAGTTTGCTGGTCACTTTGGATTGCTAGAAACCATTCTATTTTCAACCACAAAATACCCCACTGGCCTGCCATCCTACTTCATACCATTGCGGATTATGATCTACTTCCCGAGGAGGACTCCAATGCCCCTCCCCGCACCATTATACCAGAAAACATAGACAAATCAAAACCGTGGGCATACTTTGATGGCTCTGCGCAGGAGGCTGGATGTGGTGGCGGAGCCATTCTCTACCTAAATGATGCACATTGTTACAAGATCCAAATAAATTTAGGTAGGGGAACCAATAATTATGCTGAACTCTGCACTGCTAAACATCTCATTCATTTTGCATTGGAAAAGAATTGCAGACATCTACAGCTGTTTGGTGATTCCAAAATCGTTTGCAATTGGTTAAATAATGCATCCCACTGTAATGCATTTTCATTGAGGCATATATTAGAAGAAGCAAAAAGATTGATATCTTCTTTTGACTCCTTTACCTGTCGCCACATTTACAGGGAGCAAAACACGGGGGCAGATCACCTTTCCAAAGAGGCAGCGCTTAGACAGGGCAATGACTGGCTGATCCAGGAGGAAATAGATGGGACCTACCACCAGCATTATCACAGACCTTTTGTGGATACCAGAGAAAATGGGCTATAAGCCCTACAATATTTTCTGATAAACTTGTATATAACATGTTTGTATTTACATCTTTTTGGTCTATATTTATGACTTGGATATACAGCCCAGATTTTGATACTTAGTATCTCTCTCTGTGAAGAGACAGCTTACAATTTTGATCTTGTTCTCTCTATGTTAGAGAACAGGCATAGATATAGTTTTAGCAGATAACAGACTCCCTGCGTGGAGATAAAACTTTTCATTACCTTTCTGGTCAAAAGTTTTGTTTTTGAACTTGACAGGCAACTCTGCCTCCATATGCATATGCCTTTGCATCTACAAAATGTAATTTCTTATATATCAATAGAAATTACGACTTTTTTCCATGAAAAAAATAAAAAATAAAATAAAAATTAGAAAAATGGTAAAGTACTTTAATCATCACTTGAACTACTTTCTTTGAAATTAGGTTCTTAAATAACAACTAAGCTTGTTAATATGAATAATTTTGACGGAATTTTTTATTTTTATTTTATTTAAATTAAAAAATATATAATTTAATTATTATAAATAAATATAAAAGTATAAGTTTGATCTTATTTTTTTTATATTAATATAAATACTAAATATAAAATGAATACTATAAATTTAATTTTTTTATTTATTAATAATTTCCGCAGTGCTAATTTTATTAAGGTATACATATTCTATCTTTCTCATTTTGAAATTTTGAGTTCTAAAAAAACACATGTTTTTAACTATTAGGGGCGCTCTCTCTATATATATAAATATAAAATAAGTAGTGTATAAGTATTAGTTGTATTGATTTTGGAACCAATATAGGTAGTTCATCAAGAATAAAAGAGAGATACAAAAATTTTATATATATATATATATATATATATATATATATATATATATATATATATATATATATATATGAGGAGTCACTACAACATTTTAACAAGGTAAAATTAGAATTTTACCTAGCAATTTGTAATTTGAATACTTCAAAAATAAGAATTTCAATTTTCTTCCTTCCATTTTTTTTTCAGTAGGAAAAAATCATCATATTATATATTGAGAAATATATCATGTTTACATTGAGACCGCAGTCCTGGAAATATGGATATATGGCGTCAGAGAGGACGCAAGAGGAGATGCATCAGACAGCATCAATCAGATATAATCAGCATCAAGATATGATTCATAAATTTGAAAGTAGGATCGGCAGCATGTGTAAATATACAAGGCATGAACATATGAGGAAAACCTGTATAGAGAACCGCCATAGGAAAAGTGTGATAATAAAAAGCCCTGTGCATCAGTGTTGATATGTGTAAATATACAAGGCATGAACATATGAGGAAAACCTGTATAGAGAACCGCCATAGGAAAAGTGTGATAATAAAAAGCCCAGTGCATCAGTGTTGATATAGAATGGCGATGGAAGGGCGCATATGTAGCTGCGTCAGACAGCATCAATCGGATGTAACAGCATCAAAGATCTGTATATATTGCGCTGGACAGTTAGAGCCGAGAGGAAATGGATCCCGAGATGAGAGGAAGGATGGAGAGCAAAGACAGGCAGGAGGCCTGAAAAATGCGCCGATTCCTCCATAACCAAATATTCCAGCAAGTGAGGCAGAAGAGTGCCTGTCTGTCAGAGCATTGGTCTGCCCACCATTTGAAAGCCTCCTGGATGGAAGAGAAGTGTTTGAGAGGGAAACTGTGTAGAGTCGAGAGCTCCCGCCAGATTCCTTGGACAGCATGACAGTGAAGAAACATGTGGAGATTTGTTTCATTGTCCTGTAGACAAAGAACACATCGACCAGGACCAATCCAGCCCTTTCGCAGTAATACATCCCAGGAGAGATTTTTATCATAGAAAAGCAACCAGGAGAATAGAATGACTTTAAGAGGGCAAGGGGCCTTCCAAAACTTGACAGGAAAAAAGGAGGAAAGGGGAGGGAGTTCAGCAATGATGGAAGAATATATTTTCTTGACAGTGATGAAATGGATGGAGGAATCGGTAGACCATATGAGGGAATCCTTTGTTCCATGTTGGAGGATCCCCTGATGGGAAAAGTGAGAAGTGAAGGAAGTCCAATGGGCAAGTAGATGGGGAGGGATGGCAAGCATGAGGGCGGATTTCCAAACCGGTTGAAGAGAGGACCAGGACTCAATGAGGGTGTTCCATGTGAAAAAGCCTCGAGAGTGAAAAAAGGAGAGAAGGGGGGGGGGATCATAGACTCAAAATTGTAAAGAGTGGGGTCAATGCCTATGAGAATGGAGGAGCCCGAGTAAAGTGTCCATTTGAGATGGATTCTGAAGAAAGGATGGATTTTTTTAAAACAATTCCATATTGGGGAGCCACGACGGATGCCAAGAGTAGGCCGATGAAGCCAGTGAGCCAGAGGGCGTCCTTTGAGATACTTCTGTTTTATCAAAAGACTCCATGGGCTGTCGCCAAAAAAGCCTCTGTGTAAAGACTTGCATATAAGAGCCTTGCCAAAGAGATGCATATCAAGGAGGCCCCATCCACCTTTCTCCTTTGGGCGTGAGATAGAGCCCAGCTTAACCAGATGTAGTTTGTAGGGGGAGGACCGACCGCTCCACAAAAAAGTGGCAGAGATGGATTTGAATTGATTGATGACGGAGGATGGAAGGAGAAAGAGGTGTCGCCAATAAATTGAGAGCTGTGAAAGGACAGACTGTACCAAAATAAAACGACCAGCAAGAGAGAGAAGACGCATTTCCCATCGAGAGATTTTATGGAGGAAACAAATATTTTCTTCCTTCCATATAGAGTTATGATTTCAAAATTTAGACTTCTCCAATTATTTTTGTATATAGAAACATTGATTGTATCGAAATTTTGAAACATCTTATACAATTTATCATAAAATTAAAAGAAAAATAATATATATATATATATATATATATATATACATATACATATACATATACATATACATATATATATATACATATACATATATACAATAACATTTTAAAAAAGTAAGATCAACTTTTGATTAACAATTTATAACCTATATAGTTCAAAATTTCAAAGTACTTCCATCTTCTCCCTTCCTTAGAGTATTATGATTTCAGAACTTAAACTTACATGATTATTTTTGTTGTAAAATTATAGTTCAAAATTTCAAAGTTCTTCCATCTTCATTATGATTTCAGAACTTAAATTTACATGATTATTTTTGTTGTAAAATTAATATAAAAATAATTAATGCTTAATTTTTTATTAATTCATACTTTTAATATATTAATATAATTATTTTACAAAGTTTATTTAAATATTTTAATTGAAGAGTTTGGTGATTAAATAAATTTTATTCATTTTATAAAGCTATGGAATCTCCCATGGAAATGTTTTATGTACATGATATTTGACTATGGAAGGTTGGAATCTCTAATGGAAATGTTTTATGTAATCTCGAGTGGAAATGTTTTATGTATATGATATTTGACTATCGAAGATTTTATGTATATGATATTTGGTTATGGACGGTTTTATTTTTCACTATATTAAATTATACAATAAATTATACAAATTATATATTAAGTTTTTTATTTTTAAATATAATTATGTATATAAAATGATGTTGTATTTAAAAGTATATAAATTTATTAAAAATTAAAAATAAATATATAAATTGATTGATAGATCAATTTGTTTATTTTATTTTAAAATTGGAAAGTTTTTAATTAAAATTAATGATTTTTTTAATGATTAAGAAAATTAAAATAAAATAGTATATATATAGGTATAGAGTATATTTTAAAATTGCTTTTGTTTGGTTAAAAGTTCTTTTTTTTGGACATAAGGAAATAGGTTAATGACTTAAGATTGAGAGACATTTGGCAGGGTGAAAGGAGTGAAAACCTACCCCTTACAGACTACTGGTGGGTAATTTTAGGTAGAACAATTTTCTTTGAATAATAGTGATGAGTCAACATACATTTATAGATAACAACCAATAATAACTGTCCTCAGTACTAATTTGACAAATTATATTACACTTTAAATAAGTTATATTATACTTTAAAAAAAAAATAAAAATAAAAATTATATTTTAATGTTTTTTTAAATAAATATTATTAAATTAATATTTTAACAATTAAATTAATAACATTTTCTATTACTATTATTTAAAAAAAAATCGTATAATTAACCCTAAAAATTTTAAATTCATATATTTATATATTAACTTTATTACAGATTCTTTCTTTTAAAAAAAATGTTAAAAAAATAATTGGTTTCTTTTAAAGAAAAAATATGCAATGAAAACGACAAATTAATCATAACTAATCTTAAAACAAAATTAAAACTAGTAAAATAGATTCCAAATATCAAAACTCCAATAACAAACAAATACCACAATTTTATAATCAAAATAAAACTACTACGAATAGATTCCAAATACCAAAACTTTAATAACAAAAAAATGCCATAATTTTATAACAACCTAAAACTCTTAGCAGGAAGGATGTGACACATTTCACGTAAAGGAATGGTAGCGGCAGCACGTGGTTAATGGACTTATGAAAACAACAACACGGCATCCTTATTGTACCCCTTACCCCACTCTATTATTTGAATTCTTCACCCCCTTAAAAATATTATTAAAATGCGTCGCCGCATATATTTGTGTACTTGTCATGGCCCCTCGGCGTATGTCAATCACGTGCAACGTGGCGTCACGAAGAAGGCCCTCCACAAGGAAACTGGAGGGGTCTTTTTGTACTTCAGTGAGGGTACTGAAAGTCACATGGAATTTTATAATATTCAAATCGGGGGGCCCTTCGTGGGGAGGTCTCTGTCTGTACGTTTGTGGGGGGACTGAAAAACGTGGGTGTGAGTTGGCCACATGAAAGCACAGTAGAGAATTGTACATCACGTGATACTTCCACCCCCTTCACGGAAGCACGGAGAGGACCCCATTAAAATGAGTTGTTTGTTGACTATAGGGAACTGTACTTTTCTTTACGTTTTAGAAGGTTTATAATTAATTTTTATTTTGGAATAGAGATTAGCAATCTTTCTAAATATAGGTAATAGTTAATAAGTCATATATATTAGAAATTTATAGTTTAATTTACGATCAAAATGTTTGGAGATCACCGAAAATTGAAGCCCAAATTCCAATGTTTCTAATTTTACTAGAAAGAAGAAAGAAATAAATTATTTTAACGTCCATGACGCTAAAGATAGCCTATGGGACAAATTGCTTCTTGATCTGCTTGATGTATTCAGTCATTTTTCTTTGAAGCTTCAAAATAAATGTTCCCAGCTTCTCGACAAACCTCTCGCTAAATAGATTATCCCAACAGCTAGCTACCAGCGTATCTGCATAACTTTCCTTGTTGTCTTTGAAGGCCTCAAATTCTAAAATGAAAATTTTTTATGTTCCCATTTTTCTGGAAGAACAAAAAATGCATACTCTTTCGTCCCACACTTCCTTTGGCATTTTTCAGCACCCTATTTCACAACGGAGTTGATGAGAATTAGTCCTTAACTGAGCAATAAGAATTTTGGATCTCCAAGAGATATTAGCCTCTATGTATGCTTTTGGTTGATGACTATGAGTGGGATTAAACACTTCAATATAGTAATTTTTCTTTCTTCCTAGCTCCTTATCCCAAGTACGCTTGTGGAACTTTTCCATAACAAAAACTTTTTTCTCTTTGTTATTTATGGGACACACGTTCAAGCAAATACCCCATTTACTAAACCATTTGTTATTTTGTTGCATCCAAGTTTTTTTGCTCTTGCACAATCTATCATTAAAGACAACCTTAGGCTATTTACCCTCTTCCATTTGCTCAATTTTTTTTAAATACCTTATGACTCGCACCATAACAATTGCTTCAATAGGAGCAGTCCCTGTTTCACTTAACAAAATATCATAAGGAACTGCACTTTAATCTTAAATTTGTTTGTAATCAAACGCTTTTGAATTTTCTCAATTTGTATCCACTGCATGTCGGTTGTACTGTTGGCCCATAGTTCACAACTATAGAGAATCAGCGGAATCACTAGAAGCCCAAAAAGAGTTTGAGTGGTTTTCCAGTCCCATAACTTTGCCTCTCTACACCTATTTTGAAAAGCATAAAATGCTTTCCAACCCCCCAAAGTTCTTTTCTTTCTACAACCATTACAACCTAGATTTTTGTTGAAGTGAATTCCGAGGTATTTGTAATCCACAACTTCTTCCAGAATGTTGCCTTCAAAGTAGAACTATGACATGGAGCTAGGATCTATCCTTCCAGCCTTACTATGACATGCCATGGTATCCCTATAAGATTTGAAAATGGGTAAAGAGAATAACATCTTGTTGGACATTGGGTAAACCAACGCTCCCCGTGTATTTCACGACATAGACTAACCATCTCTAATAAATCCTTATCTCTAGCATTGCGACCGTTGACTAACACTTCCAAATTTTAATCGAACGACAATCGTAATTTCCAACAAATAACATCTTAATAAAACAACCACCCTATCCCAATTAAGCAACACCATATTCCCACTAATTTTTTATTAAATACAAATTACCTTAACATTATAAAAACATGAAGGTTTTGTCTCTTGCATAATTGCCTCACTGTTATTTACACATCCCGAAGGGGATAATGAACATTGTACCTAAAACATTCTGTACAGTGGATGATTTTACTAATGTAATGATTGTACAACAGAAAAGAAGTGCATGTTCACATATAATTGGATATGAATCCATTAATTTTGGTTTATTTTGCCAATAAAAGGGTTTGTGTTGATGTAGATCCAACTAACCTAAAAACCTTTGGTGTCGGTGTTTCTTGCTCCACAAGTTATGGGCATGTCCCCCTGTCTCATCACGTGGGCACGCATAACGTGAGGATTTTATTAATCATTCCAGTTTATTAATCAACCTTTTTATTGCTATAGTTCTAATTAATATTATTTTCTTTAAATATTTTTAACATTTATTATTTATTTTTATATTAAATACAAACATATGTTTACGTTAACAATATATTATTTTTTGACCAGTCCAACTTATACCACCCATAAAAATAGAGGATTTGTTGGTACCATCTATTAAAAAGATAGAGAAAATAAAATTTGAAGTTATAATATTAGTTTAAATGTAAATTAGAAATTTAATTTTACTGTTTTATGTAATATTTTATGAATTAAATTATAATTAAAAGATATTATTAAATTACGTTGTTTTATGTAATATTTTATGAATTAAATTATAATTAAAAGATATTATTATGTAATATTTTATGAATTAAATTATAATTAAAAGATATTATTAAATTACGTTGTTTTATGTAATATTTTATGAATTAAATTATAATTAAAAGATATTATTAAATTACGTTTTTATGGTATATGAGCTTTTGGAATGAAGGAATATTGTGTGAGTTTTGGAATGAAAGAATATTGAGGATGTGGGTAGGTGTATTGGAAGTTAAATTTTTAGTGGTAATAATATATATTAGCATATTGATAAGTATCAAAACACTTATTTCCACAAAATATTCTAGAATATTTTTAATAATAGTAACAGATAAAAGATTGAGATTTATCTCAAAAACATTTATGTTTTTTGTGTTTTTTAATTAAATTTATTAATTAAAATAAATCTCTTTTCTCGAGCTAACAAGCGTTTCCTTTCATTCATCAAAAATATATGTTACATTTTTCAATCTAGATCTAAGTTGTGACTAATAATCATGACCTTCCCTATAAGAAACCAAGCCTTAACCATCTATAAACTGAATAACCAATCCAAAATTTTAACAAAAACAAAATCTGTAGTCTCACTAATGAGATTATAATGTCATTAGACCA
Organism: Pinus tabuliformis; assembly: GCA_031772625.1. Taxonomy (NCBI): domain Eukaryota; kingdom Viridiplantae; phylum Streptophyta; class Pinopsida; order Pinales; family Pinaceae; genus Pinus; species Pinus tabuliformis. The sequence continues at coordinate 938,185,452 of CM062811.1, read as the reverse complement.
AAATACTAAAACATATTGCATCAAGAAAACTAAGACCCAATAGAGTTCATAGGTGTTGCATCGCGAGTAGTTGAGCTTGTGCGCGTTGAAGAAGTTGCAATGCAAGGTATATGTTGTTCAATACGTGATAAGTGTTTGTCCATCTACTCCATAAATGATCTCACATTCCCCTCCTCTCTTTTTATGTATGGAAGGTTGGAAAATATTCCATATTGGTCAACTTGTCGCTCCATTACTATCATCTCCATTAATGACTTCATTTTCCAATAGAGGAAAAGAGCTTGTAAATACTACTTCCTGCGACCTCTGATATGGCCAAGGTCTAAACCTAGTTGCTCAAATTCTTCCATCAAATCTGAATTAGACATGGAATGCATGTCTTTGGCATCCATGTTCTCCAAGTTACGCAACTCGTTACGAACATCAACTAAAGTAGACTCATGAAATATTTCTTCAACTTACCTAGCTTGGGCATAATCTCGGTTGCGTCCCTGGGGGCCTCGACCTCCTCCCTCACCCCCATGGTTTCGTATGTGTTGGCACTGCATGGTGGCTGACCAATAAATATAGTCCTTAAGCCCTTCGAAACACCATAGGTGCAATACTCTTCCCAATCTGTCCAGGCTACCCGAGTTTACAATAAGCAACAAGCCACAAGTCCACACCCAAATACAATCTTCTCTCGAATACAAAAATGCAACCACCACAATGCCAATCCCACGCCAAACCCAATTAACTAATGGGAACCCACTAGTTCTTCAGGAAGTTTTTGTTGGCGAGAGATTCCTTCGACCTCTACGACTCATAGGAAGACATAACACATCTCTTTGAACACAAGAAAGGCTAAACACTCCACTGGCTTTCTGTCACATGAACTGAAGAGAGAGAAAGCTCTAGTAATATTGGTTGGCAAGGGCAGGCTATTAGAAACACAATAGCTCTCAACAACCCAACATAAAATACGCCTCAAAGATGAGAATGACAGAGCCCTTCTATCTAGAAAGATGGAAACCTCACGCTTCCTTAAGTTCTTTCTCGAGCATAGAAAGGAAACCACAAAATACACGAACCCACTTAACCAAGGGAGGCCCGCCAATCCTTTTGGGACTTTTTGTTCGCAGTTGGCCACTCTGGCTGCTAAGGAACCCAGTGCGCCAGAGTGTACTTACACAAACACAGTTGAGACTAAAGACTCCCTTAAACTTCCTTCCCTAGAGCCGAAGACAACGAATGCACTAATAATGATGATTGACTTAGGCAAGCTATTATAAACATAGTTACTCCTACCAACCCATAAAATAGTGTACCTCTGAAAGGAGAGCTACAAATCCAACAAACTCTGAGAATTAGTAACCTCGCCACTCTTGAAATGATTCCTTGGACTAGAGGAAGCCATAGCCAAAAGGTGAAAGTTGAGTGCCTTAGGTTGGATTCCTAAGAGAAATCTCTAGCCTGGACGATAACTAGAGGCATGTAGATCCCAAAAAAACTTATCATCCACAAACAAAACTCCCTCCCAATTTCACCATTAGACCATAAATCACAGAGTTCTCTGAACTTCAGTTAACAAAGGACCAAGCAATTAGCCACACAAAACAATCTACAAGGGAGCTATAAAACCCTTCACAAACCTAGAGATGAGAAACCTAGATAGTACGACTAAAATTAGAGCTTAAGAAGGAAGTTATTACCCAAATAAAATCACAGTCTTGCTTTTGCATGAAAAGGTATACAAGTCAGCTACTAGGTATTGGTGAGACGTTGTAACTCCATAGTTGAAATCCTATGAGATTGAAAAATCCTTTTTTAGCCTCCCACACAAATTCTATTGACAAAGGTGCCAACTAGCTGCAGGGCGTGAGCCATAGTAACCAAAACAAGAAAACATATTCCTCAACAGATATAAAGCCAATTTTTTCGAGCACCTTCCATATCAAAAGTGTCAATTGCCTTGATGTGAGATTTAATTCTTTGCATGTGGTTGCATGCATGGGCCACCACCCAAATTTAATGTCGATCATATCCAATCAGCTTGACGTGGTGGGCCCATACCCCTACTAAGATACTCATCAAATTACCCACCCCCATCGGGGAGACTGATATCTCTTCATTTCTCACTCCTCATATGGTTTCGTTGTCATCCTCTAGGATTTTATGTCATTCAAGTCATTCCTATGAGGGTTCAAGGCCAATCCTCTTCTAGGTTATTCCCTTGATGCACACATCACCAATTGGCTAAAAGTCATAAGCTTGGTTCCTTGTTCTCCTAGTGTGGGTCAAACTCAGGTAATTGACAACCTTTAGGAGACGATCGATCCCCTAAGTTGTTTAGAAGCCACCAACTCTTAGATATCTTCTCTATAAGGGATCCTTGCACAATATTTTGATTTATTCCAATGGCAAGATGAGAGTCCCCATCCAATTATTTTATTATGATATCCAAAATTAAGAGCGATAGATAACCCTCTTTCTAGAACATGAAACTCAATTTCATTATTGCTAGCGAACCCACAATCTGATGCGTAGATATTCCTTGATTTTTCCAATTAGTTTGAAAAAACCTTTTAGGGGAGGAAGATAAAATGATGGAGATGTGGAAGGGGAGGGGGAGGGGGGTTTCCTTGTGGCCTAAGAGATCACACTGGGAGCGTTGGGCATGGAATCCCCCCCAAGGCATGTTTTGGGGCTCAAAGCCCAAGTTTTGACTGAATGGTGTTGTAAATCTCCGTGAATTACGGGTGCGGAAGTATGTTAGAGTCACAAGGTTGTCCGCCCTAGTTTTGTAATGTAATGTCGGCCTACCCATGGTTCGCGGACCATGGGATTGTATAAATAGAGCGAGGCTCTACGTGTAAAAGATAGCAATGAAATAGTGAAGAGAAGAGAAAGAGTCTAAGTGGCTAAGTGTGTCTTGGGTCGTAGAGTAGGAGAAGGCTCTGCAGCTGAGTGCGTAGAGGCCTAGTAGTCCGCAGCTGATTGCGTGGACCCCTGCAGCTAAGTGCGTAGGGCGGATTCGAGTCTATAACCGAAGAAGGGATAAAGAGAAGTTTGATATCAATTTGTGTATTTGTTCTTGGATTAATGCATGTTTGATATAAATTGCAAATATACTGTTTATTTACTGCGCACACTTGTATGAATGATTTATGTTGTTAAGTATAACTTAAAGCACACAAGTAGGCTAAAATAATCAACTAACATTGCAATACTAGTAAGGACTTGGGTAATAACAGCGTTCGGGCCCCAAGTAGGGCTGCGCAAAAGAAGCGTCTTACGCTGTAAGGTACGGGAAAGTGCACATAGCGACATGCGCGCAGGGTCGAACCACAGACCTCTTGAACCCATCAGACATCTCCAGGGTGTGGAAACCTAGTTCTAGCATCCTCCCATACTACTTTGGATGAGACCTCAGTCCGCGCTCCGCGGACTGTTGCTGAAAGGGCCGGTAGTACCGGAATTTTTTTGGCTAAGTCAACTCTGAACCTAGGTCGGACCCCAATAAGCCAACAAATGGTTCCGTTGCCGGGATCGGGATCTGCATAAGAGATTTCTAATGTCGTATCACTGGAATCTGACAAAGAAAGAAATTGAAGAGTGGTTGGACAGAAAGATTCACTAGTTCACGGTGCAAGAAAACAAGAATCCACGAATATCGAAGGAAGAGTGGTTAGAGCGCTACTTACATACAAAAAGCCACGAAATTTTCTTTGCATCCTTCCCCTCTGAGTTGTACGAGTGGATCACGAAGCTAGCAGACAGCTAGGGAAGGTGTAGGCTCGAAAAACCTATTGTGTGGACTCCAGAGTTGGTGCGCAGACTAGAAGCATCGAAAGATAAGATCGTGCTTGCTGTGGACCATTGGCTCAATTGAATTATAGGAGGGTTTATCACTGAGTTCACAGTAGATACTATAGTTAGCTATAGCGAGACAGAACAACGCTTCCTCAAAGGACCGCGAGGTAAGTACGTTAAATCTTTGAACACTTGGATTAAGATGCTATTGTGTGAAGAGCGGGTTATGCGAATAAATTGATGTTTGGGGCTACACAAAGTGGGAAGATCTATAGAAACAAAGGTAGCACAGAACTAGAGTCTAGCCCCTTGATTTCACCTCCGCAAGAAAGCGAGGAAGAGCTCGCAAAGGTTTCACCAAGAAGTGCGATTAGTTTAATAAGGCAGCGAATTCCGCGCATACCACCCCCACCTACACCACCACCAGTTTCACCATCTTCATCCTCATCTTCGCCCACACCACCTCCGCCACCACCACAGTTCAATATGGCGAGCGTAATAAAGTTGCTAGTGTTCAAAGGAGTAGGGAATGAAGATCCGGACCAATTTTGGTTCATGGTAAAGGCTGTATGGGAAGCACAAGGAGTCACGGATGACAATATAAAGAAGGCAACACTAGTGAGTGTGTTGCAGGATCGCGCACTGACGTGGCACATTAAGCATTCCAATGACAATCCAAACACAGGGATTGTGGATATCCAAGCTGCGCTAAACAGGGAATTTAGCAAGCCAAAATTAGAGACAGTCGATTATTGGATTTAAGGAAATTGCGATGCTTCCAGGTGAGACCCCCTGGGAGGTAGATCAAAGACTGAAGTGTATGATTTGTGAAGCTAACATGACCTTGACGGATCGGCAACACCGTGCATGGTTTGTAGCGTCACAAATGCCGCACCTACGAAACACGTTGTCGCAATAGAAGCTGTCAACTTAGGCTGAGGCCTTGGAGATCACAATGAGACTGCACAAGACCCTGATACAAGATCCTAACCTGGGAGTCCAACAGATCCACACGCAGTTGAAAAACTTGTGTCTTGAGATGTAGAGTTTGAAACAAGACCGGACATCTCACCCAGAAGCATGCGAGGAGTTATGGTGCATAAAGTGCAAAGGCCAGGGACATGACAAGGACCATTGTCCAGTCTTCGCGAACTACCTGGTGGGAGGAGGGTCGATGCCATTGAGACCAGAGGCACAAGTAGGACCGAGCGTGACACCTGCATTATGGTGCGCGATTTGTCATATAGGAGGGAAGCATGCTACAGATAACTGCCATCTATTACAGAAGTATACACAGATGTCCCAACAGTTGTTCTGTAATTTCTGCAGGTTAGTAGGCCATGATGAGCATACCTGTAGGAGTTATGAACTGATGATGGATCAGACTCCTACCTACAGAGTTCAGACCGAAATGCGAGCCATCAATCAAAATGCAGGGATGGCACGCACTGGATTTTAGGGGCGCAAACTAGGTCGAGGTGGAATGGGGCTAGGAAGGGGTTGCAGACAGCTGATCTGTTACAATTGCGGAGAGCTAGGGCATTATGATCGTGATCGTACAAATTTGACGAGGCCATCATGCTTATATTGTACCCAGTTTGATCATGAGACGGAGGACTGTCCCACGCTGATAGTGAGGTTGCGCGATAAAGGAGCACTCCAACCTCCCCCGACTCAGAACCTGCAAATGATGAGGTCTGAGCCATGTGAGGAGGACCCGAATGTAAACATCGTGCTCCGAAGCAGTATCACGACAGGAGATGACAAGGGCAAGCAGCCCGAAGAGAGTGCCTGGGTTTGCAAGGCTCCAACAAAGGAACCAGAATTTGATTTGGAGCACGCTAAGGAGACGTTCATGGAAGCTAAGAAGAGCTTCACGGAGGCCTCCACTTCAGGTAGTAAAGACAAACTAGAACCGGAGATGGACCCATCAATGCTCACTACCTTTCTGGAGACATGCATGAAGCTGCTGCGTGATAGCAAAGCGGTGAAGGGGCTGCAAGAACTCATCACTAGATGTGCTGGACCAAGAGAACCGTGCGTAGTCCGGAAGCTTAGAAAGCACACCACGCAGACAGGAAAGGAGATGAGATTGACCACGCAGATTGGGGAATATGAAATGGATAAAGTGATTTTGGATCTAGGATCGGACGCTAACGTCCTGTCAAAGTAGACATGGGAGTGCATGGGCAGGCTCGCATTGCAATGGTCTCCTATTCAATTGCGAATGGCGAAGCAGCAAAAGATCCTACCTATGGGAAGACTATAAGGAATAACGCTGGATATCGAGGTGTGAGCACGCTTGCAGATTTCGAAGTGATAGAGATTGTTGATGACAACAATCCCTATCCCGATCTACTAGGAATAGATTGGGCCACTGACATGAATGGAGTGATAAATCTAAAGAAGTGCAAGATGATTTTTGAGAAAAAGGCACTGTGCATAGTGGTACATTTAGACCCTGCAGAAGGATCGCACTACACAAAGCCGGTGGGCGACTGTGACAACGACGACGATATAGATTGTATCTACAAGATAACCACGTGGGAGCAGGATTGGGTGAATCCAACAATGGATGGTAGGATTTCGTGGGAGCACGAAAGCTCTTGCACCTCATATTCAGACGAAGAGATAGAACGATGGCAGAACTGGTTACACGAGGTAACCACGCTTAACTGCAACATGATGGCAAGATCATTTCGTTGTGTGGTAACGGAAGCAAGAGATCTGCCTATGTATGATGGGTTTAACGAGGTGGATGATTTCCTGAACAAATTTCAAAAATAAGTATCGGAATAGCAGCGTTTCGACGCTCTGAAATGGGCACTGCGCACTACGTCCGCAAGGTGGTGGGGTAGGCACCAACAGAATTTTGAGGACTAGCGGGAATGCAGAAGGATGATGCGCCTACGATTTGGGAAACCTCAGATGCGGCTAATAGACAAGTATGATGAACGGGATGATCCACGTGCACACCTCGTGAAATGGACCAAGGTCTACAAGGAAGAGCCACAACCTGAGTGGGTGCACCTGTTCTATCATACCGTGGATATCATACCCATGAATTGGTATACTGAGATGGAGCTCTGCCATGGAACGAGTGAATGGGATATCTTACGCGAAGTATTCCTGTTAACCTTCACGTTTGAGGATTGTTGGTGGGATACTGTTGATGATGCGCTACAAGCAGTAAAAGTAGCTATCTTCAAAATACCCCAGGAGCCAATGGAAGTGCTTCAGCCGGAATGGGCAACCCAGCTGAGCTGCGCGCTGGAGTGTTACAATGTAAATATTGAGGAGGATGATGAGGATCCACGAAAAATTAACATTCCAGAAACTGAAGGCTATCGTGAGGTTCGAGGACCATTGATTGAAGATCCTGACATCACTGCGCTGCTAAAAACGAAGCAGGTAAACATTGGGACGGAGGTTGAACCAAAGTATGCAACGCTCGGTGATTATTGGGATGATGCCATGGTGGATAAGGTCGTTGAGTTACTCTGCGAGTACCAAGGCTTATTCCCGACCAAGATTACAGACTTAAAAGGGCTCGTTGGTGAATTAGGGATGATGAAGGTCACCCTAAAACCTGACGCGGAGCCTATTAAGCAGAGGCCTTACCGCTTAAATCCAAAGTATAAGGAAAAGGTCCGCGTAGAATTAGACAAAATGCTCGTAGCCGGAATTATTGAGCCGGTGGAAGAATCCGACTGGGTGAGCCCTATGGTAGTGCAGGAGAAAAAGCAGAAGGGCGAGATAAGAATATGCGTGGACCTCAGGAAGTTGAATGACGCCTGTGTACACGACCCATTCCCGACACTATTCACAGATGAAGTATTGGAAAATGTTGGCAGACAAGAAGCATACTCTTTCACAGATGGGTTCTCAGGGTACCACCAGATCAAAATCGTGCCAGAAGATAGGAGCAAGATGACCTTCACAACAGAATGGGGCTGCTTTCAATACACCGTTATGCCGTTTGGGTTGAAGAACATGTCATCCATCTTTTCGTGCATCGTTGCTGCCACATTCAAACAATACATCCACAAGTTCCTGGAGGTCTATCTGGATGATTGGACTGTCTTTGGATTGGTTAAACACCACGTAACAAGCTTACGCTTGATGCTGGATACTTGCCGACGACACCAGATTGTGCTGAACCTTAAGATGTGCACATTCCTCATTCCCTGCAGTAGCCCTTTGCATCCTATTTCCAATGCCACCAGTCTAATCAAAATTGGATTCTCCAAGAAAGAGTTATGTACAATCTCCCAAGATGACCTCATTATATACCTTTTCAGAAGAGCGAACTTGTATGAGGTGCCACGTGTCACTGTTTTGACTTTTGGATCTAAAAACTATACAAAAGAAACTACAATCTGTCCTCTTTCTGTAAATTCTTACAAAAATTCAATCTGATGCTCAGAGCGAAAGTCATGACGATTTTCCCAAGGTGACCTGTTTGGAATGTATTCGGGAGTCTGCAAAAACCCTAACTTCCTCAAATTATATCTTCGAAAATATAGCGAGACAGGATCTAAAATTTAGAGCCGAGGTTTAGACCGATTTCATGTCAAATGGGTTTTTTTTAGCTTCTGAAACTTCATAGCGAAAGAGTTATAGAGTAAATTCCACGATGACCTATTTTAGAGGAAATTCTGGAGCTTAGAAAAACCCTAATTTCCTCATATCATATCTCCGAAAATATAGTGCGAAAAGATCTGAAATTCGGACGCGAGGTTCAGACCGATTTTTTCTCAAATGGGTTTTTTTTGTAGCTTCTGAAACTTCATAGTGAAAACTTTATAGCGAAAATGCCACGATGACCTGTTTGAAGCAGTGAAACCCTAGAATCCAAAGCTCTGATACCAAATGTTATGAAACCAACTCACAAAAAGATAGAAAAGATAGATGAACACCATAGAAATAAGCCTCTTCGAGGGAGAAACCTCCTTTACATTACACAAATGGACAATTATTAGATCATTCAAATGACAAAACCTCCTTTCTATATATAGGAGTCTACGGGGTCACAATATAACCAAGCCGACCTAACAATAATAATATAAAGGCACAAAAATAACAATATAGGGATTCTATGGGGCACATTAATAACAATATGGGGACAATAGGGGCACAATAATAACAATAAGGGATACAATGACAATACTAATGGAGGGATCACTAATATTATAGGGACCTAACAACATATGTAGGTGGCTCTTATTGTTCCAAGAATATGACTTTGAGGACATGGTAAAACCTGGACGCCTGAACGCAGGACCAGATCACTTGTCGTGTATTGAGATAGGCGAGGAACCTACTAGTTTGGAGGAAGGATTACCTGACGCACAACTCTTTTCTGTGCGCGTCACGAACGATCACTTCATAGATATAATCCACTTTCTGACAACAGGGACCGCAATGAAGGAATACTGCATCCAATAGAAGAAGGAATTGGTGGTGCGCACAACGGATTTTTCTGTCATCGCAGGGCACCTATATAAAATGGGAAATGATGAGATATTGTGAAGGTACATACCTGAATTTGAATGAAGTTAGATCCTCGCAGAAGCACATAGGGGTGTTGCAGGAGGACACTATGCAGGACGAGTGACCGCACAAAAGATTCTTCGCGCAGGGTTGTGGTGGCCAACCCTTCACCAGGATTCAAAAGCACACTGTAAGGCCTGCGATATATGTCAAAGGACCAGAAAACCATCGCGGAGGGACGAGATTCCATTAAATCCACAATTGACATTGTAGCCATTCAAGAAATGGGCAATCGACTTTGTGGGACGTATCAAACCTCAGGGAAAAACAGGCGTGCGCTACATCATCACCGCGACAAAGTACCTGATGCGCTGGGCTAAAGCGCAGCCGGTCAAAGACTACACAACCGCTACTGCTGTGAAGTTTTTGTTTGAACATGTGTTGACCTGATTTGGATGTCCGAAGATCTTAATGAGTGATCGTGGTACACATTTCCTGAATAAAACCATCAGTGCACTCAAAGAAGAGTTCCAAGTGTATCATCAGAAAAGCACACCGTATCACCCACAAGCCAATGGGACAATAGAAACATTCCAAAAGTGTTATAGACATTTTTGTGCCTTACAACATGAAGCATGAAATTTCCATAATCTAAGGGATCCAAAGTCCCTAAACATGTTGTTCCTACCCCTAGGGGAACAAGGTCAGCAAACCACAGCAATCCAAACAAGTTCTCCACTGAAAATTACTCAAAAACAAGGCAATTCTGGATCATGTCAACTGCTCCACTGAGCATCTGCGTTGAATGTCAACTGCTCCATGGACCACCTGCGTTGAATGTCAACTCCAACAAAGGCTACCTGCGCTGAGCGAGTTTTGACATGTGGAAGGCTCATTCCTCAATGAGTCAATGCCCATGAAGCTTCCAAAATGACACTTGGATCAAGGAATTCGACTGGTGATGAGTAAGAGGTTCTAGATCTCCAAGTGGAAGCAAGAACCTCCAAGTGGACTCAAGAACTGAAGAAGAACTGGAGTGGAAGAGGACACTAGTCACATCTCAGGCTAACTCATCCTCTCTCCAAACTCCTATATATGGATCTCTCTCCCATGAGATCCAGAGGCTGGAATCTTGTGAATGTAAAGAATTGCTGTTGGTTTGAGTTTAGAACTATTGGGTGATTTGCTTTGAAGGAGGTGAAGAGGAGATTTCTTTCTGCTGGGAAGGTGATGCTGGATTGGGCCTCTTATGGTTGTATCACTTCCTGAACCTTACTTCTTCCATTAATAAATCATTTGAGGTTCTTCTATATGCATGTGTCTCAATGGTGTATTGTTATACTTGTGTATTTGATTTATTCTAATCCTTGAATCAATTATGAATGTATGCTTCTTGTAGTTTCCCTCTCTTGCCATTTTGCAGGATCTTGGTGTAGCTGGGCCAGTGAAAGAGCAAGGAGCTGGGGGCAAGCAGCAAGGAGAGAAGATTGGATCAACCATTAGCGAAAGACATCGGTTAGTGGATCTCTTTCTCCCCTCTCTTACATCTCATAAAGAAGTAATCTTAGATAGCTTTGCTTTGATTGTTGCTAAGGAACTATCACCCTTAGAGTGGGATAGGGTCATTCCGTATTGGATACTTTTCCCAACAAAAAATTGGCGACTCCGCTGGGGAACGTATCTTGTTGGTTGTTTGTGTTTTTTGCTATTCATTTCCTAAACACAGGGAGTACCGAATCGAACTGCATTTGGATCTTTCAAATGCAAAGTAGAGGGCAGCTACTCTAGCTCAGTTTCTGGGCATGTTTATGATTTGAAGAGCTGATCCACAAGGACTCTGAACAACTCTTAGTGATAGCTTTTCATCCTCCTTTGAATCATCCTTTAGTGTGTACTTGATTGGTAGCTTTGATTTGGCCAAAAACTGTTGATTTTTGAGCAATCTGTGACCCAGAACCCAAGAGAAACGAGAGTTTCTCTCTTCATTGCAGGCACTGTGAAGGCAGTCTGCATTTCAACGCAGGTCCCGAAGGGGCTACCTGCGCTGAATGTCAAACTGACAGTGTTCTACCTGCGCTGAACCAGTGTGGCCTTGTGCAACTGGGGTTCTCTGCTTTCTGTTGCCCTGTTTTCATCCCTGTTTTTGCAGCCTGTTATCAGTCAATGTACCTATCTGAAACCACCTTTCTTTGCCACTATTCCGCCTCGGTTGTATAAAGAAACTGTATTTGTTCTTTGTGTATTTCTTACATCATTTGCAGTTTCCCATAACGAAAGTGAACTAGTCTTGCTGTGGCCTCTTAGATCTAGACCTGTGATAAGTGTCATTCTGATCTTAAGAGTTAGTTTGTTTGCTGTTCATAGCTGATTGAGCTTTTGCTTTCGTCATATGGTTTGAATTTATGTATTTCTAGTGTTGAAACAAGTAAATCTTAAGGTGTCTTTTGATTTTGGACAAAAGATTGTTTGCTTTCACTTGAAATTGAATTCAAAGTTATACAACAACTTTCTTTTTGTAGTACATCAACATTAAGAAAGAGAAAAGAAATACCTGCATTGTGCATATGCATTTTGACAGCTTGCATGTTGATTTAGGAAAAAGTGCATTAGTGTGTGCTCTATGATCTGTGTGAAAAGATGATGTCTTTCTTTTCCCTCAGTAGTTAAGATTTTCATAAGTTGAAAAGATTGAAAAAGCTTGCTTCTCATCTTTAGACTGCATTTAGGAGTTGTACCATACATCTCGTGGTGATCCATAAAGGCAAACTGCTAAACAAGATCAACCTAAAATAAATTGAATTTACATAACAACGCTTTGAAACATAACGCAAACACATAGAGGTCTAAGCTAGAGACGTGTTCCGGCGTCGTTAAACGTGATATCTTAGCGTTGAGTGGTTGGGTGATTCCTCCACGGTGAAGCGATAAGTATCAATACGGACTTGTGCTCCCACGTACCGTCGCGTATATATTGGGAGACCCCTATAGGAACAAAGCCTTTATCCATAGGAAGCCGTGTCGGCCGCCCTACTGATCGCAATGCAGTGAACACAGCATTCACGAAGATCGACCACCCGTACCGTAAAACGTATTCTGTGGTTTTGCGAAAAGTTTGGCACACCCTCTGCCTAGAACTCCAGAGTAGTTTCTTTTGGCCTTTTTCAAACTCTATAACTGAAAAAGTCCATCCGAGAATTTGTCACTTCGGGCTCGTTAAAACATCAAAGGAGACTAGAGTCATCTTTAGCTTTTTCTCGACTCTTAAAAAGTGAAAAAGCAAGTTGTGTCTAAAGCGTCGTTATAAAATTTATTTTAAAACGGAACATAATCACCTCCTATTCCTGCGTTGATCTGTAGGTTGAGAACATGGAACACACCAACCAAGGAATTCCCCATGATGGAAATCCTAGTCCTTTCTCCTCTTGGGGAGAAGTTGGTGCGCCCCACATGGCCACATTGTCGCTTCCAGGACTGACAATTGGCCTGCCAATCTGGCTATTCTCAACCAATGTAGTTCAAAAAACCATGGTTCCTGAACAGTCGAGTCAACAGTTAGATCAGTCTAGAGCTGCCCACCAGCCTTCAACTTCCTATAACTCTTCCTCCAATCCTTCATCTTCGCAAGGTAGAGCCGGTAAAAGCCAAGCTCCCATGGAGAAGAAGGAGAAGAAGAAGAGAGAGAAGAAGAAGAAGGAGCCTAAGGCGACTGGGGGCAAGCAAAAGACATCTGACAAAAATCCACACACAGCACAGACCGTGCCTAAATCGCCATGTGTCATATGTAGAGGAGACCACTTCCATAGAGATTGTCCCTGTATTCCCCGGATACTAAGGGACTGGTCCCCTCGTTTGCACAGTTCGGGAGCATCAACCTCTGATAGCCATGTTGAATGCTTACCGTCAACCAGCGAAAGTGAAGGTTCAAGACAAAGAGGGGAAGCAAAATTCCCCTGCAGACTGTGTGAAGGCGATCACGCCATCCACCGTTGTCCCTTCTTAGACGAAGCGAAGAGAGTTTTGGAAGATCGTCCGGTTTCACCGTTGAGACTTCCTCCTGGATACAAAAAACTCGTGCCAAGTCCTTCGTTGGTTGAGAATACAGCTGGTCCGCTCAAGTGGTCAGCTGAAGCGTCAGTCATTGAAAATGAACCTACTGAATCCAGACCGGATGAAAGTCCAAAGGTTGAAACGGCAGTTGACCCGGTTCTCCCTTCAGAAGTTTCATCTTCAAATGACATCGTCACTAAAGATTCATCTTCAAATGACACCCTCACTGAAGAGAATAAGGATGACACCATCCAGATTCTTTTCATCAACACAGACTCTGACGAGCGTCAGGGCAATGCGCCCATTCCTTTATCGCAGGAAGGAACATCGTCAGGGTCATATCCGGCCGTGTATTCGGTCCCACCACCAAGCAACCTGGTTGTGTCCTATGATTGGAACCAACTAGGCAGACCCCGGTTGCCAGCCAATATACCATTCAGAATCATAGTCCAAATATACAGAATGGTAATGGCTGGCACTATCATTGATGAAGGGGCATCTGTGAGTATCCTTTCCTTTGTTGCTTGGAAAGCACTGGGTTCCCCGGCGCTTTTGCCTGAGATAAGAAATCTCTCGGGTTTCGATAAAGGAACCAGTCGACCATTAGGGATCCTCCCCAATGTGCCCATTACATTGAAAGGGAAGGATGTTCAAATGAACGTGATGGTCGTTCAAGGACCCTTGGATTATAACCTACTCCTTGGACGAGACTATTTATATTGCATGGGAACAATAGTCTCCTCACTCTTTAGAGTAATGTGTTTTCCACACGAAGGAAGAATGGTCAAGCTCGTAGACCAACTTTCATTTCCGGGATCACGCATCACAAATAGTCACATACCAACCCTGAATGGTCTATTCAATCAAGAAATGTCTCCACCCCCAGTCCTTCTTCCCGATGAGTGCGAGTGATTCGGAAAGATGGGACTGGAACCCAGGGGGCATGCATCCTGGTCTGCGTTGGGCAGAGAAAACCTTGGGTATAAGATAGGTTTCCGCGGGAGAATATGACTAGTCCGTACCCCGTCCGTAGAGGAAGAGGGGTTGTTCTGGAACAAGATTCTTTTGTCAAAGTTATGTGTTTGACGGAACAGGGTCATTCACCGTTGTCTATTTAGGTAGACATCGCCGAAGAAATGTTTTATTCGTAGCCGCGAACGAGACAATCTTTGGGTAACCAGAAAGAGGTAGGCCTCTCTCGGCAAAACAAATGTTTTGGCGGAGGTGAAGTAGGGGTAACCTTGAAATCGTATTTTATACCTGGGGGCATGCAAACCTTTTGGAGTGCAAGCAAGGGCGGCTATTTGTTTTTTTAAATTTTTAGGTCCTCCCTTTAAACCTGTAGGTCTAACCCTTTAAACTCGTAGGATTAGTCGCAGCCGAACTTGCATAAAGAAAGGATGTGGGGCAAAAATCTAAAAGTTGCCGTTATTTATAGGAGACATTCTTATCTTATGACTAGCATAAATGAGCAGTTTTATCAAAGTTCATGCTCGTTAAAAAATAAACGCACAATTGAGCAGTTTTAGCAAGAGTTCATGCTCGTTAAAAAATAAATGCACCTGTGAGCAGGCTTCCCCCCAGAGTTCAAGCTCATCCAGAAAAAATGAACCGGTAAATAACCATTTGAAACCATAAATTCATCAGCCATAAAAGCCTTGGTCGTGTTTGCACCGTCACTTCCACTTTTCATTTGGCCGATCATTCACCTCCACTTGATTGTTTACCTATTTTGAGGAACAGCTGCGAAGAGTGATTTCACCTAGCCATCCTTGTGACACTGCCGTGATTGGAAAATTCCAACCTGTACCTGGAATCTGCTGCTATCCCTGTTTATCACTCGTTCCTCAAAATACGAGTCTTCTTTGAGCTCTTTTCTTCTGACTCGTAAAATATGAAAAGTTTGCCGAGTTTTGGCCTTCCAGCTCGTTAAAATGACCAGAAGAGCTATCCCTCCTCTAGATTTTAATCTTTTTGGACCTGAGGGATTATTGCACAAAAAGATTGAGCGCTTGTCTGGTTCGGCTCGATAAAACTATCGAACATTCATCCCTTCTGTATTGTTTTATACTTTTTCGGACTTAATGGATTAGATGACGAAAAAGGACCTTTGGAGTTAACTTTATGTACCTTTTCAGACTCTCTAAAAATGAAAAGGACCGAGTTGTCTTTGTCGCTAGACTCGTTAAAATGCATTAAATAGCGACAAACTTGTCTTTAGACGAGAACGAGTTTCCCTATCGCTAGGCTCGTTAAAACATAGCGATGTGCTTGCCCGAAGGGCAGGTTATAGAACAAGCATATGTTATCCTCCTCAAGCTTGACAAAAATAAAGAGGTACTGGTCAGAAATGACTGGGGAAAAATTGGGAGAACCTCAAAGCTTTAATGGTAGCGAGTCGCTCTTGAACATGACACTTTCCTCCGTACCACATCGGGTTGGGTTATTTCATTCACCTGTCTCATCACCATGGTCTCGCCAAACCATCCACATTTGGAGTAATGCTACCGATCCATAGGATCAGTGTGGTTATATGTTCAAGAGATGTTGTTCAGAAAGAGTCAACCGTGTCCCATCCACTACCATACATCATCTTTCATCCTTTCATGACCGCCACCCTGAATCATATGTCACAGATCGTTTTCACCTTCATCACAATCATTAGCTCCATTCCGTGTCACTGATGTGGGATTCATTAAGGCCCTCCTTTGACGGATCGCTTCTTGTCGACTTCAGCTCATTATCCAAGAAGTTGATCTAGGAACAACCCCCTCAGTACTTTGAAGCTTGCATGCCTCAATGGCAAGTTTCTCACTTCCGGCGACAGGTATACATCAATGACCTTCGACCGAAAGATTTTGCGTGGTGTTCGACGCCAAGTCCTTTATTCACACCACGTGGATTGTACTGCCATACCTTGAGGGTCATCATCATTATCGGTGATTCCTCTCGCGCTTGTTAACAGTTTACATCATTGACTAGTAATCAAGCGATGTCTTTCCATGTTCGACTCCAAGAAATTCTCACATGGATCGACTTGTACTTAGAGTGAAGATCGGATGAGTTTGAAGACCCCGGATCTAGTTTCATCCATCCGGGCTACGATATATATTCAGGAAATAAAGACATTGACCTGTGCAGCAGATGATCTTCCTACTCAAAGGATGATAATTTCAACAGAGAATTATCAGTCTACCATCAGACGATTGTCTGTTCTATGTACAGAAAAATGTATTTATAAAGCTGAGCATGGGAATGCCCGCCTCAGCTAGATCATGAAAGCAGTATGAAAAATAATGTATTGTATTGTATCTTATTACAGGTCACCTCTCAGCGATTGAATGAACTTCGGATCCTCCTGATAAAGCATTTCACCCGATAAACGACCTCATACTTTAGGGGGCAACTGTTGTAGACATTTTTGTGCCTTACAGCATGAAGCATGAAATGTCCATAATCTAAGGGATCCAAAGTCCCTAAACATGTTGTTCCTACCCCTAGGGGAACAAGGTCAGCAAACCACAACAATCCAAACAAGTTCTCCACTGAAAATTACTCAAAAACAAGGCAATTCTGGATCATGTCAACTGCTCCACTGAGCATCTGCGCTGAATGTCAACTGCTCCATGGACCACCTGCGTTGAATGTCAACTCCAACAAAGGCTACTTGCGCTGAGCGAGTTTTGACATGTGGAAGGCTCATTCCTCAATGAGTCAATGCCCAGGAAGCTTCCAAAATGACACTTGGATCAAGGAATTCGACTGGTGATGAGTAAGAGGTTCTAGATCTCCAAGTGGAAGCAAGAACCTCCAAGTGGACTCAAGAACTGAAGAAGAACTGGAGTGGAAGAGGACACTAGTCACATCTCAGGCTGACTCATCCTCTCTCCAAACTCCTATATATGGATCTCTCTCCCATGAGATCCAGAGGCTGGAATCTTGTGAATGTAAAGAATTGCTGTTGGTTTGAGTTTAGAACTATTGGGTGATTTGCTTTGAAGGAGGTGAAGAGGAGATTTCTTTCTGCTGGGAAGGTGATGCTGGATTGGGCCTCTTATGGTTGTATCACTTCCTGAACCTTACTTCTTCCATTAATAAAGCATTTGAGGTTCTTCTATATGCATGTGTCTCAATGGTGTATTGTTATACTTGTGTATTTGATTATTCTAATCCTTGAATCAATTATGAATGTATGCTTCTTGTAGTTTCCCTCTCTTGCCATTTTGCAGGATCTTGGTGTAGCTGGGCCAGTGAAAGAGCAAGGAGCTGGGGGCAAGCAGCAAGGAGAGAAGATTGGATCAACCATTAGCGAAAGACATCGATTAGTGGATCTCTTTCTCCCCTCTCTTACATCTCATAAAGAAGTAATCTTAGATAGCTTTGCTTTGATTGTTGCTAAGGAACTATCACCCTTAGAGTGGGATAGGGTCATTCCGTATTGGATACTTTTCCCAACAACAAAAAGATACTGGAGACTGTGCTGACTAAAGTGTGCAACATGCAACAAAGCGATTGGGACATATGCGTACCTGCAGTGCTATGGGCTTACAGGACAACGTGCAAGAAACTGACAGGAAAAACACCTTTCCGGTTAGTTTATGGCATGGAATCTATCATACTGATGGAATATATCATACCTAATCTACGCATAGTAGCGCTCACAGGGATGACCGACCGCAAAGCTCTGGAGGAAAGGCTCGTGCAATTGGAAGAACTTGAGGAGGAATGGTTCTTGGCTAGTTTTCATCAGTAGGTACAAAAGCAGCATGAAAAGGCCTGGCACGATTGCCATATTAAGTTGCACACCTTCAAGGTAAATGACTTAGTGCTGCTGTATGGCAGTAAGTTTGAAAAATTTCAGGGAAAATTCAGAATGCATTGGCTGGGACCATACGTGGTTAAGGAGATCACAGACGGAGGCGCGGTCCAGCTAGTCAAACTAAATGGAGAACCCTTCCCAGGCAAAGTGAATGGCAACTACTTGAAGCCCTACACGGGTGGGCTGGCTATCTGACTAGCCGGCAGAAGCACAGTCTTCACGCTCCAAGGATCCGGACAAGGATGTACGGATTTAATTCAGATACAGAAGTCTTGGAACAATGTATGTAGTAGATCCAGCAAGTAGCATCTCAGTGCGCTACTGATCTCCACACAATTCGAGAATAGTTGGAGGGACTCCGTGCAAAGATCACCGTGCCGACCGAGTGACTCGAGGGCGAGTCACGATGTTTCTGTTGGGGGCCTGTTGGGCATGGAATCCCCCCCAAGGCATGTTTTGGGGCTCAAATCCCAAGTTTTGAGCGAATGGTGTTGTAAAGCTCCACGAATTGCGAGCACGGAAGTATGTTAGAGTCATAGGGTTGTCCACCCTAGTTTTGTAATGTAATGTCGGCCTACGCATGGTCCACGGACCATGGGATTGTATAAATAGAGCGAGGCTCTAAGTGTAAAAGATAGCAGCGAAATAGTGAAGAGAAGAGAAAGAGTCCAAGTGGCTAAGTGTGTCTTGGGTCGTAGAGTAGGAGAAGGCTCTGCAACTGAGTGCGCAGAGGCATAGTAGTCTGCAGCTGAGTGCGCAGACCCCTGCAGTTGAGTGCGCAGGGTGGAGTCGAGTCTGTAACCAAAGAAGGGATTAATAAAGAGAAGTTTGATATCAATTTGTGTATTTGTTCTTGGATTAATGCATGTTTGATATAAATTGCAAATATACTGTTTATTTACTGCGCGCACATGTATGAATGATTTATGTTGTTAAGTATAACTTAAAGCACGCAAGTAGGCTAAAATAATCAACTAACATTGGAATACTAGTAAGGACTTGGGTAATAACAATGTTCGGCCCCTGAGTAGGGCTGTGCGAAGGCAGAATCTCAAGCTGCGAGGTACGGGAAAGTGCGCATAACGACGTGTGCGCAGGGTCGAACCGCAGACCTCTTGAACCCATCAGACATATCCAAGGTGCAGAAACTTGGTTCCAGCACCCTCCCATACTACTTCGGGTGAGACCTCAGTCTGCGCTCCATAGACTGTTGCTGAAAGGGCCAGTAGTACCGGGATTTATTTGGCTAAATCAACTCTGAGCCTGGGTCAGGCCCCAATAAGCCAACAAGAAGAAATATCCAACTTTCACAAAATTAGAGCTTCCTAAGGTCTCACTTGCCAATCATCAAGGTACCAGGGTTCAACTAGTATGGTATCCCTTATGTTTTGTATTATCCCACTCCATACTCTACTCACTAGAGACTCAGAATTCTTAAAAACATGTTGATTTGGCTCCTTCCAAATTGACCACATCATGAATCCACTTACAAGGATCTAGGCCCGATTCACCACTGGGCTAGAGAATACTAAGGGTATTTATAATCAGATGGTTTCAACTAAGTTGTTTAAGGATCAACCCAAATAGCCAAATAGATCACTAATATTCTGCCAAATTGCTGTGGAGAACCTACAACTCTTGAGAATATGTTCCATATTTTATTCCTATTGTCTACACATTATACAAAAAGAAGGACCCTGAAATCCTCTTCTTTGCAACTAATCCCAAGTAAGGATTCACCTTCAACCCACTAACCATATAAATTGTGCAACCTTTAACCAAATATGAAATGTCCATACCTTTCTCCATAGCAAATCTCTATTCAATAAATGATTCCTAGCTAATAGAGAGTAGACTTCTTTTAAAGTAAACATACCTTTTGATCAGTACACCCATATTAGGGTATTTGGTTCATTGTCGATCATAATCTTCCTTAATTTGAGTTCATGTGCCAATACAGTCCATTCTTCATTTTTTGGGGAGTTTTACCAGTCGTCTTTTTCCTTCCATATTTGGCAATTATCTCCTTCTACTCCTTGCCTCCATAAGTTCGCCATAGTGATATTTCTTTGCTCCATAGTAAATAACATAATGGTTGTCAATTGATTCTTGGTGTTAAGCTTAGGTATCTTTTGCCATGCACCCTGCTAGAAGAGAGAGATTCCCCCATCCCTAATATCCTTATCTAGGAGATCAAAAATATGCTCAAAAA
Source organism: Pinus tabuliformis (assembly GCA_031772625.1). Taxonomy (NCBI): domain Eukaryota; kingdom Viridiplantae; phylum Streptophyta; class Pinopsida; order Pinales; family Pinaceae; genus Pinus; species Pinus tabuliformis. The sequence goes on along the minus strand of CM062811.1, from coordinate 938,165,089 downwards.
TCAAAGTTCTAAAATTATCCAAAAATTAGTGCGAAATTGTAGATCTCGTCGTTATGATTCCAACGACACTTGGATCGCCTCAATCCAACACCGTATGAGGAATTTATCACATTCTGAATTTTTTGGCAAATAACTAAAAAGTCAACTTGCAATGTTGACTGAGAAGCCGACTCGGTAGACCATAAGATGACGTGATGCTGAAGTCAATAGGTGACTATGCAATATGGTTGTCAAAGGACCAATCAGGATAGGCAAAGTAACAATTTTTTATTGGTTGTGGTGATTTGGGTTAGGCCAATCGTAGGTCACCATGTTTCCTAATTAATCTTTGACACGTGGCCTTGTAGAAATACACCACGTGACTCTGGTTTTGGTGCAAAAATTATGGTTATGGAATGATCGACCTCGGTGGGGTTTAACCTTGAGACCTCCGACCAACTAACCATCTGTTCTACTGTCATGCTATAATGTTTCTAATTAATACTATGTGGGTTGCATTTATTTATCATTAAATGATTGGCATGTTTTTTTTGGGGGTGGGGGGTAGCTCAGTGGACTCGCTTGAGCAGCCCAGCTCCAGGTTATACGGCGTAACACATGTCCGTGGTGAAAGAGAACTGGTGTGGGGCACATGACCATAGCCTCAGGCCCTATGGTCACAACGTAACCAACGACACAAGAAACATGAGGGGTGAATGGCACCTTGCCCACACCCATCCTGTGGTTTTTTAACCTTAATATGAATTGGAGCAGGGAGCCGATGGGTGCGTTCCCTCTAGCCCACCCCCTGGTCACATTAATTACCATACGATTGACCTGAGGGTGGAGGAACAGGGGCATGGCCCTATTGGCACATTAAATCATTCTACAAATTGCACCTTTATTGGCGGAATTATCGCTAAACCCGCGTGAATTTGTAACCTCACATATGCACCAAAGGCAAAATTCGTTGCCATTTTTAACAACGGATCAATTTTGCATAATAATTAGTAGGAAAATGAAGGAGGCCTAAATTGGCCATTTTTCAACCTTTTTGAGACCAAGAATAGCCTACACAAGGGTTTTTGGGTGTTCTAGACACAATGACAGCGTTATTTTTGTAATTTGAGCATTGTATGTTGATGTAATTTCAAATTTGAGCATATAATATATAAGGCCATCATTGGAAGTTGGACCAGAGTTGTAGCCCAGGAGGGGTGAACTAAGTCATCAAATTGTTGTTTTTTGATACTACATGTTGTTCATTTTTCAATGTTAAAATATTAAAAACTAAACTAATTTTTTGTGCTTTTGAAAATTCGATCCATTTCCAATAAGACATAAACTAGCTTGCAAAATTTTACATGAAACCTTCAAATTTTAATTTCAGATCATCTCCCAAAAAGTATGTTCTCGGATTAAATTTATATTATTTTGGGCCATATTATAGATCAAATATCCTAGGAGGAGATTATCTACTCAAATTTTCTGATCAAGGTGGATGTTGGTGGCCACCCGCCTATTCCACCTAGACCTCTAGTCGGTTTCATCCATTTCGTTGATTCTAGCAGCATTTACTATTTTTAGCAGATTTTCAAGTCCTGAACTTCCGAAGTTGTTTAGACTCCCTAAACGAGGTTTTTTTTTAGGTTCAAAGCAGGCTTGTAGCAATAGGTAGGGGCCTATCATAAATCCTATAGTAATCATAGATATATTTCCAACGAGGTATCATACGCACCAAACAGAGATCATATGACCAAGTTATGACCCCAGGAAGTTGGATGCCCAACTAACCCCAACGAGGTCCACAAACTGTTGGCGTTCCATCTCTTGGGATTAGGGTGTTGGTTGTTTGGGGTTTTCCCTTGTTGTTCAATAATAAAAAGTCCTTTGAGCCTCATTGTAACACAATTTAGTGGCATGTAGCCACCACATCTCTTCTCAAAGATAAGCTACCATCGCCCGAGCTAGTTTATTTCCATTATGCTTGTAAGCATCTTTTAGTTCTTTGATATTAATGAAATGAATATTTATTTCTACTACATATCTATGTTTATGTTTATATTTGTATTATGTTGTGTTCCTACATAAGTCTTGATTAGTTTCTCATCCTGGGAGTTGAATGGTCCATACTTTCTATTGCAGACTTGTTTTCGCAAATCATCCCTACCTTGAAGCCATCTCCACCATATCTCAACACAAACGAAGTCTTAGTAGTACAGTCCAAAAGGAAGTGGAAAATTGTTTGAGGTATGTTTTATATATTATATGAGGTTTTTGAAGCTATTTTGTAGATCTTGAAAATTTATGGTTTGTCGATATTTAGGGTTTTCGAACCCTAGATGAAAGTAAACCCTAGAAACAAAGCACTAACCCTAGTTCATTATTACCTTTGAATCCCTAGTTCTTTATATAACATCTACCTGAATGTTTCTTTATTAAGTATCTTGAAACCCTAATAGAGTTTTGAGTAGGGTTCTAGGGTATACACTAAACCCTACCTAAGGTTGGGATGAAGATGGATCTTAGGACCATAGGACCAAATGCTTCCACTATAAGAAAAAACCCTAGACTAACAGAATTGAAATCATGCTTGGTTGTGCTGGGAATTGAGGAACTTAATAAAGGGTTCAAGCAAGAGAAGAAGAATAAAAGCATTCATGCTTATTAATAACTCTATGAAAGATATAAGCATGATGGAAAGAGGGAACTATGAAATAAGATTTTTGATATTGGTCAACATTTGTGATAGATTCTTGAAGAGAGGAAGAAAATGCCACTTCCATAGATGATATATATTCCCTCTTGGATCAAGGTATTTGAAGCTTGCTAACTAGCTCGTTCCAGGAACATGGTGATTGATTCATGTAGAATCAAAATCTCTAGATCAATGTGAAGTTGATCTCTATAGGAATCTTTGACATCCGAAGAGGCAAGAAGCAACACAGGCTATCATATTGACTTGGAATTGTTGAAAAATTATTAATAGAACATAGTTTTGTTATCCAAAAAGACATATTTCAGAGATGCAGATGATAGAATAATGTTTGAATTAAGTGGATGAAATTATCATTAAAGTGACATGTGGCACAGGGGATAACTGGACATGAGAAGTTGATGGACAAAGGAATATTTGGCTAAAGCTCTATATTGATACCTTGGCAGATGACCTATATGGTATTGATATCTGTTAGGGTTGGTATCTTTGCAGGTAGCCTAAATGATACCTAGATCCTTGTTAGAGTTGGTGCCTTGGCAAGTGGCTTATATGGTACCTAGATCCTTGTTGGTGTCTTGGAAGATATCCTAGATGACACCTAGATCCCTGTTGAGTCAGTGTCTTGGAAGGTAGTTTAGATGACACATGGATCTTGATCGCGTTGGTGACTTGGAAAGTAGCTTAGATGACACATGGATCCTTTTTAAGTTGGTGTCTTGACAGGTAGCCTAGATGAAACTTGGATCCTGATTGAGTTGGTGTCTTGGCACATAACCTGGATGACACCTAGATCCTTATTGAGTTGGTGTCTTGGCAGGTAGCCTAGATGACACCTGGATCCTAATTGAGTTGGTGCCTTGGTAGGTAGCCTAGATGACACTTGGATCGTTGTTGAGTTGGTCTCTTGGTAAGTAGCCTAGATGACACTTGGATCGTTGTTGAGTTGGTCTCTTGGCAAGTAGCCTAGATGACACTTGGACCTTGATCGAGTTGGTGTCTTGGAAGGTAGCCTAGATGACACCTGGATCCTGATTGAGTTGGTCTTTTGGAAGGTAGCTAGATGACACTTGGATCCTTATTGAGTTGGTGTCTTGGTAGGTAGCCTAGATGGCACCTAGATCCTGATTGAGTTGGTGTCTTGGTAGGTATCCTAGATGACTCCTGGATCCTTGTTGAGTTGGTGTCTTGGAATGTATCCTAAATGACACCTGGATCATGATTGAGTTGGTGTCTTGGAAGGTAGCCTAGATGACACTTGGATCCTTGTTGGGTTAGTGTTTTGGAAGGTAGCCTAGATGACACCTGGATCCTTGTTGGGTTGGTACCTTGGCAGGTAGCCTAGATGGTACTTAGATCCCTTGATGGGTTGATACCTTGACAATTAGTCTAAATGGTATCAATATCTCTAACATTGTGTATGTTGATAATCTTCTTAGACAATTTCAACATGAGGTCATCCTTGTACCATTTTTGCAATTATGAATGCCTTCCTAGTTAAGAGGGAGTGTTTAGAAATGTAACTATGCTCGGTCTTCATAATTTTTATTTTATTTGTATCATTTATATTTATTGTAAAAATTAAAAAGAAGAAAAAGAAAATTATTTTTGAAAGCATGAGTTTCATGGTCCTTTTTATTTGTCATCTAGGTCAAGCATGTTCTTCATGCTCCTAGGATTTACTTGAGTTAAAAAATTCCTTATTATATGTATAAGACCCTTCTTGGGAATTTGTATCTTAAAAAGAAAAAGATATTTTGTGTCATGATAGTCCAAAAGACCTCCATCACCAAGTCAAGTTTACCCAAGAGAAGTCAGCCTAGATGAGGCCTATTCGACCATTGAAGAAGGCTATTGATGGGGCCCATCAATAGGTACATTTTGAGGTTCATGGTGTTACTCTCCAGCCCTCAAAACTTTCCTTTTCTCACATTAATTTGCATTTTTAGCAAGAATATGCTTATAAAGAATACTAAAGGGTGTTTTTCATATTGCATAACATAATGTGATTAATATGCAGGAAAAATAAGTGTTTTTGGAGATATTTACTATGCAGGGGCTTGATGGATATAACCAAAGAATATAAAAGGCTTGTCCACCTCGTTAACTCTCCAACTCTACTTGAGATCACATAATCCTCACCAACAAATTGAATTCACTAGCAGCCAAGGAACTCCAAGTACATGTGAAGACCAAAGGAAACCAGATACACAAATCTTGAGATTTTGGAAGGAATCACTCCTCTTTTCAAAGGAGTTATCCTCAACTACTTTTTGTATAAATAAACCAGCCAAAAGGCTCATTAGGATTCAAATTTTTGTTGTAGCTAGGAGTAGCTACTGAGAGCCTAGTGCTTGACATTGTTATCATCTTTCATATGATGTATGTGACTCTTATTTTATGTTAATGGGAATTGCACTATTGGTATGCATCTGAAGTAGTTTTGGAGGGATGAAACCCTTGGGTTTGGGCCCAACCCATAGGCTTTAGTCCCTCTCTTGTATTTATTCCTTGTTCTTTCTCAATTTATTGCAATGATTTTCCTTTTTCAGTAGGTGTTATATTACAAAATTTGTAGTTGCAAGTTTGCATATCACCTCTCTTGTGGGAAGAGTGATTGAAAGATATACAATAACAACCAAAAAATATTTTTTTTTATGATTTCTTAGAAATTATTAAGTATGATACTGTAATCCTTTTTCATGTTTAGTTTCTTCACTTTATCAGTTAGTATAATTGGTTTGGAAATTAGGAGTTGTGTTGTGGCTTAGCCTTAGATTCCGATAAAATTTAATTCATCTTTTCCATGTTAATTTACTTTGTTGTAATAGTGATCATTTGATTCATGTGTTTGATTGGTTTGTAGAGATTGTGTTGACATGCAAGGGTGGGAACAACTTTATACATCCACCTAGGCCACTCCATCTCCCTTCTAGACACCTCACATTGCTTCCAAACTCTTCCACCGAGACCACTTTGCTAAGGTAAATGGAGGACACCATGGGCAAAACAAATGGTACAAGATAGACATTCGAAGGGTACTAGGCTTGGCCAAGGGGTTCCCACACCATTCACTCACCTTCTTCTACCTTCATCCACCTTATTTTACCTTCAAGACACCATTCCAGTCATTAAAAATCCCCTCCTGTAGCAAAACAGGGCCTCCTATAGTAATACAGGGCCTCCTGTGGAATTTCCTGTAGCACACATGTAGCATTATTTTCTTCAACCAGATTCGCTCCATATTTAGACCCTGACATATTGAAGTTGAATAATGATCCAAAATTATTTATTTATTGATTAGGTAAGACCCTAAGACCAGTCCAACTCCATTTTCTTCTCGCTCCAAACATAAGACAACAAATATAATTAGAATTAGATTTTTTTTTTTTCATAATTGTGTTGAAGGTTGAATTTCTCATTTTCAAGAAGGTACAAATAGATAGATGATTCATGTAAGTAGGATGTTACATTTATTAGGTATGCAAGTAGAATAGCATGGTTTACTTATGCAACTAGACTAGTTTTTTCCTTTCATGCAATTCCAATTCAGCAGTTACCTTGAATGTAGGGCACTTTCACTTCTATAGTAGAATCATGTTCATCTTCTTGCAATTGTGACTTGTTTTTATCTTTGTAGTTAGCTGAAGGAGTGGTCTATGAACACCTTGATTTGATCTCATGACTGAGGGTGACATGAGTAGAACCTAACCTATTTTTCATATAACATTGTCACCTTGAAGTTTGTATAAACCCCAGGTTGATAATTTAAGTTGAGAAGACCTTGGGAGTTGCAACATCCTTGGTGCAATAGCAAGGCTCATCACTTTTTGGCGTCGTTTCCGGGGATGTGTCTAAGTAGGTGTTGTTTCTACTTAAGAGTTGCTTGTTTTTTCTGTTTTTCATTAGTCTTATTGTTTTGAAAAAAGAAGAGTGACAAAATAAAAAATCAAAACTAGTTGTTTCATGCCTCGTAGGAGTAGGGATAACCAAGGGAAATTCTTACCAAAACCCCCGCGCCCTCAAGAAGTCAACCTTCATTCTTCTTTGGTGATTTTGAACTTCCCTCTCTGACTATAGGGGAGCTAGGAGACCCTCTAGGTGAGTAATCTAAAAATTTTGAGGAACCCATAGCGAAAGAAGAACATATCTCACCTACCCAAAGCATGGCTAAAAATGTGAATAATGAGATTTTACATATCATAGAAGCCAATGGAGAGGCCATAATGAAGAATATAATCCCTGCTACCCTTCCACATTTCCATGGCTTAAACTATGAGGATCCTCACACATTGATGTTTGAGTTTGTTGTTGTCTGTAGGACTTATGATTATGCCTCTATGAAAAAAGGTTGAAATTATTTCCTTCTACCCTCAAAGATGCAGCCTTGCGCTAGTTTATGAGTTTACTTGGAGGAAGCATAAATACCTGGGCCCAAATGAAACAAGCCTTCAATGAAAAATACAGGGATTACTGTAGGTTCAAAGAAATGAAGGAGTAAATCTTTAGGATGACCCTTGGACCTGATGAATCTTTGGAGGGCTATGAGGAAAGATTTCAACTCAATTATAGGAGGGCCAATTGTACCCTTGATCCTGAGTCACTCAAGCTAGTTCTTCTCTGAGGGATTAGGGAGGATGTAATGGAAACCCTCAACATGTTGTCTGGAGGAGATATCTACCAATTGCCTTATGATGACATCAAAATTGTATTCAGGAATCACTCTAGGGCTGCTAGGAAAAAGGGTAGGTCTAGCCAAAGCTTGGTCAATTCCTCTCCCTCCACAACAACCATCAAGCATGAGATAGGAAGTATGTTGGAAGATTTTAAGAGTGAAATGTTGCATACCTTTTCCCTACAAATGGATACTATGCAAATCAAAAGGAGGCAAGAGGAAGCAGAAGGGAACTAGCTATATTTTTCCCTAGATGTACTAAGAGACATCCTAGGAATGAATGCCCACTGAATGTCATAGAAGTTTTCTTAGTATGTGAAGAGAATCATGCAACAGAAAAATGTCCCTCTCTGCCAGGCCTAAAGGTTGTATACCAAGGAGGGGTAGAAGGTGGGTCAGAGCAGTTGTGCTTCATTAACCAAAGGAGGCCTCCAGGTCCTTGACCATATCAACAAGGCATGCAAGGTGCACATTATCCTCACTACAATCCAAATTAGAATGCACCTTTCCAGCCTTGGTACCCTTCCACTCATCCATCATGGTCCACACCTCCTCCTTGGCCTTATGCTCCTCAATATCCTCCTCAGCCTATCAACCCTCCTTTTCATCCATATCCACCCCAATCTTCCCAATGGGGAAACCCCTCACCAGGGTGGAGGCCTCAAACAACCCAACCTCCTGCTTTACTTCCTCCACCTCAACCTAAACCAAAAATTCCTCACCAAACTCTACCTAAGCAACCTCAAATTCTTTTTCAACCCAATCATAACATACCTAGTCAAAAACCTGTGTATTAAAGTTAATAAAGGCAAAAATAATAACCATGTTCATGGGACACGTATTACAAGATGAATGTTGGGAAAAAACATAGTGATCGGGATCACTTGTGATTAATTAATGGCTATGGAAATTGGAAAAGGAATGGAAAAGGCTTTGGAAAGGAAAGGTAGCATTAATTGGCATTTTATTTACGAAAATAATGGAAATTAGGAGAAAAGGGACTTGGAAGGTCATAGGTTTCATGTGAGGAGGAAAATGAAGAAAAGAAAGGCCTCATTAATAAAAGGGATTTTGAGGATCAGTTTGTAGATTTTTGTCAGTTCAGTTTTGGATCTCTCATTTTCTAATCTTTCTCTCTCTCACACTCTTGGACACTTATATTTTTCTTGGAGCACTCTCGGAGGACTGTGGCATACTTGGGATCTGGAATAAGAAGGCAAACGAAGAGTAGGAAAGCACAAGAGGAAATTAGGATCAACATCTACAACAAGTTTTTCTTGCAAGTACTGAGTTTCATGTATGATTTCCTTACTAGTTTTGGTATGCATGGCACATGCATATGGTTTCTTGGTTATGATCTATCATTGGCATGGAGGATTTCCTGGATTGACAATAGATTTGCATAGCCTTACCATTTCCTGGATAGCCATGGTGTTGTGGGTGTCTTTCCTTTTATTTTATGGTTGGTTCTCATGTTCCTTATGGTTGTGGGTTGAGTTACTAGTTCCTAGAAGCCTTGGTTGGAGAAACGTTGTGGAAGCCCTATAACAACTTGGGTTGAGTTACTAGTCTTGGAAGCCTTGGTTGGAAAATTTCTCTGTAATCCCTAGGTGGATTGACTTACTAGTCTTGGAATCCTTGGTTGGAAAAAATATATGGAAGTCCGGAAGCATATGTGGGTTGAGTTACTAACCCTGTAAGCCCTAGTTGGAACAAACACTCTAGAGCCCTAGACAACTTGGGTAGAGACCAATATGGTGATGGTTAGTGATGTCCGACTATGAATTGGAATCACTAGTTCAGGGTTGAGGTTGCTTGGCTTGTGGTATCCCTGGTTCGTTTATGTTTGAATGTTTCCATGAGATCCCACACTTATGCTTGGAATATGGCACGAGGGTGATTCGGTGAAAGAAATATTTGGTTCATCCAGTCTATGGTGAGGTGGTTCATGGAAGTCCCATACCTAGTTGGCTTATGCATTCATTAATAAGGGCTCTTTCTCCTTGGTACTTCATGTGTAAATGTATTGGTTTATATGTGGATTTTAAGGTTGTTATATCCTTTTCATTTCCGTCGGTTATATGATGGTTATGAGGATGTTTTATGATAGACTTGATGTATGGATCTCATCATATTTTGATTAGAAAATGAATGTATAATAAATATATGACCTAATAGATGATAATGCAGCTATTTTGATAGAGAAACAATGCTTATTTACGAATCTTAGGTAAGTATGAGACCCTTATTCTAAGATATGTTGTTATGACATGTAGATTACATATTTGTGATATGTTTGATGAAATTCCTATCATGGATAGTAGGGGTCCAGTCAAGTCATTGATCACATGTTTTAATTACTAATATTGTTTCAATTTTATTTATCATTTCTGAAGTTTTCATGAAGTTCTACGCAGTGGCACGAGGCCTGGCCCTGAAAAAGTGGCACAAAATATGGGGTCACTGGTTCAAAACTAGGTAAAAAATTCCATAGTCGTTGGCATGCCTTACTGTGGGAGCGAATGGAAGGCCTCAGTCACTTGCATGGCCTGTCATGGGAGTAGATGAGGGTCCATATTAGAAAATTGTTAAGTAGTATGAGGGGTTGATCACTTGGAAGGGTTGGTTGGCTACTGGAGGGTCTATAGCATGTGTGGAAGGCCAGTTTGGTTTTGTTATGTCATTTCCACTTCCTTCACTATACTTGGGGAGTTAAATCACATCATAGTAGCCTCTCGTCACATGTTTAACCCAACTGACCGGTTAACTTGGGTAAATGTGGGATGGGGGTGTTACCGAGTGGTATCATAACATGGTTCACCCCTTGGACTGGATGGATTGTGTGTGTCGTTCGTGCATACATGTCGATTACATATGTGTTCCTTATGCTTGTTGTCTATGTGCTTTTTTCATATGCATGGCATTGGTCATAGTTGCAGTGGTTTCACCATGTGAAAAGTTGATGGTGTTGTTGTTGGATATGGTCGTCATGAGTGCATGCCACTTGTGCATTGGTCATGCATGTCAATGATTATATGTTGTTATGAATACATTGACATGGTGATAGTTGTCGTGCATGAGGTCATCGTATGTGGTTGGTATGGTCATGCATTGATGACCGGATAATGATCGAAATGATGATTAAATGTTGATATTATTATATATGTATTGCGCTAATCTGGTTGGTCTTACAGATGAAATATCCTCCCCTGAACTATACTAAGGTACATTGGTTTGTTTATGATTTGGTTAGCCGACATAGCATGCCTTGCAGGAAGAGAAGATCAAATATGACTAGCAAGATGGTAGACTACAACTCATGATATTCTCCCTATAGATTAGATGAGCAACATGGTGAGGGATATTCTCCTAACATAACATACACTCTGAGAAGTTTGAAGGCATAAATAAGGAGTTTCGAAGAAGTAATGACCTAATCATTCAATCACAAAAGAGACTTGCTAGGGAACATGAGAAACAAGCAGAGGTCAAAGCAGTGATTCTTTAGAGCTTTTCAGACTTGCAGAGACAGGAACCACTTAGAATCAGTCATGGACAAAAGGATGAGACTAATGGAGCATATGGTAGTAGGTCACATGGTGGGAACATTTTGAATAGAAATGACAAGGTTAGAGATGGAAGATTCTTGGATACACCTGATAGATGAGGTACTGGACATAGGAATTATTCTAGTTCTTGTTCAAACAGATATCATGGTCATCATCATTATCATCCTTACATGAGGAGTGACAGGGGATATTTTTTGAATGAGTTCAAGAAATAAAATCCACCTACATTTGATGGAGAAATAAAGAAGTCACAGGATGCAGAAGCATGGTTTCTTGGGATGAACAAGTTCTTCAGATTACATGATTACTCAGAGAACATGAAGGCCAGGATAGCGACATTCAATCTTAAAGGTAAAGCAGATATCTAGTGGAAAGATGTAAAGAATGTCAGAGGTATTCATGAAGAGGAATTGACTTGGAGTGAGTTCAAGAGAATATTCAGGAAGAAGTATCTATCAGAGAGGTACTATGATGACAAGGAAAAATAATTCTATGAGTTGAAGATGGGATCTATGACCAACGAGGATTACACTGGAAAATTCTTGGAGTTATTGAGGTATGTGCCTTACCTCAAGGAGGATAAGGCCAAGATTCAATGATTTTTCAGTGGCTTCTCGATAGCATTCAAGGACAAGATTGAGTTTGAGGAGCCTAGATCATTGGAGGAGGTCATTCGAAAGCTCAAGCATTGTTATGAACAATCAAAGCACAAATTTGGGACTAATCCAGACTGGAAAGGTAATGCAAAGAATAATGGAAATTGGGACAAGAAATGAACAAGACATCAAGATATAAGTAACAAAGAGAATGTGACACCACGTAAGAAGTTCAATGGATCTGATAAAGGACAAGGATTTTGGTCTGAGGAGTAGAATGAGGGTGCAGGTTGGAAACCTTTGCAGTGTTGGAATTATGGAGGAGAGAATCATAGGAGATATTGTCCACAACATTAGGGTGGTAGACTGCAAATCTACAATGCTCAGTAAGCACGGACAATGGGGGATGTTGGATAGAGTATTCCTTAGATTTATGAAATGTTGGATAATAGGCAAGCAGATCACCAAGCGTCTATTATCGAGATGGATGGTAAGATTTGTGATCAAGTTGTTTCTATTTTGATTGACCTTGGATCTAGTTATAGTTATGTTAATCTTGACTTGGTGGATAAGTGTGGTTTGAATGAAGAAGTGCATGCTGAATATTGGTTAGTGCAGTTGGATACAAGTACAAAGAAGAGAGTTCATCATTGGGTAAGAGCTTGTGCATTTGAGTTGAATGGTATGCCTGCATCAACACATTTGAATGTATTGTCGTTGGGATCATATAATATGTTGTTGGGCGTGGACTAGTTGTATCTTCATAGGACTAACGTGGATTGTTATGACAAGGATACTGAGTATCTGTATAACAATGGGAAACAAAGAGTCTTACAGGGTAAGAAGAAAGCAACATTGGTTAGAATGGTGACAACTATGTAGGCAAAGTACAATCACAGGAAAGGGTGTGTACTATTCACAATTTATATTTCTAGTGACAAAGGTGAGGAATTTGAGGATGTAGATGTCTTGAGAAGGTACCCAGATTTACAGCAGTTTCAGGATGTGTTTTTTGGCAGAGATTTCAGAGTTTCTGCATCACAGGGAAGTGGACTTTTCTATTGAGTTGATACTAGGGGAAACACTAGTGTCAAATGCACCATAAAAGATGAGCGCACCAGAGTTGGTGGAGTTGAAATTGCAGTTGAAGGAGATGCTTGAAAAGGGATACATTAGGTCAAGTGTATCAACTTCGGGTGGACCAATATTGTTTGTGAAAAAGAATGATGGTACTCTCAAGTTATGTATTGATTACAGATAGTTGAACAAGGTGACCATCAAGAACAAGTATCCGTTATCGAGGATTGATGACTTGTTTGATCAGCTGAAGGGAGCAACCATTTTCTCGAAGATTAACTTGAGATCATGATATAATCAGGTACACATTAAGGAAGAGGACATATAAAAGACTACTTTCTGGACCAGGTATGGGCATTATGAGTTTGTTGCAGTTCCATTTGGTTTGAGTAATGCTCTAGCTACTTTTATGTGCATGATGAATAGTGTGTTTCTTCCTTATCTGGACAAGTTTTTTATTGTGTTCATTGAAGATATATTGATATATTCTAAGAATGAGGAAGAACATGTCAAACATTTAGAAGCGATGTTGAGATTACTATGAGAGCTTTGGTTGTATTCTAAGCTTAACAAATGTAGTTTCTTTTAGACATAGGTACACTACTTGGGGCATGTGGTTTCCAAGGAAGTTAGAACAGTGGATCCAGAAAAGATAAATATTATCATGAAGTGGGAAGCTCCCAGGAATGTGGATGAGGTAAGATCATTCATGGGGTTAGCAGGTTATTACAGGAGGTTCATCAGGAAATTATCACATATTTCTTATCCTATTACGTTGTTGCAAAGGAAAGGTAAGAAATTTGAATGGAAAGAGGAATGTGCAACCATTTTTGAGAAGTTGAAGCAACTGTTGACAAATGCTCCAGTTTTAAGGATTGCAGATTCGGACAAAGAGTTTGTGGTATGTACAAATGCTTGCAAGAGAGAACTTGGTGGAGTCCTTATGTAGGAAGGACATGTAGTATGCTATGAATCAAGGAAATTGAATGAGCATGAGAAAAAATATCTAACACATGATCTTGAGTTGGCAACAACCACCCATGCATTGAATATGTGGAGTCATTATCTTATTGTCAGGAGATTCGTATTGATGAGTAATCACAGTGGATTGAGGTATCTATTTGACCAACCAAATCTGAATGCCAGACAAGCTAGATGGTTGGCCATGATCAGTGAGATTGACTTTGAAATTCTATACATTAAAGGTAAAGAGAACAAGGTTGTATATGCTCTTAGCAGGTGGATACAAGTAAATCACATAGCAACTATGAGTTCTTATGGGATAGATTTAGGATCAGATCTTTTAGGCATGACAACAGGATGATAGGTATAGGTAGTTTATGCATAGGTTACAACAGGGTACATGTGATTAGGATGGGGACTATCATCTCACAGAAAATGGATTGGTCATATTTAGGGACAAGATCTATGTGCCAGATAACAGTTAGCTCAAGAACCTTATCTTGAGGGAATTTCATGCTAAGCCATATTCAAGTAATCCAGGATATCAGAAGACATTGACAACAATGAAGAAATTTTATTATTGGCCAAATATGAAGAGGGAAGTGGTGGAGTTTGTGGCTAGATGTTTGGACTGTAAGCAGGTGAAAGAAAAGTGTAAGAATCCAGGTGGATTACTTCATCCTATTTCGATTCCAGAGTGGAAATGGGAGGTCATTTCCATGGATTTCATTATATGTTTTCTGAAGACATCTAGACAACATGATTCTATTATGGTTGTGGTGGACAAGTTGAAAAAGTAGCACACTTCATCCCGGTGAAGTCTAGATATTCAACTACTGATGTGGCATAGATATTCATCAAAGATGTAGTGAGGTTGCATGGTGTTCCGAAGAAGATTATGTTAGATAGGGATGCTAATTTCACTTCCAATTTTTGGAAGGAGTCGTTTGCAGGTTTGGGGATAAAGTTGGCCTTCAACACAACTTATCATCCACAGACATATGGATAGACGAATAGGGTCAACAATGTTTTGGAGGACACGTTGAGGATGTATGTGATGCATCAACAACAAAAGTGGGAAGAATATATACCACTAGTTGAGTTCTCTTACAAAAATGGGTATCGAGAGTCTTTGATGATGAGTCTGTTTGAGGCATTGTATGGGAGAAGTTATAATACTCCCATCAATTGGAGTGCTCCAGTGAACATGGTGTTGATTTGACCAGACATGTTAACGAGAGTCTTTGATGATGAGTCTATTTGAGGCATTGTATGGGAGAAGTTATAATACTCCCATCAATTGGAGTGATCCAATGAACATGGTGTTGATTTGACCAGACATGTTAACAGACATGGAAGAGGAAATGCAAGTAATCAAGAAGAATCTTAAGGCATCACATGATAGAAAGAGGAGTTATGTAGATAAAAATAGGTTGTTTAAGGAGTTTTGGGTTGGGGAACATGTGTACTTGTGCATCAAGCTTAAAAAGAGCTCCTTGAGGATTGGATCATGTGCCAAGTTGGCACCTTAGTTTTGTGGACCTTTCAAGTTTCTTGAAAGGATTGGACTAGTAGCTTATCGACTTGCACTGCTTCCAACAGTGAAAGTCCATGATCTTTTCCATGTGTCATTGCTTAAGAAATATGTTAAAGATGTTAATCATGTGATTGACTGGTCTATTTTGCAGGTGGAACTAGAAGGTGAATTCCAGTCAGAACCTCAGTGCATTTTGCAGAGAAATATGCTCATGCTTCAGAACTGAGCAATCAAGCAGGTTAAAGTGCAATGGATGCACTTTGGGCCCGATGAAGCTACATGGAAGATGGAAGATCATATGAAGGCTATGTATCCTTCTCTTTTAGCTAGTTGAGCAAATATTTTTGGCATATTTGTTTGCGTGATGTTTTGTTATATGTATATGGATGTAACTACCACCATGCATTGTGTTATAAAGCTCCAATAATAGGTATGGGTGCCATGTAGTTATGGTTGTCATGTGGTTATGTTTCTCATCTTGTTTTGCTCCTCAATAGGTTGATCATTGTAAATACTACTTCGAGCTAAGCTATAAAGCTCCATGGGCAGTATGTTTTTCTTTTAAGAAGCCTTGTTGGTTTTAGGTGTCATTGAACACTGAGGATGGTGTTCCCCCAAAGGGTAGGGTTCTATAATGGCCTTGGTAAAAAATAGTGTAATAAAGTTAATAAAGAAAAAATAATAACCATGGTCATGGGATACGTATTCAAAGCTTAATGTTGGGCAAAAACATAGCGATGGGATCACTTGTGATTAATTAATGGCTATGGAAATCGGCAAAGGCAATGGCAAAGGCTTTGGAAAGGAAAAGTGGCATTAATTGTCATTTTATTTATGAAAATAATGGCAATTAGGGGGAAAGGGAGGTGAAAGGTCACAAGTTGCATGTGAAAGGGAAAATTAAGGAACATAATGGAAAATGAAGAAAACAAAGGCCTCATTAATAAAAAGGCTTATGAGGATCAATTTGTAGCTTTTTGTCAGTTCAATTTTGAAGCTACGATTTTCTACTCTCTATCTCTCAAACTCTTGGACACTTAGAGTTTTCTTGAAGCACTCTTGGAGGAGTGTGGCATACTTGGGATTTGGAGCAAGAAGGAAAAGGAAGATTAGGAAAGAACAAGAGGAGATTGGGATCAACAGCTACAGTGGGTTTTACTTGCAAGTACCGAGTTGCATGTATGATTTCCTTACTAGTTTTGGCATGCATGACACATTCATGTGGTTTCTTGGTTATTATTTGTCATTGGCATAGAGGATTTCTTGGATTGACAGTGGATTTTCCTACAATTACCATTCCTAGATAGCCATGGTGTTGTGGGTGTCCTACCTTTTTTTTATTTTTTTATTTTATTTTATTTTATTTATTTATCGGTTCTCATGTTTGTTATGGCTATAGGTTGAGTTACTAGCTCCTGGAAGCCTTGGTTGAACAAACGCTCTAGAATCCCTTTAATAAATTAGGATGAGTTACTAGTCCAAGAAGTTGTGGTTGGACAAATGCTCTAGAAGCCCTGGGTTAGTTGAGTTACTAGTCCTAGAAGCCCTGGTTGGATAAACGCTCTAGAATCTCGACATCAGTTGTGGGTTGAGTTACTAGTCTTGGAAGCCCTGGTTGGAACAAACACTCTAGAGCCCTGGACAGCTTGGGTAGAGACTAATATGGTGATGGTTAGTGATGTACAACCAAGGTGGAATCACTGGTTGAGGGTTGAGGTGGCTTGGCCTCTGGTAGCCCTGGTTGAGTTATGTTTGAATGGTTCCATGAGATCTCACATTCATGCTTGGAATATGGCACGGGGGTGATTGGTTGTAAGAAATATATGGTCAAGTGGTTCGTGGAAGTCCCAGAGCTGGTTGGCTTATGCATTCATTAATAAGATCTCTTTCTCATTGGCATTTCATGTGTAGATGTATTGGTTAATTTATATGTGGATTTTATGGTTGTTATATCCTTGTTATTTTTGTTGGTTATATGTTGGTTATGAGGATGTTTTATGACAACTTAATGTATGGATCTCATCATGTTTTGATTAGAAAATGAATGTACAACGAATATATGACCTAATAGATGATAATGCAACTATTGTGATATAGCAACAGTGCTCCTTTACGAATCTCAGATAATTATGAGACCCCTATGCTCAATTCTGTTGTTATGACCTGTAGATTACATATTTGTGATATGTTTGACGAAATTCCTATCATGGCTAGTAGGGGTCCAGTCAATTAATTGATCAAATGTTTGCATTAGTAATATTGTTTCAATGTTATTTATCATTTCTGAAGTGTTCATGAAGTTATGGGTAATGGCCTGAGTCCTGGCCGTGAAAAAGTGGCACAAAATCTTGGGTCGCTCGCTCAGAATTAGCTGAAAAATGTCCACAGTCGCTAGCCTGACTTATTGTGGGAGCGACTAGAAGGACCCAGTCACATGCATCGTTTGTCATGGGAGAATATGAGGGTCTAGATCAATAAATTGTCAAGTGGTATGAGGGGTTGATCACCTGGAAGGGTTGGTTGGCTCCTAGAGGTTCTGTAGCGTGTGTGGAAGGTCAGTTTGGTTTTGTTATGTCGGTTCCACTTCCTTAACTGTACTTGGGGAGTTGAATCATATCATAGTAGCCTATTGTCACATGTTTACCCCAACATACCAGTTAACTTGGGTAAATGTGGGAAGAGGGTGTTACACCAATCCAGACCCAAATAATAAGTAGACACAATAGGTTTACAATGGGGAGATATCCTATCATGCTTGTGCTATGGAAATCCAAGAGATCAACCTCTGGTTTGGGGAGGTTCTCCCAGATAATCACCCACCTTCTCCACTTGGAGAGATTGAAGAGGAGAAGGAAGATACTGCCCCTCAAGCCAATTGTTGGGTCCCTATAATACTAGTGAATACCCCATTACTATTGTAGTTATACCCCTTATTAATATTGTTGTGCCCCTATTGCCCCCATATTGTTATTACTGTGCCCCATAGAATCCCTCTATTGTTATTTTTGTGGCTTTATATTATTATTGTTAGGTCGGCTGGATTATATTGTGACTCCTTAGACTCCTATATATAGAAAGGAGGTTTTGTCATTTGTATCATCCAAGAATTGTTCATTTATGTAATGTAAAGGAGGTTGCCCCCTCGAAGAGGCTGAATTCTAAGGCGTTGATCTATCTTTTCTATCTTTTCTTGAGCTGGTTTCATAACATTTGGTATCAGAGCTTTGGATTCTAGGGTTTCGCTGCTCCAAACAGGTCATCGTGGCATTTTTGCTATAACTTTTTTTCTTTGATGTTTCAGAAGTCGAAAAAAAAACCCATTTGAGAAGAAATTGTGCTGAACCTTGGGTCCGAATTTCAGAGCTTTTTGCACGATATTTGCGGAGATATGATCTGAGGAAGTTGGTCTTTTTGCAGACTCCTGAATTACATTCAAAACAGGTGACCTGGGGAAAATTGTCATAACTTTCTCTCTGGGGATCGGATTGAAATTTCGTAAGAAGGTACAGAAAGAGGATGGACTGTAGTTTCTTGTGGGTGTTTTTCAGATCCAAAGGTCGAAACAATGACTCGTGGCACGTCGTACAAGTTCGCTCTACTGAACTAGTCTATAATCAAGTCACTGTGGGAGATTTCACATAACTCTTCCTTGGAGAATCCAATTTGGGTCAGACTTGTGGCATTGGAAAGAGGACACAGAGGGCTACTACAGGTCACAAATTTAGAACTAGATGATCATAAAGTACAGAGATACATCAGAGGCAATATGGAGCTCTTACAAAGTGAAAAAAGGTGTGTAGATTTTCTTTAATTTTTGCTTAAGCTTGGTTTGAAAATTTATTTTGAAGGAATTCAAAGGGCATAGTAGAGCATTATTATCGGTAACTGATGCCCTGAGGAAAGAAAATGCAAACACCTAGTAAGGAACCTGAAAGCTCTAGCATGACTCATGAAGAAGAAGAAGAAATGCTACATGATATATCAAAATTACAAGAACAAGTGCAACAAGTGTCACTTGCACAAAAAGCAACAGAATCTAAGATGGATGGTTTAAGGAAAGATGTAGAAGCTAAGATGGATGGTTTAAAGAAGGGTGTAGAAGCTAAGATGGATGGTTTAAAGAAAGGCGTAGAAGCTAAGATGGATGGCATGGAAGCTAAGGTGAATGGCATGGACGCTAAAATTGATGGCATGGATGATAAGATGGAAGAATTGAAGATAAATATGAATAATTTGCTACAAGAAATGGTCACTAAGGGTGAAAGGGTACTAAAGGAAACTCATGATGAGAACAAAAGAAATGTTAATCATGATTCCATAGACTCTAATGTTGGATCGAAGACTCACCATATTCCAAAAATCGATATGAGGAAGTTTGATGGCAAGGATCCCGCCACATGGATATTACAGATGGAGCAATTCTTCGATCTCAATAATGTGCAAAACACACAAAAGGTACGTATGGCAACTTTATATTTGGAACCAAATCAGTTTGTATGGTATCAATGGCTTTGCTCTCGTAAACAATTTATCACTTGGGCAATTTTTACGGAAGAATTGATAGCACATTATGAGGATACAAAAAGCAACACTTTTTTTAGCCAATTGATAAGTCTCAAACAAAAGGGTTCAATAATGGAGCACATTGAGGAGTTCCAAAAATTGAACATAAGGGTAAAAGATATTCCAGAGGAGCATAGGATTGATGTGTTCATAGGGTCTTTAAAGGATAATATCCAACATGATGTTCGCCTTTGGGAACCTGATTCATTAGAGAAGGCATTCAGGTTAGCAAGAAAAATGGAAAGCAAAATTATGGCAACCAGGAAGCATACCACTCACAACTATAAAGACGGAAGTGTTGTTGCCCCTAGTCTTCCACAACCTATAAGGTTGACACCACAACAATTGGAAGAAAAAAGAGCAAAAGGGCTTTGTTACAATTGTGATAGCAAATACACTAAAGGTCATAAGTGTGCTGAGAAGAAATTATTCTACATAGATTGTGAAGAGGAAGAAGAAAAGGAGCAAGAAAGGTCAAAAGAAGAGGATATACTCCAGGAACAAAGCCTAGATGAAGAACAAATAAATCCGACCATATCTTGTAATGCATTGGCAGGAATTACCACTCCTCAAACCATCAAGATAGAAGGACAAATCAAGAAGAAAAAGGTAATAGTGTTGATTGATTCAGGAAGCACCCACAATTTTATTCATTGTAAGGTAGCAAAAGAATTGAATTGCTTCCTATATCCAGCACCAGAGTGTCAAGTGATGATTGCAAATGGAGGAACAATAAATTGCTCTGGAAAGTGCCATAATATCAAGCTATCCATGGGAGAATATGTATTGACTAGCCCAATGCTTTCCATTCCAATGGGAGGTGCTGATGTTGTACTAGGAGTCCAATGGCTACAATCCTTGGGTACAATAGCTTTTAATTTTCAAGAACTTTTCATGAAATTTTCTGTGGAAGGAAAGGAAGTTGAATTAAGGGGTATTGCAGGGAAACCAGGAAAGATAATCAGCTCTAATGGTATGACAAAGCTTCTAAAAAAGGAGCAAAGAGGTGTAATTGCACAATTATGTTCGCTAGATGTTTCCACATTGGAATCATCTATTTCTCCAGATCTCCAAAAAGTCTTGGACAATCATTCCAAGGTATTTGAGACTCCCAAAGGTCTCCCACCTATGCGTGATCATGATCATGCTATTCATCTGATTCCAGGAAGTGTTCCTCCAAACATCAGGCCGTACAGATATCCCTATGCCCAAAAGAGTGAAATTGAACGTATGGTTGCAGAAATGCTAGAGGCTGGTATAATTCAACCAAGTCAAAGTTCTTTCTCTGCTCCAGTAGTATTGGTGCACAAGAAGGATGGATCATGGCGCATGTGTCCGGATTATAGGGAGCTCAACAAGCTCACTATTAAAGATAAGTTTCCCATTCCTGTCATTGATGAATTACTGGATGAATTGCATGGATCAATTTACTTCACCAAGTTGGATCTTCGTTCGGGATATCATCAAATCAGAATGAAGATTGAAGACATTCCGAAAACAGCATTTAGAACTCATGAGGGTCATTATGAATTTTTGGTCATGCCTTTTGGCCTTACCAATGCACCTTCAACATTTCAAGGTTTGATGAATTCAATTTTCAAACCATTCCTTAGAAAATTTGTGTTAGTATTTTTTGATGATATACTAATCTACAGCAAGTCTTGGAAGGATCATGTTGAACATGTTGACAAGGTGCTACAACTATTGGAGGAGAAACAATTATATGCAAAAAGATCCAAATGTTTCTTTGGAGTCCAAGAGGTGGAATATTTGGGTCATATTGTATCTCATGAAGGAGTTAAGGTAGACCCTAGCAAAATTAAAGCCATTAAGGAATGGAAAATCCCCACATCCATAAAGCATCTGCGAGGATTTCTCGGGTTGACAGGGTATTATCGCAAGTTTGTTAAGAATTATGGGAGAATAGCAGCACCTCTAACAACATTATTGAAGAAAGATGCATTTTCATGGACCCTAGAAGCAACAAAGGCCTTTGAACATCTTAAAGAGGCAATGTGCCAAGCACCGGTCTTAGCTACACCGGACTTCACAAAAACCTTTATTGTGGAATGTGATGCTTCAGGAAATGGAATTGGTGCTGTTTTAATGCAAGATGAAAGACCCATTGCTTTTGAAAGTCGTCCAATCAAGGGAAAGTTTTTACACAAAGCTATTTATGAGAAGGAAATGTTGGCAATACTCCATGCACTTAAGAAATGGCGACCCTACCTAATGGGAAGACACTTCAAGGTAAAAACGGATCATGATAGCCTTAAATACTTTTTAGAACAAAGATTATCCTCTGAAGAGCAACAAAAGTGGGTCACAAAGATGTTGGGTTATGACTTTGAAATCATCTACAAAAAAGGGAAGCAAAATGTGGTGGCAGATGCACTCTCAAGAAAGGATGAGGATGTGGAAGCATTGTTGTGCGCCATTTCTATTATCCAACCAGATTGGATAAACGAAGCAAGGGAGGAATGGAAGAATGACGAAGAAGTGTGGGCACTTATTCGAAAGTTACAACAAGATTCCAGTATGTCTGATACATTTAGCTGGCAAAATGATTCGTTATGGTACAAAGATCGCTTATACCTCTGTAAGAATTCCCAGCTAAAACAAAAGATTCTTATGGAATTGCACACTTCTCCCTTAGGAGGGCACTCAGGATTTTTAAAAACTTACCACAGGGTTAAGAAGGAATTTTTTTGGGATGGCCTTAAATCAGATATTCAAAAGTTTGTGGCGGAATGTTTGGTTTGCCAACAAAATAAAGTTGAAACAATTAAGACACCGGGTCTATTACAACCTTTATCCATTCCAAGCCAACGTTGGGAGGAGGTTTCAATGGATTTTATCACAGGTTTACCCAAGTCTGAGGGAAAGAGTGTCATCATGGTGGTAGTTGACAGACTTACCAAGTATGCACACTTTTGTGCATTATCACATCCATTTAAAGCCAGTACAGTTTCTACTGCATTTATGGAAACAATTCAAAAGCTACATGGAAACCCAAAGATTATTGTAAGTGACAGAGATCCCATTTTCACTGGAAATTTTTGGACAGAATTATTTTCTTGTCTTGGTACTCAGTTAGCTCATAGCTCATCTTATCATCCTCAATCTGATGGGCAAACTGAGATAGTAAACAAATGTTTGGAAGGATATCTTCGTTGCTTTGTATCTGATAAACAGACACAATGGGTCAAATGGTTGCCTCTGGCTGAATGGTGGTATAACACTTCCTTCCATACAACAACAAAAATGACCCCATTTATGGCACTTTATGGGTATCAACCACCATCCATCACATCATATTTAAGAGAAAATTCTAAGGTTCAGGCAGTGGAACATCACATCGAACATCAACAACAAGTCCTCCAACTCTTAAAGGATAACCTCGTGTTGGCACAAAATAGAATGAAACAACAGGCAGATCAACATCGCAGTGAAAGAAGTTTTGATGTAGGTGATTGGGTATTCCTACGGCTACAACCATATAAGCAAATGTCCCTCAAGCAAGCTAAGAAGGATAATAAATTATCACCAAAGTATTATGGTCCGTACAAGGTGTTGCAAAAGATTGGTACTATGGCATACAAATTGGAGCTTCCTGCAGCTTCTCGATTGCACCCAGTTTTCCATGTTTCATGTTTAAAGAAGGTTATAGGCGACAAGCTCCCAGTTCAAACAATATTGCCAGAACTTGACGAGGAAGGAAAAATTATATTGGAACCGGAAGCAGTCACAGAAACAAGAACTCGACAGCTACGAAATCGATCAATTTCAGAGTATCTTATCAAGTGGAAGAACTTATCCGCTGAAGATTCCACATGGGAGGATGAGAATTTTATGCAGAAGTATCCAGAACTACTCAAGCGTTGAGGACAACACTTTTTTGAAGGAGAGGGGCATGTTGGGTCCCTATAATACTAGTGATTACCCCATTACTATTGTAGTTATACCCCTTATTAATATTGTTGTGCCCCTATTGCCCCCATATTGTTATTACTGTGCCCCATAGAATCCCTCTATTGTTATTTTTGTGGCTTTATATTATTATTGTTAGGTCGGCTGGATTATATTGTGACTCCTTAGACTCCTATATATAGAAAGGAGGTTTTGTCATTTGTATCATCCAAGAATTGTTCATTTATGTAATGTAAAGGAGGTTGCCCCCTCGAAGAGGCTGAGTTCTAAGGCGTTGATCTATCTTTTCTATCTTTTCTTGAGCTGGTTTCATAACACCAATGCACCTCCTTGTCTTGAAATGTTGGTCCGCCCTAACCAACACACCCCATAAGAGGTTGAAATCCTGGGAGAATTGAAGAACTTGTGTGTCAAGATACCCCTTCTCTAGGCCATCAAATATGTTCCCATTTACAGCAAACTTATTAAAGAGAAATGTTTCAACATACCTTGGAGAAGAAGAAGAGATACCTCCACCATCAATGTTGTTGGAAACTATCTAATCCGATGCTTGGGGAGGTGATATCCCTGAAGTAATTAGATCCTGGTAGCCCAATGGTGGATTTCCACATCAATGGCATTATGGTCCCTAATACCTTTATTGATCTTAGGGCTACAATCAATGTGATGACTAGGGAAACCATGCTGAAGCTCAATCTCAGAGGGGCTTTTAGGAAGACCACTACAATGCTAAAAATTGCAGATAAATCCACAGTAGCTCCCGAGGGAGTTATTGAGGATGTCATGGTCTCCATTGACTCCTAGGAGTATCCCATTGATTTTTTGGTCCTCTAGCCCAAAACCAAGTTTAATGGCTACCCTCTCATCCCAGGAAGACCTTGATTGGCCATGCCTACATTAGTTGTAAGGATGGGAACATGACTATTAAGAATGGGAATTTATCAAAATAGCTTGTGTTATATGCTCCTAATCAACCCTCTATTGAGCATTATTTAACCCTATGGTTAGAGGAAGAGGAAGAGGAAGAGGAAGAGGAAGAATTTTATCAGACAACCCCCTACCTAATATGTACACTAGAAATTGTTATAGGGGGAGGGAAACTTGATGAATATGACCTTATTGACCATATCTTACATAATCATCCCCCCACTGCCATACTAGTTGATGAACTAATGAAAGAATCTGAGAGTAATCCTTGGACCAAATTGTGCTATGTTGACTCTAGCCTAGAACATGTCAAAGTTGTGGAGATTGGCCCATCCAGAACTCTAAAGATCAAACCCTCTCTCTCTCTTCTGAGCAATAAGAATAGTAATGTAGTGTGTTTAGGAAACACTTGGATGCTTTTGCTTGGGATTATAAGAAAATGAAAGGTGTATATCCCTTGGTATGTACTCATCATATCTACATCAAAGAGGGACGTAAGCATGTGCGCCAACCCCAGAGAAGGATGAACCCAACTCTTAAGGACATTGTGAAAGTGGAATTACAAAAGCTACTGGAGGTAGGACTAATATATCCCATTTCAAATAGTGAGTTGGTTTCCCCTCTCATTTTAGTCGCCAAGAAAAATGGGAAGTGGAGGATATGTGTTGATTGCCAAGAGATTAACAAGGCTACAAAGGAGCACCATTTTCCTTTGCCCTTCATTGACCAAGTCCTAGATGACCACACATGAAGGAAATTCTTCTCCTTCCTGGGTGGATATAGTGGATACAACCAAATATAGATAAGACCTAAAGACCAAGATAAGACCACATTCACATGTCCTTAGAGTAACTTTGACTATAGTCTTCCACTCAGTCTGTGCAATGCCCCTGCTACATTCTAGAAGGAAGTTCTAAGTATCTTTGCTAAACTTATTCATGACATCGCCAAGATATACATGGATGATTTCACTCCTTATGGATATGTTATGAAACCAGCTCACAAAAATATAGAAAAGAAATATCGATGCCTCAGAAATCAACCTCTTCAAGGGGGAACCTCCTTTATATTACACAAATGAACAATTCTTTAATGATACAAATGACAAGACCTCCTTTCTATATATAGGATCCTAAGGGGTCATAATGTAATCAGAGCTGACATAACAATATTAATGTAAGGGAACAACAATAGTGGGCTTCTATGGGGCACAATAATAATAATATGGGGACTACATGGGCACAACAATATAATAAGGGGGTTGCACTAATAACAATAAGGGGTTACACTACTAGTATAGGGACCTAACATGCTCCTCTCCTTCAAAAAGTGTTCTCCTCAATGCTTGAGTAGTTATGGATGCTTCCGTATAAAATTCTCGTCCTCCCATGTGGAATCTTCATCGGGTAAGTTCTTCCACTTGATGAGATACTCTGAACTTGATAGATTTCGTAGCTGTCGGGTTCTTGTTTTCGTGACTGCTTAAGGATCCAATATGATTTTTCCTTCCTCGTCAAGTTTCGACAATATTGTTTGAACTGGGAGCTTGTCACTTATAAAATTCTTTAAGCATGAAACATGGAAAAGTGGGGGCACTTGAGAAGATGCAGGAAGCTCCAATTTGTATGCCATAGTACCAATATTTTATAGCACCTTTTAAGGACCATAGTACTTTGGTGATAATTTATTATCCTTCTTAGCTTGCTTGAGGGACATTTGTTTGTATGGTTGTATTCTTAAAAATACCCAGTCTCTATATCAAAACTTCTTTCCCTGCGATGTTGATCTTCCTGTTGTTTCATTCGATTTTGTGCCAAAGTGAGTTCATCCTTTAAGAGTTGGAGAACTTGTTGTTGTTGAGGGTCTACCTTAACACCTTCATGAGATACAATATAACCCAAGTATTCCACCTCTTGTAATCCAAAGAAACATTTGGAGGTTTTTGCATATAATTGTTTCTCGTCCAATAGTTTGAGCACTCTATCAACATGTTGAACATGATCCTTCCAAGACTTGTTGTAGATTAGTATATCATCAAAAAATACTAACACAAATTGTCTAAGGAATGGTTTGAAAATGGAATTCATCATGGAATGTAGAAGGTGCATTGATAAGGCCAAAAGGAATGACCAAAAATTCATAATCACCCTCATGAGTTCTAAATGTTGTTTCCAGAATGTCTTTAGTCTTCATTCTGATTTGATGATATCCTGCATGAAGTTCCAACTTGCTGAAGTAAATTTCTCCATGCAATTCATCCAATAATTCATCAATGAGAGGAATGGGAAATTTATCTTTAATAGTGATCTTGTTGAGCTCTCTATATTCTAGACACATGTGCCATGGTCCATCCTTCTTGTGCACCGATACTACTGGAGCAGAGAAAGAACTTTGACTAGGTTGAATTATACCAACCTCTAGCATTTTTGCAACCATACGTTCAATTTCACTCTTTTGCGCAAAGGGACATCTGTAAAGCCTGATGTTTGGAGGAACACTTCCTAGAAAATGAATAGCATGATCATTATCACAAATAGGTGGGAGGCTTTTGGGAGTATCAAGTACCTTGGAATGATTGTCCAAGACTTTTTGGAGATTTGGAGAAATAGATGATTTCGATGTGGGAACCTCTAGTGAACACAATTGTGAAATTACACCACATTGTTCTCCCTTTAGAAGCTTTGTCATGCCATTAGAGCTGATTATATTTCTCGGTGTCCCTGCAATACCCCTTAATTCAACTTCCTTTCCTTCTAAAAAAAAATTCAAGAAGAGTTGTTGAAAACTAAAAGTTATCGTACCCAAAGATTGTAGCCATTGGACTCCTAGTACAACATCAACACCACCCATTGGAATGGAAAGCATTGGACTATTCAAAACATATTCTCCCATGGATAGCTTGATATTATGGCAATTTCTAGAGAAATTTATGGTTCTTCCATTTGCAACCATCACTTGACACTCTGGTGTTGGATATAGGAAGCAATTCAATTCCTTCTCTATCTTACAATGAATAAAATTGTGGGTACTGCCCGAATCAATCAACGCTATTAACTTTTTCTTCTTGATATGTCCTTCTATATTGATAGTTTGAGGAGTGGTAATTCCTGCAAATGCATTACAATATATGGTCGGATTCATTTCTTGATGCTCAATGTGATCTTTCACTTCTTGAACCCTTTTATTCTTGATATGTCCTTCTATCTTGAGAGTTTGAGGAGTGGTAATTCTTGCCAATTCTTTACAAGATATGATTGGATTCATTTCTTCTTTCTCTGGGGTTGGTTCCTACTGTATATCCTCTTCTTTTGATGTTTTTTGATCCTTTTCTTCCTCTTCTTCACAATCTATGTAAAATAATTTCTTCTCAACACACTTATGACCTTTAGTGTATTTGCTATCAAAAATGTAACAAAGCCCTTTTTCTCTTTTTTCTTCCAATTGTTGTGGTGTAAACCTTGTAGGTTGTGGAAGGCTAGGAGAAAAAACACTTCCATATTTATAGTTATGAGTGGTAGGATTCGTTGTTTCCATAATTTCGCTTTCAATTTTTCTTGCCAACCTGAATGCCTTCTCCAATGAATCAAGTTCCCAAAGACGGACTTCATGTTGAATGTTATCCTTTAAAGTTCCTATGAAGAAATCAATACTTTGCTTCTATGGAATATCATTTACCCTTATATTCAGGTTTTGGAAGTCCTCAATGTGCTCTGCCATTGGACCCTTTTGTTTGAGATTTATCAATTGGCTAAAGAAGGTGTTTCTCTTTGTATCCTCATAATGTGCTATCATTTCCTTTGTGAAAATTGACCAAGTGACAAGTGGTTTACGAGAACAAAGCCCTTTATACCATAAAACTTAATTCGATTCTAAATATAAAGATGAAATACATACCTTTTGTAACATTTGTATATAATGTGGATCTAAATATTGCTCCATCTGAAGTATCTAATTTACCAGATCCTTGCCATCAAACTTCCTCATATTGCATTTTATTGATTTTAGGCGCTCGATCTTGAAACGACTGTAACTTTGTAATTTTGGATCTACAAGGTCTGAAATTATGACTTGCAGTATCCCTCTGCGTCCTCTTTCCAATGCCACCAGTCTTATCGAAATTTGATTCTCCAAGAAAGAGTTATGCCCAATCTTCCAAGATGGCCCCATTATATAATTTTTCAGTAGATCTAACTTGTATGACGTGCCATGTGTCACTGTTTCAACCTTCACATCTGAAAAAGATATAACGAAAACTACAATATGTTCTCCTTGTGTAACTTCTTATGAAATTTCAATCTGATGCTCAGAGAGAAAGTTATGAGGATTTTCCCAAGGTCACCTGTTTAAAATGTAATTCGGGAGTTTGCAAAAACCCTAACTTACTAAGATCATAACTCCGAAAGTATAGCGAGAAAATATCTGAAATTTGGACTCGAGGTTTAGAACAATTTCATCTCAAATGGGCTTTTTTTTAGCTTTTGAAACATCACAGAAAAAAGTTATAACGAAAATGCCACGATGATCTATTTGGAGTAGTGAAACCCTAGAATCCAAAGCTCTGATACCAAATGTTATGAAACCAGCTCACAAAAAGATAGAAAAGAAATATCAACGGCTTAGAAATCATCCTCTTCAAGGGGGAAACCTACTTTATATTACACAAATGAACAATTCTTGGATGATACAAATGACAAGACCTCCTTTCTATATATAGGATTCTAAGGTGTCATAATGTAATCAGAGCCGACATAACAATAATAATGTAAGGGCACAACAATAACAATAGTGGGCTTCTATGGGGCACAATAATAACAATATGGGGACTACATGGGCACAACAATAAAATAATGGGGTTGCACTAATAACAATAAGGGGTTATACTAGTAGCATAGGGATCTAACAGGATGCGACTTTCGGGAAGCTCTTTCTAATCTCTAAAAAGTCTCAAAGAAATGCATTGAAATGAATCTTTCATTGAGTCCCGAGAAATGTGAATTTTTTATGAATGCAGGGACTGTCTTTGGCCATTATATATCTAAGGAAGGGATACAGGTTGACCCAAACAAAATTTTGTTGGAAATAATACTGAGAGGGGGGGGTGAATCAGTATTATCACATTAATAAAACTTTTTCATTTCCATGATCAGATTCATATATGCTACTTCCACAACTTCTTATGATTAAGTTAATTGATCTTCAATGAGTGCATTAGAACATTATCAACCATATTATCAGATAACAGATGCAGTAATAGAGAATAGATCATCACACATAAGGCACACACATGAACACCATGATATAAGGTGGAAACCCAATGCGGGAGAAAACCACCTGCTGCAAGTCATCTCAATATTCTTCTTAATAAGAAAATCCTTTTACAATATTTGTACTGGTGCAGTCTTATACCAGTACGGGAGCTACAACCCCCTTTGCTCTTGTACTAGCCGATCCATTTACTAGTACGCAGGCTGCTACCTGCTACAATGCTCCAAAGATTTCCTTTAGCTCTTGTACTAGCTTAGATACTAGTACGTAGGTGCTGACCTACAATCTTCTCTCCTCCAGGTACCACATTTCATCAATTTTCAGACTGGATACACTGAAGCACAACACATAATCTGAAAGGCCACATTTCATCCAATTTTCATACTGGACCCAACAACAACTTGAAGCTCATAATCAAACAACCTTCTAAATCACCCAATCATCAGATCCATACATATACAATGATATTATGAGAGTTATCAACCAGATCTAGTACATCAGATCACATGAAGATAAGTCATTTTAAACCGATCCATTCATCCAACAAAACTGAAGTTAATCATAATCATTCACTCAATCACTGCTGTTATCTGAACATAATATCAGAACCAAACATCACTTCAACAACCCAGATCATAAGAATGATAAGCAGAGATTTTAAGAGAAGTAAGCAGCTTCACCCATGTACTGCCTGCTTACGTAAGCACCCTGCTCAACTGCTCGCCTGCTTACAGTACGCACCCTGCTCAACTGCTCGCCTGCTTACAGTACGCACCCTGCTCAACTGCTCGCCTGCTTACGTACGCACCCTGCTCAACTGCTCGCCTGCTTACGTACGCACTGTAGTCAACTGCTCACCTGCGTACCTCGCTCTGAGTCCATTGGACTGCCTGCGGACCTCCGCACCTGCAACCCTTCTGTGCCTGCGTACCGGCGCACCTGAAACGCTTCGTTCCTGCGTATGTACGCACTTTTCTTTCACTGTACCTGCGTACCTCCGGGCATAGATGATTTCAAGACTTCAAGAATAACCCAGACAGTCAGATCTACAGATCTGATCATGCGCCGAAGAGATCTCAATCCATCAGTAGATTCGCCTTATTTAGATCTAGACATTACTCCCAAGAGATCATAATATTTCAGATCTAGCTCTCCTAAGATGTTCAACCCAAGCACACTACAAGCCAAATGATCTCCTTTGCTTTATATAGGAAAGCTCTTCCTCAAATCATGGATCAATACCACGGGTCGACACCATAATAACATAAATACCGTCGGCTAAATACCAAGAGTAAAACATAAGAAACCCCACATGTGAATTTCTTTGCCTTGAAAAGTGTGCACTGGGGGTACGCACCTCCTGAACGGGATAACTGCGGGTATGTACGCACTTTATGTAACACCGACCTGCGTGTACGCACCTTATGTAAGGTGTACCTGCGTACCCCTTATTTTCTTCAATATTTGATAGTTGATCATCAATCTCTGCTGCTGTGATCTATCACCTGAATGGGTTGCCATCAAGGACAACACTTTAGCCATAATGCCAACAATCTCCCCCTTTGGACTTGATGGCAAAGCTTACTTGTGAACTGTCATCTGGTCCCTTTGTGCTTGTCTGGTGATCCCATGCACTCTGTCACATCTGATATTTCTTCTGTAGATTCATCTGAATGTATACAAGTGAGATGATCTTCTATGAGAGGGTTGCCATCAAGTACAACACATGCATCATAATGCCAACAAATTTGCGTCATCAAAAGGGTCCATATCCATAAAAAAAAATGTCAGGATTTTTCTTGGAATAGTTGGGTATTATAGAAGGTTCATTAAAGAATTTAGTAAACTTGCTTGACCCTTGTTTGGACTACTGGCTAAAGATTCAAACTTTTGTTGGAAAAACAACTTTCAAGAAGCCTTCAAAGTATTAAAAGAAAAGTTGACCACTGCACCCATCCTTAGAGGTCCCAATTGGGCATTACCTTTCCACATACACATAGATGCCTCAGATAAAGCTGTAGGAGAAACCTTAGGACACATAGAAGACAAATTGCCTTATGTTATATATTTCATCAGTAAGAACCTCTCTAAAACTGAGTTAAATTATACTGTCACTAAAAGGGAACTCTTGGTTGTGGTACATTCTTTGAACAAGTTTAGGCATTATATCATTAGTTATCAAACTTTTTTTCACATTAATCATGCAACCATTAAGTATTTAATGAATAAACCTGATGTCAATGCTAGGATAATTAGATGGTTTTTATTATTGTAGCAATTTGATTTGACTATTATTGACAAACCAGGGAAAGATAATGTGGTTGCAGATTTCTTGTCAAGACTAACCCTGCCTATAGAAAAGGAAGATATGGTGGATGATCAACTCCCAGATGAGCACCTCTTTGCCATCTCAGTGCTTTCTCCTTGGTTTGCTGATATAGCCAACTACTTGGTTGCTAGGAGGTTCCCTCCTCATCTATCCTTTAAGAAGAAAATCCATATTGTTAGGAAAAGTGCCCCATTCACTTGGATTGTTAGAAATATTTCCAAAATGAGGCCAAATCATATCCTGAAGAGATGTGTGAGGGAAGAGGAGGTCTTTGAAATCCTCTCAGCATGCCATGATGGACCTTGTGGGGGGCACTTTGCTGCTAAGAGGACAACCTTCAAAGTTCTACAAGTAGGTTACTACTGGCCCACTTTACATCAAGATGCAAGGAGGTACACCACCACGTGTGATTAGTGCCAAAAGATGGGTAAACCCACACCTAAGGATGAAATGCCCTTACAATCTCAAGTGACTTTGGAGCCATTTCATAAGTGGGGCATGAATTTCATTTTACCTATTGATCCCCCATTAGGACAGAAGAAGTATATAATTATGTGCATTGATTACCTGACTAAATGGGCAAAAAAAAAGGCAATTAAGGAAGAAAATGAGAGAAATGGGTTGAGTTTTTGAGGGATAACATATTTTAGAAGTTTTGTTTTCCAAGAGAATTAGTCACTAACTAAGGAGCACAATTCACGTCAAGTCTAATCGAAGATCTCATGAGGTATCACCACATCAAGCATAGGACATCCAATGCCTATCACCCTCAAGAAAATGGGCAAGTGGAGGTAACAAAAAGAGCATTGGAGAACATTCTAACCAAGGTTCTTAGCAACAACAGAAAATATTGGGTATATAGACTTGTAGAAACCACTTGGGCCTACAACACAACTTTGAAATCCACCACTGGATTTACTTCATACTAGTCTATGGGAAGAAGGACCTGTTGTCCATTGAATTTGAATACAACACCTTAAGGATGGAAACTTAATTAGACTTGGACCTCACTATAATACAACAAAAGAGGCTGCTCCAACTCAATGGTTTAGATGAATTTAGGCTGCAAGCTCTACTGCACACTGAGGTAATTCAACTACAAGGGAAGATTTGGCATGACAAACACATTAAAGAGAATACTTTTCAAGAAGGAGATTGGGCCTTGTTGTATGATTCCAGATTCAAGGATTTCAAGGGGAATTTAATGACAATATGGTTGGGTCCCTATCTAGTAGAGAGATTTCATGAGAATGGGTCTATCCAAATTTGAAAAATTGATAAGGAAGGGATTCCCTCACTTGTGAATGGTTATAGGTTGAAGTTGTATAAAATTCCTTTGTCCAAGGAAGAGTTTATTAGTTCAATCAACAAATAATTGAATGTGATTGGGAGGCTCACAACCGTCAATCCACACAACTTCTAAAAAAAATGAGAAAAAAGAAAAATAAAGGGCTTAGATGAAAACCTCCATGAGGCATCTAAGGCCAACTCTAGGGTTGAAATCCTCTCTGAGGCAAACAAAGAGAAAAAATAATAATAAAAAAATCCCCAGGTGAAAACCTCCTTTGAGGCACCTAGGGTAGGCATGCAGGTTGAAAACCTTTGTAGAGGTAGTCTGCATGTCCCAAAAAAGCAAAAAGAAAAAAGAAAAAAAAAGAAATAAGACAAGGAGTTCGTACACCAATATGGCTAACATCTCTCTTTTGCAGGAATCCAAATAGCTAGAAGAATAGTGGCTATAGAACAGGTTCTACAGATTCATTTCTCCATTCTTTCCAACTATCCATTGCATTTTCACCCTCTTCATTCACCTCCCTACCTCTATCCATAATCTAGCCAACAATTGAACCATGATTTTCCTCCTTTTTGAGGTGTTAGAAGACTATCCTGAACTATGACAGGAGCAACCTGAATTGCTACAAGAGGCAAATCCAATTGGAGAAAGGGGTCAAAAGGTCATGTTTTCCTTAGGAAAGGTTGGGAGAGGTCCACTAAAATCCCCCCATCACTTATCCACTCCCTTTGACCAAAATTCATCCTCCATATTCCACTTTGTCATACATAAACAAAGAAACCCAAAAAAAAATTGTCTTCAAAATTTTCACCGCATACACCACTCGTTGATGATCCTAATCCTGTCCCCACACATCCTATGCTTTTTATGACTTCTCGAGTGTAATATCAGATCTTGAGGAGGGATGAAGTGACTGCTATAGGAAGGAGATCCCTCGTGTATCTGCTTGCATAATGACAACAAAATTCCGAACCAATTTTTTTACAGCCCCAGTGTATAGAATCTAACGAACCTGAGGCATCATGAAGATAATACTGGAGCTAAGAAGGCACACACCATCCCTAGAAACTAGAAGAAATGTTATCCATCCACCAAAACATCAGCAGAATGAGAACTGAGAAGAGGCTTTCGCAACAACTAAAAGGAAAGGGAATTTATCAGTAAAAAAATAACAAGTTATGAAGACATGTGTAGAAGAAAACAAAGGAAATCAACACCTTCAAATTCATCATGATATGAAGCTTAGTAGCATCATGAAAAAATATCCAACAATTCGATATCAAGTAGGCTCAAGTATGACACCCCTCACCTCTTCCCTATGCATATAATGAAAAATGTGTTTAATGATCGAGAATGGAATTTTTTATGGGCTGGAGGTGGCCAGTAAAATTGGCCACCTTCGATTAGTTAACTACAGTTTATTCAACCACCATGCAATGTGGAAAAGTCAAGTTAAGTGGGGTGATGATTACGAGGAGTGGGGATGACAGTTCAAAAAAGGAAAATTGTGTAGATGCCAAGTGACCACAGTAATCCGAGCCTTTACCACAAAAGGAATAAAATGTACATGGCTCAACTACATTCACATAATTGCTCATTATAGAAAAAAGTTGTAGAAGGACAAGCTAGATGTTACTAGAGACTGCCTAGAGTGCCACCGAACTGCCACAGACCGTGTTTGTAGATCCTATAGGAGGTTCTAGAGGAGGGTCTGGACTGCTTTAGGAGGGTCTGAACTGCTACAGGAGCAGAGATAGGAAGCTACAGGGGAAAATTAAAAGGGAAAAATGAGCCAAAGCCACTAGAGATTGTCCTCAAACCCTCATGCATGCAAGAAAATCATTTTGGAATGAGTAAGTTGCCTCCTCCCTCTCTAAATTATCATACACCTGCATGAAGAATTATGTTTGAATTGGGTATCCTGTAGCAAGAAATTGTGCAATAGTTTCCTCTAAAATTTATTTGATGAGAAGGCAAGATAGGGATAGAGAAAAGTTTTTTTTTTTTTTTTTTTTAATTTATCATCCTTCTCCTCCTTTGATAAAAAGGAAAATTTGACACTATCTCTACACCCGAGACTGCTCTGAGGCCAAAATTGAAATTCACCCAAAATAACCCCAAGAAGGAGCAGTAGGAGCAATGGGGGGAGGTTTCAACAGGAGAGAACCCATAGACACAAAAATAATCCATCATCATCCCCCTATTCTGGACATTTTCCTGAGACATCAGTGGATGGGGTTCTTTGAGCAATTGAAGGGTATGATGATGAGATCACTCAAGAGTTTTCCATGGCACTAAATTCTCAGGGAGAAAATAGTGCCACTACTATTGTTAGAGGACTTTCCATCTCTTTAAATGTTGAACTCATAAGTAGAGTGACTACCCTACCCTTAGGAGTTTGATGGAGCAAGGAGGATAAAGCAGTAAGTGTTATAGCCAGGAAGAACTTCTCATTCATAGAGAAAATCCTCTAGAAGGTAAAAAAGGAGTGAGAAGAGAGAGCATACCTTAAACCTGGGATGAGGTGGCCTATCACATCCTAAAATACATATCTTGTGAGGGGAGGTTGAGAATTGTGTATGCATATCATTTTAGGCTGCTCCATGAGATAAGGTTCAAAGCATAATTACCCACTCCACAAAGACTCAATGTTCCATATTTCCTCTTGCAATCTATCATTGAAATGATCCAAAAAGTGAGGGAAGGGAAACACCAACACATTTCCCACCATGGCCTCATTAAGCTTATTTTTATGGATTCTATGAGCCACTTAAGGAAGCCTGTGCTATGGAATAAATTTTTAGACATGGACAGGGAATTTTTTATTGAAACAAAAGTCATTACCTCCACACAGTAAGAAGGAACACCAACCTCTAGTATTGGGGGTACGGAAGGAAAGGAGGAAGATAAGGAGGAAATAGAAACCAAGAAAGAGAAGGAAGAAGTAGAAAATGAGGAAAGAGAGGAAGAGGAACAAAGAAACAAGGGAGAGAACCTTGAATAGACCACCAAATCTTAAGAGACAGAAAGACAAGGACAGTAGATAAGCCTCTCACTAGGAAACATAGAGCAAGAAGTCACTGCCACATTGGTGGCACCTGGTACACCTGTCAAGACCAAAAGAAAGTAGCCAAGGAAAGGCCCCTTATATTTTAAAACAAGGAAGAGCACCAGGATAAGGCAAGGGAAACCTCAATCTCCTTCAAAGATCCCTATCACCATTGATGAATCAACAAGCAAAAAGGAAGAAGTGGGACCTAGTGAGGGAAAGATTGAGGAAGTTACCTCTCCTAAGGCCAAGACTAAGCAACCTATGCTACCCATGGGGAGGCCCACCACTAGAGCAATCACATTTAAAAGGATCAAGACATAAGCTACACAGTTACAAGAAGAAACAAAATAGCTATAGGAGAAACAGGGGTTGCTACAGGAGGAACAAGGGATGCTACAGGAGGAACAAGGGCTGCTACAGGAGGAACATGGGCTACTAGAAGAGAAATTAGATGTGCTATAGGAAGAGAAGGTCACTCCAACAGAAGAAGAAAAACACCCCCAAGAGCACCAGGAGCTTGATCCACAACCTAACTTATCATCCTACTACAAATTTATTGAGGGAGGTAGGATTATACCTGAGAAATTTTCTATCCCACTCTTCTTTGAGTTGGAGAAGGAAAGAGGAAGAACACATAGATGGATGCAAATTGCAAAATCCAAAAAGGTAGAAGATGTGGGCCTCATGGAGGAGAAAGTCAATGAAATGGGCAAGGAATTGAATGACTTGAGACTAAGGGAGTTAGTCATGAGGGAGAAACTACAGGCAGAAAACACAAGGCTAAGAGAGCAACTGCAAGAAAAAGAGACACAACTTGCCACTATGGCAAGTTTATCTATGGAAGCCATACAATGCAAGAAACCATCCAAATCCTATGCCATTTTCCTCAAGGA
Source organism: Pinus tabuliformis (assembly GCA_031772625.1). Classification (NCBI taxonomy): domain Eukaryota; kingdom Viridiplantae; phylum Streptophyta; class Pinopsida; order Pinales; family Pinaceae; genus Pinus; species Pinus tabuliformis. The sequence goes on along the minus strand of CM062811.1, from coordinate 938,127,724 downwards.
GTAGTGGTTGCAATTCCAGATAAATATGCTAGCCTAGTATGTCTCCTTACCTTTCCAAAATTACAAACAGTTCATTGAATTTTGCAAAAAGGAAAGTATAGAGGACAAAGCCAAACTAGTTGAGTTTTACATGCACAATCTGATCCTCACAGACATGAATTTATGGTACCACAACTCGAGATTGGGAGACATGCAATTGATGGAATTAGCATCTTGGTTGACCCATGAGGAAACAAGGGATGAAGAAGTCAAAATGGTGATGGCAAAGGAATAAAAGGAGCTCTTACAAATCAGAGTAGAACTCGTGATCCCTAAGGCTATCATCAACAACCACAATCTCATCTCCTTTGATCCTGAATTGGCACCTAGGTACATGGTAGCCCAAGAAAAATCCATCTTACATTTTGAGGACACCTTTAGGATGTTGGGGACAAAAAGTTTGCAAGCTTTCCAAAGAAGATGACATGCCCTGCCTCACAGTTTGCAAATTAGAGAATATCACTCTCCAGAAAGACTAAGGAATGCCTTGGAGAGAACCCCACTATACAAAAGGATCATACAAAGGTTGAAGATCAAGTGGATAGGACTCAAACTTAGTCCTCCCTTACTGTTGGGCCTACAAGAGAGAATAAACTAGGCAAAAGAACAAAAGGAATGGATAGACATAGAGGAAAATGCAGGTTTCTATCCATAAGAAGGCACAACATATGAGGTGCCTTGGGATTTTAGAGAGGCTACCAGGGCCATCCCTGAGCTTCATATTAGTGATTGAGTTTCTTAGAGGGTGAGAAACACATTCAACAGGGGGGTAATGATGGGGCCCATAAATAGATACATTTTGAGGTTTATGGTGCCATTCTCCAATCCTTAAAACTCTCCTTTTCCCACATTAATTCACATTATTAGCCATAATATGATTTGTAAGAAGACTAAAGGGTTTTTTCATATTTCATGGCCTAATGTGATTAATATGCAGGAAAGCAAGTCATTTTTGGAGATATTTACTACGCAGGGGCTTGATGGAGACAACCAGAGAGAATATAGGAGGCTTTTCCACCTCATTAAATCTCCAACTCGACTGAGATCACAAAATCCTCACCAACAACTCAAATTCACTAGTAGCTAAGGAAATCCAAGTACATGTGAAGACCAAAGGAAACTTGATCCACAAATCTCGAGATTTTGGAAGGAATCACTATTTTCATGGCAGTTACCCTCAACTACTTTTTGTATAAATAAACTAGCCAAAACCATCATTAGGATTCAATTTTTTGCTGCAACTAGGAGTAGCTACTGAGATCCTAGTGATTTGCATTGTTATCATCTTTCATATGATGTATGTGACTCATATTTTCTATTAATGGGAATTTCACTATTGGTCTGCATTTGAAGTATTTTTGGAGGGATGAAACCCTTGGGTTTGGGCCTAACCCAGAGGCTTTAGTCCCTCTCTTGTATTTATTCCTTGTTCCTGCTCAAGTTATTGCAATTCTTTTCTTGTTTCATTAGGTGTTATATTACAAAATTTGTAGTTGTGGGTTTTCCTATCACCTCTCTTGTGGGAAGAGTGATTGGAAGATCTACAATAACAACCAAAAAATATTTGTTTATGGTTTCTTGTAAATTATTAAGTATGAGACTGTAATCCTTCTTCATGTTTAGTTTCTGCACTTTAGGAGTTAATAGCATTGGTGTGACAATTAGTAGTTGTGTTGTGGATTAGAGTAGAATCCAATAAAATTCAATTCATCTTTTCCATGTTAATTTATTTTGCTGTAATAGTGATCAGTTGATGCATATGTTTGATTGGTTTGTAGGGATTGTGTTGACCTGTAGGGTGGGCACACATTTATACATCCACCTAGGCCAGTCCATCTCCCTTCTAGACACCTCACATTGCTTCCAAACTCTGCCACCGAGACCACTTTGCTAAGGTAAATGGAGGACACCGTGGGCACAAAATTTGGTGCAAGATAGACCTTCGAGGGGTACTAAGCTTGGCCAAGGGGCTCCCACAACCTTCACTCATCTTCTTCTTCCTTTGTCCACCTTATTCCACCTTCAAGACACCATTTCAGTCATTAAAAATCTCACGGACTCCCTCCTCCTGTAGCAAAACAGTGCCTCCTGTAGCAATACAAGGCCTCCTGTAGCACTTCCTGTAGCAGACCTGTAGCATTGTTTTCTTCAACCATATTCACTCCATATTTTGACCCTGGCATATTGAAGTTGAATAATGATCCCCAAGCCTTGATTTCATGATTAGGGAAGACCCTAAGACCACTCCAACTCCATTTTATTCTCACTGCAAACATAAGACAACAAATCGAATTAGAATTAGCACTTTTTTTTCATAATTGTGTTGAAGGTTAAATTTCTCATTTTCAAGAAAGTACAATTAGATAGATGATTCATGTAAGTAGGTTATTACATTGATTAGGTATGCAAGTAGAATAGCATGGTTTACTTCTTCAACTAGACTAGATTTTTCCTTTCATGAAATTCCAATTCAGCAATTACCTTGAATGTAGGGCACTTTCACTTCTATAATAGAATCATTTTCATATTCTTGCAATTGTGACTTGTTTTTATCTTTGCAGTTAGCTGAAGAAGTGGTCTTTGAACACCTTGATCTGATCTCATGAATGAGGGTGACATGAGTAGAACCTAACATGTTGTGCATATAACACTATCACCTGTAAGTTTGTACGAACCCCGAGTTGATACTTTAAGTTGAGAATCCCTTGGGAATTGAAAAATCCTTGGTGCAATACCAGGGCTCATTGGCTATATATAGATGATGAATTCGACCTCCTTGTCACTCACCAAAAAATTTCACTTGATCTGTAATAATAAGAAGAAAAACGTGTGAAAACCAAAGAGAAGATGAAAAGTCAAAGGAAGGATGAAAATTTGATTTTTATTCTTGGAATCTCTCACATGTGCAAAGCTAGGGTTTATGAAATTTTTCTAGAGGCTGGAAATTGCAGGACTGAAAATTACAAAAGGTCAAACTTTTGATTTGACCAAATTGCAAAATCTTGACTTTCGTTGACTTGAGGGAGGAATTGTTGAAAGGATGGCTTGGTGATTGGAGAAGGTCTTTGGTATTGGTCAAGGGTATTGGATGTCTCATTTGATTTGATTCTATAAGAATATAAGAGTTATTTCTGGGTTTTTGTTGAAAATGCAACAAGAAATCTTAATTTAATTTTCTCCTTGAATTAAATTGTAATTCTAATTATCATAGCACCTTGTAATAGTTAACTAATTTAATTTGATTTAGTTGGCTCAGTTAATTCGAGTTGGGAGTCTATTTGGAGTCATGTAGAGTGGTTCCTAAATTTTAGGGGCCCAAGTTGAGTTTATTTTGAGTTGTAATTATTTAATTCAGTTTAACTGAGTTAAATTAAGTTAAACTAGTTCCAACTGACGGAGGAATTAGTGGTTGATCCAATAGTGGTGTGTAACCTACAATAGTGGGGTGTAACCAACACTGATCAACCAGTAAATTGAAGATTCACTCATAATTAACTCATGCATGTCAGATCAGAAAAAGACCCAGTTGAGATTGGAGTTCAGGGGCACTGTACTATCAGTTGTATAATCATTTGAATTGTACAGGTGGTGCATGAAATTTGAGGAAGGCCTATGAGGATCGAGTAGTTCATTATTGAGGAATTTCCCAATTAAATATGGGCTAATTACCTAGTAAAATTCTTAAGGAAATAAGAGCTTGGGAGGCAACAAATTTGGCTAAGTATTGGCTAGAGCTTATTTGTGAAGCAGTGAGATAGATTGAGATAGTGCAGAGGTTTCTCGAGCTTGAGAAAAGATTGTAATATTCTCATATTTTCATATTAATGCTATATATAGATAGCATGGATTTTTAGCTATGGTTTTCCCTAGAAAATTATTGTGTTATGTGTGATTGAATTCTTTCTCTTTTATGCTTCATGATTTCATTGATCGTTTATTGTTTCCATTGACGAGTAGAGCAGATTCAAGTCAATTGTTTTAGCATATTACAATCTATAGTTTGAATCTATAAGGAAATTCTATAGTTTTCCCCCATTGGTGGGGTTTTTCCCTAGCATGGAGCCTATATATGGTTTGATAAATGTTTGATGAACATAACATAATAATAATAAGAATAATTCTAATAATAATCACAAGCAGTTACCAAAGTAAAGAGAAATCACTCTTATATGGTTACCTAATAGATTTCTCAACAATAAGGATGTTTTTTGGGCTAGTCTTTATAAGCTATGATTTTTTAGGGATTTTTAGCTCCTAACCCCTAATTTTTTGGGGGACTCCACCTTTTCCCACTTTACCAATGGGAGGTAACCTACTTGGAAGGAGATGGCACAAAGGAATTGGAAAATTTCCTGATTTTTGTAATACCCTTCAAATTTTTTGCAATAAACATCCATTACATAGGGATTCTTTCGATAACTTCTTTAAGAAGTGTCAACCTCCACCACGAGATAGTATTCTATTGACCCAGAGTGAGATGCACACTTCTATCTTTTTATACAACTAAAGCCAATCAACAAACTTGTAATTGTTAGGGTTGAGATGGAATCCAAATATTTAAATCCATATTTCAAAGGCTTATGTTGGAAGGGAAATAGGGACATTATCTCTCAAAGGAGAGCATCTAACATATCACGAGAATTATGCAAGATCTATTGATGTTTATTACCATACCTATATATTTGTAGAATAAATTGAGCAATGATTTCAAATCAAGAAGATCATCATGTGGAAAAAATATGAAATAAAGGATATAATCTATAAAGAGTAAATGAGATATAAATTATTGATCAATTACTTGGATACCCTTGAAAAGGCCTTGAAACTCGATGTCTATGAACAACTTATTAAGGGATTCCGCTCTTAATAGGAAATGATAAGGGGAGAGGGGACAACCTTACCTCAACTCACAATATGCCTTTAAAAGGTAGATGGGATTCCATTTAAAAGGACGACATAGGAGACTAATTAAACACAAACCATGATCTAGTTTAAACCATAGAGTTCTAATCCTAATTTGAGGAGAACTAAATGAAGGAACATTTATCTCACTTGGTCGTATTCCTTTGACAAGTCAAGATTGAGTGCCATCATGGGATCATTAGATATATTCATTGTGTTAATGGTGTCCTAAGCCAGGGAGACTACATTATGAATCTTTTGGCCATAAAGAAACCCAAATTACTCTTCTAAGATGAGCTTGATCGTTTAAGATCAACTTTAGGTGATGGGGTGATGATCTTGGAAATAATATTGTATATGACATTAAAAGAGGAGATAGCCCTATATTTTTGAAAGTGAATCTATCATGTATTTTAAGGATTAATGTGAGAAAGGTCTCATTAAGTGTCTCCAATAATTTCCCCAGCTACTTGGATCCTTAACTACTTTTAGGAGATATTCTTTGAGAAAGTCATAGAAATCTATGTAAAATTCCACTAGAAGACTGGTAGGCCCATCGCTCTTATCTCTTTGGAGAGTATGGATAGCTACCTTTACCTCATATTTTGATACATTTTCTTCCATGACCTTATTCATATTATTGGTTAAGACCAAAGGAAATTTTGAAATCATCTCCATGATTTTCTGAATGGGTCACCTACTGAGCTCTTTAAATAGAACTCCAAAGTAACACTTGCCTTCACAAGCCTTATCCTTAAATGAGAGAGTCATTTCTCTATCCGACCTATTTATTTATCCGATAGTATTCTTACTTATTGTAAGGGAAATAATGAAAGAAATTTATGTGATTATTTCCTTCCATCATCCATATGGCCTTGCTTTTGAGTCACCAAGTTATTTCCTCCTTCTCTAGTAGAGACTACCTAAACGAATCTAGCTCATGAAGAAGGAATAATCCAAATAATACTCTTGATGTTTTTCCTTCATAAAGATTTATGATTCCCTCTTTCACTTATTTTAATTGAGCTTGGGAACTTTTCTTATAGGATAAATACCATTTCCTAGTAACCTTAATTTTGGAAATGTTTATTATGAATTAGGACATATAAGATTCTAAAGGAGAGAAGGGAAAACATTCCCATGTATCTGTCACGATATTTTTGAAGTCTTATTCCAGAAACTAGGAGTGGTTATATCTTAGAGGGACAGGCATATTTTTTTCCTCCAATACCATCCTAAAGAAGATTGAGAGGTGATATGATAACTCTAACAACCTTGGTGAAAATTCCATGTAAAAAAAGTAAATAAAGGAAAAATAATAACCACGAATGATGGGACACTTATTCCAAGTTGAATGTTGGGAAAAATCCTAGTGACAGGGATCAATTGTGATTGTTTATGGCTAAGGAAATTGTCAAAGGCAATGACTAAGGCTTTGGAAATGAAAAAAGCATTTTTGGCAAATTTATTTATGAAAATAATGGAAATTAGGAGAAAAAGGAGGTCAAAGGTCACAAGTTAGACGTGAGGAGGAAAATGAAGGAAAATAATGAAAAATGAAGAAAATAAAGGCCTCATTCATAAAAAGGCTTCTGAGGATCAGTTGGTAACCATTTGTCAGTTTAGTTTTGGAGATCTCTCATTATTCTCTCTCTCTCTCATGCTCTTCCAGACTTAGAGTTTTCTTGGAGCACTCTTGGTGGGTGTGCCATATTTGGATTCTCTAAGAAAGAAGGCAAATGAAGAGCAGGAAAGAGCAAGAGGGCATCGTGATCAACAACTAGATTATATTTTCTTGCAAGTATAGATTTGCATGTATGTTTCCTTGACTAGTTTTGGCATGCATGTGGTTTGTTGGTTGTGATCTGTCATTGGCATGGGGGATGGTTGGGGTTGATAGTGGATTTCCTAGTCTTTCCATTTCATGGATAGCCATGGTGATTGTGGGTTTATTTCATTGTTAACATTTTGGTTGTTTCTCATGTTTCCTTAGCTTGGGTTGAGTTACTATTTCCTAGAGCCTTGGTTGGACAAACTCTCTGGAGCCCTGTAACATCTTGGGTTGAGTTACTAGTCCCATAGCCTTGGTTAGACAAACACTATGGAGCCCTTGGTGGGTTGATTTACTAGGCCTAGAGCCTTGGTTGGACAAACGCTCTAGAGCCCGACGACAGCTTTGGGTTGAGTTACTAGTCCTGGAGCCTTAGTTGGAACAAACACTATGAAGCCTTGGATGGCTGGGATAAAGATCAATCTTACGATGATTTTGTGATGTCCGACTGTGAGGTGGAATCACTATTTGATGGGTTGAGGTGGATGGCCTCTGGAAGCCCTGTATGAGTTTCGATTGATGTGTTCTAAGAGATCCCACATTCATGCTTGGAATATGGCACGGGGGTGAATGGATGAAGAGAGATTTGGCTCAGTAATTCTACGGTTGGGTGCAACATGGAAGTCTCATCCCGGGTTTGGATTTTGCATAATTAATGAAAGGTTAGTTTTCCTTGTATTTATATGAGAATTTTGATGGATTATATGTGGTCTACATGGTTGTACTTTCATGAGTATTTCTACTGCTATTGTGATGGTTATGTATGTGTTTTATGACAACAACCATGTATGGATTTCACCATGTTTTTACTTGTAATTGAATGATCAATGTATCTATGACCTAATGGATGGAATGGAAGTTGATGTATTGAGGCATCAATGGTTCTTACCAATTCTCAGCTAAGTATGAGACACATATGCTCAGAAATGTTATTTATGCCTATAGATTACATATTCGTGATATGTTTGATGAAATGCTTGTCATGGATAGTAGGGGTCCAATCAACGTATTAAACAAGCATTTTATTTAATATTGTCATTTCCTTGTTAGTTTACTATTATTAAGAGATGGTTGAGTTCTGGGAAATGACCTGGGCTCTAGGCCTGAAAAAAGTGGCTCCAATCCCGAGGATGCTAGTATAACACTGACAAATATAGTCTCTGGATGCTGACAGGAAAGCCTATGAGAGCGAATTTGGGTTTCTTGATGCTGTCATGCCTATATCATGAGAGCGACTAAGGCTAAAGTTGTCCAAAAGTTCAGTGGGACCCAATGGCAAGCTGTCTGAAGTGTTGGATTGGTTCCTGAGGGTCCTGAAGACGATGTTGAATGTCTGTATGTTGCGTTTCTGTCAGTTCCACTTCCTTAATGTGACTTAGGAGGTCGAATCATATCATAATGTCCTCTTGTTGCATGTTTACCCTGGTTGGCTGGTTGCTTGGGCAGATGTGGGAGGAGGGTGTTATAGAGTGGTATCGGAGCATGGTTCACCACTCATACTAGATGGGATATGTGGTTGTCATGCATGAATGTCAGTTGCATGTGTGTCTCTCACACTTGATACCATGTGTTTGTTGCATTTACATGATGTGGATCATTGTTGTAGTCATGTAGAGTTGATGTGTTTTATTGTGGGATACATCACTATGAGTGTATGAATGGTTACATGTCGACTTATGTCGCTTACATGTATCGTTGTAGTTTGTTTGGTTACAATATTGCTTGTTGGTTACATTCTTATATGCTTGGTTGAATGTATCATTCTTTCAGGTTTGATTTCAAGTAGTGTTCATTCATGCTTGATCATATGTATTTATGCATATGTGTGGAGGGTTATGCATCACTTATGCATGCTCATGTTTGCATGTGGTCAAGTGTATAGTGATATATTGATGGTCATTGTCATGCCTGAGGTCGTGGTGTGTGTTGTTGTTGAGGTCATGCATTGATGACTGGAGCCTATCTAGAATGATGGTTGCATGGTCATATGCTTGTGTTTTATGTTTCCATATGATGTCATGATTACGTTATACATGTATCAAGCTAATTTTTTAATCTTGCAGATGAGGTATCATCCCTGAGCTATGCTAAGGTATGTTAGTTTATTATGATTTGGTTTACCCGACATGATATACCTTGCAAGAAGAAATATCAAATGACTAGAAATATGGTTGACTACAAAGACTCTCCCTTTGAATTCGAAGAGAAATATGGTGTTGGGAACTCTTTTGATTTGGAAATTACATTGAGAAGATTAAAGGAAGAAATAAGGAGTTGCAAGGAAGATAATAACAGAATCATGTAGGCACAAGAGAACAAGCATAGGTAAATGCAATGATACTTCAAATTTTGTTAGATTTGCAGCGACAGGGACCATATCGGATCAGCTACGAGCAAGAAGATAGAACTAATAGGGAATATGGTAGTCAGTCGCATGGTGGCCACAGGTCAGATAGAGATGACACAATTAGAGATGGTAGATTGTTGGACACTCCGAATAGGAGAGGGGATAGATGTTGGCTTGAAGGGGCCTGAACCAAGTTCAACGTTAGTTAGCCAAACAAATCCATAAACTACTGGCCCTTTCGGCATCAGCCTGCAGAGCGCGGACTGAAGTCTCACCCGAAGCAGTATGGGGGGATGATGGAACCAAGTTTCTGCACCCTTGAGATGGTTTTGATGTCGGTTTATTCCAACTATACCTGCCTTTGTGCAGGTTTCTTATCCCTCTACTCTACCCTTCATTACCTTTATGAAATGTTACAATCGAATTTCGTGTAGCCCTAACCAGGGGTTGAAGTCCTTTCACACTACGAGGGAAGTGAACTGCGCTATTTCCCAAACTAGGCTAAGTATCTTACTTATCTTATTAACATATCTTAGTTAGCTTCACGAAAACAGATGTTATTACTTGCGTTCACTTAACCAATACATTTATACACATTTGCGCATCGTATAAGTATTATAAGTGAAATTCATACCCAATATAACAGATGCATAAACAGGAAATAAAGACGCAGAAATTATAGAATACTTCTCTTTATTGATAATCCCAGATGGTTACAGACTCGACTCGCCCTGCGCACTTAGCTACAGGGGTCTGCGCACTAAGCTGCGGACTTCTAGGCCTCTACACACTCAGCTACAGAGCCTCTACCTATGCTACGACCCAAGACATAGAATTCTACTTTAGAGCTATCTCTTATACATCATCATTCTTGATTCTTCCTTATCCTCTCAAACTACTTAGAGCTTAGCTCTATTTATACAATCACATGGTCCACGGACCATGGGTAGATCTTCTACAACCGACATTACATTATCAAAATAAGGGCGGACAACCATATGACTCTTTAACATCTACGCACTTCGCACCCACAAAATGCGGAGTCTTTACATTTGTATTACAAACTTCGACCAAAATATGCGCTCTAAGCCCCAAAAGTGCCCTTGGGGGATCCCACGCCCAACAGGCCCCCAACACAAACATCGTGACTCACCCTCGAGTCACTCTGCAAGTGCGGAGATCTTAGCACGAAGACCTCCCCGCTTTGTTTGGATCCCTGCAACTTTAGCAGCGCACTGAGCAGCTGCCTGCTGGACTTCTTCCACGCGCTGCTCGGTGACTACTGCTTTTGAACTGCTACCCTGAATCCTCTGTTGCATTGCTTTCAGTTGTGCGAGCTTTGCTTCAATGGAGGCTTTAATTGTATAAGCCTCGTCGATCCATGGCTACAGACGTGCTTTTAAGACCGCTTCTTTATGTCGAGTGGCATCCACCTGTTCCTTAAGCGCCTTTTCCTGCTGCATCCGTGCAAGCCTTTGTGTAAGGGCAACCATCTGTGAAGTCCCTTTTACCTTGTCATACTTTTGTTGTATCTCACGCGCCTCTTTATCTAGGTGTTCTACTATTGGGTCCTCCTGTAGGGTGGCTAGGACCTCGAATGACTGTTCGAAGAGCTGCATGCAGTATGCCATTGCACTATTAATCTCCACGATCATTGTCATAACTACGGTGATACGTTGTTCTCTGACCTCCGGCGGAGTTGAAGGTTGAGCCTTCAACTGCAGTTCTGCGAATTGAAGGTTCAGCTCCAATTGAACCCTGGCCATCTCTGCTCTTACGCTGCGCACCCCTGCAGCTAACTTACGGACGCGTGCCTCCACCAGTTCTTCTGCCTAAATGGCTAACTCCGGGACCATTCGGCAGGCTTCCTCTATAACCTGCATTATATGTTTGTTCTGCTCCATGGCCTCGTTGCGTTGTAAGCCCAACTGCTCAATGTTGATGCGTTGCTCGCTCATTACTTGTAGAGTGCGACTCTCCCTGGCCTGAAGTTTTGCGGTGACTCCATCCTGTAAGAGGTAGAGCGTCTCCCAAGGGAGCACGGCAATGTTCAAGCCTACCTCTTTCAAACTGCTCACCATGGGTTTGTCGGCCTTCATCTCTGTAGTAAGTGCCCCATCTACTAGCACTATCATATTGGTCACCCTTGTGCGCAACATCTCCTTGGTAGCTGAAGTGCCGACCGTGAGGCTGGTGGATACTACGCCAGCCTATGGAGTGTGAACCTGCAACTCCTTCAATTCTGTCCGAAGAGCCCCCAATACCAGCTGCTATTGTTCTTCAAATTGTTGGAGGGCCTCCGCAGTGACACCCCTCACCATTTTGTCGATATCATGTAAATCCCCCTCAGTGAAGGTGATCGGGTTGAACAATGTCTTCGATGCCTTTGTTTTCTTTCGTGGCATTATCTGCTCGCGTGGTCGTGGATGCTTGAGTTGGGTGAACACCATATGTGGGTCTGTGCCACGTTGTTCTGTGTCTGTCTCTGGTTTGGGCGAAGGTGACCTTTGTCCTTCGCGCTCTTCTTCTCCTGTTTTTTGTTGTTCTGCCAACTTCACAGCGTTGCACACTGCCTGGGCCTTAGTAGTTGCTTCTTCTTTCTTATGCTTTTCAACCAGTTGCACCATTCGAAGCTTTGTCTCTTCTTTCTTGCGCTACATGGCAAACTTGTCTGTTTCCACCATGGAGCCAGCTGGAGCATGCCACTCCGACGGCCAAGACTCAAGGATTGTGAATATTACATCGTCGGTCGCCAAGTATGGTAAATCATGCCATGTCTTCGTAGGGTCCTTCCGCGCCCTGATGAAGACATGGTGGAAATCTGCTTTTAACTTTGCAAAGCTCTGCAAACTATTGTATACTGTGGGTGAAAACTGTGGCTTGCAATTGATCCCCATCCGGATATTCATCTCCATTAGCACCCAGAAGATCTTACTTTCTCTAATACGCTACGCATCCTTGGTCGCCCACAGTGAAGCATACTTTGCTACCTCTGGAAGGTCCGGCACGACCAAAGGGAATTGGCTATCCTCGGGCAACTCCCATGCCACCAGTACGATTACCAACAAGATGCACACGTAGTTAAACATTTTTCCCTGCTCCTGTGCCTCGCGACAGTTCACAAGGAACTCGCCGCATAGATAGTTCACCTAGTTGAACTAGACTCCTTCTGTGCATTGGGCCGCTAGTGCGACTATTGGCATGGGCACCTCATCCGCGTGACACTTCCACATCACCTTCCCTACCAATATTTGTTTCGCGACTTTGAATGCAGGGTTGTTAATGTTGGAGATGGCATACCCTCGCTTCTTCTTCTCCAACTTAAACTTCTTCTGCATTACTTTCGCGAGGGCCAATTCACCACCTTTTCCCTCTGAAATTTTGGCTGGATCCTCTATTGAGTAAGGTATCCGTGTAATCCGGTGAATTAGATGGTCTATGATGGGGATGGGCTCCTTCAACCACAAGCACCCATCATGCACCAAGCAAAGCAGCTACCTAATGATGAAGATGGTCACTGGGGCGCGGTGGTAGTGTGGCACCCAGAGCAGGTTTAGCAACCATGCTTTCTCCACACCTCTGAGCCATGTCTGCGGCTCCAATTGAATTGTTCCAATGATCGCATCAATCCTCTAGCACATTAGCTTCTAAGTCGCTAAATGCGGGAACTTCTCATGGTCTGCAAGGTCCCAATCTTCAAATTTCAATACAGGAACCCACCCCAAGTGCGGTCCCTCAAAGATAATATCGTCTCGGAGCAGTGGAGTTTGCAGAGAGCTCTTTCTCTCATCTATATCCTTCGGCACCTTGGCTTTACCCTTGCACAAAGGAACATATTTAGGTAACCGGGTAATAGGGTCCACACCATGGGTTTCAACTTCCATCTCTACATCCTCCTCATCCACCAAGATTTCTTCAAATTCCTCCTCTTCTTCGACCTCTAGATTAATGACCTTCCATTTTCCTGCAAGGTGGGTTTTATCCTCTATGGGTTTCTGGGCGAGACGCGCACCAAGATCATAGCCTACTTATCCTTCTTAGGTTGTGGTGTTCGGGGTGATTTAGAGATCTCAACTATCGCTCCGACGCTCTCTGGGGCTTCTACTTCCGCAATCTCCTGCGTGGCTTCCGTGGGTGTCAACATGACTCTAGTTAAAAGGCCCTACGTCTCCTTTGGAAATGTTTCAAACACTGAACTTGCTCTTGAAGCTTCAAAGTTCGACAGGTCCATATACACTTGATAGCGCAACAACTCAGTTCTCAAAATGCCAAGTGTTTTTCGTTGGACAGCCACTTGTAATTTATAGGGCCTTTTGAATTTGAATTCGACCGTTCCCCCCACATTCGGCCCATTAATGCTAGATTGGTGGCAGATTTTCAAGAATCTAGCCCATAAAGTTCGCCTTAAATGCATGTCGCCTGCTCACTTTCTAGCAGACCTACGCGGCAACACAGCTATCTTCGCGCTGTCGCGGACCCTATGACAATTCACTGATTTGCGTAGTCCTGACATCACATAGTTCCCGGGTAGTGTAGTTTATAGTCTCGCGCCTCCTTTTTGCTACCTGGAGCGTTAAGACTGTGCTACTTCCATATAGTCACATCGTCGGTGTATGGTTTCAAACAACTGCCATTCACCTTTCTTGGGAAGGGTTCTCCATTTAACTTGAGCAGCTGTACGCGCCTCCATTGGTAATCTCCTTAGTAATATACGGCCCTAACCAATGCATCCTAAACTTTCCAGGGAATTTATCAAACTTACTATCATACAATAAAACCAGATTGTTTACCTTGAATGTGCACAGCTTGATGTGTCAGTTGTGCCATGCCTTTTCGCGCTGCTTTTGGACCTGCTGGTGAAATCCAGCCAAAAATCGTTCTTCTTTGAGCTCATCCAGCTACACGAGCCTCTCCTCTAAGGCTCTGTGATCCGTCATACTTGTGAGTGCTTCTACGCGCAGACTAGGCATGATGTATTCCATAGGAATTACAACTTCCACTCCATAGACAAGCCTACAAGGTGTTTGTCCCGTCAGCTTCTCACATGTTGTCCGATAAGCCCATAAAACTACAGGTATGTGTAGGTCCTAATCACTTCGCTGAGCATTGCATACCTTGGTCAGTGTGTTCTCAAGCACTTTGTTGAACGCCTCCACTGTCCCGTTAGCTTATGGGTGATAAGGTGTGCTCTTTTGATGATACACCTGAAATTCCTCTGTTAGTGCGTTAATCTTATCATTCAGGAAATGCATACCACGATCACTCATCAAGATCTTCGAACACCCAAATTGCGTCAGTACATGTTCAATTAGAAACTTCGTGGCAATCGTGCCCATGCAATTCTTTACCGGCTGCGCTTCTGCCCAACGAGTCAAAAACTCTGTCGCAGTGATAATATACCTCGCGCTTGTCTTTCCTTGAGGTTTAATGGGTCCTACAAAATCTATTTCCCACTTTTCGAAATGTTGTAGCATCACTTGTGGATTCAAATGGATTTCATCCCTCCATGATGGCCTGCCTGTTCTTTGACATACATCACATGCCTTGCAATATGATTTTGAATCCTGATGAAGGGTTGGCCACCACAACCCTGCACATAGAATCTTCTGTGCGGTTGCTCTTCCTGCATAATTTCCTCCCATGATGCCACCATGAGCATCCGTGAGGATGCTGCTTCGTTCAAACTCAGGTACATACCTTCGCAATATTTCATCATTTCCCATCTTGTATAGATTCCTAGAAATGACAGAGAAATTTGCCACGCGCACCATTAAATCCTTCTTTTGATGGACAAAGTATCCTTCTGATATTGTATCTTCAAAATGTCCATTTGCGACGCACACAGCAAAGAGCTGCATGTCAGGTAATCCTTCCTCCAAATTAGTAGGTTCCTCCCCTGTCTTGATGCGCAACAGGTGATCTGGTCCCGTGTTCAAACATCTAGGCTTCGCAACAACTTTGAAATCGTACTCCTGGAACAATAAGAGCCATCTTCAAACTTATTGACCAGTTACTTTAGCGCAGAGTGACCTGTATACATCTTAAAGTGGCCTCCTAGCAAGTAGTGTCGATACTTCTGGAGCGCATATACCATAGCTAGCCCCTCACACTCAGTGGTGGAATAGTTCTTCTCTGCTTTGGATAATCTGCGACTTGCGAACACGATAGGGTGATACAATCCTTCTCCATCATCCTGTGTTAGTACTGCCCACAATGCTATACATGACGTGTTGACATGTACATGAAACTCTTTCTTCCAGTTCGAGAAGACTAGAATCGGTACAGTAACCATCTTTTCTTTCAATATATCTAGGCTTTTCTTACAGTCATCGTTCCAGCAGAATGTGACATCCTTCTTCAACAATTTTTCCATCGGCGCGGTGATCTAGCCATAGCCTTCGATAAAATTTGTGTAATATCCTATATGTCCCAGAGTAGCGCACAATTGTTTCACACTCCTTGGAGCTTCCAAGTTCAAAATCTCTACGATCTTCGCGGGGTCTACCATCAGCCCTTGTCTGAAAACCACATGCCCCAATATGTTCCAAAAAGGAAAGAGGAACACACACTTCTTGAGGTTGAGCGCGATCTGGCATCTTTGACAGGTATCGAGCATTAAACACAAGCTCGCTACATGGCGCTTAACCAGCCCAAACACAGTCCAGTCATCAAAATAAACCTCCAGGAACTTATGAATATATTCCTTGAATGCTGCAACAACCACGCACAAAAATATAGCAGGTGCATTATTCAATCCAAGTGGCATGACAGTATATTGAAAGAAATCCCACTCAATCGCAAAGGTTGTATTGCTCCTATCCTCTGGCGCGATTTTGATCTGGTGGTACCCCAAGAACCCATCAATGAAAGAATATGCTTCCTAACCACCTACATCATCCAACACTTCATCCGTGAACGGAGTTGGGAAAGGATCATGCACACAAGCGTCATTCAATTTTCTAAGATCCACGCATATCCTTATCTCGTCCTTCTACTTCTTCTCTTGCACCACCATTGGACTTAGCCAGTCGGATTCTTCTAAAAGCTCAATGATGCCTATTGTGAGCATTTTTTCTAACTCTAAGCGGACCTTCTCCTTGTATTTCATATTTAAGCAGTAAGGCCTCTACTTAACAGGCTTCACTTCGGGCTTTAATGTGATATTCATCACTCCTAGATCTCTGATTATTCCTTTCAAATCCGTAAACTTGGTCGGGAATAAGTCCTGATATTCACAGAGTAATTTAGTGACCTTATCCACCGTCGCGTCGTCCCAGTAGTCTCCGATCTTTGCGAATTTGGGTTCTGCCTCCATACCAATGTTTACCTGTTTAGTTTTCACCGGCACGGTTATATTAGGGTTCTCAATCTGTGGTCCTTGAACCTTGCAGTGGCCTTCTATTTCTGGAATTTTAATATTCTATGGGTCCTCATCCTCCTCTTCAACAGTTACATTATAACATTCCAATGCGCGACTCAGCTGAGTAGCCCATTCAGGCTGAATCATGTCTAAAGGCTCCTGTGGTATCCTAAAGATGGCTGCTTTCACCTCTTGTAGCGCTTCATCAATACTGTCAAACCCATCCTCAAAGCTGAAGGTCATCATGAATCCTTCGCGCAGGATATCCCATTCACCTGTCCCATGGCAAAGCTCTGTTTCTATATACCAGTTCATTGGGATAACATCCAGGGTATTGCAGAACAGGTGCATCCACTCAGGTTGTGGCTTTTCTCCATAGGCCTGCGTCCACTTGGCCAGATGAGAATGCGGATCATCGTGCCCATCATACTTGTCTATCAATCCCATATTAGGCTTCCCAAATCGTGCTCACATCATTTTCCTACATTTTCACCAATCATGAAAGCTTCCTTTGTGCATACCCCACCATCTTGCGAGCGTAGCGCGCAGTATCCAGTCCAAGGCCTGGAAGCGTTGCTTTTTCGGCACCTCCCTTCCAAATTCATCCAAGAAGGTATCTACCTCATTTAGACCATCAAAAGTAGGCATATTTCTTACTTTTGTCGACACACAACGCAATGACCGGGTCATTGTATTTCAATTCAACGTAGTTACTTTGTGTAGCCGATTCTGCCCGTTTTCTACTTCTTTGTCGGAATCTGAATTACAGGAACTGTCGTGCTCCCATGTAATCCGCCCATCCATGTTGGGATTCACCCAGTCTTGGTCTCGCGTTGTTATCTTGTAGATTCAATCAAGATCATCATCACTCTCATAGTCACGGACTAGTTCCGTATAGCGCGATCCTTCAACAGGATCCAAGGGTATTATTACACGCAGTGATTTCTTCTCAAAGGTCATCTTTTACTTCTTCCGGTTGATTACCCCATCCATATCAGTATCCCAATCAATTCCCAGGAGCGCAAGGTAGGGATTGTTGTCATCAACAATCTCTATTACTTCAAAATATGCCAACGCACTCGCTCCCTCAATATCCATGGTTACTCCCTGCAATCGCCCCATGAGTATGATTTTCTTCTGGTTCGCCATTCTCAGTTGAATCGGATACCATTTCAGTGCAGGTCTCCCCATTTTCTCCCATGTCTATTTTGGTAAAACATTCGCATCTGATCCCAAATCCAGAATGACTTGATCCATCTCGTATTCTTCGATCTGCGCAGTGAGTCTCATTTCACGCCCCATCCTTGTTTTATGCTTTCCGATCTTTCGAACTACACGCGGTTCTCCTGGCACAGTCCCAACACATCTATTGATGAGTTCCTGTAACCCTTTCACAACCTTACTGTCATGCAATAACTTCATACATGTTTCCAAGAAAGTTGTGAGCATAGAGGGGTCCATCTCCAACTCAGGCTTATCTTTGCTTCCTAAAGTGGAGGCCTCAGTGAAGCTCTTCTTAGCTTCCATGAATGTTTTCCGAGCGCGCTCCAAATCAAACTCAACTTCTTTTGTCGGGGCTTTGCGAACCCAGGTATTGTCTTCCGGTTGTTTCCCTTTATCATCTCCCGTCGCGATTCCACTTCGGAGCACTATATTTACGTTCGGATCTTCCTTGCGCAGCTCAGACCTCATCATCTGTAGGTTCTGAGTTGGGGGAGGTGGTAGTGCCCCTTTGTCACGTATCCTAGCTATCAACGTAGAACAATATTCCGTTTCATAATCAAACAGTGTGCAATACTTGAACGATGGACGCTTTGGATTAGTGCAATCGCGGGCATAGTGTCTTGGCCCTTCACAATTGTAGCAAATCAACTATCCTCGACCTCTACCAGGTCCTCCTCGGCCTCGGCCTCGTCCACACCCCTGAAACAAAAACTCAATGGGAGAACCAACAACCACCCCCAATAAGAAACCCCAACTTCAGGAAGAACCCTAACACTGGAAACAATGCTATACCAGATCAGCAAATTAGGCCACCCTTCCAGGAAAACTATGTTGAGGGTTCACAGAGCCATGAAGGAGAGGATGACACCCAAATAAACTTATTAGGAATCAAAAATGAAGATTTTGTTTTTCTTACTCAAGAAGAACATGAATTATATATGTTGCAACAATTGCAATTAGAATTTAGTGAGTCCTTTGACTTCAAACAGGGTTATGAGTTAGCCATATATGAGGTTCACATACAGTATAGATTAAGAAGTAAAAAGAACAATGAGGCTCCCACTAAAAGATCAATCCAGACCCAAAATAAAAAGATAACAAAAGCTCATGCCACTAAAATTTTACAAATCCTTCCTAGGGAAACACGGGAGACGTCTACCCCAAAAATTGTAGATATAACTTCATCCGAAACTCAAACTGAAATAATCACTCAAAACATTCCAAATAGGAGTAATAAAAACAAAAATTCTCAAACACAAACTGAAATTCCAAGTACTAAGATAAAAACACACAGACTACATTTGCTAAGGAAGATCTCATCCAAGCAAGCAAAGCTCAACTGCCTTTCAACCTCAAGATTGAAATAACAAAATTGAAAATATCAGTCCCTTTGACTGAGCTAGTGAAAAATGGATCCTATAGATCACAGATCACAGAAACTTTAAATATAGGTGAAGGGGAAGATGCAGTCAATTTGAATGATGATCAACCCGAGTTATTGTTTGGCCCTAAGGTAAATGGTACTCATCAACAAGGAGGAATCCCTCCTTTCTATATTAGCTTGAACATTCATGACAAAGTATTACACAATGCTATGCTAGACTCAGGGGCATCCCATAACTTGATGCCAAAAACAATCATGGAGGGACTAAACTTAGATATCACCAGACCATATAACGACTTGTTTTCCTTTGACTGCAATGAAGTTAAATGCCTTGTCTTGGTTAAAGACTTATGTGTAACTCTAGTCCAATGCCTAGCAAATATTATTGTGATGGACATAGTAGTTGCAAACATCCCACCCAAATATGGAATGTTGTTATCTCGCTCATGGGGAGCAAAATTGTAGGGATCCTTACAATTATATATGTCATATGCCACCATCTCTGTTTTTGGTCAACAAAGAAAACTATATAGAGAGACCTTGATGAAATACATGGTGAGTAGTGCAGAAAAACCACAAAACTTCCCTATATACTCCATGCATTATGATATAGACTCTTTCATCTTGTACAATTCAAACCATGACAAAAAGGAAATCACAGCTGAAGAACAGAAATACAAAACAGCTAATAGTGAAAACATTTTTCATGAATCACTATGGCATTTGGATTTTGATGGATCTGTGAATATGCTAGGAGCAGGAGCAGGAGTGTGGATCCACAATATGGAGAATAATCATGCCGAAGATCATGCATTCAGGTTAAATTTTAAATTCACAAATAACATGGCAGAATATGAAGCTCTGATCTTAGGATTACAAATGGTTAGAAAACTTGGAGCCAAGAGAGTTTCTATACGGGGAGATTTGGAATTGATTATTAAACATATTAATCGTGGATACTCTGTAAACAATCCTAGACTGGGTCAATATAGAGAGGCTATCCTAGATTTGATCAAAGACCTTCTGGAAACAAATTTTGATACCATTCCTAGAAAACAGAATATGCAGGCCCATAGTCTGGCTACTTTTGCTAGTACCTGCAAGTTTCCATTTCAACCCAAACATCAGTACACTGCAGAAGTGAGACATAGGCATGTCATACCAGACAATTTGAAGTATTGGAAGATTTTCTCACAGGATTCCCAAATTTATGACTTCATGAATGCTGAAGGTCAGTTTCAGAATTGTAAAATAGATACAGATTGTACAATAGATAATGACATAGATAGTGGGATAGATGTAAATATTTTAGATATAGCTAAACCCACTAATTTTACAAAATTATAAGTAGATAACTTAGAAAAAGTAGAAATAGAAGAAATAATGAATGATGATCCTAAAATTCTTAATCTTAAAAATAATTTTTTGCCTAAGGGATTAGTCCCCTTAGAAGACTTGTTTGATTCCAACGATGTAGCTAGGAAACTGAAAATGGAGCCTTTGAGAGCAGATATAGAAGAATGTAACATAGGAACTAAAGAAAAACCTAAATTCATTAAATTATCAAAAGCCTTACCTCCAGATGAAAAGGTTAAATACATAAATTTGTTTAAATAGTTTCAAGATGTTTTTTCCTGGAGTTATGAAGACTTGAAGTCTTATGACACCAGCATAATTCAACACAAGATACCTATCAAAGAGGATCATAAACCTTTTAAACAGAAACTAAGGAGGATTAATCCAGTTCTTATGCCATCTATTGAGGAGGTAAAGAGAATATATGATGCCCAAATTATAGCTCCCATTAGATATTCAGATTGGGTTTCAAACTTAGTCACTACTAGGAAGAAAACTGGAGAAATCGGACTTTGTGTTGATTTCATAAATTCAAATAGGGCCTCATTAAAAGACAACTATCCTCTACCAAAAATGGACCATATCCTTTAGAGGGTAGTAGGCTCATCTAGAATTTCATTGCTTGATGGATTTTATGGATATAACCAGATCTTAGTTCAACCAGAGGACCAAGCCAAAACTGCATTTACTACTCCTTGGGGTACCTTCATGTATTTGAAGATGCCTTTTGGATTAATGAACACAGGAGCAACATTTCAAAGAGTTATGGATATAGCTTTTTCCAAGGAGATCCATGATTTCCTAGTGGTTTACCAAGATGACATCACAGTCTTTTCTAAATCTAATAACGAACACCTAGATCACCTGTGAAGAGTTTTCATTAAATGCAGGAAATTTGTTATTTCCTTAAATCCCAGAAAGACACTCTTTGGTATAGAAGAAGGAAAAATGTTGGGACATATAATATCCAAAGATGGAATTAGAATAGATCCTGCTAGAATTGAGGCAATTTTTACCATCACCCATTCTAGAAACATCAAAGAATTATAGTCATTTCTAGGCAAAATTAATTTTCTTAGGAGATTCATTTCAAATTTAGCAGAATTGATTAGAGAACTAAATAACATGTTAAGAAAATATTCAACACTTAAATGGATAGTGGAGGAAAAATAGTCCTTTGAAGCCATCAAGGAAGCCCTAACCAAAACTCTAGTCCTTATAAGTCCTGATTTTCAGAAAGATTTTATAATTTTTTCTTTTGCTTCAAAACACACTATTGCAACAGTCTTGTTGCAAAAGAATGACCAAGGATATGAACAACCAATTGCATTTTTCAGTAAATCCTTAAGAGATGCCACACTCAAATACAACATAATGGAAAAACAAGCACTAGCTTTAGTAAAGGCTATCAAAGATTTCAGAGTGTATATTTTGTATTCTCACATCATTGCTTATGTTCCAAACTCAGTAGTAAAGGAAATTTTGACACAAAATGGGCCTGAAGGAAAGAGAGGCAAATGGATTGCCACAATTTTGGAATGTGACATAGAAATAAAGGCCACTAAACTTATCAAAGGCCAAGGTTTAGCGAAACTCATGGCTGAATCGAACTGTCAGGCCCTAGATATAAATTTCATTGGTGCCCTTGATGATCAGGAAGAGATGGCAACTCCACAGATCAATGAACCTTTTACTGATTCACCTTGGTATGCAGATATCATATTTGTATTACTGAACTTACAAGCTCCTCCTGGTTTAACAAGAACTAAAGCTAGATTTTTGAAAATGAAGTCATTGAGATATTGTATTATAGATAATGCTTTGTTTTGGAAAGACAATGGTGGTATTCTTTTAAATTGTTTACTGAAAGATGAAGCTGATAAAATTATGCAAGAATTTCATGCAGGAGATTGTGGAGGACACTTGTATTGGAAGACTACTGCTGACAAAATTCTGAGGGCTGGTTTTTACTGGCCCACTCTTTTTGCAGATGTTAAGAAACATGTGACCTCCTGTCATAAGTGCCAGATATTTGAGGGAAAAATAAAGCTTTTACCTTTACCTCTCAAACCCATCTCCACAAAAATTCCATTTCAACAATGGGGGTTAGACTTCATTGGAGAAATACACTTAGCCTCCTCAGCCCAGCATAAGTGGATTTTGACACCCATTGATTATTTTACCAAATGGATAGAATCCATCCCTTCTAGACAAGCTACAGACTCTGTCATGATCTCATTCCTAGAAAACAATATCCTATCAAGATTTGGATGCTCCCAAAAGCTCATTACTGATAATGCAGCTGCTTTTAAATCCAAGAAAATGGTAGACTTTTGTAACAAATACCACATCACCCTTAGCCACTCCACTGCCTATTACCCTCAAGGTAATGGACTTGCAGAATCCTCTAACACGAGCCTTGTCAATATCATTAAGAAATTACTGGAAGACAACAAAAAGACATAGAACAAAAAGTTGGTTAATGCCTTATGGGAAGACAGACTAACTACCAAAAATTCCATTGGTACATCCCCCTATTAGTTAGTATATGGGATGGATGTTATTTTTCCATCCTCTTTTGGAATGCCAGTAATGAAGATCATCCAGGAGTTGCAGGTGGAACCAAATGATATCCAGAGAAGGATAAATCATACCATACACTTGCAACAAACCAGAGAAGAAGTACATGTAAATCACAAGTAATCCAGGACAAAATCAAAAAGTTATTTGATAAAAAGACTAAAGTTGATGATTTTTACATAGGTGACAAAGTACTTAGATGGGATTCTAGAAGAGAAGACAAGGGAAAACATGGCAAATTTGATTTTCTGTGGCATGGACCTTATGTCACTTATGGTTACGAAGGTAACAATGCCTTTTCCTTGAGAGAGATAGATGGATCATATATGCCAGGAGGACCTGTCAATGGTAGAATGTTGAAGCATTACTTTTCCACAAATTAACAATAGTTCACTTTACTTTACCCATTGTATATAACATTGCAGAGTTTAGATTGGAGTGGATGGTAATATTTTGAAGTTGAAGCTTGGAGAGAAGGCCCTGAGCTTTGAAAGTTTCACCATCATAAGTATGAATAAAGCAGAATCACAGAGTAATAGTTTACAAGGTAACTTCAGTCACATTTTCAGAGGCTACTGATCTTAAAAGTTCTTGACATTTCACCAGGAAATGCCATCCCCGTGTGGAGCCACTGTTAGGGTCCTATAATAATAGGATTCATAATTTTGAATTGGTTGTGGTTAGTCTGTAATACTGTACATACTTTTTCTTTCTGCAAAATGTTTTCCATATTAAAAAAATTAAAAAACGTAAAGAGGGTATGTCCTAAAAGAATAATCAAAGGACAAAAAGAAAAATAAAAGATAAAAAAAAAGTGAAAAATATGAACCCCAAACAAAAACAGATCATGAAAGTGTGCAAATTCAAGTGCCATTGCTTTTACTTTTATGTGCAAAATAATGGTTGTGTGTAGCTTTTCATAAATGCCACAGCCCATGATAATCAAATAACTTAATCTTGACTAATTCATATTTTAAATTTCATGTTTATAGATAGGGAATAAAGATCTAGCCAAATTGTTTAACCTTGGCAGGTCAATAGTTAGGTGTGCTCATAAGCTTAATCTAAGCCATTGGAAGTTATAAGGTTAGAATTAGATAGTTTGCTTGTCAAAATAAAAGGAAAGAAAGGGCCTCCTAGCTTAAATGCACCCAATAAAATGAAGAAAAAATGTTAGGATAAGTAAAGGGTAGGTAGAAGAAAGGTTGCAGATGTACAAGGTTGTTAAATCATAAGCACATTTATCATGCTTAATCCTATGTTTCAGTGTGCAAGAGCATTTATGAGAGTGAAAGGATGTTCACTAGCTTACTTGATTAACTTCCCCTCATTTCATTTCCCCCCCACATACTTATTTACTAATTTCCCCATTATCCCCTCATTTCTTATAAAAATACCATTTTCCCTTCATTTTGACCCTTACCCCTTGGTTTCACACATTTCCCTAGTAAATTACCCTCCAAAGGTCATCCCCCTACCCAAAACCCCTTTTCCCTAGTGTGAAACCCATTTCCCATTGAAAAAATCACCTTCCCCCTTATTAATTTCTCTATTCTACCTCAAAAACCCATAAAAAATCCTTATCCTAAGTTTTTATCCCCCCCCCGGCATTATTTAATTAACTTCTCGATTTATATTTCCCCAACATAAAATTTTTAACCCACCAACCCAGGTGCAGTTAAACAAACCCCGCTACATTAACCCCTGGTCCCACTCCATTAAACCCACTCATTATATTTCTAATCCCCACGTTATTCATTAATTAACTACAATTAGTTGTAAATAATCGCCTGGGCCCCGCAAATCTTCACCCCTGTTTCCTCCGTGCATCTTGACCATACGACAATCGTCCGATCTTCCACCCCCAGATCCAACAGTGCGCATCCATATCGCGCTCATTCCCTTTCCGAAATTTACCAGCCCGAGAGCACGTGAGATTCACGGTTTTTCCCAGGCCCTATTCTGCTACATGGCAGCTCTAGGAAAAATCGCGTGCTCTCAAGGAAATACTGCCTACCAGCCAAAAGTGGTGCAATGGCCCCTGAAACCGCTTCCCCGCCAAAAGCCAAAACCATCCACTGTTCATTTATGAATTCCACGCCAAATTCTAATCGTTGCTGGTTAAAAGGCTAGAGAAGCCCCTTTCAACTCTTTTCGCTCGTTTGCACTATGAATACTGCTCAAGCATTCCTGCGCCACCCTAAGCCTCTGCAACTGAAATTGACTACCATTTATCTCCCGAACAAGCTCTGGATGCCCAATTCAAGCATCCAGTGCATAGCTGAAGCCACCATACCATCTATAGTCACCATTGAAACTAGTTTGTAGCCTGAACCACCAATTTCCAGGTATTTTGAAGAAAAACCAGAATGATCCTCTCAATTTGAAAGCATACAGTTAATTCAAAGATTAATTAATTGAATTTAATTAATTTTCCCCTAAATTGGAGAATATTTCCACCTGAAAACCCAAACCCCTCTTTTTCAAACTGCAAATTACCTTCTCACTACACCAAAGTTTTCAAAGCCTCACTACTACAGCCTATACAAGCCTAATTCACACCTTTCCCCCTAAAAATGGCTTCCCAGACCTCTCTAGACGTGAGACCTGTGTCAACCCCTCACCTGGACATCGACCATTTGGCACTAGCAGACAGGGATTTCCAAATAAAAGACATTGCTACTACAGCCTACCTTCTGAAGCTCCACTGTTGGAGTAAGGACAGATTCCTGAACCATGTCGATGATATCCACCTTTGGGAATCCAATTTACCCAAATACCTATTCCTAGAAGTCCACCCATTCCCTGATATCATACATTTTTGTCATGCCTGCTATATCCCTAGCCAAAGAGCTATTGTTGCCCCAAACCAACAGCTCTTATTCACCATTACACCAGAGTCCATCAACCAAATGCTTCAAGTCCAACCTAGCCCTAATCAGACCCCTCTATCCATTGGAGACCTATTGGACCTGTATATCACCCTGGACCTGGTTAAGATAAGGCAAATCTTCTAGAATTTCATCATTGAAGACCACCATACTCCTACAGATACTCCACCTTATGCTGCTACCATTTTTTCAGAAACAGGCAGACATATAATCACCATGCTCTCATGCATCCTAGGATACACCACAGATGAGCATGTGGATGAGGTCATCCTGGCCTTCCTGTCCATTTTTACCCCAAGAAAGCCTCCTGCTATCATGTATAATTATGCTCAGTTCATTGCAGACAGGATGCATGAACAATTCACAAGACTGCCCACTGAAAGAGTTTTCAAGTACTCTTCAGTGTTGTTTCACATGTTTTTATATTACCAAGCAGACAAGTTCCCTGTAAGCATCCAGAAGCTGGATACCAAGGGAAAAGAGAGATCAGTAGTCTTCTGGATACCCTTGATCCAGAAATACTCCACAACATTTACATATAAAGATTTCATAGATTCATTTGTATACCCAGTCATGAACATGCTGACTAGTAACACTCAACCTAGAATCAGCCAAGAAATCAAGAGGGTGCTACAGTTGGCTAAGAACATCAAGGTGGGAGACTGGTACCTATACCAGAACCACACTGAAATCAGGGTTTATGGTTGCCAATTAGCCCCTTACAAGTTGCCCAAATACCTCCCTATGAGGATATTTGCACTTGAGTATTTTAGACAAATCATCAACTCTGATGAGGTCCACTTCCTATCTGCTAGGAAGAAGACCCAGTTTAAGATGAAAAACCAATTGGGCCCATTCATTTGCAATAACAAAGAGGCTAGACCAGAGGCTGATAAGATACTACAACAGATGAAGTTCAGCAACAGCTTCATGTGGCAGTATGACCCTCATGGGGTCATAAACAAGCTAAGACTCAGGGTCAAATTGGGACCTTACATCCACCACCCAAGACCTGACATTGAACAGTTTGCCAACCAATCTAAGTGGTTGGAAAATACATTGATTGATATGGATAGCACAGTTGTGGATGTAGAGAACACATTCATTGATTTAGAAAAGAAATTTGACCTGAGTTCTTTCCTGCATGTTCCAGAACTATGGGAACTAATGAGTAATCCTCCTGTGTTATAGACCCCATCCAATGAGGAGAAGAATCCAAAGAGGAATAGGGAAGAGGCATCCAGTTCTACCATGGAGACTAAAGATGAGTTGTTTGAACTTAGAAAAAGGCCCAAATTGAATCCCGTGTCTGAGTAGGAGGAGAACATTGAATCCGTAGAAATAACTGACACTGAAACAATGGGGTAGAGAAGCAAAGACATAGCTGCATCAGGTGAAACACAACAACCATCAACCTCCAACACTCAAATGATTGAGAGACAACAAAGTGTTGAAGTTTCTTCCTTTGCCAGGCTAGATAACAGAGAAAAGGACATTAAAGACATGTACAAAGAAATAAAGATGAGGAATGAGAAGTTGAAGGCAGAGACATATGCCCAATACTTCAAACATACACCAGCCAACCATAGCAGGTTGATGTCAGCCTTTGACATCAAAGCATGAAAGATACAGGTATCATTTTTGCAGCCCATTGTTCAGCAACCAAAGACCTCGGCTCACTATAAGAAGACTGATTTTAAATTGTTGGCCAGGGATGTTCATCCCATTGACCAAATAGAGTTTTACAAGCAGGCTGGAGAAATGATTTACTCCACCCTTACAGGAAAATCCATGGCTACACACAGGTTGCAGGATTCACTAAATAATGTAACAGTCCAGTATAAATTGGAGAAGTCCTCCTCACAGGCCAAAGACAACAAGATCAAGTTATTGGAGGACTTGGTCCTTAAGCTGGGCCATGATCAAAGTGACATTAAGGTTGCTGAAAGATTGATCAAAAAGAAGAATGAGGATATAAAAATGCTCAAGAAACAACTCAAGCTACCTTATTTACAACACCCACAAACAAAAGAGGTCCTAGAGAGCCAAACCAATCATGAAGAGATGATGGACCTAGTGCTGCAACTGAATGATCAGTTAAAGGATATGGAGAAAGAATTGGATAGCTTGATTCAGCGAAAACAAGTTATCCTCGATGATGCCCCTGCAACTGTCATCCCAACAGTTACCACTGTTGTACCTTCTACTTTGGCAGCATCCTTGGCTCCCACAACTCCAATGGCCACAACACTGCCAGCATCTACACCAACTACATCAACAACAGGGTCTACAGGTGATGAAGCAAATAGGTTGGTCAAAGCAATGGAAGAAATGTCCATTCAAACCACTGAGATGAACAGGCTTAAGGAAAAAGTGACCAGCCTAGAAACAGATTACAAACTTGCCCAAATCATGCACAAAGAAGAACAACAGAAGTCTACAAGAATGACCGAAAGAATCAAAAACCTAGAGAAGGAACTGACATTGAAAGAACCTCTAGGTCAGGCTAAGGAGCAACTATGGGCCAATATCATTGACTCTATCAATGATATTTGGCCATCCATACAGGTTATTTTTGAACAGATTGATTTAATAAAGTAGGCTACAGAATCCATTCAAAGAGTCAAAGAAGAACTTGGAGACATGCCAGAGGAAGTTGCAAGGATCATTCACTTCCTCAACTCCAAGAACAAGTATGAGCTACAAGAATTAGAGATACCTGACAAAACGGGTACAATTTTGGAAGTTAAAAGAGTCCTCACCAAGAGGAATTTGATGTTGAACCTGGAGGATAAGTGCCAAACCATGCAATTGGCCATTGACAGATTCATGGTGAAGTTCGAAATTTTGAGGCAAAAGGGTTTAACAAATCCCTTGGTTATAAACAACAAGTTAATGACACAGGAGGACTATAATAAAAAGATCAGAGAAGTAGCCAAAGATCAGGTGCATACTTCATCCATGAAGGGTATACCTACTGGCAAAGTATTGTATCAAACTTTTGAGAATTTGTTTTAACTCCAGCATGAGGTAAAACACCTTTTCATCAATAAGCCTACTTTTGCCAAGTATACAAAGGCAAATGAGATCTACAGGAAGATGCTCAATATCCAATTACCAGATGTTGAGACATGGGAAAAACTAAATGATTTACTGTAGAAATACACAATAAAAATGTAAAATGTATAGTAAAAGTAAAAGGGCACAGTAAAAGGATATTGACAGGTCAGCCAGGTCAAAGTGTATCAAATGAAAGTGTATCAGATGAAAGGTCAAAGTAAATAGAACATCCAGCGTGAAGACCAAACAACAAAGCAGATTAAAAGGCAAAAGATCAAAGCCAGTAGAACCTAAATAACAGGGACAACAAGTAGCAGTTCAATAGTTGTCTCTATCTTCTTGCATGAAGATATTTCTTTCTCCTAGAATAGTTCCCAAGACAGTTTGGATATTTTGTAAAATATTTTTGTATAAATACTTCATAATTCGGAGTATTGAAGGTGGATTACTATACATTTGTAGAGTTATTTTGATCTTAAACCTAAGGGTTATTGTACCAATTTTCAAGTCAACAGACTGGAGCAAGTAATAAAAGAATGCATTACAGGATTCATGAGATGAGCTATTGCATTGAAGTATCTTCTTTGTCTGATTTTGTTACTTTCTTATTTGTTTCATAAACTTAAATGTTATCTAAATTTGAATGAATTAACTGGAAAGTTAACTCATAATTTGTTTAAGTACACTCTGTTTTTCACAGTTAATCATTTATATGTTTTCCTATGATATCCGGATTTGAGAACCCTTAATTGCTCTCCCATCCTAGTTGACCTCTTTCATTTCTCTTCATAATCCTGCCTAAGGAACTCTTAATTTCTCCCTAGATCTGATTGCAAATCATTTCACTATCAAGCCTTTGAGATCTGTAGCAACTCCTCTATCTTGTCCTGTAGACATTGTTTTTAGAACTTGATCTAGTCCTGTTTGTCTAGAATTTTGACCCCATAGCCCAATGGTAAAAGCAACCCTATGTTCATCTAAGTAAGTGATCCCACCACCCAAATTCAAATCAAAAACCCAAGCACAATCATAACTAGCCTAAAAACAAATAACTAAACAAAGTTAAATAAAAAAGAGAGAGTCCTCTATGAGATTAGGAAGGCTAGATCTTGATCTCCAAAGTTGGTTTGTGGTTACCTCTATCATTTCTTTTTCTGACAAATTAGAAGAAATTTTGGAGCAATAACAACAGGGCGAAGGAATTTTACGAGCTAAATATGGGATCCATGATAGATGATGAGTACACTAGTCGGTTCTTGGAGTTACTGAGGTATGTGCCTTATCTCACAGAGGAAAAGACCAAGATTCAAAGGTTAATTAGTGGATTACCAGTTGCATTCAAAGATAGTATCGAGCTCGATGAGCCAAGGTCATTAGAGGAGGCCATCCGAAAGCTAAGGCATTTCTATGAACAATCGGAGCATAGAACTGAGACAAAGCCAAAATGGAGAGGTAATGTAAAGAACAAAGGAAAATGGGACAAAAAGTGAGCAAGACCTCAGGATTCAGGTAACAAAGAGAATGTTGCACCACCTAAGAGGTTCAATGCATAAGATAGATTACAAGGACACATATATGAGGATCATAATACGGAACCCGTGTGGTGTTAGAATTGTGGAGGAGATCATCGCAGGAGGGATTGTCCAAAGTACTAGACTGGTAGGCCTAATATATACAGTTAACAAGAGGCAAAGACTATTGGAGATGTTGGTCAAAGTATTCCGCGTATCTATGTAGCACTGGCTAAAAAACAGGCAGAGCATCAAGCATCTATCATTGAGATGGACGATAAGATTTGTGATCAAGTTATTTCTATTTTGATTGACCCTAGATCTAATTTTAGTTATGTTAGTCCTGAACTGGTGGATAAGTGTGGTTTGAGTAAGGAATTTCATGCAGAGTCTTGGTTACTGCAGTTATCTACAAGAAAGAAGAAGTGAGTTCATCATTAGGTGAGAGCTTATGCATTTGATTTGAATGGTATGCCAACCGAAACACATTTGAATGTATTTCCACTAGGATCATACAATATGTTGTTGGGCATGGATTGGTTGTATCTTCATAGAACAAGGTATACTGTTATGACAAAGCCATTGAGTGTGTTGATGACAATGGAGAATCAAGAGTCTTACAGGGTAAGAAAAAAGCTACATTAGTTAGGATGGTGACAACTATGCAAGCAAAGTGTAGCCGCGGGAAAGGGTGAAGCTATTTGTAGTACACATTTCTAGGGATAAGGGTAAGAAAGTTGAGGATGCAGATGTGTTGAGCAGGTACCCAGTTTTTCAGCAGTTCAAGGATGTATTTCCTGAGGACATTTCAGAGCTGCCACCTCACAGGGAGGTAGTATTTTCTATTGAGTTAGTGCTAAGGGCAGCTCCAACATCAAAAGCATTGTATAGGATGAGCACACCTAAGTTGGTTGAGTTAAAGCTGTAGTTGAAGGAAATGCTGGACAAGGGGTACATTAGGCTAAGTGTATCACCATGGCGCGCACTGGCACTGTTTGTGAAAAAGAAAGATGGTACACTCAGATTATGCATTGACTATAGGCAGTTGAAAAAATTAACTATCAAGAGCATGTACCCATTATCGATAATTGATGACTTGTTCAATCAACTGAAGGGAGCATCATCGTTCTTGAAGATTGATCTGAGATCCAGATATCATCAGGTACATATCAAAGAAGAGGACATTTACAAGACCGCGTGTAGGACCAGGTATGGACATTATGAGTTTGTTGTAGGTCCATTTGGCTTGACTAATGCTCCAACTACATTTATGTGTTTGACGAATAGTGTGTTACGTCTGTACTTGGATAAATTTGTTATTGTGTTCATTGATGATAGACTGGTATATTCTAAAAATGAGAAAGAACATGTCAAGCATTTAGCAGTAGTGTTGAGTTTGTTGAGAGAGAATCAGTTGTATGCTAAGCTCAACAAGTGTAGTTTCTTTCAGACTGAGGTACACTACTACTTGGGGCATGTGGTCTCTAAGGAGGGAATTGCAGTAGATCCATAAAAGATAAGAGCCATCATGGAGTGGGTAGCTCCTAAGAATTTGGATGAGGTGAGAATTTTCATGGGGTTGGCAGGCTATTACAGGAGTTTCATCAGGACCTTCTTGCATATTTCTTATCCTATTACATCACTGCAACGAAAAGGTAAGAATTTCAAATGAACATAGGAGTGTGAGGCTAGTTTTGAGTAGCTCAAACAGTTGTTGACACATGCACTAGTGCTAAAGGTTGTAGATCCAAACAAAGATTTTGTAGTGTGCACAGATGCTTGCAAGTAAGGACTTGGTGGAGTCCTTATGCAGGATGGGCAGGCGGTATGCTATGAGTCGCAGAAACTGAATGAGCACGAAAATAATTACCCCATGTATAATCTTGAGTTGGCAGCGATTATACATGCATTGAAGGTGTGGAGACAATATCTCCTGGGTAGGAGGCTTACATTGATGAGTGATCACAGTGGTTTCCGATATTTATTTGATCAACTGAATCTGAATGGTAGGTAGGCTCGGTGGTTGACTATGATCAGTGAGTTTTATTTTGAGATCCGGTATATCAAAGGTAAAGAGAACAAAGTGGCAAATGCTCTTAGCAAATGGGTACAGGTAATTCACTTAGCAACTATGAGTTCCTATGCGACAGATCTACAGGATAGGATCTTGTGGGCAGGTCAGTAGGATGTCAGATATATGGATATTATGCACAGGTTACAACAGAGTATTGGTATAGGTACAGGTGATGGCACATGCATAGGTGATGGTACATGTACAGGTACATGTAGTGATACAGGTAAAAGTAGTGGTATGGTACAAGTACAGGTGCAGGTGTAGAGGAAGTGGACTATTGCCTTACAACAGATGGATTGGTCAGGTTTCGAGACAATATATATGTGTCAAATAGTAGTGAGCTCAAGATGGTGATCTTGAGGGAGTTTCATGCGAAACCGTATTCGGGTCACCCAAGTTATCAAAAGAAACTGACAACAGTGAAGAGATTTTACTATTGGTCGAATCTGAAGAGGGATGTAGCAAAGTATGTGGCTAGATGGTTTGATTTTCAGTGAGTGAAGGCATAGTGTAAAAATCTAGGTGGACTGCTACAACTGCTCGCGATTCCAGAATGGAAATGGGAGGTCATTTCCATGGACTTCATCACATGGTTGCCAAAGACAGTGAGACAACATGATTCCATCATGATTATTATGGACAGGTTGACAAAGGTTGCACATTTCATTCCTGTGAAGTCTACATTCTCAGCTAGCGATATAGTCCAAGTATTCATCCGAGATATGGTTAGATTGCATGGTTTTTCGAAGAAGGTTGTGTGAGACAGGGATGCGAAGTTCACTTCCAAGTTTTGGAAGGATTTATTTGCAGGTTTTGGCATAGATTTGGCCTTCAGTATGACTTATCATCAGCAGACAAATGGACAGATAGAGAGGGTCAACATGATATTAGAGGATATGTTGAGGATGTATGTGATGCATCAACAACGAAAGTGGGAAGAGTACCTTCCACTCGTAGAGTTCAGTTACAATAATGGGTATCAAGAATCTTTGAGGATGAGTCTGTTTGAGGCATTGTATGGGCGAAGTTGCAATACTCCTATCAGTTGGAGTGATCTGGTTAACAAGGTATTGATTGGACCAGATATGTTGGTTGACATGGAACAAGAAATGTAGGTAATAAAGAAGAATCTAAAGGTAACACAGGATAGGAAGAAGAATTATGCAGATCGGAACAAGTTGTTCAAGGAGTTCCAAGTTGGGGAATAGTTGTACTTGCACATCAACCCGAAGAAGAGCTCCTTACATATTAGATCATGTGCAAAGCTGGAACCACGGTTTTTTGGACCCTTCAATATCATCGAGAGGATTGGGCCAGTAGCCTATTGACTTGCACTGCCTTCGACAGTGAAAGTCCATGATGTTTTCCATGTGTCATTACTTAAGAAGTATGTTAAAGATGTTGATCATGCGATTGACTAGTCTGTATTGCAGGTGGAACTAGATGGAGAATTCCAACCGGAGCCTCAATGTATATTGCAGAAAAAGGTGCTCATTCTCCGAAACTGAGAAACCGAGCAAGTTAAGGTGCAATGGAAGCACTTTGGGCCCAATGAAGCTACATGGGAGATGGTGGATCAGATGCGGGCTATGTATCCTTCCTTTTTTTTTGGTTGAGGCAAAGCAGTTTTGGCATGGTGTTTTGGTATATGTTTTGGTGGTGTTGGTTTATGTACATATGTATATAGATGTAAATAAAACTATGAACTATGTTATAAATCTCCAATAAGCGGTATGAATGTCATGTCATTATGATGCTATGTTGTTATGTTTTCATGTTGGTTCACTTCCCAACAGGTTGATCATTGTAAATACTACATTCAGCTGAGTTATAAAGCTCCATCGGCAATATATTTTGCTTACAAAATTTTTGTGGTTATAGGTGTTGTTGAACACCAATGACGATGTTCCCCCAAGGGGGAGGGTTCTATAATAACCCTAGTGAAAATTCCATGTAATAAAAGTAAATAAAGGAAAAATAATAACCACTGATGATGGGACACTTATTCCAAGTTGAATGTTGGGAAAATTCCTAGTAATGGGGATCACTTATGATTGTTTATGGCTAAGGAAATTGGCAAAGGCAATGGCTAAGGCTTTGGAAAGGAAAAATGGAAATTCTGGCACATTTATCTATGAAAACAATGGAAATTAGGAGAAACAAGAGGTGAAAGGTCACAGATTGCAAGTGAGGAGGAAAATGAAGGAAAATAATGGAAAATGAAGAAAATAGAGGCCTCATTCATAAAACGGCTTCTAAGGATCAGTTGGTAACCTTTTGTCAATTCAATTTTGGAGCTCTCTCATCATAATTTTCTCTCTCTCTCTCTCTCTCTCTCTCTCTCTCTCTCTCTCATACTCTTCGAGACTTAGAGTTTTCTTGGAGCACTCTTGATGGGTGTGGCATACTTGGATTCTTGGAGAAAGAAGGCAAAGAAAGAACAGGAATGTGCAAGAGGGCATCGGGATCAGCAGCTACATCATATTTTCTTGCAGGTACCAAGTGGCATGTATGTTTCCTTCACTAGTTTTGGCATGCATGGCACATACATGTGGTTTGTTGGTTGTGATCTCATTGGCATGGAGGATGGCCGAGGTTGACAGTGGATTGCTTAGCCTTGCCATTTCCTAGATAGCAATGGTGATTGTGGTTTTACTTCATTGCTGGGTTTTTGGTTGGTTCTCATGTTTCCTTAGCTTGGGTTGAGTTATTAGTTCCTGGAGCCTTGGTTGGACAAATGCTCTAGAGCCTTGTAACAACTTGGGTTGAGTTACTAGTCCCGTAGCCTTAGTTGGACAATGCTATACCCTTGGTGGGTTGAGTTACTACTAGTCCTGGAGCCTCGGTTGGACAAATGCTCTGGCGCCCGACAAAAACTGTGGGTTGAGTTAATAGTCCTGGAGCCTTGGTTGGAATGAATGCTATGGAGCCCTGGATGGCTGGGATAAAGACCGATCTGATGATGGTTTTGTGATGTCTGACCGTGAGGTGGAATCACTGTTTGATGAGTTGAGGTGGATGGCCTTTGGAATCCCTAGATGAGTTTTGATTGATGTGTTCTAAGAGATCCCACATTCATGCTTGTAATATGGCACGAGGGTGAATAGCTAAAGAGAGATTTGACCAACCATTCTATGGTCGAGTGGAACGTGGAAATCCCATCCCAGGTTTGGAATTTGCATCATTAATGAAAGTATATTTTTCCTTGTATTATGAGCATATTGATGGATTATATGTGGTATACATGGTTGTACCTTCATGAGTATTTATGTTTCTATTATGTTGGTTATGTATGTGCATTATGATAGCAGCCATGTATGGCTTTCACCATGTTTTTACTT
Organism: Pinus tabuliformis; assembly: GCA_031772625.1. Classification (NCBI taxonomy): domain Eukaryota; kingdom Viridiplantae; phylum Streptophyta; class Pinopsida; order Pinales; family Pinaceae; genus Pinus; species Pinus tabuliformis. Next base: position 938,091,824 of record CM062811.1, on the reverse strand, counting down.
GTAATTGAATGATCAATGTATCTATGACCTAATGGATATAATGGTGGTTGATGTATTGACGCGTCAATGCTTGTTTGTGATTCTCGGCTAACTATGAGACCCCTATGCTTAGAACTGTTATTTACGCCTGTAGATTACATATCCGTGATATGTTTGAAGAAATGCATGTCATGGCTAGTAGGGGTCCAGTCAAGGTCTTAAACAAGTATTTGCTTTAGTACTTCCATTTCCATGTTATTTATTGTTCTGAAGAGATAGTTGAATTCTAGGAAGTTCCTGGGCTCTGGACCTGAAAAAGTGGCTCAAATCCCGGGGATGTTGGCATAACAATGACAATTTTAGTCTCTGGATACTCGCAGGCAAGCCTGTGAGAGTGACTTTGGGTTTCTGGACGTTGTCATTCCTATAACATGAGAGCGATTGAGGCTTAAGTTGTCTAAAAGTTCAGTGGGACCCAAGGGCAAGCTTTTTGAAGTGTTGGATTGGTTCCTGAGGGTCCTGAAGCTGATGTTGAATATCTGTATGGTGGTTTCCATCGGTTCCACCTCCTTAACGTGACTTAGGAGGTTGAATCATATCATATTGGCCTCTCCTCACATGTTTACCCCGACTCGTCGGTTGCTTGAGTAGATGTGGGAGAGGGTGTTACAATAACCCTCCTAAAGAGACCCAAGACTTAGTAATGAAGGACGCGTTCAATGGATATGCATAAAACAATCTAATATTTTTGAAACCACTCCTTCATTGGATATGAAGTTACACTAGGTAGTGGAAAGTTTTATTATCTCTATATCCAATAGATGATGTTTATCCAAGAAAGCTAATAAAAAACCACTCAATTGAACTTGCCTTGGGTTAGACCCCCATACTTCCCCAATGGAAGAGTGAAATTCAAGTCACCACCTATGAGAGTGTGGTAATGATTCAATATGCTAGACTTTGTGAGGCTTTCCAAATAGAAGATCCTATTTGACTAGGGAACATACATATTAAGGATATATAACTCAATACTCAAGTTCTTAACTTATAAGCTTACTAATATAGTTGAACTAATGAACAAAATTACCAAGGCCTTGAAAGAAGGGGTCCATCTTATAAGCAGACCACCTAAAAGAGCCTATACATCCAAAAAGTTTTAATGTGTTATTTATATAAAAATATTAAAAAATATATTTTACATTTTAATATTAAAAAATTTAATATTACTTCATATTTTTAAGGTTAATATTAACATATATTAATAAAATATAATATATTAGAAAAAATAAAAGTATATAATTTTAAAAAATCCATAGGGTTTTAGCCCCAAGGGTTACCTAAATTGGTTGTGTCCATATCGTTCAAGCACCTTTGCTATTGAGAGGTTACGAGTTCAATTCTCTTGACACTCTTGGAGTTAGGGTTTGTGGTTGAACCAATAAAAAGTGATTCCTTCGAGTGGATCTGCTTGGTACAAATATTCCATGAATGTAACAATCATCAATCTTTGAGATCAATGAACCACATAGAAAAAAGAAAGTCCTTAAAATTTTAAATTATATTAATAAGACACTCCATATAAAAAAAATTACAAATTCATATTTCTTCATATATTTATTATTTTCATATATTTATAAAAATAATACAATGAAATTAACTTTTAAAACAAAAAGATATTTGAAGCAATATTTTTTTTTAAACCATACATACATTGTTAAGGTCCCACCCTAACCCCCTTATTTATGTCATGGGATCACGTCATAGTCAAGAGTCAATAAAGCCCATATTAATATTTGTAAGTGGTTAACCCGCAATTAATGACGGGACCACAGTTAGTTGGAAATGGGCGGTAGTATTAGATAGATGGTACTAATAAAACCCACGGTATTGGCTCGTGGTATTGCATGTATGAGTCATATATAAAGGATAGAGACTCCCTGCGAGGAGTATCGTGTCTTGTTTTTGTGATCGAGCTCTGCTCTATTGGAGGTTGCCCCCTCGAAGAGGCCTGTGAACATTTCTCTCTGAATAATAAAATCATTGCTATTCTGTGCTCTGGGTATATTTTCTCCGCATATTCTGTGTTCTCGGTATATTTTCTTCGCAAATTCTATGTTTGGGTATTGCTTTGCAGGTTAAGAGCATAACAAGTGGTATCAGAGCACTTTCCAGGGCTCGGTGGGATCTCCAAATTTTAGCAATTTTTTTTTGGCTAGAGACGTGTTCCGGCGTCCTTAAACCACGAGATCTGTCATTAACCGCATAAACCTGCGGATTTGGGGAGGCATGCACGCAGGAAATACAAGAGGTGGTCACGTCTGTTGGACTCCCTTGTAACCCCTATGGGTACCCCTTTGAGTAGTAGCGCATTAGACAGAACCGCGCACGGACTGTCTTCCACGTACCCTCTGGGTATATAGGAAGCCCCCTAGCTCTGTTGAAACCTCGCCATAGATAAACCTTCGGCCATCTTGTGGCTACAGTACACCGAGAACAGCACTCGGAGAGATTACTCGCCCATACGATAAGGTAGTCGGGTTGTACGGCTAAGGGTACGGTCGATCCTCCTTAGTTAGAGCCCTGAAACATTGGGCCGAGTACTACTGTCAGACCCTTATGTATATTGCGATCTGTAGCAACTGACACTCCCCAAGACCATAGTTCCCTTTTGATCGGGGGATCACACATCATCTATTCCAAATCAGCAGCAGCAGTTGTTCCACCATTCAGATCTCTCAGATCCACCAGATCGGATATTCCAGATCAGCAGCAGCAGTTGTTCCACCATTCAGATCTCTCAGACCCACCAGATCGGATATTCCAGATCAGCAGCAGCAGTTGTTCCACCATTCAGATCTTCCAGATCCACCAGATCGGAGTAGTTGTGAAGGGTTCCTGTACTTGGATATAATTTTCGCAGGACTTTTGGCGGCATTGACATTTTGAGGATTAGTCTGAGATCTTCCGAAGTGCTTATTTGTGATCTAGCCCATCAGCATCAAGACAACGAGTTGAGCACGGTGGTACCATTCAATTTCTTAGAAAACAAAATTTGGCGGTCCCAATTTTTCATCAAGTTGGTGTATGGTAGAAACTAGAGCTCAAGCAATGGCCAATGAAAGACTAGACAAACTTGAAACAGATATGCACGAGCTCAAAAATACGCTTGATGACCTATCGAGCCTGGTACGGCAAGCACTCGATAAGGGCAAGGAGCCAGCTCTTGAGGAACCCTATAATGACCATATACACCATGAGGGTGAGTCTAGCCACTCTCCTCACGTCTGGCACACCCATCCACCACCTCCCAAGTTGGATATGCAGAAATTTGATGGTTCTAACCCGTCCGCATGGCTAGCACAAATGAACCAATATTTCAAATTGAATCGTCTCCAAGATGATTGGACTAAGATTGGAGTGGCGACCATGTACTTGGACAATGAACGATGGCAATGGGTGGAATGGCATCAACGTCGCAATGCACCTTTTTCGAGTTGGGCCCAATTTGCCAAAGCTCTTCAAGATCGCTTTGAACAGGGAGACTCCTTTTTGGGCCGTCTCACTAAGCTCCGACAGACGGGTACAGTGGATGAATATATCACCGCTTTTGAAGCCTTAGCCTTCCGCACTCAGCATCTCTCAGATGAGTTCTACACGGAATGTTTTATCAGTGGTCTTAAAGAAGCCATCAAAGCTCAAGTTCTACTCCACCACCCTCCCACATGGACGGAGGCTTGCCAGGTAGCCCGTAAGGTGGAACGTGCCATAACAGCCCAATACAGCCGCCCCAATTTCCCCACTAAAGGTCGTTCCCCACAAGCTCACACCACGACTCAGACACTTAAGGTCCAAAAGGTGTCACCTCAGGAAATGGCAGAAAGAAGGAAGCAAGGACTATGTTACTACTGTGATGAAAAATATTCCCCTGGTCATAAATGCAAGGAGCCCAAGTTTTTTCAAATAGATGCCATTGACTACAACTCCACCGAGGAAGATCCACCTCTTGAGGAATCGGAGGCGATCGAAGAAGACAGCCAAAAGGAGATTGTATCTGACGACCCAGTTATTTCGCTCAATGCGTTGGCAGGAATCTCTTCCCCTCAAACTCTCAAAATCAGGGGTTTTCTTAAACATCGCCCAGTAATAGTCCTGATTGATAGTGGAAGTTCCCATAATTTCATCCATCAAAAAATCGTCGAAGCAGCGCACTGTTTTGTAAGGGCAGTTTCTAACTTCCAAGTCCAAATTGCAGATGGGGGCACAATGAAATGTGAAGGCCGCTGTGAAAATGTCAAACTTCCAATGGGGGATTATCAGTTGAAAACCCACATGTTTGACATACACATGGGGGGATGCGACATTGTCCTAGGTGCTAAATGGCTCCGCACCCTTGGGCCAATCACAATGGATTTCCAGGAGTTATATATGAGTTTTAAGCAGAACAACTCCACACATACCCTCCGTGGCCTCCAGGCGGGAGCCCCCTCGGTCATCAGCTCACATCGGATGGAAAAATTGTTAAAAAAGGGCCATCATGGAGTGGTAGCGCAATTTAATGCCATCCAGGTAGTCGAAACCAGACCTCTGCCAATTCATCCTGAGATGCAGCAGATTTTAAATACCCATCGGACGGTCTTTGACAAGCCTCATGAGCTTCCACCCTCGCGAGGGGAACATGATCATAGCATCACCTTGGTTCCAGGGGCTCAACCCCCAAATGTGCGGCCATACCGATATCCGTTCACTCAAAAGAATGAAATAGAAAAAATCATCAAGGAATTGTTGGAAGCAGGTGTCATTCGTCCCAGCATTAGTCCTTATTCATCCCCAGTGGTCATGGTCCTCAAGAAAGATGGGGAGTGGAGGATGTGTCCCGACTTCAGGGCCCTCAACAAGTTGACAGTCAAAGATAAATTTCCCATTCCGGTGGTTGACGATTTGCTGGACGAACTCAATGGGGCTCAATTCTTCACCAAGTTGGATCTTCGTTCCGGCTACCACCAAATTCGCATGAAGGAAGTCGACATTCCCAAGACGGCTTTCAGAACTCATGAAGGCCATTATGAGTTCCTGGTCATGCCATTTGGTCTCTGTAATGCCCCTTCTACTTTTCAGAGTCTTATGAATCACATCCTCAAACCATATCTCAGAAAATTTGTTCTTGTCTTCTTCGATGACATTCTCATCTATAGTGGCACCTGGGCGGCACATCTTCAGCATGTAGATCTACTCTTGCAACTGCTCCGCAAGCATAAATTATTTGTCAAAATGTCTAAGTGTGCATTTGGCATGGAAGAAGTTGAGTATTTGGGCCACATTATGGGGCATGAAGGTGTCAAGGTGGACCCCAAAAAGATCCAGGCAATGCAAGAATGGCCTCAACCTAAGACTTTGAAGAGCTTGAGAGGATTTTTGGGTCTCACAGGCTATTATCGTAAATTTTTCCGCAACTATGGCCGCATAGCGAAGCCCCTCACTCAACTCCTAAAGAAAAATTCCTTCTTCTGGACCGAGGAAGCACAACAGGCATTTACCGCGCTCAAAAATGCCATGTGTACCACTCCAGTCTTAGCACTACCTGACTTCACCAAATCCTTTGTCATTGAAAGTGATGCTTCGGGTACAGGTATTGGGGCGGTCTTAATGCAGGAAGGGCGACCATTGGCCTTCACAAGCCAACAACTCAGTGGGAGGAATCTGGGCCAATCTACCTACGAGAAGGAAATGATGGCCATCTTACATGCAGTCGAGACCTGGCGACCTTACTTATTGGGGCGACGTTTCCAAATCCGCATAGATCATCACAGTCTTAAATATTTTTTGGAGCAACACCTATCCTCCCCACAACAAAACAAATGGTTAGCCAAAATGCTGGGATATGATTATGAGATCATTTACAAGAAAGGGAAAGACAACAGGGTAGCAGATGCATTATCGCGCCAATTTGAGGAGGAAAGTACTCTGCTCGCAATTTCCCTTCCCATTCCAGACTGGATTGAAGAGGCTCGCAGGGAATGGTTTTCACACCCAGGGCTCTCCCAACTCATTTCTCAATTGCAGGTAGATCCTAATTCCAGCACAGGCTACTCGTGGCAGAATGATATTCTTCGCTACAAGGACAGAGTCGTCATATCACCAACATCTACCCTCAAAAGTCGCCTTTTGGCAGAATTGCACTCATCTCCCATTGCAGGACATTCGGGCTTTCAGAAGACGTATGCTCGCACCAGAAGATCATTCTTTTGGACAGGCATGAAAAAGGACGTCCTTACTTTCGTAGCCGAATGTGATGTCTGTCAACGCCACAAAGGGGAAACCGTCAACACACCAGGCACGTTACAACCATTGCCCATTCCGGCCTCAATTTGGACGGAGGTTTCTATGGATTTCATTACAGGTCTTCCAAATTCAGGGAACAAGTCAGTCATCATGGTGGTTGTGGACCGACTGTCGAAGTATGCTCATTTCTGCGCCCTACCCCACCCGTTTACACCAACCTTGGTTGCTCAAACTTTCATGGATCAGATCTTCAAATTACATGGCATGCCCACTTCAATAGTGTCCGACCGCGACCCGATCTTCACCAACAATTTTTGGCAGGAACTCTTCAGACTACAAGGCACTCAACTCAAACTCAGTACTTCATATCATCCGCAAACAGATGGTCAAACCGAAGCTGTCAACAAATGTCTAGAAACCTACCTTAGATGTTTCACTTCAGAGAAGCAACACCTTTGGGCACAGTGGTTACCTCTGGTTGAATGGTGGTATAACACCAACTATCATGCTACCACCAAAATGACTCCCTATGAAGCAGTATATGGTCAACTTTCGCCTTCCCCTACTTCTTATCTCAAGGGATGCTCCAAAGTACAAGCAGTGGATCAACTCCTACAACACCGCGCAACCATGCTCGCCCACCTTCGCGAGAATCTTCATCAAGCTCAGAACCGCATGAAGCAACAGGCCGACCAACATCGCTCAGAGCGCCAATTTTAAGAAGAGGATCAGGTCTTTTTGAGGCTGCAACCATATAAGCAAACATCACTGAAAGATAAGGGTTGTCAAAAGCTCGCTCCAAAATTCTACGGACCATACCAAGTACTTCAGCGCATTGGAGAAGTAGCTTACAAGTTGGCTTTGCCACCTACGACAAAAATCCATCTAGTTTTCCATGTATCGTGCCTCAAGAAAGTGATTGGGAACAATTGTCGAGTTCAAACCAGTCTACCTGAGTTAGACGAAGAAGGGTCAATCTGGCTTCAACCTGAACAGGTTCTAGACACCCGAGACAAGCACCTGCGCGGCCGCATGATTAAGGAGGTCCTCGTCAAATGGAAAGACACCTCTCCAGAAGATGCAACTTGGGAACCAGCCACTATTCTTCAGCAGTTTCCGCAGCTTCAGCCTTGAGGACAAGGCTAGTCTTAAGGGGGAGGGCATGTTAGGGTCCCACCCTAACCCCCTTATTTATGTCATGGGATCACGTCATAGTCAAGAGTCAATAAAGCCCATATTAATATTTGTAAGTGGTTAACCCGCAATTAATGACGGGACCACAGTTAGTTGGAAATGGGCGGTAGTATTAGATAGATGGTACTAATAAAACCCACGGTATTGGTTCGTGGTATTGCATGTATGAGTCATATATAAAGGATAGACACTCCCTGCGAGGAGTATCGTGTCTTGTTTTTGTGATCGAGCTCTGCTCTATTGGAGGTTGCCCCCTCGAAGAGGCCTGTGAACATTTCTCTCTGAATAATAAAATCATTGATATTCTGTGCTCTGGGTATATTTTCTCCACATATTCTGTGTTCTCGGTATATTTTCTTCGCAAATTCTATGTTTGGGTATTGCTTTGCAGGTTAAGAGCATAACATACATAAGGTAACTTAAAATAGATTAATTTTGATTAATTTTTTTTATAAGTGGACAAATTGAAATTTTAATTATTTTTAATATTCAATAAATTGAAATTAAAATATTTATTTTAATATTTTAAAATAAAGAATATTAATTAATTAAAATTGAATAAGTGAAAATATATTTAAATAATAAAATAAAATGTTACGATTTGTGCCCAATTTTAATATGTTTAGTTATTTGTTAAAATTTCATATTATTAATTTAGTGAAATTTAATAATTACTCTTAGTACAAATTCTCTTCATTCAATTTAACTATTAGATGCTTCTCCTGTCTAATCATCACACATAGAAATATTTTAAAATGGAATATGAGGAGACTCTAGGTAGGAGAATTCTTTTGTTAAAAAAGTTGGACAAACCTTCCTATCTAAAATCTTATTTTTGACTTATACTACATGACTCATATAGATCCTAGTATTTCACGATTTTACATTGATGTTACATTGCAATATCAAGATTAAGTTGCATTATTAATTTTTGTATGGCTAAGGATTATAACACTTGTTTTGTGGTTAAAGTTTTTTATTTTTAATTAGTTTGTTGAGTTTTTGTGGGTTTTTAATAACTTTAACCAAAGTTTTGGGAAAATTTTGAATATTTCTATTTTGTCGTAAATTCAAAAATATTTCTTATTTTTGGAAATTTTATTTCTAATTTTCTATTGGGTGAGCGAGCCTTGATGAAACATAATTCCCCTGATGGAGGGTGATTTATTTTCAATATTTGTCAGTTCTTGGCAAATCATTTTAAATAAAAAAGACTAATTTTGTAATTGCCCACTCTATTCGTGAGTAGTCTGACATGAACATTAACACTATTATGTCTGACACTGACACTGCTACTGCTCTTTCCAATGATGCCAAAACTGACGGGGTGCTAAGTTCCTTATGCAAGTGAGAGGGTGGGAGGGGGGCGAGGGGTTTGGGGGTGCTGAACTAATTGTTAGACTTCTAAACCTCCCGCCTTTATAAAATATTGTTTATTTTGTTGTCTAGTAATCGAAAATTTAACATCAAACTACTACTACTATTTTGGTGTGTGGAGAAAGGGTGTGCGGGGAGTGTGAGAGAACGAGTGTGCGAGGGAGTTTGTGTCCCTTGCTCTGCACACACATTCCCTACACACCTTTTCTCCCTAACGCCTTCCCTTAAACTCCACGTCAAATTTGTTACCGCCACCACAAGATCACAAATTTATGTAAATATGTGTCCAATCGCATTAGTGTTTCCTTCCATGGGGTTAGTCTATTTTTCAAAGCTTCTGACCGGACGAATCTCAATAATGTCATGCTGTCCAATGCCAATTTATGGCCTACAAGAGCGTTTTGTTGCATGAACAACACCATGATGGATTGAACTTGGGTTTTTTAACTTTAGACCATTGTCAGATGATGAATGCCATGATGGATTTATTGCGATTGAATTATTCTTATTGCACACACACACACACACATGAAATTTCCTGTCTCCACCAACAACTAACAAGATAAGGATGAACGAGAAGAAACATTCCTATATTAATAGATTGATTGATTGAGTGTCGTACAGTGAGTAGAGCAATCACAGAATTGTCATCAATGGGTAGGTTATGTTTTGGGTCACAAGGATTAGAAGTATCAACACAGGGGTTAGGATGCATGGGCATACCAACGTTCTATGGCCCTGCAAAAAATGCTATCTCTTATTTTCCATGCCATATCTAGAGGCGTCACGTTCCTTGACACTTCAGAGGTTTATGGCCCTTTCACCAATGAAATCCTCGTTGGAAAGGTAAGATTGGTGCATGTAGTTTTCTCTTTACCTCGTAATTTATATTACCTAAAGCTTACTTGAGTTGATAGAAATTTCACACACTGTTTTTGGTTTGCATGTCATTAAAGGATTTAGGGAGAAAGATCAATTAGCCACAAAGTTTGGGATCAATTTTGTCGATGGAGAACTAAATATTCAAGGAGATCTTGCATATGTTTCTGTCATCTACAAAACAAGCATGAAGCGACTTGAAGTGGATTGCATTCATCTTTATTGCAACACACATTATACATGTACATATGCAATAGACAATAAGAACCTAACAAAAACAAAAACAAAAACCCTATGAATAACATGAAACTGCAGATATAGTCAAAGTCTTATACAACAACTTAACATTTTAATCCCATGAGATATTTTTAAATCTTTTTATTTTTTACTCCAAAAATGGTGAATCATCCCCCATGGTTGACATCATCATCTTAAATTCTATTGATTCATATAAAGTTTATTTTGGTTGCACATTTTTCTTAGGAGGCCCATTTTAGACCTCAAAATTTCTCTAATGCCAGGGGTGTTAACTTAGAGGTTTGTTCACTTACTGGTTATTTCGGAAGTGTGTAAATTGAAAGCGACTTTATTCCATATTGGTTGTTGCTAGACAATTTGACTTTGCGAGTAGGTTGATGCTTTTCTTGATTGGGTAGAAAAATAGGTTTTTTTGAGAGGGGAGCAAAATCACAACACCTTTCTAGAAGTTGTAGAAACCTCGTAAGATTACACATGAAGGCACTAATGAAGCTTTGGTCATCTCATGAAATCATGCCTTCATGAGCGTGGGAAGAAGAACACCTTTATTATTTATGTTCCTAGAGTGACCCATTGAAGACCACTTATAATTGCTTGAGGAGGATGTAAAGGTATGGAGAGAAAACATATGTTGTCAACACATGTACCTCATAGGATGAGGTATGAAAGAAAATTCAAACTTTAAACTTATCTTATCCTGAAATTGCACCTACCCCAATTTTCGCGCTCCCTAACATCCATGGCATACATTGTAACAGTTTATGTTTTTAATCACAAATTTATATTTATGCAAATGAGATAAATCATGATTGGAAAATCCATAAAGGAGGGAGCTCTATTTTGGTGTGCGAAGAAAGGGAGTGTGGGAGAAAGTGTGTCTAGGGAATGCATGTGCGGAGTAAGAGACACAAACTCCCCCGCACACCAAAATAACATCTTATTCATTTCCTCTTGGCCATGGTTGGAAAACAATGTTATGTGCCTAGTCAAGTTTTTTGTTATCATTTATTACATCATTATTAAACTCCATCTTTCACAAAGATAACACAAATAAAACACCATAAAAAAAAGAGACTTCTTCCTACACACATTTGGAAAATATTTAAACTCTTATGCATTTGTTCCCTTCCCCATAAAGTCTTACATAGGGAACAAATTTGTAACCTTTAGAGTCTCTTTTGTTATTAGAAAGGAGCATTATTCCAATGAAACTCTTGCACTTTCCTTGGCCAAGACATCACAAAATGCTCTGTGGGTTATAAAGTTGTCTCTCTTGTAGACACAAAATGTTGAAATGCATATTGGGGATCTATTTATTCAAATGATTTCTATGCCTAAATTTAGTATTCTATTATTCTCTACATCCTGTAATAAAATCAATTTAAACAAACATATTAGAGAAGCCCACTATTGTTTCCACGCGACACAAATCTCGATAGACTTAGCCCTCTTGCGCATGAATTCCTTCTTGTGCAGGCTTGGTCTCATTCGGGCTCCGCACATTCGGGCCCTGACACCATTTAGGTTCTGCACCTTGCTACCTCCCCACACCCTCCATACTCCATGCCATAACCAAAGTAATAAAATGTGTTTGGGGGTCCACATATTATGGTTTATATTTTATTTAACCACCAAATGTAAATCGTACCAACTATATATATATATATATATATATATGTATGTATGTATGTATGTATGTATGTATGTATGTATGTATATGTATATGTATATGTATATGTATATGTGATACACATAATATACTCGAGTCCACATATCTTTGAGTTGTTATTTATTTTTAAAATATATATATTTGTAGGGCCTACCCCAATTTCCACACTCCTTGAGATCCATGGCACACATTGTAACTATTTATGTTATCAATCACAAATTTATCTTTATTCAACTATGATAACTCATAAATGGGAAAATCCACGAAGGTGGGAGCTCTATTTTGGTGTGCGGAGAGAGGGAGTGCGGGTGAAAGTGTGCGCGGGGAATGCATGTGCGGAGCAAGAAACACAAACTCCCATGCACACCCTTTCTCCCGTGCTCCGCGCATAATTGTGTGGAAATTAATAAATAAATAACAAAAGAGATCACACCAAACATATACAATTAAAAGCTAAGGTAGCACAAAAGAATAGGCATCTAGGTTGATCACTAATCCTCCAAAAATTATGTCCACATGAATGCATTGGAATGCCAAATCTAAGTATGTTGAGAATGGTGTGAAGAAGTCATAAGTTGAAAGCATAAAGACTTTCACTGCAAGGAAATTACACAATGGAATGAGGTGGATCTGAAGATACAAAATGAAAGTAAGAGATTTAGGAAAAATAATATGAGCATAATTTTCCTTTATAATTATGTAATTGTGAGATATGTATTCTTGGCTTGGAAAAAATAGTTGTTTGGAAGGAACACCTTCATATGTCAAGGCGCAGGACTAGTCTCAATGAAAGTGTCGTTCTACGAATTGGAAAATCTACGAAGGTGAGAGATCTATTTCTGTGTGGAGAGAAAGGGAGTATGGGGAATGCGGGAGAAAGAGTGTGTAGGGAATGCATGTGCGGAGCAAGGGACACAAACTCCCCCACACACCCTTTCTCTGCACATAGTTTCTCCTGCACTCTCTACATAAATGCAAACCCTTACCAAAAGAAGCATAGAAGTATATTATAAAATCAACCCGTTGTTAATGATGGAGAGAGTTACTCACTGAAGAAGTGATTAGCAAGGCAGAGATTTATAGAAGAAGTGTGTGGAGGCAGAATAACAATAGATTGCAGAAAAAAGTGTTATCGAATAATGACAAAACACACACCCACCCTGTACTACGTTAATCACACCATCATATCAATAACTAAATAAATAAAAAGGACCAAAACTATGCTACTTAAAACTCTCACTTTGGTTAAAAACTCAAAATCATCCCATCCTTACCTTTGTGTCATCCAACCAAAAACACATGGACACCTAAGCTATAAAAAGACACCCTTATAAAGGGAAACTAATAAAAAGACGGACACAAATAATAGGAAACCTTTATCATGGCAAATTAATACAAAATATTAAGGATTTCAATCCAATTATATAAGAACCTGTATTGTAAAAGTCCATACGCTAAAAAGAAACCCTTATAATGGCAAAGTGATACAAAATATTAGGGATTTCACATCCAATTATATATGAACATGTATGGTCAGTGTCCATAGGTTAATAGGAATCGTTTGTAGGCTTTGATCTTCATCTTCCACTGTTGTTCCCCGAGACATCCCTAAGGCTATCCAATACAATATAGAATGTTCTCTGCCATGTTCCTTAAAAAAGGTCCAATGCTTAGTGCCCATTTTGGGTTGTTTTTAATAAGAAGGAGGGCAACTATGCATAGACAAAAAGGTGGGCAATTATGTAGAGACAAAACCTTCCATTTTTATAATGTTGAGTGAGATCATGGATGGTGGAAGAGAATCATTAGGGGGCCTCAAAAGTAGAAAGAAGTCTATATTTACATAGATCAACAAACATTTATTTATTATTTATTTTTGGATGGGGGATTTTCTATGATGCTTCCGTGGAAGGGAGGGGAGGGGGTATCATGTGATGAAGAATTCTCACTTGCGTCTTTATGTGGCCAACTCATGACCCCAAATATTCAAAACCCCTGCCAATTTATGTAGAGACCCCATGTCAACGAGGGGCCCGTCGAATTCAATTCGAATCCAAATATAATAGAATGCCATGTGACTCTTACAGACCCCTTTACACAGGTCATTGTGGAGGGTCCTCTTTATGACCCCGCATTGCACGTGATTGACATATGGCTCGCCTCACGTGCAACTATTTTGTGCCATTGATCTCTCTCCTAGCACGCCCCACCGTGTCGTCACCGTCCGATCTAGTGCCCACCACCTTCCTTTTTGTCATCGTCGCTGCCCTTAAAAAGCAGGTCGTTAACATTGATTAATTCATGGCAGATATAATATTTAATGTATCGATCAGGTTGAATTATGAATTTTTGATATATATGGTTTATGAGGTGGTACATCTGGGAAGTTGTTAGTTTTCTATCAATTTTACTTTTAAAAATATTTTAGTTGTTAGTTTTCTATCAATTTTATTTTTAAAAATATTTTATGTACCGACTAGGTCGATTAGGTTGAATTATGAATTTTTGATATATGTGATTTATGAATAGTTACATATATGTAGAAAAATTACTAATTTTTTATCAATTTTATTTTTAAAAGTACCAACTAGATGACTGACTTTGAAGAATAAAAAAAAATTCTAAAACAATTTTAATGGTTATGACTTTACTGGGGTCTTAATAGAAGAAAATGAGTGTAAGTTCAAATGGAAAAGGAACTCAACAATACATTTCTTGATCCCTTAGGATGGTGGAGTCCATGTCACCAATTCACTATCCACGTTCCTAGGACACCATCCCTTGACCTTTTGCAAAGGATGGCTCTATGTATAGTGGTTGTGATGGGACTGTGGTCTAATCGCTCTAAATGTTGAGTGGTCCCATCATTGTAATATTAAGACCATTCAAGGGTTCCTTAATTAAAACTATGTGCTTCTTTGTTAGATGGGTTCTTTCTAACTTTCGTTTTCATAACAATTTTTCTCCCAATTGTGTATCATGAATTGTTTGATAATGCTATTTTGAAGAGGTAATATATTGTAAGTATTTAAGTATTAATTTAATTATTTTTTGAATTTGAAATATTACATTCAAAACAAAATATTACATATTTGAATATAAATTTAAAAATGTCAAATTTTGAAATTAGGATAATAAAAATAATTTTGATATTTTAATCTCAGTTACTTTTTATAATTATGAAATTAGATTATATAATATATTTTATTATACTTATATATAATTGAGTAAATTTAAAAATCTCATTTTTAATTAAAAGTGAATATACCTCAATGAAGTCTAAGGCCATGCTTAAATATTCATAGTATAAGTACAGTTTGCTTAGTTTCAATATGCTCATTATTATTGCTTCGAGTGAGTAGTTGTCTTTATAAGTTCAAAACTTACTTATTAAGAGGATAATTTAATTTAAAATAATAATAATAATAATAATAAATATGATATTTTTATGAGTTTTAATATAAAATTTAAGTTATTAAGAAGTTTGACTTAATTTAAAAATGAAGAGGATAAAATTAAAAAAATATTGACAATATTAAATATGACATTTTTATGATTTTTAATATAAAATTTAGGTGGTTAATGAAATCATTGATAAGAAAGAGTTGAAATATAAATCTTAATCTTATTTATTGAAACTATTTCACATTTTAATAAATAAACATTTTAAGATCAATAAAATTGTAAAAATGGTGATACAAAGAAAATTAAGAATGAACATCATTTCTATTTAGCTTAGTTCATCTTTAATAATATAAAACAAAATTTTATTCAATTTCATAATTTAATTACTTTTCATGATTTTCTTATTTACAAAAACCATAATGAATTTAGATCTTTTGTTCCCATTATTTTTAAACATAAAATAACATATTGAATGATATATAGTTTGATTCTCTTTATTTATATTATAAATGCTATGAAATATTAGAGAAATAATAAATATGTAATAATAAAATATATAGTGAAAACAGATAAATCATGATACATGGTTACATTGCAAAACCCTAATCATGGAAAAACCATATTGTAATAATCAGGAAAAAACTAGATCATAATAAATCTATTACTCGACCAAAAGACACCTTGCAATCAAAGTTTCCTAGCTTATTTATAGGATTCATTACATGTAATCCATGAGATCAATACCATAGATCACTAAAACCATGATCTTGAAAACTAGAACTGTAAACTAAACTCATTTGACTCTATGGAAGACTTAAGTTTACCTAACAATCTCTCCTTTAAATTTGACTAGGGGAAATTCTTTGGATCCAATCCAAAAAACCCCAAAGCCCTGTTATCAATATAGATTTTACTAAGGGTACACATGCCTAACCAGGTCTTATAGTTGTATGCCCGTATATATGTAATTTAAAAAATTCCATCTACAAAGTTTTTTTTAAATTATTATTGTTATTACCTTCAGGGCTCTGGGAATGACCATTACTTCTTTGACCTACACTTACAAAGTTACAAATGCCACCATTAGCACAACCTCATGCTGAACCTTTCACTTGCAAATCCTTTAAATGTTTAACGACCTCATTCTTACTCATCCACATTCTAATGTCCATGTAGCTATATGGCATCCTTAAATATAAGTTGGTCCCAACCATCTCTCATTTTGAGATTTCTTCACCACATTCCTCCTTAATCAAGGATTTGAAATCTCTAACAACACCAAGTTGGCATACGAGTACACTAGCCACACCTATACCTATCTAAGTGGTTCATCTCAAAAATTGATTCCACATCCTCTCAATGCATGGGAGGACAAACTTTATGCACTACTCTGCTACAACATGTATGCTTGAATAATAGGGCTTACAACAAACCTAGGGAATTCAACTTGCATAAGGCTAGGTTTTACAACTTGGACCAAAATTAGATCTCCACTTTTGGTTACTCAGAAACCCTTATTCCTCATCGTAATAGATTTCTAGCCACTCACAAACCCTAAGTCCTTAACAATAGGAGACCAACCTTCTCTAATATTAAATATTATGATAAAAAATACAATAGGAATAATAAATATGTAATAATAAAACATATAGCAACACATAAATCATGACACAATTATTTCAAAGAATCCGAACAGAGGAAAAGTCAATATTATAATAAATCTATTATTGGGTCAAAAGACACCTTACAATGGAGGTTCCTAACATATTTATAGGTTTCATTGCATGTAATCCATTAACTCAATACAATGGGTCACTAAAAATCTATGAACCTAAAAATCATAAATATAACGATGAAAAACTATGGAAGATTGTGTGATCTCGTTAAGGGAACGAGATCACAAAATGTTCTGAAAATTTTCATCATCACGTTCTTAACTATGAAAATCTACATACTAAAAATTATAATTATAACTTAAATTAATTTAACTTTATGACCAAATTTATTTAATCATAGTTGTGTTGTCTTGATAGCCTCTTTGGTGGGAGAATAATGTTGTCATTCTAGTTGTTTTCTTGCTATTCATTTTCAATACAATTTACAATTTCATGTTTTATTTTCCAGCATCACATGGCATTTGAAAACATGCTCCAATTAACCCATTGAAACACACTTTTACACACACACACACACACATAGTCACACCCTAAGCAAACAAACACTTGGTTAGCACCTCCAAGCCAAGACTTTTAAACTCTCACATTAATAAATTAACAACACACATCAATCTAAGCCCACTTGGGATTCAGAGAAAAAGAAACTATTAGTTAAGGTAGGATCGACGAGATAGGCTTAAAATAAGACCCATTAATCATTTACATTGAGACATAAAGTTTGTCTTTCTAGGGATCTTTAAAATCCTCCATCATCCCACTGTCAAAATCAGAGCATGAAAAAAACCGTTTGAGAGGGGGTTAGGCTCAGGTCACGATGCGAGCAGTTCTCCTCGAGGCTACCCAACTCGTAGGCAAGGAATCCTGTGCCAATGACTGACTACCCAAAAGCCCAAGATTCATGTGCCCCCACGGGACAGAGGTAACTTAGTGGCCATTCATAAGATAAACACCCTATAGGTGGTGGTTGTGGGAAGTAACCATCCCTCTACCTTACCTCCCCCTAGATCATTCTTCTTGTAGATATCATACCCCACAAGTAAGAAGTATTTTGGAAGGCCATCAGAAACATATTACTGGGACTTATTTGAGGAGTAGATAACCTTTAGGCTAAAATTCATTTTATTTTTATAGGAAAAGCTTTCTTAAATTAGAGTAGCAAAACATTGTAGTTATCTTGCACTTGACACCACTACATTAGGTGTTTTCTTTCTCTCTGTTGCTCTTTTTCTTCATCCTCATCCCTTAGCCTTTTGTATTTATCTAATCCTAACGTCATTTCCCCCCTTAAGAATTTATTGCGAAGACTCCGTGGTCTTCACCCCCAATTTCCGTTAGGGCATCCCTTAACACCTTCTCAATGAGTCATGATCTCTCCACCTAGTCCGCATACAAACTCTAGTCTTTCTAATTCATCCAGTTCATGCTTTGACTCCACGTCCTCTTAGACATGAGCCACTACCATGTTTGGTGTCAACATTGGTATTAACATTGGTCCCAACGTGGGCACCAATAGTGGAGGAAATGTCGACGATAACGTTGGTAATACTCAGGGCCCCCTTCCCAGAGGTAACATTGGAACCTCACAAGGAATGGCTCCTTCCCAACCCCTACTCCCTTACATGGCTGGTTTAAGTCTCCCAAATTTGAATCAGATTATTAATAATCCTCTTCACCATGACCCGAGTAGGCCACATATGTTGAACAAATTCCCATCAAATATACCAAAATTCAAAGAGAATTCCGGAGAGGATCCCACCTACCATGTCTGCTCGTTTCATATGTGGTGCTCCTCTAATTCTATCACAAAGGATTCCATCCGTCTACGCTTTTTAACGCACCCTCACCGGAGATGCTGCAAATGGTACATAAACCAACCCCATGCTTCTCATTCCACATTTGCAATCCTTTCCAATGTCTTTTTATCTTACTTCCAATTACCTCTTCATTATGAAACTAATATTGAACTCTTGATTTCCTTCCATCAAACTTCTTCCATTCGCCTTTCTAATAATGTCCAAGAATGACGTAGAAGGAAGATCATATGAAAATCTCTGGAATTTGAAGATCGTGTCTACATGAATTGGCTCTTACTAATTCTCTTGGTCCTCATTGGTAAACATGTCGCATCACATTTCCCTCAAACTGATGAAGAAGCTCTCCAAATAGCTTTTAAGTATGATATGATATATGCCCAATTGAGTTATGTCTATAGTGTCCTCCCTAACCTTCCCAGGTTTGGTGCTTCATCTACACTGGGGGAATCTCATGTTGCTAATAGTATCATTAGATCAATATCTTACCCTCAATCATATCCATATCCTTAAGCACCTATAGGTTATGGCCAACCTTAGGAGGGCCTCAATTCCACCTACACTTATCATCCCCCCTGACCCTTCATGTCTTAACTCATACCAAGGGACAAGTACATCTTATGCATTTTCCCAATCACATTAGTTGATGCTAAGGCCAGCTGTTACTCAGCTTGGTTACCAGAATGTTGCTGCACATCCATATTATCCATTTGCACCACCTAATTCTTCATCCCCAACGACACAGGCACCTCAACCTCCCATGACTTAACCACCTCTGTCGCAACAACAACTACCTCCTCAAGCCCAATTCTATGCTCAACAAAATATTTCCCTTCCCCCCAATCCTAAGAGGATGAATAAGGTAAAAGGTAACCAAAATCGACCACCTCAAGGAAACCAAGGCAACCAAGTTCGTCAGCCTAATGCCAATAAGAGTGAACGTCTAATACCGCAACTTAGAAACAGGGAAGATAGCCCAAGTAGAACAAGGCCCTCCAAACCAATAAACCTTATGCTTGCTGCGGTATTTATGGAAATTATCCTCATGACTGTCCCTTTCTCCCTCAAGTCTGTAAAGCATAGGAAGACTAGGAATCTAATTCTAGAGGGAAGCAACCTATGCCTTCTCCCACACCTCTCTCTACACATCCAACAATGCTTACTGACCTATTCACTCACCATGGATATGTGGCCTCCCATCTTGTCCAGTATCCTCCACCTCCTCTCTCTCAACAGTCAAGGAATGGGTCCTATGAAACTTTCATGATGAATTTTAAAGAGGTCAACCTCTAGACACGGTTGTGTTAATATGGAAAATGTCTTGAGAAGCCAGTGGCCGATTCTCAATCTAATGTTTCCAAAAAGCCTCATGCGTTACCAAATGGTTCCTTATAGACCCATTTTCCTAAGCTAGAGTTTTTACAAAAGATTGCCAAAAGTTTGTTACATCGAAATGATGCCCATTCTCATGCAATGCATACTTACATCATAGTTGATGACTTAGTGCAATCTCTTGTTGTTATGTCAACATTAGAATTCCTCCGTACATGCCCATCTCAACGAAAAGCTATATTATTTTATTTAGGTGTTTTGGACCCTTCACGTGATTGCCAGATCATATTTGATGTTGACACCGTAGATCATCCTCGCCTCCTTCCATCTGTTGCTTTCCAGATACATGTCTCCATTAAGAATGTCCTTATTCAATGATGTATCATTGATGAAGGCACATCCACTTGCATGATGGAAGCTACTGTCTGGAACCAACTTGGTTCTCCTGACCTTTCACCATCCACGATCACTCTTCATGTGTATGATGGTCACCCCTCACAAGGGCCTTGGTCTCTACCAAAATTGTCCCATCTCGGTTGCTAGAAAATAGGCCATGGTCGATGTTGAAGTTATTGATGCCCCCCTTGACTATAACTTTTATGTATGCCATGAAATCGGTTGCATATTTTGTCTTTCACACCATGAGCTTCCTTCACAATGGGAAGATTGTCACAATCAATCAATTGATGTACTACGATCCTTAATCTCAAAAATCTCCTTAGAATGCCATATCTTCGATGGTGGGTAAAAATTCCATGCCTTCCCTGACCGAGATCTCTCCTAGGGTCTATAAAGATTCCACATTGCTTGGGGCATATTATGGCCCACCGCCTGTTCCCACTTAGCCTAGATCTTCTAGTGTTTTAATTTTTCAAGAATCATGGGAAACCAAAAAGTAGTCCAGTACGTCTTCCAGTAACCAACTCCCCAAAAACCTATTTCTCAAGATCCATTTAGTCCCTCTGGAATAGTTCCTCCTGGCCATCATCCATTTGGTCAAATACCTTTCTTATTTTCACCACTCTACATCTTTTAGACCCTAGTGATGGCTATGCTCAGTCTCCCTAATATGACTTTGGGTATCCAACTTTGGTACATCGATCCTCCTATAAACACACCTCCTAATCAACTCAATCCTTACATGGCTTTGACTATGAAAGATCTAGTTTCCACCACCCCTGCCTCTGCTTCAATTCAACAACAACCTCAATAGGAAGCTACTCCTATTGTGAAAGCATCTGGTGAGGGGGGAAAGCTCGAAAAAAGGGGGGCAAGGACAAGGAAACCCAAGAAACAACCACTGGTAAAGAACCTAAGCATACTCCTGCATGTGCTTTGTGCAATGTTCATGGTCATTCCACTAACAATTTCCCTAATCTTCCCTCTCTCAAGAGCATGATTTCAAAATACGAAATTCAACTAGACCTTAATGTCCCCAAGGTGCAAGTCACCTTACCTGAAACTTCCAAGAAAAATAAATCTTTATGCACAAATCATCCATGCACTTTGTGCAATACATACAAACATTATTCACACCATTGTCCTCTTCTCGACTATTTTCATGAGGCTCTATCTGTTATCCACGAAATGGATGCAGCTCCTAGTGACCCTTCTCCTTCTCTACTTGCGTCCCCTGGCACCACTCCCTCACCAGTTCAGGAGGCTACTCAAACCACTATCGTGATTCCTCCTCCTGATATCGAAATGACAGACACTTCCATACAAATTATTTACTTGTCATCATCCATGGGATCGACTTCTTCAAACTCCTTGGGAGCTTCTAAATATGCTTCTTTAGAACCATCCTCTAAAGACACTTTGGTCTCAACATCGATGGATTTTGCATCCACTTGTCATCTATCTCCTCTTCTAGATGATGCATATGTGAACCATGTATCCCATGATGATGATTGGTTCAATCACCCCTTACTTCAAACCCACGAATTTGAACGAAATCCACCTTGTGGCCATTGCATTTCCACACAATGTTTGGTAAGGGGACATCTAATTTTTAGGCTCCAGGGAAATAAATTCTCCCCAACCCTCATAGTTCATCTTATAGTTTCAACTCTAGTACCATTATTCTTCCCATTCTGAATAACTTCTATAGTCTCATACCACTCCCAATCACCCTTGTGATGATCCATTTAATCATTCCTACATATTATCTCAACAATCCAGTCCCTTAGACATTATTGTTGTTCAACCTCAGTTTCATTTAGATCAACATCAATTCATTATATCTGAAGCCTCTCTTTGGTATGGTGACACCATGTACACCAACCTATAAATTCAGTCAATTTGACTCATAGATGCAATACCAAGCGAGACTGACAATCCACCATTTCCTTTCTCCAGTTATATCCATCCACTCTTCCCATAAGCATACAATCATAACAATAAATGGCGATGACATGCAAAGTGCATAATCATATTATGTACATTCATACAAGTGTTTGGAATCCATTATTCTAAATACATTTGACATGTCCATAGCATACTACATCCACAACCTGTTGGGGGCATCATTCCCACCTTTTCATACCCGATTAGTCCCCGCAATCATCTTATGTTGGGGGGAAGTATCTTATGCTTCGGGGCATGATGAATCCCTTTCTACCTTCTCACTGGATTAATATCAATCTGAGCATAGGCCCCAATGATCTAGGTATGGTAAATTATCCTTTAATTAATTGAATAATTTTTCCTACTGGTCTCTTCGGTAAGCCATATACACATCACATATTGTAGATGATTGATACCATACATTCAAACATTCAAATCTATGTGATTCCACACCTTGGTTTGATGAATCATCTGCACAGTTGGAAAGCTCTCACTAAGCTCTATCATGCGTCTTCCTTTATTTTTGGTAATTTAAAACTTCGTCAGGAAGCCATTTTTTCCATGAGGTCTCACTTTTCCACCTCTTAAAATTGAATCTCTTCATATGCGTTGTTGATACTTTAGCACCACTTTTTCTTTGTTCCTGTCAAATTATGTGTCGAGTTTTGTCATGCGTAACCACTATTTACTCATGTTTTCATGGTCCCCTCTGTTGTGTCAGCTTCACCGAGTCACCCTTGTTCACAACATTAGAGATCAATCACCCTTATATCTCATGGAGTCTGTTCAACATACCATTGAGTCTTGTTACAATATATTATTTCCTATGTACATCACATTTATCTTGTATTGCTCATATTTTGCCTCCAACTTTCCTGATTTGTCTTTGAAAAACCTTTGTTTGAGTAATTAGCCATCCCCTATGAAATCATGTTAAGCGCTGACAAGTCAACCTTGCATATTATGTTCTGACAAGGGAAGTCATAAGTCCATCCATCACCTTATTCCGATCATCCTCCCTAGTGCCAGTCTCTATCAATCACATTGTTATATTCCTCTATCATTTGTTGAGGACTCTGTATTGCCTCAACACTAGCGGACCCTCCCCTATCGACTTCAACACATTTATTCAAGGAGAGTGTTCTAGAGGGTGGTGTACCTTGGTTCCATCCTTCATCATTTTATGGTGCCTCAGATCAAGCAAATATAATGTGCTCGACTCCATCTCATTATCGCACGATCAAGAATTGTATGCTTGATGGTCCAGTGATTTAGCATATTGTCCCAGCATTCACTGAGTGTGTGTGATATGTTCCAAACCTCATGAGGGGGTGGCCCTTCAAGTAGCCCCCCGCATGCCCAATGGTTAGCTGATCATGATACAACCTCAAATGAAATTCCGTAGATTTGAGTGGCACCATTTCAATCGATCGCAAAACCCACAACATGAGCCCCTCCTTCATATGGTTCATTTAGATCTTCAGAGCCCTTTCTTGTTCAATAGGGCTCCTTTGACTGTGATCTCACCCTCATATCATCTTAGGGGCATTCTGTCCTATGTACTCAGTACAAAAATATTCATTATATCAATACTTTCCTCTGCCTTCCAAGCACATATGTATATGGGATTTATTATATCATTGTATTATTTTTTGGCTCATTGATGCCAACACATTATGTATCTTGTATCATGTATTATGTTGCTCAGACCCACATTGTTGGGCGCACCATTACTCTTTGTATTGAGTTATCTCGACATTTATGGGTATGCCTCCCCCACCTCATTGAGATCATGTACACACCGTAAATGATACTTCTATTTGACAAGTAGGTCTCGCCTCCTCTGATTTTAGTTCTTCCCTTCACTACTACAACTCTCTCTCTCTCTCTCTCTCTCTCTCTCTCTCTCTCTATCTATATATATATATATATATATATATATATAGATATAGATATATATATATATATCCTCTTTGATGTCTCATGAAAGTGGACCTACAATGTATTTTGGTCATATGATGTGCTCTTAACACTCATACATTGGGGGCAATCTGTTATCACCTAAAAAGTGATCACCTAGACATTTTCCACTAAAATGATCGAAATACACCATGTAGTATTGGTTCTACACATAAAACCCACTTTCACCTTAGGAAATAATTTAGGGAACCACTTTTCATAAATTATTTCTATTTACCCACTTGAATATAACCCATACATTCATTTAATTAATTTCATGTTATTTTTATATTTACCCATTTAGTGAAAATAATTAAAAATATTTCACTCATCCATAAGAATAATTAAATTAGTCATTATTTATTTATGATTCCTTAATCATTTAACTTCTCTCCCATGCAATAATTATTTACTAATTATTTCTAACCCTTTTTTACTGTACCACCCAGAATAATTAATAATGAGTTGTCTTTAAGTGCGACCTTTTGGAAAAAAAACGGTTTATTTTCCAATCTAATTTCTCTAGAATCTAGCAAGATTCATTGAAATCACAAGTTTGACAAATGAATGCTTCACAATCGAAGTTCCTTGGGGTTTTTAACCGGGTTGAATCTATATATGTAGTAGAAAAACTAGTTTAAGCAACATAAATAAAGGTTTGACCACAATTTGTTTCATCAGAGTTCGACAAGAAATCCGTCGGAAAATAAAAAAAGTCACGCTTAAAAGACTACTCCATTAAATAAATCATTATTATTTATTATTCCTTAATTATTTAAATTTTCTCCCCTAAGATAATTATTAAATCATTACTTAATAATTATCTCTAACTCAATTTGACTATATCTCCTTAAAGTAATTAATAAATCTTTATTATTGTTAATTAATTTATCATTTTTTCTTGATTAACTCAATCGTGTTGCCTTTATGTTATGAAACCAGTGCACAAAAAGATAGAAAAGATAGATGAACACCTTAGAATTCAACCTCTTCGAGGGGGAAACCTCCTTTACATTACACTAATGAACAATTCTTGGATGATACAAATGACAAGACCTCCTTTCTATATGTAGGAGTCTAAGGGGTCATAATATAATCAGAGCCGACATAACAATAATAATGTAAGGGCACAACAATAACAATAGTGGGCTTCTATGGGGCACAATCATAACAGTATTGGGAGCCCCATCATAACAGTATTGGGACTACATGGTTACAATAATATAATAAGGGGTTTGTACTAATAACAATAAGGGGTTACACTAGTAGTATAGGGGCCTAACATGCCCCTCTCCTTCAAAAAGTGTTGTCCTCAACGTTTGAGTAGTTCTTGATGCTTCTATATAAAATTCTTGTCCTCCCATGTGGAATCTTTAGCGGGTAAGTTCTTCCACTTGATGAGATACTCTGAAATTGATCGATTTCGTAGCTGTCAAGTCTTGTTTGTGTGACTGCTCCAGGTTCCAATCTAATTTTTCCTTCCTCTTCAAGTTCTGGAAATATTGTTTGAATTGGGATATTCTGCAACTTTTGAATGAGTGGCCACACTTCTTCGTCCTTCTTCCATTCATCCCTTGCTTTGTTTATCCAATCTGGTTGGATAATAGAAATAGCACAAAACAATGCTTCCAAAACAATGGTTCCACATCCTCATCCTTTCTTGAGAGTGCATCTGCAAAATTTTTGCTTTCCTTTTCTATAGATGATGTCAAAGTCATAACCCAACATATCTGTGACCCATTTTTTCTGTTCTTCTAAAGATAATATTTTATCTAAAAAGTATTTAAGACTATCATGATCCATTTTTACTTTGAAGTGTCTTCCCATCGGGTAAGGTCGCCATTTCTTAAGTGCATGTAGTATTGCCAACATTTCCTTCTCATAAATAGCTTTCTTGAGATGTAGCCATAAAAATACCCAAACACCTACATCAAAACATTTTTCACTGTGATGTTGATCTACCTGTTGTTTCATTCAATTCTGCACCAAAGTGGCGTTATCCTTTAAAAGTTGGATAACTTGTTGTTGATGCTCGATGTGATCTTTCACTGCTTGAACCTTTTTCTTCTTGATATGTCCTTCTATCTTTAGAGTTTGAGGTGTGGTAATTTCTTCCAATGCTTTACAAGATATGGTTGGATTCATTTCTTGATGCTCGATGTGATCTTTCACTTCTTGAACATTTTTCTTCTTGATATGTCCTTCTATCTTGATAGTTTGAGGAGTGGTAATTCCGGCCAATGCATTATAATATATGGTTGGATTCATTTCTTCTTTCTCGATGTGATCTTTCACTTCTTTAACCTTTTTCTTCTTGATATGTCCTTCTATCTTGAGAGTTTTAGGAGTGGTAATTCTTGCCAATGCTTTACAAGATATGGTCGGATTCATTTCTTCTTTCTCTGGGGCTGGTTCCTGCTATATATCCTCTTCTGTTGATATTTCTTGATCCTTTTCTTCCTCCTCTTCATAATCTATGTAAAATAATTTCTTCTCAGCACACTTATGACCTTTAGTGCATTTTCTATCACAATTGTAACAAAGCCCTTTTTCTCTTTTTTCTTCCAATTGTTGTGTGTCACCCTTGTAGGTTGTGGAAGGATAGGAGAAATAACACTTCCATGTTTATAGTTGTGAGGGGTAGAATCATTGTTTCCATAATTTTTCTTTCCACTTTTCTTGCCAACCTGAATGCCTTCTCCAATGAATTAGGTTCCCAAAGACGAACCTCATGTCGAATATTATCCTTTAAAGTCCCTATGGAGACATCAATCCTCTGCTTCTCTGGAATATCATTTTCCCTTATATATAATTTTTGAAAGTCGTCAATATGCTCTGCCATTGAACACTTTTGTTTGAGATTTATCAATTGGCTAAAGAAGGTGTTTCTCTTTGTATCCTCATAATGTGCTATCATTTCCTCCATAAAAATTGACCACATGACAAGTGGTTTATGAGAACAAAGCCCTTTATACCATAAAAATTGATTCGGTTCTAAATATTTAGATGCAATACATACCTTTTGTAATAGTGGTACACCATGTAGATCAAAATATTTCTCCATCTATAGTATCCAATTTACCGGATCCTTGCCATCAAACTTCCTCATCTCGATTTTTCTTGATTTTAGGAGCTCGATCTTGAAACAACTGTACCTCTATAATTTCGGATCTTCCATTTCTGAATCGTGACCTGTAGTAGTCCTCTGCGTCCTCTTTCCAATGCCACCAATGTGATCGAAATTGGATTCTCCAAGAAAGAGTTATGCACAATCTCCCAAGATAACATCATTATACACCTTTTCATAATAACAAACTTGTATGACATGCCATGTGTCACTTTTTTGACCTTTATATCTAAAAAATACACACACCAAACTACAGTCTGTCCTCTTTCTGTAACTTCTTACGAAATTTCAATCCGATGCTCAGAGAGAAAGTTATGACGATTTTCCCAAGGTCACATGTTTAAGATGTAATTCGGGAGTCTGAAAAAACCCTAACTTCCTCAGATAATATATCCGAAAATATAGCGATACAAGCTCTTAAATTCGGACCCAAGTTTCAGACCAATTTCTTCTCAAATGGGTTTTTGTTTTAGCTTCTGAAACTTCGTAGCGAAAATTCCACGATGACCTGTTTTAGATGAAATTCTAGAGCTTGCAAAAACTATAAATTCCTCAGATCATATCTCCAAAAATATAGCGAGACAAGCTCTGAAATTTTGACCCAAGGTTTAGCGAGATTTCATCTCAAATGGGTTTTCTTGTTAGCTTCTGAAACGTTGCAAAAAAAAAAAGTTATAGCGAAAATGCCACGATGACTTGTTTGGAGTAGCGAAAACCCTAGAATCCAAAGCTTTGATACCAAATGTTATGTAACCATCTCACAAAAAGATAGAAAAGATAGATGAACGCCTTAGAATTCAGCTTCTTCAAGGGAGCAACCTCCTTTACATTACACAAATGAACAATTCTTGGATGATACAAATGACAAGACCTCCTTTCTATATATAAGAGTCTAAGGGGTCATAATATAATCAAAGCCAACATAACAATAATAATGTAAAGGCACAATAATAACAATAGTGGGCTTTTATGGGGCACAATAATAACATTATGGGGACTACATAGGTACAATAATATAATAAGGGGGTTGTACTAATAACAATAAGGGGTTACACTAGTAGTATAGGGGCCTAACACTTTAAGTGCGACTTTTTGAAATATTTTCCAGTTTCTTTTCCGATCTAATTTGTGTCGAATCCGACAGGGATTCATTGAAATCACAAGTTTGATGGGTGAACTTTGCACAATATAGGTGCCGTAGAGGTTCTTCAGGGTACTAAATTCATATATCTTGTCAAAAAACCAATTTAATTAAATAATAATATTAATATATATATATATATATACTTACTTGAATCATTTATAATTATTTATGGATAATATATATTAAAAAAATAGTTTTCAGTATGATTTTGGTTTGTAGGTTATTAATTCGTTCCCCTAGGGACAAATGAGCTTTTAACTAATCAAATGTAATTTAAAGTCATATTTCAGGATTAAAAAGCCATAATCATAAACTTGCAGAAATTTTTCTGTAGCATTTAATTTTTATTTAAAAATAAAACACGATATTACATTATAATTATAGTTTATTCCATAAATACAGCTAATTTATAAATTTACAATCAAAATTTATTCAAAAATACACATTTACAAAACATTTATTCAAAAATACACATTTACAAAACATTAATAGTATTCAATTAATTATTTAAAAGGGATAGTTTATTTAATTTAACTTTTTAAAATATATATGGATAAAATTAAAATAATATTCTCTTATTAATAAAATTTAATTTGATATATTAAATGGAAGTATATATTAATTGTCACTAAATATTCTAGATTTTTATAAGTTTACCATTTCCATGATATATGAAGATTTATTTATAACTAATTTTTTTTTAATAATATCTTTAAATAAATATATATGTTTTACTTTATTATTTTTATGTGCAGTTTAAAGACTCGGTGGCTGCTACATCCATAGAAACTATCCGAATAGATCCACTCAAAGGGACCACTTCCAATTGTTTCACTTGTTAGAAATGTGTTGTCAATGATGGCAAAGGTGTTTAGGATGAAGATACCAACAAACACCAATGCAAGAAGAATGAAGAACAACTCAAAGAATGGTAAAGGAAAAGTTGGGGATGATGCAAATACTTTGTAGTCATTTCTATCCCATAATATCTCTTCAAACATAGCTAGGATCCCCATAGATGCATAGAGATCTGAAAGAGCTTTCCATTGGTATATGGAAGTTCAAAAATGGCCTCTTGGATCACAAGTTAGAGCCAGTCAAAGCAGGAACCCCCAAAGTTAGGATTGCAGAGCTATTATTAGTTTAAGCATATGTTGGAGAAAGCTATGAATGGCGACACAACCAAACATGACGGAGTTTTAGTGGAGGGACCCGAGAGGATAGACCTCAGAAGAAACAAAAGTAGTGTGCAGAGGTTTAAGCTGAGCATCCGATGTCTAGAGAGTTGGGAATTCAAGAGCCATGGACCCGGGATAGTAAGAGTCGGGGATCTGGTGGAATAGTTGACATACAACCCCGAAGAAAACTTCCCAAGAAGAAATAGGAAGTGCACGTGGGCATTAGAACTGGGAGTCTGAGGATTCAAGACTCGTGATAGTGGGGAAGTTGAGGTATAAAAGGCTTCAAGTTGGTGGTTTTATTAAAAAAATTAACAAAGGAAATTGTGGCCAAACCAAGGTCTAGGACCCTTTTCTCTCTCCTCACGAGAAGACATATGGCGCAAGGTGATTGGCTCATGGATGCACAGGTGGATGATGACATCAACATGATGTGGCAATACAGAATGGAGGACATGTGACAGATGGATTTTTTGCTTTTGGGTACACTAGACGACCAAATATAAGTGACACATGTCAGCACTCAGATGGTGCCACATAACGTTGGTGATGTCAGTGTGATGTAAATCAAAAGTTACTTCCCCAAAAAAATTTGTTAGTGCGTGAAAGAGTTATAACCAGGGAGCTGAGAGTTGGGATTCAGGAAAAAGGAACAACCCAGAAGAAACAAAAAAACTTATAAGAAAAACATCAGAGGAAAAGAAATGGCACACGAAAATCATTATCTGGGATGAAAAGATTGATACATGGAAAGTCTGCCATATTTGGTTGAATGAGTCGATAACTTATAATTTTTGGCGTTGTTAACCATATTTGGATGAATGAATCAAAAGCTTGTATTTGGCGGCTATGTGAAACATAACATCAGAGCGTAAAAGAAACAAGCGTGAATGAGTTGGAAGTGGTAGACTAGAAGAATAGACAATTAAGTCGCAGATTTGGCAGCTACATCAAACTTGGTGATCTGCTAGAAATAGAAGAACCTGAACTAAAAACTATAAAAATTCTAGAATCATAAATTTGCAGTGTGGATGGCGACAGAGGAAACATCGACCAATGTGCAGCAGAGGAACAAAACTCAGGATTGTAGTTGAGAAATTGGGGAAAATGCAACATTGTTAAGTGAGATGTGAGGAGAGCTCTATGTGAGTGTGCGTGATGTCGTGTGAGGCCAAGTGAGCCTATTCTGCAAGGAAAGGTTGAGAGTTCCTTAGTAGAAAAAAGAGACCCCGTGAGAGGTTGTGTTGTTGTATGGGAAGATGTCGAAGGTGCTTGTGCAGAGTAAGAAGGTTGAGTGAGCTTGTGCTGTGTGAAAGGGCGAGTGAGCCTATGGATAGAAGGGGTCAAGTGCTGAAGGCATGTTGTTGAGAGCATAAGGCTGAGAGCTAAATTTATGTTGTGAGAGCAAAGGGCCGAGAGCAGTGTGGTGTTGTGGTTTTGTGGTGTGAGAGGCTGAGAGAGCCCGAGAGAGCCTGAGGAATAGAAGGTTAAGAGCTAATTGTATGCTAATGAAGAGAAAAGAAAAAATTGTTGTGTGGGATGTGATGAGTGAATGTTGCTGAGCAGAACAATAGGCTGCAATAGAGTGAGCAGAGGACGGAGAACATAGCTAATATCAGGTAGTGTTGTCCCCAATTATAGTGAACATTAATTCCTGTGTGAGTGTGGGTTGGAGCCTACATACAGGAATTTAGTGCTTCCATCTCTAGTGGGTGCTTGAGAAGGCTTGGGGGTTGATTCCTCCTGCAATTTGGTGCTTGCATAAATCAAAGGCGCTGCAAGTTGGTTCTTACAACAAATATGTGAAGTTGGTGCTTCACGTGGTTCTTCTAGTAAGCTAGACAAGTGTCTACAAAAGGAGGGAGTTGGTGCTTCTTGTTAGTGGGTGCTAGCAAACAATCAAAGGGAGTTGGTGCTTCCTGTGAGTGGTGGCTCACAAACAAGATTGATGTAATAGAGTAGGGACTTTTATTTTACATCAATAACAATAACAAGCTTTGGTGGATTTTTTCCCAAAAGTGTTTCCACATAAAATCTCTATGTCTCATGTGTATGATGCTCATGGTGTGTGCTTGTATGTTGATTTCATATTGCTGCCACTTGATATGTTGTTGATGGTTATATGGATGGTTGTCAAGTTTAAATAAGAAATATAAATTGGCATAAAAAATATAATTAGTCTTAATACTGATTCACCCCCCTTCTCAGTATTAACATTGTTTCCAATAAGCATCCCCTTAGAATTTGGATCCAACTTAGGGGTGTTTAGCTACAAGAAAGATTGTGGTGTTGTTGGCCTATGGTTAGGTGGAGAGTTGAAGTCCCTCCTTTAGATACCAACCATTCAAAATTATTTAGATAAGTATAATGACATGCATTAATTAACTTGGGTAATGAAGGTGTCATATATGTTATTACATGTTTATGGTTCAACCTTACTCATGGAAGGTTATTTAATTTACTGTATGTCTATGGTGGAGAGATTGTCTTGTATGTCTTTATGGATATGATGAACACATGGTATTATATGAATGTTAATATTATCATGATCTGGAGAGTTGTTATATGATTATGTCTCGCCATATGAATTCTCTCTGTGATCCTATTAATACAAGTGTTTTTCACTTATCTAATATATTTTTGGATTGGGTGTCTCACAACTTTACTTGAGACTATATTGTGTGTTAAATAAAGACTCAAATAGAGCTAATAGCCACTTATTTCAAGAGAGATATAAGGATTCTCTCGTTGTGCACACATACATATTGTTTCATTGTTTTAAGTTTCATAGAATAAGCATGATCTATGGTTTTCATGTGAAATCTGGCCTTCATATCCATTTCTCTCTTTTTCTCGGGATTTGGTGTAAGTTAGACCTATTGATGCCATGAAATATCTTATACTCATGGCATAACATTTCTGGAAGCTCGACTCTCTAAACTGGGTTCTTGTCCCTAGAATTTGGTGTTATGGGAAAATGCTCATCCTTGAGGAATTTTGATTAAATTCCTTGAATTTCCCCTCCTTACAGGTTTGGGTAGAAATACAGGTCTCATATAGAGAAAAATGGTATTTTGGTGGACTATGCATCTAGGTTGAATAACTTTTTCTTTTTCATGAGTTAATCATGTATGGATGGGAGGATATCCAGTTTGATTCGTGGTTACATCCGGTATTCCAGACATCTAGCTATAGTCGAGACACGTACATATGAAAAGCCTTGGATAGGGTTGGTACTAGATCTCCATTGAATATGCACATGATATGGGTATTCGAGAGACCAAGGCATGTCGACAATGGAAAATAGTGTGCACCCAGATTTCCTTTTGAACTGGATATAATGTGCTCTTGTTGCATGATGTGAAAGGGAAGGACCTAGTGGGTCCCATGTCAAGCCCACGTGGTAGTGGCCACATGGATCCATGACACCGCTTATCGCCTCTTTAACTTTGTCTAACTTTGAGCATTGTGGTAGTGATTAACTTGAGTAGTATGACTAGGACATGGAGTTAGGCCCATTCTTAATGACTTGTAGGGTGACATGGAGGCCATGTGGGTGCCACATGACCTTACCACCTTCCAATGCCCGCTACTAGACGTTTAAGTGTGTAGCATGAGTGCAGTTCTAAAGGAGAGACCAAATCATCCATGATTTTGGTGTGGAATATTTCCATTTCCCACTTCCCATCACTCATCATTGTAATCTATATGCAGTGTAATATAGGGCAAGTAGTTGCAATGGGGTGGCAACATAAAATGTCATGAACTTTCTTATTGTTGGGACCATCAACTAATGGAATCTTCTGCCACTCATCGGATCACCGTTGGATATGAGCTTGGCCATATCAATGACCCTTATTCACTTTGGGGTCCCCTTTGTCTATTGGGAGTTAACAAGAGGGGCGACGGGGGGGGGGGGAGGTGGGGGGGGTTCGACATGGGGATACCCATCAAGGGTCCCACATTTGATAAGATTCCACCTCATGGTAGAATAATTGTGGAAGGGGTCGATTAATGGCCTAGATACACCTCAAGGCCCCCCTGGTCTACCGTGAGATAACAAGTTTGGGGGGGGGACTGGAAACTATTAGTTTAAACTCACTCTGTTATTTGAGAACCTAGAAATTGGCATAATGGGTAAATATCAAAAAGCACAATGGGGAAGGTCCAGGTGGGGCCTGCACTTGAGCTGACATGGAAATTACGCGTGGGTACCACATGGAGAGCCAATGCTAATGTAGCCTAATATGATTGGCTAAACTTCAACAGATCATAACATTCAATTCAGGAGTCAGTGATGCAAGAGCATCCGGACTTAGCCAGCAATGTGAAAGTTTGTTCACATGTTGTGGCTAAATAAGTTGAAATTCATTGACCTAATTGGTCAAAAGGAAGTTTTACTCAGAGGGTTTGATCTCTCAAAAAATGAATTGTATTTCATTATTGTAATAAGTTATAAATTGTCTTATTTTAGCCTTAAATATGAGTTGTTAGTATAGGTATGAGATAGCGCTAGAAATTAGAAGATTTGTTGTTAGATCGATTAAATTAGAGATTGATTTGTTAGATACAGTTAGAGTGATATTCGTTGGATAAAAAGAAGGAAACTGTAATGAGAGAGGATGATGGGTGGAGTGAGAGCAGAAAGATAGTGGGTGGATTGTATTTTTGAGACATAGGTCTTTATCTGTGTAATTAGGCCTAAGGCCGAGACTCTGTAATTTGTTTATTATGAATAAATCAGTGTTGTGGGAAAAATTATATAAAACATCCCGTGGAGGCCTCGAATTCTTGTTTTTCTCTGTATTCGGATGATATTGGTGTTGGCTCTATGTTTTTCATACTTTATAATAAAAATATTGTGTTAAAAGATCAGTCGACGAGTTCATTCCATCGTTTTGGTTCCGCAAGTGGAAAACCTAAAATACACTAAGTATCAGGCACAAAACGTGTTCGGATTTAGAATCTGGACTTCAAATAAGTTTTTAACACTATCGAGTCCATGGAACCCACATTGCATTGCTCCAATGTAAAAGAATTGACTTATTGCATCGCCGAATTCTGAAATTGCGACATAACCAGATCTGAAATGTTATAGAGACAGGTTGATAGTCTATCGGGTCTGCAAGCGATATTGCATGACCGCTTTAAATCGCAAGGTGTCTGGAAGTTGGACTTTGTGACTTGCGATCAGGCGATCAAACCTCAGCGGTTGGATCGTGATCAATTGCGGTCGTTGGATCATTGGACAAACCCACTACAGTGGATGGTTATTGGGTGCATGGAAAGCCATAAGAGGTTTTAAGTGGTCCGGTCCCGATTCCATTGAGGATATGCCACGTAGCAAGGTGGAATAGAATGAAACCATATATCGGGTGGTTAAACCCCTATATATTGAACCACCCGAAACCTTGGACAACCGTCAGATCTCGCAGCTCCAGATTGACGACCATCAATGCTCGGTGCGTTGACTTCCCCATACGATAAGCACACTAATAAACAAAAGGTAAATATCAATTCTTTTAGTGGGTTTTCGATGTATTTCAGTTAAAAGGAAAAGCAATCAGATATAGTTAAAAAGGGTGATCCACGGGGTGTTTTGGGGTTTTTTTTGGAAATTTTTCCTCCGGCTACATCATTTGTGGTATCAGAGCAGAAGAGAGGGTTGTTTGCAGCGAAAATTCCGCCAAGGAGAGGAGCTGGAATTGGTCGAGGAAGACCAGAAGCGAATGCAATTCTATTGGAAGAGGTACAGAGTCTGCGTGTGTGAATGGAGACAATTGAGACAGCCCAAAGAAGAGCACCTGATGAGGGAGATGAGAGCACTTCAGAAGAATCTGCTAAGGAGGAGGTAGACGAAGATAATGAAACTACCAAAGTCATCAAGGTGCTGGTGAAAGTAGGAGGAAAACCTAAGGTGGAAATCCCTATGTATGAAGGGAGTCTGAACGTAGAGGAGCTAATGGATTAGATACGATCCTTAGAAAAGTACTTTGACTATGAAGAGGTTGAGGAGAAGAAGATGGTGAAGTTTGCAGTTACCAGATTGAGGGTCATGTAACTATCTGGTGGGACAAGGTATAGACATCAAGAATGAGGAAAGGGAAGTCCAAGATCAAGCAATGCGATAAAATGGTAAGTAAAATGAAAGCCAAGTTTTTGCCTAAAGACTATTATTTGAATATTTTTAAACAACTGCAAAATTTAAGGCAAAAAGGAATGTCTGTTAAGGAATATACCGAAGAATTTTATAGATTGAGTATTAGGGCAGGACATGTAGAGGATGATATGGAAAAGGTAGCTAGATATATAAATGGCTTAAGGTATGATATACAAGATGAGATTAGCTTATTAAGTCTGAAAACTATTGAGGATGCCTATCAAGCAAGTTTGAAGGCAGAAGATAAAATATTGAGGAAACAGAGTCAAAGGAATATAGGAAAAATCTCAGCAAGAGGTAGAGGAGCTACCAGATCAAGGGGACAACAACATCAACATGAAGCAGGAAGCTCAAGTAGCAGACCACCACAGAGGGGAGAATCCAGCAGAGGAAGATTTGCGCCTAGAGGAAGAGGGAGAGGAAGAGATGCTCGGTGTTATGCATGTGGAGAATGGGGACATATGTCATGGGACTGTCCTCATAATAAACCAGCGAGTCAGAGGAGTGAAAATGTGGCTGAGGAAAAGCCAGAACCACCTCGACTTATGGAAAAGGAAGAGCCCCCTGAAGAAGGTGAATCATTGTTATTAAGAAGAACTTTGCTTAGAGCAGAGAAGGAGACTGGAGAACCTGCATAAAGGAAGAATTTGTTTAGAACTACCTGTAAATCAAAAGGTAGGTGTTGCTAAGTAATAATTGATAGTGGAAGCACTGAAAATCTTATTTCTACAAAGATGGTGGACAAGCTCGGGCTAGCAAAGACCATGCACCCTACTCCTTATAAAGTGTCATGGTTACAAAAGGGACATTAGATTATTGTGACTGAATAGTGCAAGGTGGAGATACAAATTGGTATGTATAAAGATGTGATATTATGTGATGTAATGCCCATGGATGTATGCCATGTATTGTTGGTAAGATCGTGGCAATTTGATTGAAAATATATTCATGATGGAAGGAGAAACACTTATACTCTGGAGAAAGATGGAACTAAACACACATTGTTGCCATTGAAGGACGATGCTGACAAAGGAACACTTGGAAGTAGTGTTATGCTGATAAGCGGAAAGGAGTTGTTGTAGGAAGTAGTGAAGAATCAGGAGTTACATTTTGCTATTGTGGGAAGACCAAAGGTAATTTTGACTTCCACAAACTTGGATGATTTGCCTGAAGAAGTTAAAGTTCTGTTAGATGATTTTGTTGATATTATTGCGGATGAGTTGTCGAATGCATTACCACGGATTAGGAGTATTAGTCATCGTATTGATCTAATACCAGGAGCAAGCTTGCTAAATAAATAAGCATATAGATTAACTCCTCAAGAGAACGCAGAAGTTGGAAGGCAAGTGCAGGAGCTGATGGATAAGGGGCTGATCAGAGAAAGTCTTAGTCCATGTGTTGTACCAACAGTACTCAGTC
This sequence comes from Pinus tabuliformis, assembly GCA_031772625.1. Classification (NCBI taxonomy): domain Eukaryota; kingdom Viridiplantae; phylum Streptophyta; class Pinopsida; order Pinales; family Pinaceae; genus Pinus; species Pinus tabuliformis. The sequence goes on along the minus strand of CM062811.1, from coordinate 938,054,632 downwards.
CAAAGAAAGGAGGAGAATGGCGTATGTGCACAGATTCCAGAGCTATCAACAAGATCACAATCAGGTACAGATTTCCTTTGCCACGCATGGATGATTTAATGGACTGTCTGAGTGGATCAAAATACTTTACTAAAATAGATTTGAAGAGTGGATATCATCAAATAAGAATTCGAGAAGGTGATGAATGGAAAACTGCATTCAAAACAAATAGTGGGTTGTATGAGTGGTTAGTGATGCCTTTTGGACTCACTAATGCACCTAGCACATTCATGAGGTTAATGAATGAAGTCTTGAAGGAGTATGCAGGTAAATTTGTTATTGTTTATCTTGATGATATTCTGGTTTTTAGTAAAAGTAAAGAGGAGCATTTAGAGCATCTTAAGTTGGTCCTAAGAACTCTGCAAAAAGAGAAACTACTAATAAATATGAAGAAATGTAGTTTCATGAAGGAAGAACTGGTTTACTTGGGATTTGTAGTTTCTAAAGAAGGCTTGAAGATGGATCTAGAGAAATTCCAAGCAATATGGAACTGGCCTACTCCCATAAGTATATTTGAGGTAAGAAGCTTCCATGGTCTTGCAAGTTTTTACAGAAAGTTTATCAAAGGTTTTAGTCAGATTTGTGCACCAATCCTCGAGAAAATTAAGGAGATAAATCATCCATTTAAGTGGACAGAAGCAGCAGATAAAAATTTTAATTTGTTGAAGAAGAAAATCACAGAGGAGCCAATTTCAGCTTTGCCTGATTTTGAGAAAGTCTTTCAAGTAGAAACAGATGCTAGTGGAGTTGCAATTGGCACAATTCTAAGTCAGGAGCAAAGGCCGATAGCATATTTCAGTGAGAAATTGAATGATGCGAAGAAGAAATATTCTTCTTATGATAAAGAGTTTTATGCTATTGTGCAAGCTTTGAAAAAGTGGAGACATTATTTGCTGCCAAAAGAATTCATATTATATTCAGACAATCATGCCTTATAGTTTATCAATAACCAGCCAAAGCTAAATCAAAAACATGCCAAGTGGGTAGAATTTCTGCAAAGTTTTACTTTTGTAATAAAGCATAAGAGTGGTAAGTCAAATAAAGTAGCAAATGCATTGAGCAGGGTAAGTTTTATTATGCAAGAATTCAAAGTGGGTGTTGTAGGATTTGAGGAAATGATTGAAATGTACAAGGATGATGAAGATTTCAGAGATATCTACACAACAGTTCAGAATCCAATGAGCCATAACAGAAGTCAGTGGTTGGACTACCTCATTCAAGGAGGCATATTATTTAAAAGCAACAAGTTGTGTATTCCCAAGTGTTCCATGAGGGAAAACATAATAAAGGAGAAACATAGTGGAGGATTATCTGGTCATTTTGGATAAGATAAAACCTTCGCTTAGGTGAATGCTTTTTATTATTGGCCAAAAATGAAAACTGATGTTAAGAAGTTTGTTGAGAAATGCAGGATATGTCAACATGAAAAAGGAAGGAGTCAGAATGCAGGACTGTATCAGCCATTTCCAATACCAGATCGACCGTGGGATGCAGTTAGCATGGATTTTGTTATGGGATTACCAAAAACCCAAAGAGGGAATGATTCCATTTATGTTGTAGTAGATAGATTTTCTAAAATGGCACATTTCATTGCATGTAGGAAAACTAGTGATGCAACACACATAGCTAATTTATTCTTTTCAGAGATTGTAAGATTACATGGGTTACCTGTAAGTATTGTATCTGATCGAGATACCAAGTTTGTAGGGCATTTCTAGAGGACTCTTTGGAAGAAACTGGGAGCTAACCTTAGTTTTAGTTCAACATACCATCCTCAAATAGATGGACAGATTGAAGTAGTGAACAAGAGCTTGGGGAATATATTAAGAAGTTTAGTATATCAAAATCCGAAACAGTGGGATTTAGCACTAGCTCAAGCTGAGTTTGCTTACAATGATACTCCAAACCAAAGCACTGGAATGAGTCCATTTCAGATTGTCTTTGGAATGCATCCAAGAGGTGTGTATGAGCTCAGGAATTTGGGAAAACAGGAAACCAGGAGTGAAAAAGCTGAAGAATTTGCAGAATAGATGCATAGATTACAGGAAGAAGTCAAAGGCAAATTGCAGGAAAGCAACAACAAATATAAATAGAGGGTAGATCTAAAAAGAAGAGAGAAATAATTCCAAGTGGGAGACTTAGTAATGGTGCATTTGAGGAAAGAGAGATTTCCTACTAAAACTTACAACAAACTGAAAATGAAAAATATAGGACCTTGCAAAATTGTGAGAAAATTTTCAGTGAATGTATATGAGATTGAGTTGACAGAAGGGATTGGAATATCCCCCATTTTTAATGTTGCAGATTTGTATCCATACAAAGAGGCAGAGATAGAGTTGCAGGAGGAAACTACAGGGGATGAAGTTCAAACTATGAACTGGGAAGAACAAATGCCAAAGAAAACAAAGAAGTGGAAGATGTTTTGGAGAAGAGAGTATCCAAAAGAACCAGAGGATAGACTTATTTCCAATATCTAGTCAAATGAAAAGGAAAACCAGTGGAGGATGCTAGTTGGTTGACAGCAGCAGAACTACATAAGTATGGAGTAAGTCCTGAAAGTTTGGAGGATGATTCTTTTCTTCCCTGAGAGTCTGATGCAGGCGCATCCGAACTTAGCCAGCAATGTGAAAGTTTGTTCACATGTTGTGGCTAAACAAGTTGAAATTCATTGACCTGATTAGTCAAAAGGCAGTTTTTACTGAGAGGGTTTGATCTCTCAAAAAATGAATTGTATTTCATTATTGTAATAAGTTAGAAATTGTCTTATTTTAGCCTTAAAGATGAGTTGTTAGTATAGGTGTGAGATAGAGCTAGAAATTAGAAGATTTGTTGTTAAATCGATTAAATTAGAGATTGATTTGTTAGATACAGTTAGAGTGATATTCATTGGATAAAAAGAAGAAAAATGTAATGAGAGAGGATGATGGGTGGAGCGAGAGCAGAGAGATAGTGGGTGGATTGTATTTTTGAGACAGAGGTCTTTATCTGTGTAATCAGGCCTAAGGCCGAGACTCTGTAATTTGTTTATTATGAATAAATCAGTGTTGTGGGCATAATTATATAAAACAACCTGTGGAGGCCTCGAATGCTTTTTTTTCTCTGTATTCGGATGATATTGGTGTTGGCTCTGTGTTTTTCATACTTTATAATAGAAATATTGTGTTAAAAGATCAGTCGGCGAGTTCATTCCATTGTTTTGGTTCTGCAAGAGGAAAACCCAAAATACACTAAGTATCGAGCGCAAAAGCATTTGGATTTAGAATTCGGACTTCAAATATTATAGGCAGAAGTTTTTAACGCTATTGGGTCCGTGGAACCCACATCGCATCACTCCAGTGTAAAAGAGTTGACTTGTTGCATCACCGAATTCCGAAATCGTGACATAACCGGATCCAAAATGTTATAGAGACGGGTTGATAGTCTATCGGGTCCACAAGCGATATCGCATTGCCGCTTTAAAGCGCAAGGTGTCTGGCAGTTGGACTTTGCGACTTGCAATCGAGCGATTAAACCTCAGTCGTTGGATCGCGATCAAGCGCGATTGTTGGATCGCTGGACAAACCCACTACAGTGGATGGTTATCAGGCGCATGGAAAGCCATAAGTGGTTTGAAGTGGTTCGGTCCCGATTCCATTGAGGAGATGCCACGTAGCAAGGCGAAATAGAATGAAACCATATATCGGGTGGTTAAACCCCGATATATTGAACCACCCGAAACCTTAGACAACCGTCAAATCTCGCGGCTCTAGATCGACGACCATCAGCGCTCGGTGCGTTAACTTCCACGTACGATAAGCGCGCCAATAAACAAAAGGCAAATATCAATGCTTTTAGTGGGTTTTCAATGTATTTCAGTTAAAAGGGAAAACAGTCAGATATGGTTAAAAAGGGTGATTTGCGGGGTGTTTTAGGGTTTTTTTTGGGAATTTTTCTTCCAGCTGCATCAGTCAGGTTGAGATAAAATTTATACCACTGAAAAGCTCTTGACAAGTTGAACGTGATGGCGGTATCAGAAATTAATTTTGCAAATTTTGAAAACAAGGATTTTGTAACTTTGTCTTCCTAACAGGCCTTGGAGGTCAGGTTAATTCAATAAGTAACACTTCTCGTAGCTCGAGATAGTTCAAGGTGGTGGAGGGAGTGTTTCAAAAACAAATAAACCAATATCAATTAAAGAACTATGATTACCTTGATGCGAATGGTATTCTTGGAGGAATTGATCATTTTGAAGGAATCAGTTTGCTTTGGTTGCTTGCTTGAGGAATTTCATAATTTTGTTGCTTTCTTATTCCATCACTACTTGCGGGGTTGATCGAATTTTGTTTTAATTAATCCTCAATTTCATTCTTGTTGTTTATGTGGTTGATTTGACCAATATTTTGTTTATCTTTGTCTTTGTTTTCCACTCTATTTAACCGATTGTTGGTTCCTTTAAGAACACTGGCATAGCTCTTAGGTTCTTCTATCTTTGATGTGTTTGCACTTGATTCTCCCTTAACAAATTCATGATAATTGATTGATGTTTTAATAAAATATGCTCTTTGGCTATTAAATATATTATCCAAGATTTCAAAACTCCTTCCAAAATTTCACTGATCATTTTCCTTTTCAATATAATTTCTCAAGGAAACAATATTAGCTTCTAATTTCTCACGATGTCCTTCCCTTTCTCCCAAATGGCTTGTTAACACTTCGTTCATTTTCCTTTCTTATTCTAATTGAGTTTTAAGGACAAAAACATTTATTTGTTTCATAAATATCATGATCCTTATCTTCATAATCTTACAATAATTTCTTCTGAATTTTGTTTATTATTATGAATCTCTCTATCTCTTCTAGAGAAGCGGAGAATTCACCTTGAACGTCTTTGTTACTTCCAATTTATTATTTTGTGTTTATCTTGTCTTCCTATTTATATTTGTTTTTTTAATTAATAGTTTGATAATTTAGGACAAGAAAATCATATTCATCATCATTTCCTTCATATTTTTCATATGGAAATATAAAAGTAAAATGACCTTCATTACCACAACTCAAACAAAGTGGAAGATTACCTTTTCCTTTGTTGGTTCCTTATGAGATATATTGCACTGCATTTGATTTCTCTTTTTGATTTCCCAAGGCCATGAGTAGGCATTCCTCTTGATAATCATCATATGCATCATCATCACTATCTTCTGATGAGCTATTATCTTCCTTGGAATAGAATCTTCTCTTCTTAAGAGATCTTCCCTTCTTATTTTTAGGAAAATTTCTTCCATTTCTATGTTATTTTTCATCATCACTATTTTTTGATCTCCCATATGGACATTTTCAAGCATATTTACCTATTCTACTGCACTTAAAACATTTTAATGGTAGCTTACCTTTATATTTTCCAAAACCTATTATCAAATTTCTCACTAACTGAGTTTTTTCTTTATCTAATTTAGGATTGGAGTGATCATGGTCCTTGTGTCCTTTTGTTTTCTTTAATTCTTTCAAGGTTTCTTCCTTTAATCCGGACTTATATTTTCCTATTCTTATTTCATATGTAATGAGTATTACATGTAGTTCATCCATCTTCAATTTTTTGAGATCTTTAATTTCTTTAATTCTTGAAAAACCTCAATGGAAGAGATATCAATACTTTCTAAGTAATTTTTTATTCTTCAATATTTTCACCCAATCCTTTAATAGTGTTCACAACTTCATCTACTTGAAGGAAAAAATATGCAATGTCTTCTTCTTCATTCATATTTAAACTTTCAAATTGTATTCTATGAGTTTGAAGTTTATCCCTTTTTACCTTTTCATCTCCTTCATAGATGCTTTGAAGCTTATCCCAAATTTATTTGGCAAAGTCACAATGCATTACCTTGACAAATTTATAATTAGCAGGACCACTTAAGATTGCATTTGTTGCTTTGGAATTATTTACATAAACATTTTTCTCATCTTCATTTTTCAGAGGAATTGTTGGAACTTTATAGCCTTCTACCACATAATGTCATACATCAAAACCAACATACATGATATGTGCTCTCATCCTTATCTTCCAAAAAGTGTAATTTGTTCCATAAAAGGTAGGTCCTCTATTATCCTTATTAGTTATAAGATTTACCTTTCAATGGTTAAACTACTTCTAAAGGAGCCTACTCTTATACCAATTATTGGATTCCATAACTATTATACTGTGTTGTCTCCTAGATTGTCTCTAGTGACAAGAAACAACCCAAAAGACATCCAATGAAGATCTAACGATCCTCGTGCTCTAAGTTGGATATCGACCCTCTCCAACCACAGGGGGTCTTCCCTATGTTTGATGTTTTCTATGAAGGAATAAAAATACTACAATAATAATATGCTATGATTAATGATAGGTAGGATTATAAATGAGAGAATGTTTCAACAAAATATAGGTGGTAAGGCTTATAATATGTGAAAATTGTTAAATAAATAAATCATTAATGACTGAAATGTAAATTCCAAATATGCATCGTGATCCATACATAATAAAAGTTAGAACATGCTAGTTTATATATATATATCTAATTGAAATGTGCAGTAAAATTATATGATATCATGTCCCTATATCATTTCAATCTACAACAAATAAATCAAAATTTTGACTTAAATCTTTCTAAATATTGTATATTTAAGAAATATTAAATCAAATAAATGTATGAAGGATTAACAATGTGATCATATCACATCATCATTAATCGTACATGTATGTGAGTAAAAGAACATAAAGTAAATAACAATAAAGTAAGATAAATAAGAAAAATAAAATGTATTGGTATTTAAATGATATGTGTCAAGAAATCATAGATATCATGTATGAATATAATTCCCACCTACAACATGTTACTCAAATTATGATTTAAACCCTCTAAATAGTATATCTTTAAGAAGCATTAAATTAAATGTGTATGATCATGTCAAATCAATAAGCATCCACTTTTACTAATAAATACAATTATAAAGTAAACAAGAACACACAAAAGAGAACACAATCAATCATACTACAATATATTAAAATCTCACAATCATAATGAAGAAAGCCACTACAACATGTACATTATGCCTTTAAAGCAATAAAGTTTCACGTCCAAAGCCTACCATCCCATGATATAATGATTTTTTATAGCCTTTTTATCTTTATAGGAGTTGGTTACTATTTTGTTTCGAAACCTCCTATAGAAACCATAAGATAAATATGAATTACATTAATTATTTCTCCTTAAATCCACATAATTAAACAAAATGCATTATCCCTTTGTTGAATTATCTATGCTCAAATCGTTAATCTCTTTCGAATTTATTTTCTTGCATCATAAAATAAAAAGTAGAGCTACTTTTTAAATGCTCATTAAAAATGAAATGAATAAATTATTTTTTCTTACCTCGTCAATATCTCCCCAAAATATACCCATTTACATACTTGATACCTTATATACAATAATTTGATTTTTATCTCTAGTAAATATTAGTTAAAATTTTCAAATTGCAACCTTAAAATATGAAATGTATTTCACATGAACAAGCCAAAAAACATTGTTAAAATAAACTTATGGAAAAATAAATTTACAATAAAAAATTTAAACTTATAAAATTTATTCACATAGATTTAATAAAGAAGCAAATCAATTGGTTAATGAAGGCACTGGAATTAATTTTGGGTTTATTACGAATCATTTAAGCAATGTTGTTCAGGTGACTAACTCCCAACCATGTTCACAATTACCTTTTTAATTTTCTATCTTCTAAATAAACCTGCCAATTGTTTGGGTCTTTACTTTGAATAATATAAATATAGATTTAATAATATGTTTTTTGAGCTTTATAAATTACACAATTTTTAATAAACAAATGTTATGCCCATCAGATGACGAGGAGAGAGAAAAAATGCTCGAGAGTTTGGATCCGATGGTGTAAGGACCTGCGGTTCCTAGGCACGCTCACCCAATGTGCGACCAAGTTTGGCGATGAATGAAGATTGGAGGAAAAGTGCGAAGTGCGAGTCCTTGACAAGTGCGCGAAGGATATGTTATAATAACGCATGAAGGAGGATGAGCGAAGTGTTTATAGGCGTGGGGAGCGAAGGCTCAACCCACGGGCCGACCTCATGTATTATAGTGGAAATGCGTTGAAGTGTTGGCCGACCAACACAAAGGCAAGAGACCAAACGATATGTGAGGGCGTTGGCAAGTCGGCTTGGGCAGCCAAGACTTGCCCAACGCACCATATATAAAACATGCGATGAAGTTTCATTTGGACAGCAAGAAGTCGCTCAAGTCTTCTATGAAGAGGTGCAAAGTAAAGGGCCGCAACAAGAAGAGAAAGGCGCAGGTCGTATGCGCCCAACTCTTGGGCAGCGCGTTTAGGCAACACGAGTCTTGAACGAAGGCGAGAGGCGCCGGTGCACGGGTGAAGGCACCGGGCGCCCGCAGTTGGCATGGGTTCTTGGGTAGCTTGAGTGAGTGCCCGCCCATCATGTGAAGACGAACGCAGGTGGAAGATAGGGGACTTGGGTGAGGTCGCCCACCCACCGTACGGAGGTAAACGAAGTGTGACTCGGGTGAGGTCGCTCGCCCATCGTGCGAAGGTTTGGTTGTGAAGTTTGGTTGGAAACTCGTGTGAGGGCGCGCCCGCCCGAATTGGGCAAAGAATCTTGGTTATCACATGGAGGTGTGAGAATTTGTAATTTTGTCTAAGTATGAAACTTGGTGTTTCCCAAGTATACTTGTAAGCTTTGTAACGTTGAAGTTGTATAATAATATATATTCGGGCAGACTCATTGTTCAGGGAGTTGCCTCTCCCTTTATACTATGCAATTGTGTTCATCGTTTATAATTGCTGATGATAATGAATGTGTATGGGTGTTCATGGTATAAAGGAAACATAATAATTACTTGGTTGAGAAACACAAACTAAGTAGGACAAGTGGTTAGGTGTAGTCCATGAACATAAGTATTGGTGAAAAGAAAGTGTTCGGTGGTGCCGCACCTCGCCAAGAGCGGTTGAAAGACTACCACCAGCCTGGGGGTGTGACAGGTGGTATCAGAGCTAGCAGTTGATTCGGGTATTAAAGGTTGAAGTTGATACACACCTACACTAAAGTGCAGGTGGTATCATAGCAAGGTTGCTCGTGACGAAGTGACAGGTGAAGAGCTTGACAAGTGGTATTTAGGGTTGAAGAAGCTTGGAAGCTGGTGACAGTGAAGCAGGTACTTGCAGGTGAAGGGAGCTATTTCACATACAAGCAGAACAAGGGTTGGTTCAGGTTGCAGGCAACTTGGTGAAGCTGTTGGATTGTCAATACTCGATCACAAAGAAGGAAGAAGGAAGCAGAAATGGTAGGTGAATCTCGTGTTGGATCGAGTGAATCTAGCCACATTGCGACCAAGGCTTGGATAAACAAGATACTAGACAGAATGGAGGCATTGGAATCTCACTGGACTACAAAGATGGATCTAGTCGTGAAAGAGCTAGAGGATCATGTGCAGTTGAGGGAAGAGTTCGATGAACTGCGGACTCGGCATGAGTACACTGATCTTAAGTGTACACAACTTGAGAATGAAGTCAGGGAGATTGCAGAAGCAAGGGACAAGGGTTTGGCAGAGATCGTGAGCTTGCAGAAATCTCTTGATGGTGCAAATGATGAGATCGCGGTGTTGAAGAAGGCCGTGAGACATAACTCAGGTGGAGGAGTGTCTCATGTGAAAGTTAAGGAACTAGAATCTTATGATGGTACAAGAAGCGCAAAGACTCTTGGTAACTTTCTCTGGGATATGGAGCAATACTTGGAACACTTGGGTCTATCTAATGATGAGACAAAGGTGAAAGTGGCTGCTCAATTCCTGACAAAAGATGCTAAGATGTGGTGGAGAAGACGGATGGATCAGATTTCCAATGGCAGTGCTGATGACATTACTTCTTGGGATGATATGAAGAAAGCTTTGCAGGCTCATTTCAGTCCTCAGGATGAAACATGGGAAGCAAGGATGAAGATTAAGTTCATAAAGCAGACAGGGAACCTACAGACATATCAGCGGGAGTTTGAAAGTGCGGTTCTAGAACTTCCTGACATGGAGAAGAGGGACAAGGTGTTCAACTTCATGATTGGGTTGAAACCTTGGGCATGCAATGAAGTGAAGAGGCAGAAGATTAAAACACTTGAAGAAGCTTTTGCTATTGTGGACAGGTTGGTGGAGCATTATGATGAGACTTTTGATGAGAGGAAGAAGAAGTTCAATAAGCCGAAAGAGAAGAAGAAAGATGAAGCTTCGAAGTCAGATGAGAAGACGAAGAAGCCATTGAAGTGTTGGATTTGTGCTGAACGACATACGGTGAAGAATTTCCCTTCTAGACTGAAAGTGGCTGCTGTTGCACAATCTAATGCGAAGAAAGAAGAACCTTCTGTGGGGATGATGCAGATTCTTGGTGTTGCTGCTACTACAGAAGTGGTCTCTCGAAGAGATCCTGAAAGGAATAGTTTGGAGTATGTTCGGATGAAGATTGGGAGTGCTGATATACTCACTATGGTGGATAGTGGGGCTACTCACAACTTCATGAGTGAAGATACTGCGAGAAGGATTGGGCTGAAGTTTGTACCAGTGAAGGCACAAATGAAGACAGTGAATTCTCCTCCTGATTTTGTTCTTGGTGTAGCTAAAAGAGTGGACACAACACTAGGTGAGTGGACTAAGAAAGTCGACTTCACTATAGTACGGATTGGTGACTATGAAGTTGTGCTGGGGATGGAATTCTTGAAACAATTTGATGCTATGATTGTTCCACATTTCAAGAAGCTGTACATTTACGATGGAAGGGAAGATGTACCCATTGGTGTTCCAACCATTGGTGTGACAAGGCCTGATTGTAAACTAGTAGTGATGCAAATGGAGGATGAGAAGCGCATGGAAGACATGAGTAAGCGGTTGTCTACTGTTGAGGCAAAGCTTACCAAATATTCATTGGTCATCAATGCACTGTCCGACAGTATCTTAGATTTGTCAAGAAGGCTAGAAGCAGTTGAGGATGATGAGATGAGGAGGCTTATGTGAGGCAGAATGTCCGAAAGGAGGTTGGGGTCACTTATCTACAAAGGATGGAGATAGAGAATCCTGACAGATGGATTGAGATTATTAGTGAGGGTGAGCCTTTAGGCTCTACTCCCTCCACATCTTCTTAGATGACATAGAAGATGGGGCTCATTGCTAGCTGCTCATGGCAGTGAGTCCTTAAAATAGGTTGAGCAGGTATGATAGATGGTGCAGGGATGGTTTGGCATAAAGCATCATGACATGTTACAGATGGGATGGAGTTTCCATGGACCTAAGCATGGGTGAGATTCTTGGTGATTCCAGGATTCGACAGAATCCGAGATAGACTGGTGAAGGCATAAGGATGTTCACTCTCATGGCTTGAATGTGATAGTTGGATTAGCTACCCAACTAGTTCAAACATGGGGTCCAGAAGTGCACAAAGAGGTGTTGGCATCAGGCAGGTAAGGAGGACAGTTCACAGGATGGGACGACACATGATGGAGATGGAAGTTGTACATATGTTACAGGAATGTTTGCAGTATGTGGAGGAGTTGATATCATGGACTAAGGATGAGACAACTATTGATGATGATCTTGGTGGATGGCTACCAGGATGGGATGTTGTCGAGGATGACAACGATTTCAGGTGGAGGAGGATGTAAGGACCTGCGGTTCCTAGGCACGCCCACCCGATGTGCGACCAAGTTCGGTGATGAACGAAGGTTGGAGGAAAAGTGCGAAGTGCGAGTCCTTGACAAGTGCACAAAGGATATGTTATAATAACACATGAAGGAGGATGAGCGAAGTGTTTATAGGTGTGGAGAGCGAAGGCTCAACCCACGGGCCGACCTCATGTATTGTAGTGGAAATGCGTTGAAGTGTTGGCCGACCAACACAAAGGCAAGAGACCAAACGATATGTGAGGGCGTTGGCAAGTCGGCTTGGGCAGCCAAGACTTGCCCAACGCATCATATATAAAACATGCGATGAAGTTTCATTTGGACAGCAAGAAGTCGCTCAAGTCTTCTACGAAGAGGTGCGAAGTAAAGGGCCGAAACAAGAAGAGAAAGGCGTAGGTCGTATGCACCCAACTCTTGGGCAGTTCGTTTAGGCAACACGAGTCTTGAACGAAGGTGAGAGGCGTCAGTGCACTGGTGAAGGTGCCGGGCGCTCGTGGTTGGCATGGGTTCTTGGGTAGCTCGGGTAAGCGCCCGCCCGTTGTGTGAAGACAAACGCGGAGGTGGAAGATAGGGGACTCGGGTGAGGTCACCTACACACCGTGTGGAGGTAAATGAAGGGTGACTCAAGTGAGGTCGCTCGCCCGTCATGCGAAGGTTCAGTTGTGAAGTTTGGTTGGCAGCGTGTGTGAGGGCGCGCTCACTGGACTTGGGCAAAGAATCTTGGTTATCACACAGAGGTGTGAGAAGTTGTAATTTTGGCTAAGTATGAAACTTGGTGTTTCCCAAGTATACTTGTAAGCTTTGTAACGTTGAAGTTGTATAATAATATATATTCGGGCAAACTCATTGTTCAGGGAGTTGCCCCTCCCTTTATACTGTGCAATCTTCGTTTATAATTATTGATGATAATGAATGTGTATGGGTGTTCATGAGAAACACAAACTAAGTAGGACAAGTGGTTAGGCGTAGTCCATGAACATAAGTATTGGTGAAAAGAAAGTGTTCGGTGGTGCCGCACCTCGCCAAGAGAAATTGAAAGACTACCTCCGGCCTGGGGGCATGACAAATGGGATCCAAAGGTTGACATCATCTTTAACGGACAACTCTCGTTTATATTGGACGTGAAACTACTATTGAGTTATCCTAGTGTTGTGGTCCCATGGATTTCACACGCTTGGAGTGGACTCTTATGTGAATCAAATACCTTATGAGGTGGAGTTTTGGGCATATTTATTAAATAATATATTTATAAAATTGTAATAAAACACTTTTTAACATTAGCTTTATTTTTAATTAAGTGCGATTCATGCATTTTGCAAAGTAGGGTTTTAAAATATTTTTACTTTTAATTCATTTTAATCCAATTTTAGTTTCTAGTCACTGATTAATTTCCATGCTATTCATTATTCATTTAGATAACTTAATAAATCTCCAATCAGTTCCCCTAAATTATATATAAAAAATGAGGATTGGTTACATAAAATTTATATGATAATTTTAACATAAAATAAAACAAATTTATTTCATTACCTCATTCTCTTACGTGGCTACATAGTCATTTTCTTGAAATACCTTTCAAAGAGAAATTTCTAGGTAAATAATACTCTTTATGAATTCATGTTTATGTTAAATTTGTATCTTAAATTAAGTTATATATGTTAATATCCTGGAAAAGTAGAGAACCCCAGTAAAAATCAAAATAGGTTTTGTGTTTTCCTTTGATATATAAGTCATTTTCCAATTTTATCAGTCAAACAAAAAGAGAGAAAAGTTAGGAGGATAAAGAGGGATAATTAAGTTTAGTATTTGGTGGAGAGCCAAGAGGGAGTGAAATGTGATTTTGGAGTCTGACATATCCAAGGGTTGAAAATTAATGAGATTAACGACAATAAAACATATCGGTTAGAGAGATGTATGTGTATTAATTCTTGTTTTGAATCCTAAGAGTATTTCCCACATGTAAATGTCTTAAAATAAGGAAAAAATCATATCCCTAGCTAAAGTGATTATAAAAATAATTTTATTTTAAATTATAATTCACTTTGAGGAATCTTTAAGAATTTAACCCCATGTATTTTCTTTCTATCCCAAACACCTTATTATTTGTTTTATGGATCATGTTATTTTATTTATTTAACTTAGAATAACAATAATGTTATTTAGGATTATATATATCTATATCTATATAATGTATAATAAGTTAAGGGTAGATATTATTATGACTAAGCACACTTTGTGGGGGGAGAATGATTTTAATTAAACTTCAAGAATTAAAGTATAATTTATGTGTAATGGGTAAGTTAGAATATAAAAAATTAGTTTCAAGAGACAAAACAAAGCTAGCAGTAACATGACAAAGGTTCATGTGAGGTAGAATTTATATAGGTAGCCCAATTTTAAAGAGGATGAAATTGGGCTACATCATACTAGCGGGGAATGAATCGGTATAATGACAACTTTTACTTATTTAATGTATTAAAACATCATAAACTGATAAGTAACACGAGATATACATGGAAAACCTTACCAGAGAAAACCACAAAACTTCTTTATGTGAAATATATTGTAAGCACCAACTTACTATTACATGAATTTGTAGGCAAGAGCCTATAGGAGACACCAATCCCCTTTATTTATTTGTAGGAACAAACCTATAGGAGACATCAATCCCCTCTATTTATTTGTAGTCACCAACCTACATTAGACATCAATCCTCTTTGCTTCATTGTAGGCACCAAACAACATGAGACACCAACCCCTCTGCTTCTTTGTAGGCACCAACCTACAAGAGACACCAATCCCTTCAAGTTATTTGTAGGTGCCAACTTACAAGAGACAACAATCCCATATTCTTATTTGTAAGAACCAACCTATAGGAGATACAGATCTCGATGTTGCAAATATTCGTAGGAACCAACCTACTCGATTGAATTTGTTTTCCTCTTCACAAAGTTTCTTAGTTATTTATGCTTTCACCAAGTCTGATTGTTGTTTATATCTTTACCAATTCTATTAGTTTATTTTGCTTTCACTAGATCTATTTGCTACTTCTTTGTTCACCAAACCTACTTCTTCCAAAACTTGTTACTTTTGGCTTTTTAGAAAGAATGAATTTTCACAACATGCCACGTATCCAGTTTTTCAAATTTGGTTATTAAATTTCTTCCTCAAGTACCTAGATATCTCTTCTCTGTCTCATCCAAATTTCACAATATGAAACGTCTCATAAAAAAAGTTATAGAAAAATGTCAACCTGACCTATTTGAAGCGTGTTTAAGGAGCATTCAGGAACACTAACTTCCTCATATTATATATTTGAAATTATACCAAAGCAAGGTCTAAAATTTCTATCACAAATACCTTGAGATCTATTCTTTGTTTCCTCCATATTTTAAATTCTAAAATATCAAATAAAGAAAGATACAACAAAAATACCAAGTTGATCTCTCTGAATAAGATTTCAAGAGCATTCAAGCAGCCTAACTTCCTTAAACCATATCTCCTTATTTATAGAGAATCAAGGTCTGAAATTTGAACCACGGGTATATGAAGATATTCTATCCATATCCTCCAAGTGTTACATTTCGAAAAATTCAAGAAGAAAATTTATAGCGAAAATTCCCAGATGACTCATTCACACCATAAATCACATTTTTGCTTCCACCTTTAAACTCCAAGAATCACCTCAAAAGTTACTCCTTGGCTCCTTTTGCGACTTCATATCTCTTCTTGCTTGGATTATGTTTAAATGAACTCATATTCCATTTATTTATAGTGTTTTTATATTTACGTTTGGGATGGCTTGTAAAACTAGTAGAGTAATCTTGCATGTACTTTGGTTGGCTCATCGTGACGAAAAATAACATATCTCCTCATTCCTATATAGTTAGAGGGAGTGTCATATACATACGAATAATATTTCCAACTATATATCCTATTCTCCCATTTGATCTAGGTAATTGGAGGAAAATGCTTAAAATATAGGATATCTAAATGGGGCATCGAAAGTCCAAAATAAAAAAGTTCAACAATCTTTATTTTTTATCTTGGATAGAAGTATTCTCCCCCTATGTTTGACATTGATGAAAACAATATTTCCAACATTGATTGTGTGATTATGATAATTTGGATCTTGCTCTATCTATCCATCCATTCCAAGTTTCAAAATTGTAAACATGGGTAAAGATTTGTTTACATCAACAGAGGCTTACTCTTCATGGTTGGGGACGAAATAGTGGAGAATCCTAACTTTAGTTTCCTATGGTATTGTGAGCTAAATATATTTGAAGGATAAATAGTGAAATATTGATTTGTATATTAGGCACCTGTTATCATTTAAGTTACTTCATCCTAGAAAAATTCTTTATCGAGGAGTGTTTCAAAAATAGTTGGGAAAGTTGTTTGGTATATGGAATTAGTTTGAATAGATCTTGGCACTTCTTGCCATTGCCTTCACTTGTAAAAGTGTGATTGATGAGCATGACAACTGAAGAACAATGTTGAGACATGTGTGTGTGTGTGTGTGTGTGTGTGTTGTGTGTCTATATATATATATATATATATATATATATATATATATATATATATATATATATATATATATATATATATATATATATATATAGATATAGCAATTTCTTTATCTCAGGGGAGGTAGTGGAATAGTTTTTTCTTATTGAAAATTTCATTACAAGGATAATAAGTGTAAGGGAAAAGCACAAAATTGCTTGGATGTTTCAATATTTGTACTCTATGATTATTTTTATTATATTTATGGTCAAAGATTATTAATTTTTTTAACGGAAAATTTTTTATTAATTTTGTCCAAAAGTATTCTTTAAATTTTGTGGACTAGAAAGGAGAGAAAGATGTAATGCTACCTCCCACCCCCTTGTATGATCTTGGGATTCAGGAGCTGTTACTTTTTTCTAACCTAATCCCTAAGGTCTGTTATGAGGATGGAATTAGAAAATCCTCGTTTCTGCAAGTCTGCATAATTTAAACTATGATTTCATTGTTGCATTTAGCTTGTCAAGAGATTTCCGACAATACCAATTTTACCTTAATTTGATTCATGGATCAAAAGTTACGCTCTATTAAAGTTTAGCCTATCAAGAGAGGCCATGTTAGCATCCTAGCCACTAGGCATGGTTCCACTAGCACTCGTTTGACTGGCTATCTAGCATTCACATGTGTCTAACTCTACCTCCCACCATTGTTGGCGGCACACCATTCATCACAAGGAGTAGAAATCTCAAGGTAATGTCATTGAACAAGAGAAAAATCCCTTGCTCATGCCCTGTAGCTTACAATATTAAGGTAAGCCTACTCCTGAGAGTTACGGCCCAAGGCTTAAGGTCTCATCCTCACGATTTAAACAAGGTAACATATACATGAATAGTTGAATATGTATTCATTTACCTACTATCTGAGTGCATCAATGTAACCATAAACACATAAATACACATATTTCATGATCATAAGAATAAACAACAGAGTTCAGGAAGACATCTACCCATAAATTTACAGGACATCACTCCAATCATGGTCATATTAGCGAGCTTCAAAGCTTAGGAAATCCTTTATATTTACAACACACAAGATATTGCATTATTCACAATGCAATAAGATTCATCACAATCCATAAGATAATATATGCAACCAATGTACACTTATTTTTGTGTTTAAATACAAAAAATGAAGGAGGGACTGTAAATCCCCAGCTAGCCACACTACAATATTTTTGCGGCCAACCACCCTTAAGCCAGATCCAAAGTTTGAGGGGATGTTTATTCAGGGAAATTCACATCCAAGGCTTAATCACACAACTAGGAGAAGGAACTCACTGTCTAGGCGGCTTGTCAATTGTTCTCCAACAGTGAGCACCACATTGACTTTCTTACTCTCTGAGTTAAAATATAGGACTCCACCCAAGGCTCAGTTGGGGTATTTTCTTAGTTCCAAGATATTGAACCCACGATTTAGGTGGTTTATCAGCTCAATTTTCAAGGTAAGCATTGTAGGAGTTTGTATCCCACTGTCTAGGTGGTTTTTCAACTTACTTAGCTTTCACTAAGTGGTTTATCAACTTCCTCAAAAAACACTTAGCAGGTTAAAAACTTTTTAGCAAGCACCACAGTGACTGAGCTTACTTTCCTAGTAGTTTATCAGCCTTCCAATAAGCACCTTATTGGTTTATCAGCCCATTCAGAAATCACCAAGTGGTTTAAAAACTTATCCAACAAGAACTTAGTGATTTATCAACATAATCAACAAGCAGAAAGTGGTTCAATTCTCCATTGAGCCTCCCACTATCCATATAGTCTTAGACACACAATCCAGAGCCTTATCGTCACCATATACATAATTTCATCTGAATCTCTAGGGAAATCTCATCCATGCTCTAATTTTCTTCATTTCTTACATTGTTCCTTAGTTGTCTTCAATCTTCTTGTGCTCTCCCCGATCTTTCACTTTATCTACTTCTTTCTCATCGCCTTCTTCTCCTCTCTCCTTTTTTAATAATTGTCTCCCTCTTTTCTTCACATTTTTGACTCACCTCCTCAGATTCAATCCATCAGAAGGATGGCGATGGGTGTTGTCCTTTTTACTCCTACACCCACTGCAAAACTTCAATATTTTAGCTATTTCAGCACAAAGGTTTCTTGTATGGGCCTACTCATAGCACACCATAGGCAACTCAACCATCACGCAATAGGAAGCTCCCTTAGAGATTTGGATCCATATGTCCCTCTATTTAGGCCAGACATCAATTAATTTTCACATAGATTCATGTACATCTATAATTCACATAATTGTGTTTACATAAATGGGTGTTATGAAAATGGGTTGTTACAAACCCCACCACCTTAAGGGAACACCATCCTCATTGTTCTAAAAAAAACAAAAATTTAACCACTGAGCTTTATATTTAGAACTTTTACCTTTTTTTACATAGTAAACAAAAATGGTTAAGATGCTCTCATTTGATTTGTCATTTTCCAGGTGGCTTTATCTGGTCCAAAGTGCTTCCCTTACACTTTGGCCTACTCTATTTCTTCATTCTTGAGTGTTGTATGCCTTCGGTATAATATGCACAATGATTCTAGTTGGAACACTCCCTAAGGTTCCACCTGTATCACAGACCAATCAACAATATGAGTGGTGCCATGTACATAATTCTTAAGTAAAGAAATTTGGAAAACATCATTTTCTTTCACTGTGGGTGGTAAGGCCAATCTATAAGCTACTAGTCCCCCTCTTTCCAAAATCTAAAGTGGTCCACAAAATCTGGGTGTCAACTTAGCACAAGAATTCACTTTTAGTAAGTTCTTCCTTGGTCTAATGAAAAAATACACATTCTCTCTTATTTGAAATATGAATGAAAATTGAAAATACACCACAATTTTCTCCTGCAATATAAAAAAAATTAACACATTGTTGAAATTATAGCACCATTAAGAAGCAACAAAAAATGTTCTTAAGTGCAAAATAAATCAACCTCTAATATAGAATTTAAAACACAAAAGGATGGCCATGAAACCATCCCACTTCACTATCTCAAGCATTATTATTCTATATTTATATATTTTTGGAATCATTTAATATATCTCGCTCATGTTTTGGTCATCATTTATGGGGTATAAGTACTATGAGGTAAATTAAGTAGTGAAAGAATTAGTTCCTCAAGTTTTGAGAAAATTGTGGTTTTTTTAGAATATATAAATAGTGGAGCCCTCTAATCACTTCCTCTATTTTATAAATGGTTGGGATTACTATTAGTGCATTTCCTCTCATCAATAAAATTAACACCCTACATGGAAAAATGCACAACTCATTATAAACCCTTTATATATCCATTAACTAGGTATACATATATATATTTTTAAATGCCTATTGAAAATTAAAATTGGTTGGGTTTACAACAATAGTGTCTATACTCTCATGAAAATACTTCCTTAACACTATATGTGTGAGTGTGTGTGGTGATGATGATGATTAACATCCACTAAGACCAATGTGATCTATCAGACCTTAAGAAGAATAAGAATCTAATTGTAATTCTTTAGAACCTTATTTCTATGCTAAAAAAGAAGGGAAAGAAGCATAACAAGATCACTATAGTTGGGATGACTTAATAAGTCAAGAAGATTGGAAGTGTGACAGATGTTAGGGAAATGAGAATGGATGTAAGTAAGGGCATAGGAGTGGGCGCAAGAGTGTGACTTCGAAGCTCACGACAATTAGTTATAATCTTAGTGGTGTTCATCTTTTTCTCTAACCTGGTCAAAAAGAAAGATAATTAGGGTTCTCAAGGGTGGGGTTGATCACCTCCTTATAACATCCTAGCTTCCTTTTACCCTCTAAATCCTTATCACCCCATAGCTTATCCTTAAATTTGAAGGTGATAGTATATTTGACATTATCTTTGCTTCCCAAGATTATCTCCTCATTTATCCCCCAATGGTTGAGCGAAGACTGGGCATCCTTATGCCACCCACGCTTGAGCTGAAGTTGGGGGTTTTGACTAAAGTTAGAAGCAATTTTAGGAATCCTATTGGGTTTCATGTTGTAAAGCTTCTTCTTATACACTAGATACTTAAACATAGCCCTGCTTTCAATAGGGGAGAGGCCAACTTCGATCAGGAGGATAAGATAGGGAGTATTTCCCTTGATCTTGAGATTGTAGGTTATTAATTACTTTTGAATCATCTCAATCTTTCTCCATGAATCTATGGATATACTGCAACCCAGACTTCACAACTATATAAGACAACAAGGGTGATGAGGGTCTCAAAGAGGAACATTTTTTACTCCAAATACAAATATCTAAAACCTTACAATTGTTTTCAAGCTCATAATAAGCTTTCCAATAATCATTTTCTCAATGTTGTTATTCCAGTTGAGCTGATAAGGAAGGCCAATACCCAAATATTTATAAGAAGAGACATGTTCCAAGCAATTGTTATCACATATGAAATTTCCATGGGTGATCTTTTTGGATATAATTATCATGATTTTAGTCTTGTCAGTGTTAACTGCCATACCCATTTTGGAGCAATAATCATGAAGAGTCTTAAGTTGCTTGTCCAGGTCCTCATGGCTTCTAGTAAGAAGAATGATATCATTGGCCTAGAGGATAAGAGTAATGATAATACCAACAAGCTTCACCGTATGGACAAATAAGCTTCTACCTAGAGGTGGGCACTTGGTATTGGTATATTTTGGAATGAATTTTAGGACGATTAATTGGATTATGGGACGTATCCAGTTGGCAAGTTTTGTGATTATCATCAATGTTCATCCCTCCCCATTTTTTAATGCTTATAGAGGACTCAGGCAGGGATGTCCTCTTTCACCCCTCCTCTTTCTTTTGGTCATGGAAGCTCTCAACAGAACTATACATGATGCCATTGATAAAGGAGAGGTAAAATGGGTCAACATCTCTAATATTGTTGCCATATCCCTATCCTTTTGTCAATCATGTTTTCCTTTTTATTTCAGACAACAGTTGATATTTTCAGGCTCTAAAGCGCATTCTAGATCGGTTCACCTTGATTATAAAAGTGGTCATTAATTTCAAAAATCATGTATAATCCTTCAAAATATTTTAGGAGTCCCTTCCTCTTGCATTCACAATCTCTTCCACTTTCAGGCCAAAACCATTGATGAAGGTGTCAAATACTTAGGTTTATTTTAAAAGCTAATAATTATAGATATGAGGATTGGCTTTGGATTTACAAAAAGGTGGAAAAGTGCATCATCGTCTCGATGAATAAGCTTCTAGCTAGAGGTGGGCACTTGGTATTGGTATAATTTGGAATGAATTTTAGGATGATTAATTGGATTATGGGATGTATTCAGTTTGCAATTTTTGTGATTATGATCAATGGTCATCCCTCCCCATTTTTTAATGCTTCTAGAGGACTTGGGTAGGGATGTCCTCTTTCACCCCTCCACTTTCTTTTGGTCGCAAAAGCTCTCAACAGAACTATACATGATTCCATTGATAAAGGAGAGGTAAAAGGGATCAACATATCTAATATTGTAACCATATCCCATCTCTTTTTTGGATGATGTTTTTGTTTTTATTTTGGACAACAGTTTATATTTTCAGGCTATAAAGCGCATTCTAGATCAATTCACCTTGATTATAAAAGTGGTCATTAATTTAAAAAATAATGTATAATCCTTCAAAATATTTCAGGAGTCCCTTCCTCTTGCATTCACAATCTCTTCCACTTTAGGCCAAAACCATTGATGAAGGTGTCAAATACTTAGGCTTTATGTTAAAAGCTAATGATTATAGATATGAGGATTGGCTTTGGCTTTACAAAGAGGTGGAAAAGTGCATCACCGTATGGATGAATAAGCTTCTATCTAGGGGTGGGAACTTGGTATTGGTTAAATCGGTCCTTGAAATCATTCCAGTATACTGAAAATCAATTTCTCTGGTCCCCAAAGGAATACTCAATAATATTAGAAAGCTTAGTTTTAGGTTTTTGTGGATAGGTGAAGCTGACTAAAAAGGGATTCCTCTTGTGTCTCAAGTCTCTGTAGCCAGAATAAAATATATGGGGGGTTAGTGCCTCAAGAATCAAATATATATATATATATATATATATATATATATATATACACAACCAATCCCTAGTTGCTCACAGTCTTGGGCGTTTCACCAACAACACCTCCCTTTGAGGTCAAACTCTACAATCCAATTATTTAGGGAATAAATCACTATTTGAATGGTATCAACATCCAAACAAATCTTGTAAAAATGTTTCCATTGTATGGAGAGCCCTTACTAAATCCTTTCCTTTTGTTGGAGATTGGGTGGTATGGTGGATTAGGAATGGACAATCTGTGCAAGCAAGAATGGATCCTTGGGTTGGGGATGGTGAGAGATTCAAACTATCCTCAAATTTCATTCATTTGATGAGGGTTCTAGGGATAATTATTTTAGCATATGTGAAGACTGAATCTGATATTCCATTAAGAAGAAAAGCTTGGAAATCGACAGAAGATATGGCTCTCCCTAAGTCGGGAGCTACATAATGGAATGATTATGTAAGGATGTGAGTTTCCTCCCTCATTTGTCTAGTTGAAGACAACCTAGATCGTTTGATTTGGTCAAAAAATCTTACTTTTGGGGAATACACAATAAAACTAGGCTATGAGGTCTTCCTTGAAAATACTTCTGAATAGCCTCATAGGTGGTGGTGGTAGTACATTTGGAAATATAATCGTCCTATGAAGTGTAAAATATCTTTGTGGTTGGCATTATCCAACAAATTGTTGACATGGGATAATCTAATAAAAAAAGGATGGTATGGGCTTAATCATTATGCATTATTTCATACGAAAGTTGAATCAATCTCAAACATATTTATCTCTTGTCCTTACATAGGTAGGACCTGGAGTATATTATATTCAATATTTTCTCCCTCATCTGCACAATGGAATAAATCATCTTTAGAAGATTGTACTCAAGATTGGGTAGTAGATCACTCTATGCAAAATTTCTAGCCTTTCCTTGCTATATTTGTAAATAATATTTTGTGGGCTCAAAATTAAGACATCTTTCATGAAAAAATTGTCCCACTGAAGTGACAAGTTGACTCATTGAAAAATAGGTGAAGGAATTATGAACTAAGCCTAAGAATAGGAAGACTCGAGTTCCAATTATGCGAAAATTGGATAAATAGATTCCATGGGGTTTCTTTGATGGTGCTAGCCAAGGAGATCCCCAAAATGCGGTGTCAAAGTGGTATTACATTTAAATCAAAACCACCATTACCTCCTCAGATATGCTCCTAGTTGTGGCTCCAATATGAAGGTTGACTTTACAGGTCATTAGACACTCTTGTATACAAATCGACATCTTAGTATAAAAAATATGTAGGTCATGGGTGATTCCAAGCTCATGATATATTGGGCAAAAAAAATGCAGAGTTAATGTAAACCATATACTTCTGGAAATCACTCTTGAGATGGAGATGTTTGAATGGACATTTTTTTCTTATTTTTATAGGGAATTGAATAAACATACTAATAAACTCTCCAAGGAGGAATTACAACTTCTGGTTGAATCTTTTGGACAATATGAGTTATGGGATGATAACGAAATAAATGGAATGAAATTATATTTTTAAAAATATTGTTCATTAGTTTTTTTGTAGTATTGTTTGAACTTTCAAACCATGGAAATGAAATTTTTCTTGTACAAATCATATACAAAAAATACCTCTTTAGTAAAACTATCAAATTAAATATACAATCTTTATGGTAAACATTATATATATTTCAATAATAAAATATAATTTTTTTCCATATATAATTTTTATTTTTTATTTTTAATTATAAAATAGTAAAAATTAACTAATATCTACAATAACCTTGATATAAAGATGTATAATTACGATGATTTTAAATACTAATTAAAATTGCTTATTTGGTTCAAACTAGTTAGAACTTAGACCCATTGTTATTGTTTTGATATATACAAGTTAACATTCATGTTATAGAACGATGCTAATGCTTGGATAACTTAAATATGGACTCTAAACTTCTTATCATCGGGGAAGCAATGTCTTATAAAATATGTTTAAGGAAGAAGATGTCTCAAATCTTCTATTGTAGAAGACACAATGTTTTCAAGATAGAAGATATTTTAAACACATGGAATGTTTTTTAAAATTTGGATGGTTTATGCAGTGTGATATTTGAAATTTTATGTAGTGATTTGTAAATAAGAGATTTATAGTTTTTTATGAGTTTTTTTTTTATATAGATTATATTAGAATTTATTTATGGTTTGAGAAATTAGGAGTATTTAAGTTGTTAAAATTATTTAAGGAATTTTATTTTTCTTTATAAATAATTTTATTATGAGAAATTTTGAGGTTTAAAATTTTAAGAAAAATAATAAAATAAGAGAGATAAATTTTCAAATAGTAAATAAAATATTTTTTAATTGTATTTTTGACTTATCCCTTTATAAGTTTACTCAAAGAGTTAAGAGATGGGCTTTTGGGCTCTGACGTGGCCACAGGCGGGCAGGTGGCGAGCGCGTCTTCCTGCACTTGCCCAGAAACAGTTCTGAATTAATCTGCAGTTAAACAGGGTTAATGCGATCACAGTCACCCTGTTTATTCAACCGGACGACATCCGTCCCACCTTTCTCGGGCGACTAACTCCTGCCTGGCGGTTTCGAAGGCAGTTTAGGTCAATGGAAGACATGGAGTATGAAGAGGAAGCGATCGACTATTCACAGGACCCGTATGAAGGTCAGTCTATTTTCTGCGGCCGCGGTGTTAACCCTAGCACTATTGAATCTGCACCTCCTCAACCGGCTAACTCTCTGGCCGCTGCGCTCCCTGGATCCTCTACGTCACCGCTGCATTTCGGTTCTCTCTCCCTGGAGTCCCCGGGTCTAGACATCCCCCCTCTATCCCCTGGCATGCTCAATCTTCTCTCTGCTATCACGCCTCCCTCCCCCAATTTCGATCTGCTCCCCTCTTTCAACCCGGTGCCTCCCCAGAGATCGCCTCATCCGGACTTGGCAAACCCTAACTTCCTCCCTTCGGGATGCTTCGACTCTCCTGTTATTAACCCTAAAGCGGCGGCTCACCTGAAGGATTCGGGATCAGATCCATTAGCGGAGCACCCATCGGCGCCGAGAACTGGAAAGCGAAAGATTAAGTGCGTGAAGAAGTCCTCAAAGGATCTCACCATCACCTTCGGCGAAGATATTCCTATGGGTGAGGTGGTGGAAAGGGCCAACAGAGTACTCGTTGGGCATGTGAGAGGGAGGGCTTACTCAGCAACCAGGCTCACGAATTGGGTACAGGAGATATGGGGTGGCATTCTACAGGAGCTGCCGGAGGTACAGAGCTTGGCACGGGGATGGTTTTCCCTGCATTTTTCGAGAGCAGAATACACAGATCTGATCCTGGCCAAATATTGGCACATAGAGATGGCCCCGGTTCTCCTCAAGCGTTGGTCTCCATTATTCGACCCGGAGAGGGAACAAATTGGGGCGGGACCTATCTGGGTACGTTTACCCGGTCTACCTCTACAATTCTGGTCTGAAGCGGTGTTTATCAGGATTGGTAATGCCCTTGGAACATATTTGGAATATGATAAGACTTATGTACAGTCAAAGAACCGGGCACTGGCAAGAATTCTGGTGCATTTGGACACAAGGGAGGGCTTGGAAGAAAAGATCACTCTGAAGTGGAGGCATTACACCAGGATCCAGATATTGGATTATGAGGGGGTACCGTTTCGTTGTAGAAGGTGCCATAAGGTAGGGCATGTATTCAAAGAATGCCCTCTGCTCTCGAAAACATCGGACTCCACAGGCCCGCCCTCATCTCATAAAGGAAATGCTCCAGTGACGGCTTCACAAGCCCCTGTTTCGGCTTCGCGAACAAGATCGTTGACTCCCAAGGATCTCAGTGTGGGAGGGACGTCGAAGGAGGCTGGAGAAGCAATCAGGATGCCCTCGCCACCTTTGACCCGGGCTAGGGCTGCAGCAGCTGCGGAGGTAGCTCAGAATTCGGGTACATCTTCTTCTTCCCCTTTGATATCTCCTACATTCTCTAATTCCATTGATGCTCCTTCGGTAGCTTTTGTTTCTCTGGTTACTTGTTCCATTTCACCCCCCCCCCCCCCGCCCATCAATGCACCATCCTCTCCTTCGGTCCATTCCACTTCACTTCCTTCTGAGGTAGAGGCCTCGTCATACCAGATACTGCCTCACCCTTACAACCTGCGGTCAAGGCCCTCACAGGGTTCCGACTCTCAATCTGGGCTGGGGGTGGTCTACCCGGGACCCCCTGCCCTTACAACCCGGGGTCGCAAATCTAATCTATCCAAAGCTATTCAGAAAGCTGGAGTTGAGGTAGTAACTGGCAAACAATCCACTATGGAAGGGGTCCTTAGAGCACTGAAAGCCCCAGAAGGGGTTCCACCATGAAGTGCCTTTCCTTTAACTGCAGAGGTTTGGCTAGTACCTCCAAGAAACTAGCCATGCGGAGGTTGATTGAAAACGAACCTATTGATATCCTTATGTTGCAAGAGACCTTGGGCAGTGCTGAAGCCATTGAGCACTCCCTCGCCGGCCTGCGACCTGGATGGCATCACCATGCGCTGGATGCCATTGGTAGGGCTGGAGGATTAGCCATCGGATACAATCCTCGGACAATAAATGTATCTGCCACCTGGGGGGGAGTGGGATACATAGGCATGGATTTCTTCTCGGTGGAGTTAGGGGAGACCTTGAGGATCATCAATGTATATGGTCCATGCCAGAGGAGGGAGGAATTCTGGCATAATTTTCTTGGTACAAACTTGACATCTATTGACCAGCTAATCATCGGGGGTGATCTCAACTTCTCAATGGGATTCGGGGAATCCTGGGGTTCACTCGCACAGATAGACCCCTTGTCCAATTTCTTTAAAGACATCCTGGAACAACATCATTTGGCTGATATTCCCATGAACAAGCCGATGCCTACTTGGAGGATAGGAGAGGCTGCCCTGGCTAGGAGACTTGACAGATTCATGATCAAGATCCCCCTTCTCCAGAGACTGTCCAGATACAGACAATGGGTAGGGGCAGGGGGTAAATCCGACCACTCCCCTATATATTTGGAAATTATGGGACCTGAAGCCAAGCCAAGGGCTCCATTTAAATTCAATCATGTCTGGCTACAAGATGAAGAATATATTAAGCTGATCAAAGACTACTGGGTGTCCCATCCTATAACGAATCACAGGACGACAGCAGAGGGTTTCTGTCATAATCTTTCAAAGCTTAAACAAATAACCATGACTTGGGCCAAAGAGAAGAAGGTCAAAGATGATCGGAAGATTCTGGACATAGAATCAGAGCTGGAAACCCTGATGGATGATAGGAATCTTGGATTTTCCTCAGCTGAAGGAAAAAACAGATTGATAGAGCTTGAGATGCAGAAAGACAAGATCCTCAAGGAAAGGGAGGAGGCATGGAGATTGAAGAGCAGGGCCGTATGGTTGAAGGCAGGAGATGACAATACCAGATTTTTCCAGAATTATGCCAAAGGGAGGAAGGTCACCAATACGATCTGGAAGCTGCCCCTTCCCAATGGTGAATCGGCAGACAATTTCCAAAAACTCTCCAGACTGGGTACATCACATTTTCAGAATTTATTCAAAGCTCCCCAAGAAGCCAACCTGGCAGATATTATTCATGTGGCTGGACTCTTTCCCCGGTTTGTAGGTGAAGAAGAAGCAAATGAATTAAGTGCGCCGGTTACCCTGGAGGAACTGGAGGGGGTATTGAAGTGGTTCAAGAAGGATAAAAGCCCGGGACCAGATGGGTGGTCTATTGAATTCTATTTGGCTTTCTATGACACAATGGCCTCGGACCTCCTCCAGGTCGTGGAGGAATGCCGCTCATCTGGATGGATGTACAATGCTATCAATACCACCTTCATAGCCCTTATTCCTAAGAATGATTCCCCTGGCTCTTTTGATGAGTTCCGTCCCATATCTCTCTGCAATTGCCTCTATAAGATTATTTCAAAAATCATTGCCAATCGTATCAGACCTATTCTTTCTCAGCACATACTCCCTGAACAATTTGCTTTTCTTGAAGACCGCCAAATTCATGAAGCGATTGGTACTGCACAAGAAGCCATACATTCTATCCGAGCTCGTCGTCTAAAAGGTATCATTCTCAAGATTGACTTAGCGAAGGCTTTTGATCGGGTGGACTGGACTTATATTAAAATGTTGCTTATCCATCTGGGCTTTCCTCTGCCTTTCACAAACTAGATAATGGCATGTATAACCTCTCCCACTTACAGTCTGCTCATTAATGGTTCCGCCTCCCCTTTTTTCCATGCCGAAAGGGGTCTCAGACAGGGATGCCCTCTCTCTCCACTTCTTTTCCTTCTTGTAATGGAAGGGCTGAGCAGACTCATCTATCATGAAAAGCAGAATGGCAGATTATCAGGGTTGAAGATTACTGATCAGTGTTTCTTAACACACCTACTATTTGTAGATGATGTTATCATATTTTTGGATGGGAGTGTTCGGGATTCGACTACCTTTGACAAGATTCTTACCTCTTTCTTCAAGGCAACAGGCATGATGGCCAACCACACAAAATCAACTATTTCCCAGGTCTTTACATCTGCTCAAGAATCCGAACTAGCCTTGCAGCATTTCCCGTATAATCCTCGACCGTTGGATCAGGGGTTCAAATATTTGGGTTATTGGATCAAACCGACGGGTCACAAGATTGCGGATTGGACTTGGTTGATCACAAAATTAGAAAATCAGATATCGCACTGGAGCCATCGCTTCCTATCAAGAGCAGGGAGGTTAGTTCTCATTAAATCAGTCTTGGAGGCCACACCTGTTTTCTGGATGGCCTTAGCCTGGATACCCAGAGGTATTCTCGCTCGTCTCAGGCAAATTTGCTGTAGATATCTCTGGAATGGGAAACAGGACAAAAGAGTTTTTGCTTGGATCAGTTGGGATAACATCTCTCTGCCAAAAAAGTGGGGAGGATGGGGCCTAAAGGACCTCACACACTTTGCTCACGCTCTGGCTGCGAAATTGGGATGGACTTTGCTTACGAAGCAAAATCTCTGGACAACAATCTCATACCACAAGTACATATGGCCACTACATCTCATGGATTGGATCTGATTACCTGGTTGGAACAGAACAGGTATATCTACAGTATGGAAAGCTTTATTGTACTCGCTTCCTCTCATTCGAAGCCATCTAACTTGGAGAATAAATGACGGATCCAGGGCTCGTATTGGTATGGATCCATGGACAGGAGGTGGCAGGAGGTGTTATCTCCCACATGAGCTCGTTCAAATACTTGAGCAGCAGAATACTAGAGTTATAGCCCACATAGCGGATCAGGAGAACTCTTCCATATTTACACAGGCATGGAAATCAGCAGCACAGCTAAATCTGCCTCCGGAATGGCATCAAAATTGGGAAGATTACACTAATGCATTAAGTGAGTCTCATATTCACATTAAAGAAGGTCCAGACGAGCTTATGTGGGATAAGGCAGAATCTGGATTTTATACCCCTAAGGAAGGGTACCTGTGTTTGATTAGGAACAAAAAGCCAGAAATAGTGCAGAGCTGGTGGAAGATCATCTGGCAATTAAAGACCCCTCCCAGAACTAAACTCTTTTTCTGGTGCTTACTCCAGAACAAGATCCCCATTGGGGAAGCGCTCATGCACAGATCTGTGCATGGCCCCACTTGGTGCATTCTATGTAAGCAACAGTCAGAATCAACCACTCATCTTTTTCTTGCATGTGGAATTACTAAACAGATATGGAAGATGGTGACAGAGGAGCTCGGTATTGTGAGTAACTAGGAGAGTGAAAACATCACTATAGCATGGGAGAATTGGTATCAGGCACACTCCGGAACAAACCGTGTGTGTCTCCCCCTTATCATTAGCTGGGCAATTTGGTTGGCGAGGAACAAAATGATTTTCGAAAATGGCTCGATTCGCTGGCAAACTGTCACCGCCAAAATCATCGCAACATACCATGAACTGCCGGCAATTACCCCTCCTCGCACCCGCAGACCAACCGCCCCGGATCCCATTGACCAATCTATACCATGGGCCTTTTTCGATGGCGCTGCACAACAGCATGGATGTGGCGGGGGGTTCATTCTATATTTAACAGTGAATCATCATTACAAAGTGAAGATGGGCTTAGGCATGGGAACAAACAATTTCGCTGAACTCATAACCATCAGACACCTTATGCATTTTGCATTAAATCATGACTGCAGAGATTTACAGATTTTTGGGGATTCAAACATTATCATTAATTGGATCAATCTGAAATCTAGATGCCATGCACACACACTCTTAAATATATTGGATGAAGTGATGCACCTCAAAGCACAATTTAACATCATCATTGTTCGTCATATTTACAGGGAACACAATCACTGTGCCAACGGATTATCCAAGGAAGCCACGCACATTCCAGGAGGACAGTGGATAATCAGCGAACAGAGGGGCAACACTCAGTATCAACACTACCACAGGCCCTACATAGATCAAGTCTACCCTTGGGTGGACGACCATTGATTTTGCCATGTATATAAGCTGATAAATAGAAATCTAGTAACTTATGAGCAGCATCCTGCGAGATGCAAGTATATATTTTGCTTACTATACATACATCCTGCGTGGTGTTTATTTTTGACATTTTGATATAGTATCATCCTGCGTGATGATTTTTTGATTATGATATAGACATGTACAGGAAGGACCATAGACTTTAAAGTCATGAAGGAATCCGCATATGCTGAATAGCATTTACTACATGTAATTTTTCACCATATAATGAAAGATATTCGTTAGATGCAAAATTAAATGCACAATTAAATTCCACATTCAACACGAACCCACTATGCATATTTCTCATAGACTCATAATGAGATAAACTAGAAATACATTTAAAAAATTGTTTATCTCATAATGGGTATATTAAAAGCATGTAGAGTGGATGTTCATTGAATGTGGAATTTAATTCTATATTCAATGGGTGTCTATACTTTGAAATTTCTATAAACATATAAGGAGATAAGTTAAAATTACATTTACAAAAATTAGTTTGTTTTTGGCTTTTCCCTTCAAAAATATTTACCCTTACGGTTCACATCATCATCTTGAATCATATTGATTCTTTTAAAGTCGATTTTGATAATACTTTTTATCTTTTTAAGCTTATCTTTTACCTCAAAATTCCCCTAATATAATGCATCCATTTCATAATACTAGTGTAAGTGCAAATTTCTTTGCAATACTACTCAAGATTAATTTGTAAACTATTTGTTCTCAACATAGTTTTGAGAACAAAAATATCTTCTAGCTCGAACAAAATGTTGTTAGCTTTGCAATACCAAAGCCAATATCAACAATTGAAAAGAAATTTTATCCCATACATATTTTAAGTAAAACCAACTTTTACTCAATGGAGAACATCCAAAAAAACATTATCATTCATAACAACAATATCTTCAATATTAACCATTAAAAAATAAATAAAAGTAAATTCAAATAGGGTGCTTTCACCAATAAATGGAATGTCATAAACAAGGATTACACAAACGACTGAAATACACTATTACATTTATTAAAGTGAGGATGAGATAACTATACTTGTTAAAAAATAATCATCGAATAAATATCGAAAAAGATTGATAGAAGACACATTAATTGAGTGTTTGGTTGATTAAACCATCTATTAATTGGATGTAGCCCACACTTAACAATCCACCAAAGGCGGATGAAATGACCTAGGCCATTCGCGGAACTCGAAGGAGTGAGAGAAATGGCCTACCAAACGATGTAAGAAGTGAGACATGAGATATGGTGTTTTTTCCATTTAATTTTGATTGCAAACCTAGAAGTACTATACCAGATAAATATGACTAATTTAATTAGTAATGTGAAGTTAACTAAATATAACCAGCATAATGCATTACAATTGATGATTTTATATTAATGGCTGCTATATCATATTGCATTAACTTAACTATAAATTTTGATAGAAATGTGAAGTTAACTAAATATAACCAGCTTATTCCACTAGCTCATATCATATTAATAAATATGGCTACTATATCATATTTCACTAGCTCAACCCACGTGGAGGGAGAACAATCGGGCTCCCAACCATCCGAACTTGAACCTATATCTAAACTATTGATAAACATTGTTTAATAATATGAAGTGGTTATTTTCAAAGTAATAAATATTAAATGAGTTGTTCCCATAAGTATTTAATTTTCTCAATATATTTGGGTATAATGGTTATTATTACGAGGGGAAGGAGGATTTTATGATTTTATGGAAACATTAAATTTAATTAATAATATACAATTATGTGTACGATGAAATATTTTTAATAATACATTATTAATATTTACAAATTATTAATATTTAGTTTCAAGGGTTAGTTTAATTGGTCAAGTTTCTGTTGTTAAGTATCTCTCTAATTAGAAGGTCACAGGGTCAATTCTCCTCTATACCCTTGGGGTTAGGTGCAACTAGTTTAGCTAGCGAGATGTGATCCTTTCGGGTTGATCTACCCAAATTTTCACTCATTGAAAAAAGAATTATCAATTTTTATTTTTTTTAACTAGAATGAGTAGTCTATATTATATATATATATATATATATATATATATATATATATATATATATATATATATATATATATATATATCGCACCCGTTCGTGTGCATAATCAGGATTTTACATCATATTTTCGAGCCTGCTAAGGGCTTCTGATACATCCATTGTTCCCCATCCCTTCCCATAGAGTTTTTTTCCCATGCTTCTTACAAACAATTCTCATTTCTGGTATCCTATGACTATACAATCGACATAACTGACATAGTAAATATATACATTTATAGTGTGTCATTCAAAAACATTTTGCAAAAACTAAGTGAGTGAACAAACTATTCTTCCATTGGCGTTGGACTGTTCAAATCTAGGCCAGTGAATTCTTCTTCCTTGCTCTTGTTGCTCTCCTCCATCTTGAGCTTCAATAGCTCAATTTGCTGACGCAATGCATCCACCTCGTCTTCCAACTGTCGAATGCACTCCTTCTTTTCCAATTGCTGCTCCTGCATAGCCAGAGTCTCAAATTGTTGTTGTTGGATACATCGTTGCAGAATTTCCAAACCTTCCCAGATCATCAAATGCTCCTACACATAGTCGTTGCAAGACTTCTTGTTGTTGTCGCCTTCCCTGTCTTTTCCATCTCTCAACCTCACAGTCCTAGGCCTGCAGCAACCCCAGGAGTCAGTCAGAGAATTGTTCTCATCAGTATGCATGCTCATGGTGTTGTCCTGAATGCCACAGATGCCCCACTCCAGAATGCCACAATCCCGTAATTCCAATATACCACAGACCCCAAACTCCAGAATGCCCATGAAGTTCTGCTCCAGAACCCCCACCCGACGCTGCTTATCCACACAATTCTTGGCCTCTCTCAGGCAACCAACACTCTGTAAATCGACACACAGAGGTAAATCGACACTCAGGTTCCCTTTGCGACAACAAACTCCTCCAGAGACCCCCCTAAATGTCGATGCTTTGACCTAGAACCCGCAACAGATGCTCAGAGTCCCAAGCTTCAGCCGCCAAGCCTTCACAGAGGCCACCTGAGAAAAGATAAGCCTTAACCCATAATAGCATAACAAATCGTTACTCTTTAAATAGAAGTAGAAGTAGAAGGTGCAAGACTGGATATTGATGTTGTACTGAAGATCAGTACTCATGGAGTTGGGATCCCCATGCTCCTCCTTAATTTCCCAACTAACAACCATAAATTCCCAGCTCTTCTCCTGTTCGTTCATCCTCGCCCAGCATTTCTTCCCACGATCGGCCAAAGTAAATCTAATAATAGGAAATAAATGTTTCTCCCAATCTCCCATTAACATGGCTTTGATTGTACTGGAACGTCGGCATTTGCAACATCAATCATGTCATAGCGACTAGATTCTCATGAACTGTGATCACTCCAGCCCAAGTGTAGTACCTTCATAAAGGACGCAAACACGTTGCTACAACAGAATAAGATAACCTTCGCCATGAGGCACAAGGACAGGATGGGCCAAGCAAGGGTCAATGCGACATGTACTAAGAAGTGGGAGACTGAAAGAAAAGGGGGAGGGAGCCATAACAAAATGGAGAAGAGGTGGAGCGATAAGAGTGAGATGAATAGTGGGGTGAGAGGAAGAAAGGTGATGAAGGATAGGGAGGAGAGGTAATAATGGAGAAGAGGGAAAGGGGTGGAAGGGGCAGAGGCGAGAGGGGGGAGGAGAGAGAATGAAGCGAGGGGTGGGGGAAGGAAAGCTTAAGACCAACCAACCTTGCAAAATCCAACTTTTTTATACTTTCTAACCTCTTGGGTGAGGCAAGAATGTCATCCTTAGACCAATATTTAAAACCCATGAAAATATTAGGGAATGCATACCATTTCCTCAACCTCGTTCACTATACTTTTTTCTGCCTTCAACTGGCAAGCCAAATTTGCTTGCTTATCTGCTTCCTGGTTATTCACTCTTAGGATATGAAAATATGACACAAACTCAAATAAGGGAATCAACCCTTGGGATCTCTTAATTATTTTATTTAGGTTCATATTTTTTGTTGATGAACTATGGTTCATATGCTTTATGATCAACATTGAGTCTCCTAAGACCTGGATCTTTCTAATGCCCTATTTTGAGCCAATGTTAGACTGCAAAAAAAAAAAACCATAAGCTTCAACTTGGTTATTTTTCTTCCTACCTAGGCCCCAAGCATATCTGTATTCAATGATTCCTTCAAGATTAATGAGAATCCCTCCCCCTCTTGCCACCCTAGGATTACCATTTAAAGCTCCATCAAATTGAAGGGCCCATTTATTCGAAGATCTAATCCATTCCATTAGCTCCTCAGAAGACAACCTTAGAATCCACTGGGCACTAGAGGGGTTACGCTTGGCCGAATGCTGAGAAGCAGGGGTGCCAACTAAGCAGATTCAATCTCATCCAGGGAGGGGTCCAATTCTAGTCTATGCAATTCCATACACGATGAAATGGCTAACATGGTAGTTAATCTGACATAAGGATGGGTATTTTTTAATATAGCTTTGTTCCTTGATAGCTATATTTTCTAACATACATACTTAGGAAGAGCAGACTAGATGTCCTTGAACTTGCTTTTGGCCATAAGGAAGCCTAAATAGCATTTGGACCAAGAACTAAATAACATCAGGAGGTCAAACTGCCACGAGGTTCTGCTGAATAGAGGGCCAAGTACCACCAATCAAACTTCCTTAGCCACCTAAGAGTGGAGAAAGATATGGGGAATAGACTCCTCCAAGGACTCAAATATCGGGCATCTTGATGGGCCAATCTGACCCTACTTCTGGAGGTTCTCTGTTGTGAGGATCTTTTTATGAGATAGCAGGAAACAAAAAAATTGACCTTTGGAATAACATTCGTTTTCCATACTTTATTCCAGATGGAGGATTTAGGCAGGACCTCAGAATTAAAGAGAAAGTGTGAATACCCTTCCTTGACAGTGTAGTTGGCATTTTTCCATCCCCACTTATCTGTAACTGTGAGAGCAATGGGGGCACATCCTCTTAGTTTCTTTATTAGTTTATCTCTTTGGTGGAGAAGAGCCTCCGAGATGTTGTTTGTCTTCCCTCCCTTCCACCCTCCTTGTTGATTCTAATTTGATATCTTGTCCAAATTTTCCACCCCTCCTTGTCTTATGAAAGATATCAGATCCACCAGGGAAATATCTGAACCCAGGGGCTGGAGGCCCAGGATCGAATCTGAGAAAATCTTGATGGAGGCTCCATTCCCTGGGACTTTTCTTAAATTTTTATTAATGGTGTCCATGGAGGAATTGATCAACTTCCAGATGGGGGAGCCCAAGCCTGGGTCCACTCTTCCCGCTCAGTCATTTTTCTGAATTAAATACTTGGCCCTGATCACCTGAGTCCACCATTGATTCGGATTCGTAATCATATTCCAATATAATTTTTCTCCCATTTCCAGATTTGCTAACCTCGGGTCCCTTATTCCTAAGCCACCATGTTGTTTCGGGGCTCTAACCATTTTCCAATTTACCAAATGATACTTCTTGGTTTCTGTTCTTCCTCCTTCCCACATAAATTTCCTTATATACATCCCCATTTGATGTAAAACGCTCTTGGGGGCTTGCAAGGCAATAAACTGATACAAAAGGATTGCCAATAGGACTGACTTCACTAGAATTTCCCTTCCTGCATAATTGAGCCATATCCCTCCCCAATTTACAATTTTTGTTTTCATTTTATCCTGCACTTTTTTCTAAGCATTAGGAGCACCGCTTATTAGGAATATATGGAACCCTAAATAATTAAAATCTTTCCAATATCTGACCGCTTTAAACCCTAGAATTTCTTCGATTTTCCTCTCATTTTGTTTGGTGATATTCCAGTCGTAGATTTTTTTGTTACTGTCATTAGTGGATCCCCTTGGCACACTAAGGAAACTATCTAAAGTTATTTTGAAGCGCCGACCAATTTTTACCAAGGCTCCGCCCATCAAAATTGTATCATTCACAAACTGCCCATGATTTATATTTTTGATACCTTCTTTATACCTTTTGCCCGAAAGGTTAAGAGTTTCTCTTTCATGTTCCAATTTACCACTCAGGGTATCCACCATGATGACGTATAAGAAAGGGGAGAGGGGACACCCTTGACGAAGGCCCTCAAAAATTTGAAGAAGCCCCCCACCCGACCATTAACTAGAGAAGAAATCTAAGGGGAAGAAATACAAAGGTTGATCCATCTAATGAATGTATCATCCAACCCCATTTTCTTGAGGACTTTTATCAGGAAACCGTGCTTAATGCGATCAAAAGTGTTTTCCATGTCCAACTTTATGATCAACTCTGTGCCAGCTAGAATCAAGAGCTTATTGGATAAAGATAATATTGTCAAAGATTTGCCTACCTGGGACAAAATCCCCCTGGTTATCAGAGATCAAAGAGGGCAAGAGAGGCTTAAGCCGAGAGGCCAACAACTTTGAGAATATTTTGTATGAGACATTACAGAGGGAAATTGGACGGAATCTAGAGAAGGAGGAGGGATTCGATTCTTTGGGGATCAGAGCCAGGAAGGAAGAGTTTATGCCACCCCCCATGGCGAAGCATTTTAAAGAATATCCCACCAATATGCATAGGTCCTTTTTTATGACTTCCCAAAAGGATTGATAGAAGTTGGCCAAGAATCCATCCAGACCAGGAGCCTTATCAGGGGGAAGGAGAAAATGACCCTCTTGATTTCCTCGACTGCAGGGGGGGATATTAGAGCTCTATTCATTTATTTCATCACCATCTTAGGGATACCTTCCAAGAATAAATATTTTCTTTCAATATCACTTGTATGTTCTCTTGTATATAACTTTTCATAATGCTCTATCGTTGCTCTCTTAATTTCTTCAAAAGTCTTGATAGTTTTCCCCCCATGATTGATCTGAGTTATATTATTTTTCGATTCTCTAAACTTGGCTTGTTTATGGAAGAATTTTATGTTTCTATGCCCAATCTTCAACAAATTATCTCTAGATTTTAATCTCCAGTACTCCTCTTCCCTCCTAAGGTTTGTGTGGAGGGTCTTAAATATCTCTGCTTCTTTCTGGAAGTCTGCTTCTTTTACCAGAGTTGATTCCATTTGTCCCTAGATTAATGCAAGTTTTTCTTCCATCTCTTTAATATTGTCTTGTGTCCTTGATTTGTTATCCTTTATCCACTTTTTAATGTCACCTTTCAGACTGTGAATCTTGGACTCCCATATAGTTATTGGGCTTCCCTCAATCCACCCCGACCTAGAGAGGGAACCCACATCCAAGAAAATGGGGGCTTCCAACCATAGGGGAGAATAGTGAAAGGGGATAGGGCGCAAATCCAAGGGCTTGGAAATTATCAGGCTGATCGGTCGGTGATCAGATCCATACCATGGTAGAATAAAGGATTTTAGGTTGAAATTTAGTATTGGGAGATTGTCAGCGGCTAGGAATCAATCCAGTCGGGACGTAATGTGGCTCACTCCTACTCTTTTATTGGTCCATGTATACAAAAAAATTTGAGGCTTAACATCAAAGAGGTTCAAAGTTAAGATGAGATCTTCCATATGCTCTTGTAGGGCATCATGAATAGTGGAGCCCCCTCTTTTTTCATGACTTCCCATTGTTGTATTGAAATCTCCTCCAAGAATACAGTTATGTCCATACTCTGTACCCTTTAACTCCATAAGGGATTTCCAACAATCTTTTTTTTCCCGAAAGTGAGTGGGCATATAAACATTGATCATTGTGAAGATTTGCTGCTTTTCTATAAAATTAAAAGTAGTTTCTATCCAGTGAGTAATTTTTAGAGCACTTACCAATTGCAATTTCACAAGGTTCCACATCATGCAAAGGCCTCCTGATGCTCCTCTTGAACTAACTATTTCAAGATTGTTGCTACTCCAGATCTTATTTTGGATTGATTTGAGAGTCTGCTCATCTAGTTTAGTCTCCTTAAGGAGGGTGACATATGGTCTTTCCTTTCTGATTAGGGATTTCACTTCCATTATTATTTTAACTGTTCCTAGTCCCCTACAATTGCCAAAGACTATATTCATTAATCACTTTTTTATGTTCCCTGGCCCCTTACAAGGCTCGTATTATTTCCTCCTCCCCCCCTCCTTTGTTCCCTTCTCCTGTTAGCTAACGAGGGATGTGTTGGTCTCCCAACTCTTTATCTTTTTCTATTTTTTACCTCATGACTTCCTTATTTGTTTTTATTCATGCTTTTTCCCCTTTTCTTTCTAGTTTCTTCATCCTTGCATTATCCGATTTTTCATTTGCTGAACTCAGCTATGCGGATGGCCTCGTACCTTCTATTGATGTATGGAATCCCTCCACCTCCTCCTTTTCATCCGATGATTCTTCCGAACTGCTATTAGTGTCCGAGCTAGAGCTCGTTACTTTATGACTTTTTGGGGTTTGAACCAAGGGTGTTGACCAAGAGGCAGGGGCCTTCTAAGAGAAGGATGGTGGGGTGGGGAAGGGGGTATGGAACATTCAATAGCTGTAGCAGAGTCCAAGACCCCAAACTTATTCTCTGACACCATACCAGAGCCACCCTCAGTAGGCGAGCCTGAGGCAGGCGGGTGGACAAGACCAACATCCTTAGAGACCGGAACAGAGCCAAGGGAGCCTACGAGGGACGAATGCTTCAAGGGCTTCCTCCGCTTAATCTACTGGAAATGCTCTTTAGGATCCCCAGACTTCTTTTCTGAAGAATCCAAACCTTTTGGACAACCCTTAATAAAGTGCCCATACTCATGGCATAGTTTGCATTTAAAGGGAAGTTGGTCATAGTCGACTTCCTGCACGTGCACCCAACTATCCATGCAAAGATTGACAGTTACTACGAGAAGTCCACCTCCACACAAATACTGGCACGAGAGAAGATACCATCTTTCGGCTCTAAGTAGTCAATGTACTTCCCCATGGAGTTCTTGATGAGCTTGAAAATCGCATCATTTCATCAGTGAAGGGGGAGGTAAGGCAACTTCACCCATACCAGAACCGAGGATGAAACATCACCTTCTGGGTTGAATCTAGCACTCCAATGATCCAGATACAGCCCATGAGCCCCCATAAAATATGTACCACTCCTGAACACTAAATATCTATCTAGCCTCTTCTCAAAGTAAAAATTATAGAAACCTTTTCCACAGAAGGAGGACATTACCTCTCCTTTAATAAGAGGTTTCCAGTTCTTCTCGATCTAGGCTTTTACCATCCTAGGGGATGACCAAAGGCCCATAAACTAGCCAATGAGACCCCGATCAACCAGCTATAGGGTGCGGGAGTGGGCCTAAGGAGCACAAATCTCTATGTTGGGGATCTCCTCCACCTTCTTCACAAACTTAGACTCACCCTGCTTACTGAACTTTGGGGCTGAAGCAACCATAATATTGAAGGTCATAATCTCCACAAGCAGCGGTGCTGCTTGGGAAGGCTCCGACATTAAAGAAGCCAACACTACCCAGGAGGAGTAGAATCGGGCTTCGAGAGGGCACCAACAAATATTCTACATGCTCCCAATGAGAAGAGCCCCACCCAATGCGCCAAACAAACAGGCTAGAGAGGCCTAAGCTCAACCAAGGGTGTCACGCCCCCAATTCTTTTTTCATTTAATTGGTCGGGTGCAGCACCGCCTAAGTAGTTAACATGTTTCATTGTTAGCTTACTTTACGAACTACGCCTTAACATTCATCTTCATTCATGAATAAACATAACATTAATGTGCGGAATCC
Source organism: Pinus tabuliformis (assembly GCA_031772625.1). Taxonomy (NCBI): domain Eukaryota; kingdom Viridiplantae; phylum Streptophyta; class Pinopsida; order Pinales; family Pinaceae; genus Pinus; species Pinus tabuliformis. Next base: position 938,013,962 of record CM062811.1, on the reverse strand, counting down.
ATTAACATTATAAACATCAACAATAGAACAACAGCATGAACAAATTCATATGCAAGTAAATCTTTTATTATATAAGAGAAGATTTTTACAAGTGACCGAGAGTTATACTCGACCGGCATTACAACCGAGTCGGGTGCCCACCCGTGCACGCACGCACGGTGGTCTCACCCTCCTACCCAATATACACAATACACGAGCTTTTTGTCAAGACGGGCGAGCGCACCCGTGCACGACCCTCACCCAAAATACAACCCAAAGCTTTGTTCAATACTTCAGTAGGTGGGCGCCTTAGTACGCCCTCCACCCACACCTTCAACCATCCAACCTCGTGCCAAGACTTCGTATAACCGTGCCTGGCAGGTTGGCGCATAACCTGTGCCTTCACTACTATTATACCTCCTTCGCTCGTATCTTTTGTTGTTGATTGAAGACCGAAGTGCGATGGTTCAAATGGCAGCTCAATCGCATATTTTATATGATGCCTTCGTGTGGAGGTCGCGCCCTCGGTTGATCCTCCATCCATCTCCAACCGCTGCGTCTATGCAAACAATACACCGCCATTGTATGCGCGGGACCGCCCACCAACTCGCCCTCCATTTTCTTTCGCTCCTCGGTCGGCTTTACAAGACGAGCTCCCCAACTCGCCCGTATAAACATGGAACACCAACCTGCCCGCGTATAACATAACGCCTCATCCTTGGTCGCCCCTTCGCATGTTTCATGACTTTGGCTACTTTGCACGGTGAGAGGGCGCGCCTGGTTGGTTAGCCAACCACGGGGCGTTACATCCTCCCCCACTCGAAATCGTTGTCGCCCTCGACAATCCTGACCTCCTTAGTAGCTTTCTGTCATACTTCTCAATCTTCTTCTTCCATCTCCAAAGTGAGTCCTCTGATTCCCAGCTTTCCTCCTCCGATGCATTCTTCCATCTGACAAGAAACTCCCGTTTCATGTGGCAACCAATCCTTGTAGTTCTGAAGCTCAAAATCTTCTCCAACTCCAAATCTGGCTTGTCCACAATCCCAGCTGGTCCTCTCGGTGGTTCAGCTCTCTCTAGATGATCAGTATCAAGTTTGCATCTCTTCAACTGACTCATGTGAAAAACCGAATGCTTCATGTGCATATGGTGCGGAAGCTCCAGCTCATAAGTAACTTCCCTTGCTCTCTTCTTCACTTGGAATGGCCCCTCATACTTCCATGTCAATTTGCTCACAGTCCCCTTAGGTACTTGAAATTGCTCTCCGGTTATCCTGAGAAACACCATATCTCCCACACTGAAGTGTACATCCCGTCTTCCTCTATTTGCCCATTTCTTCATTCTCCTTGCAGCTTCATGCAAGCATAACCATGCCATCTCCAAGGTCTCATCCCAAGCCTTCATGAATTTCTTCGCATTAGGACTCCTCAAGAAACCTCCTGTCACTATGGTATGCAGTGTGACTAGAATCTGTCCATTCACCAACTCAAATGGACTGTACCCCGTCGCATAACTCTTTTGAATGTTGTAGCTAAACTGAGCAAAATCCAAGAGTTCAAGCCAATTCTTCTAATCAACCATCACATAATGTCTCAAGTAATCCTCCAACAATGCGTTGATCCTCTCGGTCTACCCATTTGTCTGCAGATGGTAACTTGAACTCATCAACAACTCTATCCCAACTAACTTGAACAATGTAGTCCAAAATCTGGCTGTAAAATGTGGATCTCGGTCTGACACGATGCTTAATGGCATCCCCCAATACTTCACTATGTTCTTGAAGAACAACTCCGCAGTCCGCTCGGCTCCACAAGGTATCTTTGTTGGAACAAAGACAACATACTTCGAAAAACGATCAACCACGACCATTATCCCATTATACCCCTGAACCTGTGGTAACTGAGTGATGAAGTCCATCAAGACATTCATCCATGGTCTCTCAAGAATCGGTAAGGACTGCAATATACCTCCTTGCCTCTAAGTATCCGATTTTTCCTGCTGACAAATGATGCACGTATGTACATGCTCCTCTACATCATCCCGCATCTTCTCCTAAAAGAATCCTCTTTCCAACAATGTCAAAGAATGACGCATCCTTGGGTGGCCAGCCCATGGCGAGTCGTGGCACTCCTTCAAAAGGTGCCTCCTAAGCCCAGATGACTTTGGAACATAGAGCCGGTTTCCAAAGAACAAGAATCCATCTCGAAGAAAGAACTTTCGTGTCTTCCCCTCCTTCACCTACTTCACTATAATCTGCGCCTGAGTATCGGTCTCAACACTTTCCTTGAGTTTATATTGCATCTCTTCAAACATCTGAACTCGACTCCTACTCCTAGCTGCCCGGTCTTCTCCTTCCTCCAATGCTGCCAGTTGTCCCTTCCTGTTAAGGGCATCTGCTACTGCATTGTGTCTTCCCAGTCTATACTCGATAGTCATGTCGAACTCTGCCAAGAAGTCCTACCAACGAGCTTGCTTTGCAGAAAGCTTCGATTGTGATGCAAAATAACTTGCTGCAACGTCGTCCGTCTTGACAACAAATGGCTTCCCAATCAGGTAATGCCTCCACACACATAAACAGTGAATGATTGCAGTCATCTCCTTCTCATGGACCGGATACCTCTGTTCTCTATCCTGCAACTTCCGACTCTCGTACGCCACCGGATGCCCATCCTGCATAAGAACCCCTCCTATGGCAAAATCTGAAGCATTTGTGTGTACCTCAAACGGTCGCTCGAAGTCTGGCAACTTCAGTATCGGTGTTGTAACCATCCTCCTCTTCAAATCATCAAATGCCACCTGACATTTATCCGTCCACTTCCATCTCTTGTCTTTCTTCAATAGGTCGGTCAATGATGATGTTACCTTGGAGTACCCCTCTACAAACTTCCATTGGTAGTTGGTCATGCCCAAAAACACCCTCATCTCATGGACATTCTTCGGTTCAACCCAGTCCTCGATCGCCTTCACTCTGCTCGGCTCCATCCGTATGTACCCTTGACCAACTATATGCCCAAGGAACAGAATCTCGGTTTGAGCAAGCATACACTTAGACTTCTTCAAGTACAACTGATTTTCCTTTAGTGCCTCGAACACCATCGCCAAGTGCTTCTTATGATCCTTCATGTTGTCACTGTACACCACTATATCGTCCAAGTATACTACTACGAACGAATCCAAGTATGGTTGTAGGACATCATTCATCAAAGTGAAAAACGTAGCAGGAGCATTACACAACCCGAATGGCATAACAAGGAATTCAAAACTACCATACCTTGTTACTATCGCGGTCTTCTTCTCGTCTCCTTCAGCTATCTACACCTGATAATACCCATGCCTCAAGTCCAGCTTGGAAAACACTCGGGCCTTCACAAGCTTGTCAAAGCAATCAGCAACCAATGGCAAAGGATACTTGTTCCTTACCGTCTGCTTGTTCAATGCACAGTAATCACAACACATCCATAGCTCATTCGAATCCTTCTTTCGCTAGAAGAATACCGAGCACCATAGGGGGACCTTGAAGGTCTGATGAAACCTGCATCAGTTAACTCCTTTAATTGTTGTTTCAACTCCTCCAACTTGGGTCCTGACAATTGATAAGGTGCTTTAGCCGGGGGTTGCTTTCCTGGCTCAAGCTCAATGCTATGGTCCACTGCATGCCTTGGTGGAAGCTTCTTTGGTAGCTCATCAAGCATCAAATCTGCATATTTGGCCAGTACCTCAGAAATCTCACCAGGACAGGCATCCCCACTCCATCACCTTCGACTCCCTTAAACATCACCGCATATGTCTCCATATCTGACTCCTTCACAACCTTCTCCAAACTCAGTGCAGAAACATGCTGCACCTTGACTTCCCTCCTTTGCCTATGAGTGGGAAAAGTCCAAGTTTGTGACTGTCCAACCAGCACCACCTCATCACAGAAGGGGACAATAATTTCCTTGTTGCCCTTCAAGAAATCTTGCCCCAATATCATATCGAAGTCGTTCATCTCCATCACTATGAAGTCCAACTGACCCTTCCAGTCTTTTATCTGCACAGGCACTTCGTGTGCCAAACCCGCCACTTTAGCTCTAGAGTTCACCGCCTTGACTTCCACATTCGATGGGAAGATCATCAGTCCAACCTCTTTTGCTAACCGTGTCGTCATGAAGTTATGAGTGGCCCCCATGTCCACCAGAGCTTGAATGGTCTTGCCATGAACCATCAAGTCCATGAAACCCAGACTAGTAATCCATGATTTCTCCATAACTTTTCCCTGCATACATGTCTGTTCTCTGCTTCCGTCAAGCTTCTTCATCCCTGAATCAGCTTCACCTGTCATGAGCAACCCTGCTCTGATACCACCTGTCACGCCCCCAATTCTTTTTTCGTTTAATTGGCCGGGTGCGGCACCACCTAAGTAGTTAACATGTTTCATTGTTAGCTTACTTTACGAACTACGCCTTAACATTCATCTTCATTCATGAATAAACATAACATTAATGTGCGGAATCCATTAACATTATAAACATCAGCAATAGAACAACAGCATGAACACATTCATATGCAAGTAAATCTTTTATTATATAAGAGAAGATTTTTACAAGTGATCGGGAGTTATACTCGACCGGCGTTACAACCGAGTCGGGCGCCCACCTGTGCACGCATGCACGGTGGTCTCACCCTCCTACCCAATATACCCATTACACAAGCTTTTTGTCAAGACGGGCAGGCGCGCCCGTGCATGACCCTCACCCGAAATACAACCCAAAGCTTCATTCAAGACTTCGGCGGGCGGGCGCCTTAATACGCCCTCCACCCGCACCTTCAACCATCCAACCTCGTGCCAAGACTTCGTATAACCGTGCCTGGCGGGCGGGCGCATAACCTCCGCCTTCGCTGCTGCTATACCTCCTTCGCTCACACCTTTTGTTGTTGATCAAAGACCGAAGGGCGATGGTTCAAATGACAGCTCCATCACGTATTTTATATGATGCCTTCATGTGGAGGTCGCGCCCTCGACCGACCTTCCATCCATCTCCAATCGCTGCGTCTATGCAAACAATACAACGCCATTGTATGGTCGACTCGCCCATGGCGCGGGATGGCCCACCAACTCGCCCTCCATTTGCTTTTGCTCCTCGGTCAGCTTCGCAAGACGAGCTCCCCAACTCGCCTATATAAACGTGGAACGCCAACCTACCCGCGTATAACATGACGCCTCATCCTTGGTCACTCCTTCGCATATTTCATGACTTTTAGCTACTTCGCACGGTGAGAGGGCGTGCCTGGTTGGTTAGCCAACCGCAGGGCATTACAAAGGGGGTCGAGGACCCGCAAAGAGGACCCAAACAGACGACTGTAACTCAACCCTTCACTCCATCACTAAATCATCGCCACCACTCTTAGAGCTCTTTCGCAAATATGCCAAAAAAATCCAAAAATAAATTTATTATTAAAAATATAAAATAAAATAATAATAATAATAATAATATCTAAAAGTAAAATAATTTTTATAAATCTTTAAATATATATTAAATAATATTTTATAATTAATAATTAAAAAAATAAATGCTATACATATTTTATAATATTAAATATTAAAGTAATTCATATAAAATTGTGCTCGCTAAAAACTATAAATATACAGTAAAACAATAAAAATATAATAAAACACGATACACCATACATATGTATAACATCATAATAACAATGATGTGGCTTTACCTTTAATGTCTTACACACCACTATGCACTATGCTTCTCGTGGTAAAATCAACGATTATCTTTTAATTTTATTAATTATATATCAAAATATTTCATTAATGAATCAGAGATCACAACATAAAATTTAAGTATATGAATGGATGACTAAAATAAAATAAACTATGTGTAGGTTTTTAAAATAATTTTATAAGATTAATTTTTTTTTGTAAGTTTGGAAGGATTATATTTTCATTATGTTTAATTTTTTATTTTAATTGGGGTATAGCATAAGATTTGAATCTAAAACTTTCGGTTCGGTAAGACTTTATTTGTATGGTCATTATCAATTAAACTACTCAAAAAAACTTTCATAAAATTAAATTTTGAAATCAATATTAACACATAATTTTTTAAAAATCAAATTTAAATAAATTAATAATTTTGAAATTAATACTAACACAATTCTGTGAGAATCAAGTTTAAATAAATTAATAATTATTTGAGAATCAAATTTAAATAAGTTAACATTTAAAATCAACCGAATAGCACTACTCCACTCCACTCCACTAATTGTTTCTCAATATTCTTTTCCACCGTCTACTCCTCAATGTTATACCAGGTTAGCTTTCACACTTTGATAACATCGTACCAAACTATCTGTGTTATTTTGTAATTTTCATATCTCTATGAGTTTATGTTTTTATATGATTAAAAAAACTAAAACAATGATATAAAATGTTTATATGATAAATTTAACTAAATATGATTAATTCAATTTATTTTAAGATAAATAAGAAAAATGATAATGAGTATTCTCATTTAAATTTAAATATTTTAAAATAATATATTAAATTACTAACAAATATATTATTATAATAATTTAAAATTTAATTAATTTATTTAAATTTATTCAAATATATGGTTTCAAAATAATAATAATAATATCGATATAAAATGTTATATAAATTATCAAATTTAAGGTTCATTTTTATTTATTTGTGAAAAGATACTTAAACTTCTGAGAATATAGTCGTAACATGATAACAATCAGAATATTCCAACCTCAGATCACATGAATAATTTTTAATTAATTTTCAAACACCATATATTTATAATTCAATTGAATAATTACTGAATGCCATTTACATGGTTATATTCTTAATGGTATAATTAATTTTTATTAATATTAAATCAAACTAATAGAGCCTCAACTAATTGGGTATGCGAACATGCGTTTACTACTTTTTATTGACACCTAAGATGGATAAACTATCTGATTAAATTAACTCCAACCTACTCACTCACCCACCCTACTTGAACTCAAGATAATGATGAAATTTAATTTAAGATTATTTAACTAAATAAAAAATATAATAATACATTAGTGTCATTATAATAGGAATAAGTTTGATCGCATATAGATAACATTTAAATATATAATTTCATATGAAATTACAATAAAAAATTATAATTTTATACTACTAGGTCTAATATTATGGAACCTAAAAAAAATCATATGATAGAGATAATAACATGCTTATGAACATTATATAAAGTTAATTATAATTTTATCACGAAGTTAATATTCCAATTCTATAAAACCCTAAGGTCACGACTCATAAAATCCTTTTAATTTATGAGTTTTGATCCCATTACTAATTATTTTGTTTAATTTATGAGATTGATCCCATTACTAATTAATTTGAAAACAGAAAACACTTAATTTCTCGGACTAAATAATAGTTCTCGGACTAAATAATAGTTGACATTTTGAGCAGCCTTGTGGATGCGGTGGCCAATTTTTCTTTGTTTATTAATATTTTTAATATCTATTTGGAGATTCACTCATGTGCTTGAAAATGGTCATGTGCTTGAAAATGGTTATGATTGTTGTTGAGTTATTTATTAATTAAATTAATACCTCTAAGTGGAGGTAGCTAGGCGCACCTTAAAAGATAAAAAAATATTGGCATATATTATCTTTGGGATCTCAATAGATTTGGTATATGTGAGTATCGATTCAACCCTTATTTTGCATGTCCTTGAAATTCATTTTATTTTGTGTGGGGATGGTCTTTGAAATTTGATAAACAATTCAGGTTTCATAACAAGTATTTTTCTTAAGATAAAGCATTAATATTTTATTGCAAAAGTAAATGTAAATCAAGAAAACAAGTCTAAAGATGGTTGTGAACAAAGTACATAATATATAGTAGTATCATCGTTTTGATTCTTGAATATTTATAGAGAGAAGCATAAAGGAAATATATTGATATTAAAACATCAGAATCACCACCATCACCCACAGAGAGGAAACAACCAAAAAAGGCCATAGAACTACGAAAGAAAATGTTGAACTTCATGTCCATAATTTTGTACAAAAGAGGAAACAACTTTCGCCAAACAGAGAAGTCCATCAAACTTGTAGAACAATGAGCCATAGAGCAAAAGGAAACAACCCATAAAAGCCATAGAACTACCATATCAAGAACTGTCATATCAAACTTCAACCTTCGCATCCAAAATTATGGTACCAAACACCAAGGAGACGACCAACATAAGAGGAAAACAGGGTTGGCACCCACAAGCATCATCAAAGAGCAATAGTCGTTTAACAACAAGTTTAAAGAAACATTCACAAAGTACTGCTCTTAGCCACCAAGACTCCACATGTCATCATATGAGAACCACAAAAAATGTTCATTAGTGCCATGTCACAACAGAAGACAAAACTAGAAACACATGTATAAAACTTAGTCTGAGATATGAAGCGTGGGATCTAGAGAACTAGAAAATGGTGTATCAGTTGGGACTCCAAGAGGGTTAGTTAGATCCCCCTAGGTCAAATCGAACACCACATTGTTCTCCACATGACTCAGATGAGCGTCTAGATCATTAAGTTTGAATTTGATGTTTTGTAGGATTCTCTTGATGTCCTCTGGTTTAGAAAATGTATTGTAAATGTGAACTTACTTGTCCTTACAAACCAAGCATAACAGAGAATCCATTTGTTGATGCATAGACAAATAATGTAAGAAATGAAATCTTATTTTACGGGATCTTCCTAAGTCAGGAACACATTTAAGATCATCACCTCCAACCTTTGAATCAAAGAAATATAGCTACACCCTAGACTCCTTTGATTCCAAGAGTAATATTTCCCTCCACACCTTCAAAGGCACTGAATCAAAATATTTGGCAACCGAATCACATGCAAATGTGCGACCCTGTTTGAGGCCAACATAACCAACTCCACCCCTATGACTCACCATCTGTTGATGGGGAGGCATGGCTTCCAAAACCAAAGAGAAATATAGACAATCAACTAACAAACCATGATCGACAAAACAAACAAATGAATGAACCACCACCCCATTGAAGCCCAACTGAAACACGATGAGGTCGTCCTGTAATATTCGCAACAATGGACCCAATTCAAGGGTCGAGTGCAACTCACCATATAGGGGAGGCATACACTTCAGAAGAACACACTACCACCAGAACACCACTAGACAGTTTGGACAACCCAAAAAACCTAACTGCCCAAACCCAAGTCGATAGACCCTAGACTGCAGAGAATTGAAGACACCAAACTGAAGTGGAAACATTAAATTCATAAAATGGTAAACAACACCCCAATTCACCAACACCAGACACAGCGAAGGAGTATACAAGAGATAAGTACTTAGAACCCAACTTCTAAGATAAATTTTTACCGAGACAAGCAGGGAAGTCTAGAATTCAAAGGCACATGGAAAAATTGCCTGGAGACTAGCAACCATAAACCAACATTGGGCAGGGGTATGATCTACCTAAAAATTTAGAATATGAAAGAGGTGGCTTGGAAAAAAAAACCACCAACTCAAAAATAAGCCCTTGTGTTGTGGTATGCAGGAACAAGATGAAATACATTGACACACCCACCAAACCACCTTAAAGAGAAATTGAAAAAGGAGAACCCACATTGCCCACCTCTAGGAACTAACACCGCAACCAACAACTCAAGGAAATTATATTGCAGACCATAGAAAAAGCAACTCCCAAAAGCACCATAAAAACCATATGCAAGGAGGAGAGGAGTGCACCTCACCTCCACTGCAACACATAACATAACTTCGCCACCCCACACACATGCATTTAAATCGAAAAGATGTCAGGTGTAAAGCCCAAATCCACCCTCCTCCACCATGCCACATCATTCCCAATGAACAACAAATGTACACCTTCATCTCGCCTTCCAAGAGACTTCTAAATTACACCCCATCAGGGATGTTTCATAACTAGTAAATTTTACACTAGAGGTTTTTATTTTTAATCGTTTATTTTTATATTATAGAGCTTTGAGCTTGTTAAAAAGTTAATCTTGAAAATTCGATTAGAGAAATATATTTTTAATATAAAATTTCCATAGAAATAAATCCATTCCTAAATGATTTTAAAAAATATAAAGTTTGAAGCATCACAAATATCTATATCCATTCCTTTGAAGAAGTGACATGGTATGAAATCAAATCATTATATATATGCTTAAAAATTGGATTATAAGAATATATTTTGCATATAAAAATTATTAAAATAAATAAGGCTTTGAAGGATTTCGCGACCTGGAGCGATGGAGTAGCTCATGAAGACCTAGTCTTCTGCCGCGCTAGGCGCCTTTGTGTTCTGTGCCTTGGGAGCTTCTGCCCTGCAGCGTTGCGGCCTGGGCCCTCTACCTTGCCTCCTCTGCGCCCTTTGTCCCTGCGCACATTTGTTGAGCATGATGAGCGTGCGTTGTGGGCACTGTGTGGCTCATTTGCTGCTAGGAGGTGGCCCGTAAGCTAGGGTTCGCCCCCATGGAGGTCCCGGGCTCGCCCCAAGCAGGCCCCCTCCCCCCCCCCCCCTCGACCTTCATCTATCGACGCCTTCAATCGGCTCTTGGCCGGTTTGCCGCAGAAGAAAAAGAGTGAAGTAGCCAAGTTTGTTAAGAGGCTCGAGGATATTCCTGAAATCTCCCTGCCGCTAGAGACCCCGATCCAAGTCGCCCTGTCCTTGGCTGAGCGTGCCCTCGTTGGCCAGTTCACCGGACTATGGCCATCTCCTAAGTCCACTGAGATCTGGGTCAACAAGAACTGGGCACCATTGATCAAGAATAGCGTCACATCTTATTTTTTGCGACGAGGATTTTTCCTCTTCGAATTGACCTCTAAGGATGACAAGGATCTGATCTTCCAGAATGGCCCCTATTTCATGGGCCCCTAAGGTCTTTATCTCAATAAATGGACGCCGGATTTCAACCCTACAGTCGACGTTCCCACGACTGTCCTGATGTGGGTCAGGCTTCTAAACCTCCCAGTTCATTGTTGGAACTGGGACTCATTGAAGCACATTGGCAACGCCCTCGGGAAATTATAGATTGGGCAAACAACAAAGACCAATATGACCATGCTCGAATCTGCGTAGAAGTAGACCTAGAGATGGGTCTACCGGAAGCCATCAAAATCAACGTAGGAAGCTGGACTCATGTGCAGAAGCTAGATTATGAGCAACTGCCCTTCAAATGCCGAAAATGCCATGTCTACGGTCACTTCGCCAGAGGATGTCCATCCAATGCTGAGCCAGATAAGGGTAAGGAAGAGGGCTAGAACCAGGTCAAGCATGCCAAGACCCACAAAACCCACAAGCACGGTGGTTCAAATGGAAAAGGCCCCCAGTAGGCCCCTGCTCAGTAACCCCCTCCCAGAATGGAGCAACAAAATAAATTCGCCCCCCTAAGCTCGCAAATAGAGGAAACACAGGAAGCAGAAACCCAAAAATCAACCGCACTCGCAAAAGGTACCCCCTCTTCTCCCAAGGGGGCAAGTCTTGCTAAGAGATCCAAAGGAAACACTGTAGAAATTGAGTAAGTGGAGCAAGAATATGAAGGCTCGGAGGAAGAAGGCGAAATACGAGAATCCCAAGCTTCGATAAGGAGATCCACAAGAGGCTGCAAAACAGATCGGGAAAAAAGAGAGCAGGAAACTTTCAAAGATAAGCTACAAGGCAGCCAGCCAACTCATGAGAAGATATTAGCATCAAAACCAAATATGGCGAGAAACCAGCCCCAAGGCTCCAAGGAAGCCAACGAGAAACACAAATGATGAAGATCGTCTCCTAGAACTGTAGAGGTTTGGGGAGTAGAATCAAAGAAGAAGCTATCAGAAGTTTAATAAGGATGGAAGCTCCTGACATACTCCTCATTTAGGAGACCAAACTAGAGGACTCTGCCTTCCTTCATGCAAGTAAGAAACTTTGGAATAAATGCAAGGCGAAAGCAATCTCAGCCTAAGGGGCTTCCGGTGGTTTGGGCACTCTTTGGAATGCTAGCAAATTCTCAGTCATTTCTGAGACCCTCAACTCTCACTGGCTATTTTTAAAACTGCAACATTTAGACTCAAAAGAGATTTTTAGTCTCTTCAACGTGTATGTCCCTGTGAACGCTAGGGAAAAAAGGCTTGTTGGGAATCCATAAGAAACCAAGCAGACCTTGTGAACTTGGAGAATACCATCATTTCCGGTGATCTAAATCTCACTCTTCTTTCAGTAGATAAGAGAGGAGGCAACATTGTTCGCGATCCGGCAAGGGAATGGGCGGAGGATCTTATGCAAGACTGGGACCTGCTGGACATTAAGCCAATCTCTAGTAAGTACACTTGGACTAATAAAAGAGTTGGCCCTGGCCACATCGCTGCTAGGCTGGATAGATTCTTTCTTCAAAGCTCTTTTCTTCTGCTTGGTTTGGAGGCTAGAGTCCATATTCTCCCATGCAACACTTCTGATCATAAACTCATCAAGCTTGAGCTCCTGTCCCAGCTTGATCATGGGCCTATTCCCTTCAGATTTAGCCCACTTCGGAAATTTTTTCTTAACAGCCTTCCCTTATTTTAGTTTTCTGTCCTTCTTGCTCCCACTAGTATACTCAGAAAAATGGAGGAGACCATTTGAAAAAAAATTTGGAAGGGGGGCAAGCAGAATGAGAAAAAGATACGCTAGTCAATTGGGAATCCATCTCCAAACCGCTGTTGGAAGGAGGTTTGAATTTCAAAAATCTTTGCAATCATAATATTGCAATGGGTGCTAAATTAATTTGGAGAATCATTGCACCTAATCTAGGTTGGGCGTAATTAGCGCTATGGAGAAAATATTTCAAAGGCCAGTGCCCTCGCTGCCTAGATCATCCTATGCCACATTCAAATTCACCTTTTCTGAACCTCTATATCAAAGCCTGCCCTCTTATCAATGCTCATGCCTACTGGGTTCCCGGTAATGGCAAAAGGATCAACCTATGGACATATAGATTAATGAATAATGATCCATTGGGAGACTTGTTGTTGGGAAAAGTATCCAATACGGAATGACCCTATCCCACTCTAAGGGTGATAGTACCTCAGCAACAACCGAATGCAAAGCTATTCAAGATTACTTCTTTATGAGATGTAAGAGAGAGGAGGAAGATATCCACTAACCGTTATCTTCCGCTAATGATTGATCCAATCTTCCCTCTTTGCTGCTTGCTCCCAGCTCCTTGCTCTTTCACTGGCCCAGCTACACAAAGATCCTGCAAAAGCACAAGAAAAGGAAACTACAAGAAGCATACATCCATAACTGATTCAAGGATTAGAATAAATCAAATATACAAGCATCATTACACCATTGAGACACATGCATATAGAAGAACCTCAAATGCTTTATTAATGGAAGAAGTAAAGTTCTGAGAATGTTACAACCATAAGAGGCCCAATCCAGCAACACCTCCCAGCAGAAAGAAATCTCCTCTTCACCTCCTTCAAAGCAATCACCCAATAGTTCTATGCACAAACCAACAACACTTCCTTACATTCACCAGATTCCAGCCCCCCTAGACCTCATGAGAGAGCTCTATATATAGGAGATTTGGAGAAAGGATGAGTCAGCTTGAGGTTGGCATGAAGCTGACTAGTGTCCTCTCCCACTTCAGTTATACTTCAGTTCTTGAGTCCACTTGGAGTTTCTTGCTTCCACTTGGAGATCTAGATTCTCTTACTCATCACAAGGCGAATTCCCTGATCCAAGTGTCATTTTGGAAGCTTCCTGGGCATTTGACACCTTGCAGAATGACTGTGCCACTTGGCCAATCTCGCCCAGCGCAGGTAGCCTTCATTGCTTTTGACATTCAGCGCAGGTACAGAGTGGAGCAGTTGACATTCAGCGCAGATGCTCAGTGGAGCAGTTGACATGATCCAGAAATAGCTTGTTTTGAGTGTTTTCAGGTGGAGAACTGATTTTCAGTGCTGTGGTTTGCTGACCTTGTTCCTCTAGGGGTAGGAACAACATGTTTAGGGACTTTGGATCCCTCAGATTATTGACATTTCATGCTTCATGCTGTTAGGCACAAAAATGTCTATAACAGTTGCCCCCTAAAGTATGAGGTCGTTTATCGGGTGAAATGCTTTATCAGGAGGATCCGAAGTTCATTCAATCGCTGAGAGGTGCCCTGTAATAAAATACAATACAATACATTATTTTTCATTCTGCTTTCATGATCTAGCTGAGGCGGGCATTCCCATGCTCAGCTTTATAAATACATTTTGGTACATAGAACAGACGATCGTCTGGTGGTAGACTGACAATTCTCTGCTGAAATTATCATCCTTTGAGTGGGATGATCATCTACTGCAATGATGTACATAACAAATGTCTTTATATCCTGAATATATATCGCAGCCCGGATGGATGAAACTAGATCCGGGGTCTTCAAACTCGTTCGATCTTCACTCTAAGTACAAGTCGATCCATGTGAGAATTGCGCTGAAGTCAAACATGGAAAGACATCGCTTGATTACCGGTCAATAATGTAAACCGTTAACAAGCGCGAGAGGAATCACCAATAATGACAATGACCCTCAAGGTACTGCAGTACAATTCACGTGGTGTGAATAAAGGACTTGGCGTCGAACACCACGCAAAATCTTTTGGTCGAAGGTCATTGATGTATACCTGTCGCCGGAAGTGAGAAACTTGCCATTGAGGCATGCAAGCTTCAAAGTACTGAGGGGGTTTGTTCCTAGATCAACTTCTTGGATAATGAGCTGAAGTCGACAAGAAGCGATCCGTCAAAGGAGGGCCTTAATGAATCCCACATTGATGACACGGAACGAAGCTAATGATTTTAGTGGAGGCGAAAACAATCTGTGAAATATGATTCAGGGTGGCGATCATGGGTGGATGAAGGATAATGTATGGCAGTGGATGGGACACGGTTGACTCTTTCTGAACAACATCTCTTGAACATATAACGACACTGATGTGATGGATCGGTAGCATTACCCCAAATGTGGATGGTTTGGCGAGGACCATGGTGATGAGACCGGTGAATGAAACAACCCAACCCAATGTGATACGGAGGACAAAGTGTCATGTTCAAGAGCGACTTGCTACCATTAAAGCTTTGAGGTTCTCCCAATTTTTCCCCAGTCATTTCTGACCAGTACCTCTTTATTTTTATCAAGCTTGAGGAGGATAACATATGCTTGTTCTATAACCTGCCCTTCGGGCAAGCCCATCGCTATGTTTTAACGAGCTTAGAGATAGGAAAACTCGTTCTCGTCTAAAGACAAGTTTGTCGCTATTTAATCATTTTAACGAGTCTAACGACAAGGAAAACTCGGTCCTTTTCATTTTTAGAGAGTCTGAAAAGGTACAGAAAGTTAACTCCAAAAATTCCTTTTTCGTCATCTAATCCCTTAAGTCCGAAAAAGTATAAAACAATACAGAAGGGATGAGTTTTCGATTACTTTAACGAGCCGAATAAAACAAGCGCTCGACCTTTTTGTGCAATAATCCCTTAGGTCCAAAAAGATTAAAATCTAGAGGAGGGATAGCTCTTCCGGTCATTTTAACGAGCTGGAAGGCCAAAACTCGGCAAACTTTTCATATTTTACGAGTCAGGAGAAAAGAGCTCAAAGAAGACTCGTCTTTTGAGGAACGAGTGATAAACAGGGATAGCAGCAGATTCCAGGTACAGGTTGGAATTTTCCAATCACGGCAGTGTCACAAGGATGGCTAAGTGAAATCACTCTTCGCAGCTGTTCCTCAAAATGGGTAAACAATCATATGGAGGTGAACGATTGGCCAACTGGAATGGAGGTGGCAGGTGCAAAACACGACCAAGGCTTTTTATGGCTAATAAATTTACGATCACAATGGTTATTTACCGAGATGGGTTCATTTTTTAATGAGCTTGAATGCGCCAAAACACTGCTCAAAAGCTTATGTTTATTTTTTAACGAGCATGAACTATGACGCTAAAACTGCTCGGATCTCGCTTTTCTATTTTTTAACGAGCATAAATTCCGCGGTAAAACTGCTCGATATACCAGTCATAAGATAAGAAATGTCTCTTGTGAGATAGCTATTTTTTATGGAGCTTTATCTCACGAAGCTATGCTCCTAATTTGGCAAATTTTGACCTTTGCCCCACATCCTTTCTTTATGTAAGTTAGGAAACGATCAATCCAAAAAACCGGATAAATGACCGCTCTTTGCTTACACTCCAAAAGGTTTTCATGCCCCCAGGTATAAGGTACAATTTCAAGGCTGCCCCTACTTATCCTTCAAAACATTTGTTTTGATGGGTGAGGCTTGCCTCTTTCAGGTTATCCAAAAAATGGTTTTATTTGCTGCCGCAAATGAAACTCTTTCTTCGGCGATGTCTATCATTAGGTTACTCAAAGATGGTTACAATTTGTTGCAGCAAAGGAATCTCTTTCTTTGGAGGCTGCCCCTACTTATCCTTCAAAACATTTGTTTTAACGGGTGAGGCTTGCCTTTTTACCCAAAGATGGTTACAATTTGCTGCCGCAAAGGAATCTCTTTCTTTGGTATTGCCTACCTATTTAGACAAAGGTGAATGACTAGAAATCATCAAACACATAACTTTGACAAAAGAATCTTATTCTAGAACAACCCTCTCTTCCTTTTTTCGGACGGGGTATGGACTAGTCATATTCTTTCGCGGAAATTCTACCTTATACCCAGGGTTTCCTCTGCCCAAAGCAGACCAGGATGCATGCCCCCTGGGTTCCAGTCCCATCTTTCCGAATCACTCGCATTCATCGGGAAGGAGGACTGGGGGTAGAGACATTTCTTGGGTGAATAGACCATTCAGGGTTGGTATTTGACTATTTGCGATGCGTGATCCCGGAAATGAAAGTTGGTCTACGAGCTTGACCATTCTTCCTTTGTGTGGAAAACACATTACTCTAAAGAGTGAGGAGACTATAGCTCCCATGCAATATATATAGTCTCGTCCAAGGAGTAGGTTATAATCCAAGGGTCCTTGAACGACCATCACGTTCATTTGAACGGTCTTCCCTTTCAATGTAACAGGCACATTGGGGAGGATCCCTAACAGTCGACTGGTTCCTTTATCAAAACCCGAGAGATTTATTATCTCAGGCAAAAGCTCCGGAGAACCCAGTGCTTTCCAAGCAATAGAGGAAAGGATACTCACAGATGCCCCTTCATCAATGATAGTTCCAGCCATCACCATTCTATAAATTCGGACTATGATTCTGAATGGTATACTGGCTGGCAACCGGGGTCTGCCTAGTTGGTTCCAATCAAAGGAGACAACCAGGTTGCTTGGTGGTGGGACCGAATACATGGCCGGATACGATCCTGACGATGTTCATTCCTGCGATAAAGGAATGGGCGCATTGCCCTGATGGTCATCAGAATCTGTGTTGATGAAAAGAATCTGGATGGTGTCACCCTTATTCTCTTCAGTGAGGGTGTCATTTGAAGATGAATCTTCAGTGACGGTGTCATTTGAGGATGAAACCTCTGAAGGAAGAACCGGGTCAACTGCCGTATCGACCTTTAGACTTTCGTCTGGTCTGGATTCAGTAGGTTCATTTTCAATGACTGACGCTTCAGCTGACCATTTGAGCAGGCCAGCTGTATTTTCAACCAACGAAGGACTTGGCACGAGTTTTTTGTATCCAGGAGGAAGCATTACCGGTGAAACCGGACGATCTTCCAAAACTCTCTTCGCTTCGTCTAAGAAGGGACAACGATGGATGGCGTGATTGCCTTCACACAATCTACAGGGGGATCTTGCTCCCCCTCTTTGTCTTGAACCTTCACTTTCGCTGGTTGACGGTAAGCATTCAACATGGCTATCAGAGGTTGATGCTCCCGAATTGTGCAAACGAGGTGACCAGTCCCTTAGTATCTGGGGAATACAGGGACAATCTCTATGGAAGTGGTCTCCTCTACATATGACACATGGTGATTTAGGCCCGGTCTGTGCTGTGTGTGGATTTTTGTCAGATGTCTTTTGCTTGCCCCCAGTCGCCTTAGGCTCCTTCTTCTTCTTCTCTCTCTTCTTCTTCTCCTTCTTCTCCACGGGAGCTTGGCTTTTGCCAGCCCCACCTTTCGAAGATGAAGGATCGGAGGAAGAGTTATAGGAAGTCGAAGGTTGGTGGGCAGCTCTAGACTCATCTAACTGTCGACTCGACTGTTCAGGAACCATGGTGGTCTGAACTACATTGGTTGAGAATAGCCAAATAGGCAGGCCAATTGTCAGTCCTGGAAGTGACAATGTGGCCATGTGGGGCGCACCAACTTCTCCCCAAGAGGAGAAAGGACTAGGATTTCCATCATGTGGAATTCCTTGGTTGGGGCGTTCCATGTTCTCAACTTAAGATCAACACGGGAATAGGAGGTGATTATGTTCCGTTTAAAATAAATTTTATAACGACGCTTAGACACAACTTGCTTTTTCACTTTTTAAGAGTCAAGAAAAAGCTAAAGATGACTCTAGTCTCCTTCGATGTTTTAACGAGCCCGAAGTGACAAATGCTCGGATGGACTTTTTCAGTTATAGAGTTTGAAAAAGGCCAAAAGAAACTGCTCTAGAGTTCTAGGCAGAGGGTGTGCCAAACTTTTCGCAAAACCACAGAATACGTTTTACGGTACGAGTGGTCGATCTTCGTGAATGCTGTGTTCACTGCATTGCGATCAGTAGGGCGGCCGACACGGTTTCCTATTGGATAAAGGCTTTATTCCTATAGGGGTCTCCCAATATATACGCGACGGTACGTGGGAGCACAAGTCCGTATTGATACTTATCGCTTCACCGTGGAGGAATCACCCAACCACTCAACGCTAAGATATCACGTTTAACGACGCCGGAACACGTCTCTATCTTAGACCTCTATGTGTTTGCGTTATGTTTCAATGCGTTGTTATGTAAATTCAATTTATTTTAAGGTTGATCTTGTTTAGCAGTTTGCCTTTATGGATCACCACGAGATGTATGATAACACTCCTAAATGTAGTCTAAGATGATAAGCAAGCTTTTCAATCTTTCAACTTTGAAAATCTTAACTACTGAGGGAAAAGAAAGACAACATCTTTTCACACAGATCATAGAGCACACACTAATGCACTTTTTCCTAAATCAACATGCAAGCTGTCATAATGCACATGCACAATGCAAGTATTTCTTTTCTCTTTCTTAATGTTGGTGTAATGCAAAAAGAAAGCTGTTGTATAATTTTGAATTCAATTTCAAGTGAAAGCAAACAAGCTTGTCCAAAATCAAAAGACACCTTAAGATTTACTTGTTTCGACACTAGAAATATATAAACTCAAACCAAATGACGAAAGCAAAAGCTCAATCAGCTATGAACAGCAAACAAACTAACTCTTAAGATCAAAACGACACTTTATCACAGGTCTAGATCTAAGAGGTCACAACAAGACTAGTTCACTTTCGTTATGGGAAACTGTAAATGTACAAGAAATACACAAAGAACAAACACAGTTTCTTTATACAACTGAGGCGGAATAGTGACAAGGAAAGTTGGTTTCAGATAGGCACACTGACTGGTAACAAACAACAAAAACAAGAGTGAAAACAGGGCAAGAAACAGCAGGAAACCCCAATAGCACAAGGCAAGACTGGTCCAGCGCAGGTGGGACACTGCCTGTTTGACCTTCAGCGTAGGTAGCCCCTTCGGGAACTGCGCTGAAATGCAAACAACCTTTGTACAGCCTGCACTGAAGAACGAAACTTTCGTTTCTCTTGGTTTCCGGGTCACAGATTGCTCAAAAATTCACAGTTTTTGCTCAAATCAGAAGCTATCAGTCAAGGACACACTAAGGGATGACAAGGAGGATGAAAAGCTATCAATAAGAGCTTATTAGAGTCCTTGTGGATCAGCTCTTCAAATCATAAACTTGCCCAGAAACTGAGCTAGAGTAGCTGCCCTCTACTTTGCATTTGAAAGATTCAAACACAGTTCGATTCGGTACTCCCTTTGTTTATGAAATGAATAGCAAAAAACACGAACAACCAACAAGATACGATCCCCAGCGGAGTCGCCAATTTGTTGTTGGGAAAAGTATCCAATACGGAATGACCCTTTCCCACTCTAAGGGTGATAGTACCTCAGCAACAACCGAATGCAAAGCTATTCAAGATTACTTCTTTATGAGATGTAAGAGAGAGGAGGAAGAGATCCACTAACCGTTATCTTCCGCTAATGATTGATCCAATCTTCCCTCTTTGCTGCTTGCTCCCAGCTCCTTGCTCTTTCACTGGCCCAGCTACACAAAGATCCTGCAAAAGCACAAGAAAAGGAAACTACAAGAAGCATACATTCATAACTGATTCAAGGATTAGAATAAATCAAATATACAAGCATCAATACACCATTGAGACACATGCATATAGAAGAACCTCAAATGCTTTATTAATGGAAGAAGTAAAGTTCTGAGAATGTTACAACCATAAGAGGCCCAATCCAGCAACACCTCCCAGCAGAAAGAAATCTCCTCTTCACCTCCTTCAAAGCAATCACCCAATAGTTCTATGCACAAACCAACAGCACTTCCTTACATTCACCAGATTCCAGCCCCCCTAGACCTCATGAGAGAGCTCTATATATAGGAGATTTGGAGAAAGGATGAGTCAGCTTGAGGTTGGCATGAAGCTGACTAGTGTCCTCTCCCACTTCAGTTATACTTCAGTTCTTGAGTCCACTTGGAGTTTCTTGCTTCCACTTGGAGATCTAGATTCTCTTACTCATCACAAGGCGAATTCCCTGATCCAAGTGTCATTTTGGAAGCTTCCTGGGCATTTGACACCTTGCAGAATGACTGTGCCACTTGGCCAATCTCGCCCAACGCAGGTAGCCTTCATTTCTTTTGACATTCAGCGCAGGTACAGAGTGGAGCAGTTGACATTCAGCGCAGATGCTCAGTGGAGCAGCTGACATGATCCAGAAATAACTTGTTTTTGAGTGTTTTCAGGTGGAGAACTGATTTTCAGTGCTGTGGTTTGCTGACCTTGTTCCTCTAGGGGTAGGAACAACATGTTTAGGGACTTTGGATCCCTCAGATTATTGACATTTCATGCTTCATGCTGTTAGGCACAAAAATGTCTATAACAAGACTGCTACTCACTCCAAGCGTTGTGCAGATAAATGAAAGAGGCTGGTCTGCGTTCTCTGTGGGACATTTCCATTTGGCATGGTCCTTGTTGGGCTGGTTGGAATCTTCAAACGCCCCCAGAGCTGCTTATGGAGCGCGATGTCCTATTATCCAAGCTCCACGGTTTGGCTCCAACATTGGCTCGAAAACATGACTCAAGAGGATGGGGTGCCAAGGCTGGTGGCTACATCATAGCTCATGGCTACGCCAAGTTGTGTGAGTGCCCTCACATGGCCACGAACCCAGCGTCGTGGAAGGGGATATGGCATTATCCTTCCTTGCCAAAAATTGACTACTTCAGCTGGCTACTTTGCCACTCCAAAATTTTGACTGATGAAAATCTTCAAAAGCGAGGTTTCCACAGCCCTTCAAGGTGCAGCCTGTGTAAGGAAAATCAGGAAAGCGTAATTCATCTTATGCTTGAATGCACTTTCACAATGCAAATTTGGTCCGAGCTGCTGGGAACTTTGAGCTCCAACTTCACACTACCATCCTCCATTTATGATCTATTCGCTAATTGGCTGCAAAGGTACCCTGGTCCCCCACCAAAAAACAAGATTATCAAAGCTGCTTGGTCTACTCTCCCTAAAATAATCTGTTGACAGGTTTGGCTTGAGCGAAATAAAAGGATCTTCAAAAACTATGAACAGGATGCCAAGCTTGTGGTAGTTAAGATAAAATTCTAGTTAAAAGAGTGTCTGAGAGAGCATAAAGACGATTCAAGTTTAAGCCAGCAAGATATAAATTGGGGCTCTTCTCTCGATCTTCAGTTCCAAAAAGTTGCAAATAATATCTCCCTCCCCAAAGATTGGCAAATAGGGGCTACAGCAAAAGAGTTCCAAGGATGGATTACAAATCATCCGAGACATTCTCTATTTTTTGATGGGGCCGCAAAGGGCAACCCTGGAAGAACTGGTGCGAGAGGTGTCATATTGAACCCAGATGGCATAAGGATCCACAATTTCGCCTGGGGTTTGGGCATCGCTTCCAGCATTCAAGCTGAGGCTTTGGCTCTTTTCCAAGGTCTCAAGCTTCTGAAAGGGCTGAACATCAGGGAGGCTAATGTATTTGGGGATTCTCAGGTTATCATTAACACTATGGTGACTCATTCTAAGCCTTCGGACCTAAGGCTTGCAAGGCTGATCTTCAGAATAACAGATCTTGGAGACTCATTTCAGAAATTGAATTTCTACCACGTGTTGAGAGCTAATAACAAGGAGGCGGACATAGAAGCCAACAAAGCAGCCCTTCTTACGGCTGGAGCTTTGCTCAGAGGCGGAGATGAAACATGGGATCCAATTCCTTAATTTAGTGAGTTGTCATGTTTTACTGCCTATTGTTAAATCAGTATGTATGTACCCACAAGCTTGGGAAAATCACTGAAATTGACCACATAGTAGCAACTAAAAAGAGATGTGATCTAAGCATAAATGCCATGGCCTTTCAGGGTTGTGCGGCACCCGTGGAATTAGGCTCACCTTTTGTAATCCGAATTTTGGCATTAAGGCCAAGTATCTAATAATATCCATTAACCGTTTCTGTAAAAAAATAAATAATAATTTAAGATAATTTAAACGAAATCTAATTTTTTTTATAAAAACAAAATTAAATTAAATATATATATGTTTATATAAAAATAGATAATTGAAGTTCGCATGAATGCCTACTCGATTTTTTTACAAGGATAAAGGGAAAAAGACACCTAAAAGAAAGATAAACCTATATATAAACCTAAAATTTATATATATTCTCAAAGGTGGCTACAAAGAAGGTAAAACCAGAAAAACTTAAAGCATCACAAATATCCATATACATTCCTTTGAGGAAGTAACAAGGATATGAATCCCATACATTCCTTTGAGGAAGTGATAAGGATATGAATCCCATTATGTGAAGTTGATCCAATACTTCTTTGGTTAAATATTATATTTAATATTTTTTTTTAATATTTAATATTTGACAAATTAGAATAGTGGAAAATTACAATTTAATTAACTAATTTTAAAATAGTTTTTATTAATGTTATAGGAAAATGTATGAATTTCAAATTAATAAAATGAATAGTTATTATAATATGTGTGATGGAGATGTGTAATTTTTTAAAAATTATTTTAGTATTAATTTTTAGGTTTCATTTAATATTAGGCTTAACATTAATTTATTTTAATTAATATATTTTAATATCAAATTTCTTATATTTATATAAAGAGAAAATTAAAAAAAAATCAATCTACATCTTAAATATTATTATTTAAAAAAAATGTGTAATTTATTTAGGGTGTCCTTAAAAATAAGGAGATGTATAAGTTTTTTAGGTTTACCATGGAGTTTATATATATATATATATATATATATATATATTAAAAAAGATGAAATGAAGTGTTAAAAGAAAATGATATTTTTAGAAGTGAAAATGTTTTTTCAAGGTTTATATTCTATTGTATATCAAAAAAAACATTTTAATGCTTAATAAATGTAAATTTACACTAATAATATAAATTTCTATATAAATTCATGATAAAATGATATGATTAATTGTGAGGATTATTGAGCTAATAAGGTCATTGGAAATGTACCCTGGAGACTTAATGGGTAGGATAGTTGGAGCCAAAATATTTTCAAAATTTGACTTGAAGGCAGGATTTTGGCAAGTTGCCATCTCAGAAAAAGACAAGTTCAAAACTGCTTTCAGTATTCCGGCAGGCCACTATGAGTGGAACGTCATGCCTTTTGGTTTGAAGAATGCTCCATCAAAATTCTAGAAGGTAATGGATAAAATATTTAAGCCATATTTTGATTAGCTTATAGTTTACATTGATGATGTTCTAATTTTCTCTAAGAACATCCAAGACCGTTTCAAGCATGTGCATATATTCAAACAGTTGGTGAAACATAATGGTCTTGTTTTAAGCAAGAAAAAGATAGAAGTTTTTCAAACTACTATCAAATTTCTTGGCCATACTATATTCAATGGCAAAATCTCTTTGCAGAAGCATGCGGTTGAGTTTGCTGACAAATTCCTAGATGTTATTACAGACAAGAATCAGCTTCAGAGATTCTTGGGATGTTTGAATTATGTCAGTAGATTTTACAGAGATTGTGCCATAGACAGAAGCGTGTTAAACTAGAGACTCAAAAAGGAACCACTGCAGTGGACAGAAGAACACACCAGGGCTGTTTAGAACATCAAAACCAAGGTAAAGTCTCTTTTCATTTTATATGTCTCTGATGATAGTGCATTCAAGATTGTTGAAACAGATGCTAGCAATATAGGATGGGGAGGCATCCTAAAACAAAGAAAATTTGGCACTAAACAAGTCGTCCAGTTTGCATTAGCCACCTGGAATCCTACTAAACAGAATTATTCCACAATTGAGAAGGAAGTAAAAGCTGCGTGGAACTATATCAGCAAGTTTGATGTCCATTTAATAAACAAACAGTTCTTGCTTTGAACTGATGCTTCAGCTTTGCAGAAAGTTTTAACTAAGGACATCAAGAAGCCAGAGAGGCCAAATTTGCCAGATGGCAAGCACTCTTTGCCAACTTCGACTTTCAAGTCGAACATATAAAAGGCACAAAGAATTGTTTACCCGATTTTCTCAGCAGAGAGTTTATCCAGCCACAAGAACATATAATGGTCATCGTCACAGAATGGGACCAAAATCAGAAACAAGAAGTCCTACGTACAATACCAGACAACCAGGACTGGGAAGAATACAGAGATAAATGGAAGCCAACATGGCAGTTGAGAAATACCAAGGTATTAGATGCCAATTTGCAAGCGCATACTGACATTCAACATCTTGTACCAGAAAGAAGGGTGTATCCAAAAGGGAGTAAATGGATACATGACATGATATACAAAAAAGCCAAAAGGGATGCATTATATGCAGAAGATGCCCTTCAAAGAGATTTTCATGACATCTAGGGAATCTGGTCACATGGAGGTATTCGCCATGGAATTTATGAAAAATATTTCTGCATCAACCGGACCAGGAATCTGGCATGGCCCATGCCTATTCAGACCTCTGCATTATGGCCAGGATAAGACCCTAAGCTAATCTTTCCAGACACAGTGTATGATTTTGCAGCATATAAACAGCTATGGTGGGATTTTCTGACTTTAGATGACAAGGAAGAAACCCATTATACTAAATTAAAATTTAGTACAACGGGGATAATGCAAAGAAATTAACAATGTGAATGGCTACAAAAATGGTGGATCAATTTCGGCGTCAACAGGACAGCAATGGACCCACTCTATCATGAGTCACGCTGTCATTTCCATTGTGACATATGTTTCGAGCATAACATTCCAGACTGCTTCCACATCCCATACAAAATTGTCAAAGAGATGGTAGCAGGAGAATGGTCACCATTTCATGATAACAATAAAAATCTCAGAGAATATATGACCCGCCATTATGAATGGTTGGTATTAAGCAAAGTTAAGCATCAAATCATTTTAGGGAAACCTATGATTATTCGAAGAATTTTCACCAAAGCATGGGATGAATTATTGTACAAAAAACATAGATTCCCTGGAATTACTGTATTCTGACGGTTCTCATGGGCTTGATCGACAAAAGCATCCATTATTGTAATAATGTTGTCCAGTCACAAGGACTTAATTGTGGCCAACTTTTCTTGTGGGCTTTGCTGTACAAAAAAATCCACTGTGTAAATATTATCAACAACATATTTTCCATAGATTTTGAATAGTATTTACTTTTCTAGAACTGGAATATTTTGTGCAGATGTCACTTCTGTTTTACCCGAAAGAAATGATTCCATCCAGTTGTTTGATGCTCTACAGGAATGTTTTTCCCCCCTCATTTGTTATAAATTGAGGGTAAGGCTCATTCATGGGGCATTCGGAGTCGGAGTGATAGAGTCTTAGAGTTTTTAGAGATCTGAGAAGCCTGCGTATCAGTGTGCTCGACACTGGTAAGAACCTAAAGTGGCCAGACCTATTAGCAAGTTAGTCAAGTCTGTATATGAGTCGAGTCTGTATATTCTGAGGTAGAGCCTATCTGTTGCCAGGAAGCCTTTGGTAATGCTCATTCCTCAGTGAAAAGAAAAATTCCGATAAAAGCAACAATAGTCTATCTCTGACAAAGAATACTCTCTGTAATCTGCAACCTATAATCCAAATCCATTTCTGAGAAATAATATGAGAAGACAAGTTCTGCATATGAATACCTGTGTGCTATTTTAAATTGTCTGCTATGTGGTAGTTGTCTCACAATCTTCATTTGAAGTTCACTGGAAGTTCATTAGGGGTTTGCCAAAAGATCGAAGGGATGCCAGACCGTTGAAAGGCGAGGAAGTCGTGTGTAAGGTCGCAGAGCGTGAAAGATCCGAGTAGGTTCGCACTAAGTTCACCACAGGTTCACCAGGAGTTGATCAGTGAAGACAAACGAAGAGACACAGCAAGGCCAAGACAGCTGAGCGTGACAGCATAGCGCGCAGAGCGCGTGGCACTGTAGCAACACTATGAGTGGAACGTCATGCCTTTTGGTTTAAAGAATGCTCCAACAAAATTCCAGAAGGTAATGGATAAAATCTTTAAGCCATATTTTGATTGGCTTATAGTTTACATTGATGATGTTCTAATTTTCTCTAGGAACATCCAAGACCATTTCAAGCATGTGCATATATTCAAACAGTTGGTGAAACATAATGGCCTTGTTTTAAGCAAGAAAAAGATAGAAGTCTTTCAAACTACTGTCAAATTTCTTGGCCATACTATATTCAATGGCCAAATCTCTTTGCAGAAGCCTGCGCTTGAGTTTGCTGAAAAATTCCAAGATGTTATTACAGACAAGAATCAGCTTCAGATATTCTTGGGATGTTTGAATTATGTCAGTAATTTTTACAGAGATTGTGCCATAGACAAAAGCGTGTTAAACCAGAGACTCAGAAAAGAACCACTGCAGTGGATAGAAGAACACACCAGGGCCGTTCAGAAAATCAAAGCCAAGGTAAAGTCTCTTCCCATTTTATATGTCTCTGATGATAGTGCATTCAAGATTGTTGAAACAGATGCCAACAATATAGGATGGGGAGGCATCCTAAAACAAAGAAAATATGGCACTGAACAAGTCGTCCATTGCATCAGGCACCTGGAATCCTACTAAACAGAATTATTGCACAATCGAGAAGGAAGTAAAAGTTGTGTGGAACTAAATCAGTAAGTTTGATGTCCATTTAATAAACAAACAGTTCTTGCTTCGAAATGATGCTTCAACTTTGTAGAAAGTTTTAACTAAGGACATCAAGAAGCCAGGAGAGGCCAAATTTGCCAGATGACAAGCACTCTTTGCTAACTTCGACTTTCAATTCGAACATATAAAAGGCACAAAGAATTGTTTACCCGACTTTCTCAACAGAGAGTTTATCCAGCCACAAGAAAATATAATGGTCATCATCACAGAATGGGACCAAAATCAGAAATGAGAAGTCCTGCGTACAATACCAGACAATTAGGACTGGGAAGAATACAGAGATAAATGGAAGCCAACATGGCAGTTGAGAAACACCAAGGTATTAGATGCCAATTTGCAAGCGCATACTGACATTCAGCATCTTGTACCAGAAATATGGGTGTATCCAAAAGGGAGTAAATGGATACATGACATGATATACACGAAAGCCAAAAGGGATGCATTATATGCAGAAGATTCCCTTCAAAGAGATTTTCATGACATCTCGGGAATCTGGTCACATGGAGGTATTCACCGTGGAATTTATGAAAAATATTTCTGCATCAACCGGACCAGGAATCCGGCATGGCCCATGCCTACTCAAACCTCTGCATTATGGCCAGGAGGATACCCTAAGCTAATCTTTCCAGACACAGTGTATGATTTTGCGGCATATAAACAACTATGGTAGGATTTTCTGACTGTAGATGACAAGGAAGAAACCCATTATACTAAATTAAAATTTAGTACAAGGGGGATAATGCAAAGAAATCAACAATGTGAATGGCTACAAAAATGGTGGATCGATTTCGGCATCAACGGGACAGCATTGGACCCACTCTATCATGAGTCACATTGTCGTTTCCATTGTGACATATGTTTCGAGCATAACATTCCAGACTGCTTCCACATCCCATACACAACTATCAAAGAGATGGCAGCAGGAGAATGGTCACCATTTCATGATGACAATAAAACTCTCAGAAAATATATGACCCGCCATTATGAATGGTTGGTATTAACCAAAGTTAAGCATCAAATCATTTTAGGGAAACCTATGATTGTTCGGAGAATTTTCACCAAAGCATGGGATGAATTATTGTACAAAAAGCATAGATTCCCTGAAATTACTGTATTCTGATGGTTCTCATGGGCTTAACCGACAAAAGCATCCATTATTGTAATAATGTTGTCCAGTCACAAGGACTTAATTGTGGCCAGCTTTTCTCGTGGGCTTTGTTGTACAAAAGCATCCACTGTGTAAATATTATCGAAAACATATTTTCCGTAGATTTTGAATAGTATTTACTTTTCCGGACTAGAATCTTTGTGCGGATGTCACCTCGGTGTTACCCAAAAGCAATGATTCCATCCAGTTGTTTGATGCTCTACAGGAATGTTTGTCCCCCCCATTTTTTATAAATTGAGGGTAAGGCTCATTCATGGGGCATTCGGAGTCGGAGTGATAGAGTCTTAGAGTCTTAGAGTTTTTAGAGATCTGAGAAGCATGCGTATCAGTGTGCTCGGCACTGGTAAGAACCTAAAGTGGCTAGATCTATTAGCAAGTCAGTCAAGTCTGTATATGAGTTGAGTTTGTATATTCTGAGGTAGAGCCTATCTGTTGCTAGGAAGCCTTCGGTATTCCTCAGTGAAAAGCAAAAGTCCGATAAAAGCAACAATAGTCTATCTCTAATAAAGAATACTCTCTAAAAATGTGAATGAAAGAAAAGCATTAAATTATAATTAAAATGGTATTAATCTTGAGGATGTCGTTATTGTTTGTCTATTGGATTAATTTTTATTTTTTAATAATAAAATAAACTAGCAATTGCCGATAGGTTTTTTAAATTGGAAAAATAGTATGAAAATTAGAAAAATGGTATGAGGAACGCATTTGTATATATGTATGCCATATGTATTGGCAAATTTAAATTTTATATAGATATGGTAAAATATGATATTTTAGTTTTATAGATCTTTATTATATATAATAAGTTGTATATATACATATATGTCAAACTAAAAACACTAATTTGATATACTTCTAACAAAATATTAAAAATAGGGAATAACAGTTGTTGGAAACCACCATTTAAATTCAATTAAAATGATTGGATTATAAAATCTACAATCTAAATTATATTATTAATTAATACTTTTTTTTCTTCTAAAAATTAATTAAAATTTATTTATAGTGTATTTTAATTTACATATGAATGATAAGTGGTGCTATTTTAATTTCATATATAATCCAAATTAAAATACAAAATAATGAAATTTTGTAATGAAGATTAAGCCTTGGATGAACAAAGGCCATAAAAAGGCTTTTCAAAAGGCAATTATGTGTACATTTCCTCCAATGAAAACACAAAGATTATCTTAAACTGTGGCATACAAGAAAATGAAAACGCAAATGGAAACAATAGAGTTTTTCAAAAACTGATAATTGCTTGGAAAAGTTGAAAACTAAGCCCTTGAATAGTCTGCAAAAGGAATATCCAACCAATCCACAAAACTGAACAAGACTAGTAAATTCATAACAAAACTTTTCCACCAGTGCTTAGTCTAAAGAGCCCACAAATTAGCCCGGAAAATAATGGAAATTCTAGCAAGATTATGACAAAATCTGGCACAAATTTTTGAAAAT
Source organism: Pinus tabuliformis (assembly GCA_031772625.1). Classification (NCBI taxonomy): domain Eukaryota; kingdom Viridiplantae; phylum Streptophyta; class Pinopsida; order Pinales; family Pinaceae; genus Pinus; species Pinus tabuliformis. Next base: position 937,983,950 of record CM062811.1, on the reverse strand, counting down.
CTGGGTTATAACTATCAAACTTCAGGGTTTTGGGTGCCCCAGGGGTTCTTGATGGTGTTGACTCAATTTCCACTGTTCAAACACTCCAACCTTATGATTTTTTAAATATTTTTTAACCAGAAATATGTCATTTGGGCAAATTTGCGGCGTCGAAGATGTTTCATTTCATTGGGATAAAGATTAAAAGCAACGTTTTGATGATGATGAGAAGAGCCAATTAATTTGTGCCCAATTCTAGTCTTTCCAGATTGGAGCAAAGAATTCCACATTCAGGTTGGTGTTTCCAAGTATGCAAAGCCTACAACAAAATTACAGCAGAACAAAATATGAGGAATTGAGAATATTTTATGCAATCCAAGCATTTTGGCACTATTTCTTAGCTAACTTCTAAGTATTTATGTAAGCCATTAAACTCTTTTATATTTAACTAATAAATCAGTACTACATCGAAGGATCTATAGATAGCTACTGCTACCAGAAGAATTTATTGTAGAGTTAAACTATATTTAACTAAAAACTAATATTTATTAGCAACTTTAATATATCTATTGTTTCAAAAACCATTACAAAGAAACAAGCATATTAATGTTTAGGAAATGAAGAAACTAAAAGGAGCTAAACTATTATGTAGGTATTATTCTATATAAAAAAAATAACTATCGTGCCCAGATACTACTCACAACTTCACCATCCCTGATAACTATAGATGTTGACATCCTAATTTCTTGTATCTTGAATTTCAATAGGTGATGAAGGCACCACCCTAAACATGCATATAGATCAATTGGCTAATTCACTAAAAGAGTTGTCTTCTAAGAAATGCTCAATGTCCATCTTTAGATTGGTCGACCAATTCACATTAGTTCAATCCAGGATGAGTTGATAAGGTTTGCATGATTAATCCAAATTAAATTCTTAATAATACAAGTCTCGTCTTGAGAATTGACAAAATATTTCAAGGTTGCCTTCCAACCAAATAGCCAACATGTTTTCATTGACAATTCAAAATTATGGCTACACCCAAATGAAGTGAGCACATCGATGCTCGTTTATCCTACAAATTAAGATTGATAACTTCCAAAGCAAAGTTGAGACATCCAAACAGTTGGCTTCTCTGCCATTGCAGAACAAAGAAGGTAAATCCAATGCTTGGTGCTTGGACATCCCCATGGGATTACATGATACCTCAGATTGATTTGGAATAAATTTCTAATGACAAGACAAAAGTGGATTTGCCTTGAATCTATAATCCTATATGCATGATTTGAATCCACACTTAGTAGGTAATCTATCTAGTGCATCATGCATGTCTCTTGCGAATCCACCCACCCCTTTTCCAAAGGAGAATGTTACTCTGACTCCTATGTCTTTAAAATTTTGTGGCAAGACATTACATAACTGTAACAACACAACGATCAAAATATTATGCCAGGGAATTCTGCAATAGCTCTAACTAAACTTTGGAGCAATGGTACAAAACTTAAAAATTTGAAAACACATTATTGCCAACTTGCTTCCAGTCTCTATTGGGATCAGAGGCAACCCTGTCAAATCCTTTTGTTCTTGTCTTTCAAATGGTGTATATTGATCATTTGGGAGATGCGAGCCAACCATCTAAATTGATGCTCTCTGATAAAAAAATTATGTAGCTCCACAAAATTCCATAGGAGAGGAAGTCAAGAATAAGACATGACTTCAGGAGTGTGCTCGATTTCAGCAAGCATATGTTAAGGAAAAGAAGCATATGCATTCATTGGCCTCTAAGAAATTTTGCCAGCATTGGTGTCAAAAGACTAATTAAGGCCATGAAAATACTTTGAAGCTTTCAATAACCACTACCTAAATGGAAGTCAATACCCTACAAGATTTGTGTACACAATTGATTCAAAATCTCAGATCTTCATTGCACAGATCCATGGGAAAAATCAAAGAAAAGCATTTGAGACAAGCATCACAAGCTACCATTACCTGCATACTCTTATTATAAGATAAATTTGGAATGCTAAGCAGCACATACTATTCTCTTACTAAACAAGAATGAGCTTAGAATTTGAGAGAACCCTACAAAGACTACTTGCTGAAAAATCCTAACTGATTATTGAGGTTTTATAAGGATTTTACAAGTCTTGGGTCAATTTTACAAGCTTGCGTGTGTTAGTCTAGTTTGTCACTAACTTGAAAATTTAGCAGGCAGAAAATGTAGCTAGAGTCAAAATGGCTTAAGGTTCTAGGGAAATGAAAGTATTTCGCAAAATCAGTACAATTCTCAGTAAAGGAAACTTCTTCCTTGGTTGGTGTGCATGTAAGATATAAATTTTCACCCTATCCTAGTTGTTGTTTTCACTTAGAAAAAAGAACGAAGCAATTCAAATTTATCTTAAAAGGTGAAACTAAGACCAGATGGAACTATGGAATGGAAAATTTTTCTTATTTTCGGTTTTCATAACAACCGCAATGACAAGTCTAACTTCTGATCATCTCATGGGAAAACAAATCTAGGCTCAGAAATATGGGCATCTCCTTTTCGAGCCCTTTTCGAAGAAGAACCTATTCCTCGGTAATCAAACATTTCAAAGACATTAGTAGGAAAGAAACTTCAAACATTGAATTGATTTGCAACAAGAGGGCAAACCCATCCATTTAGTCATGTTCCTCCCCTTCCTTAAAGAGTTGCAGAGTGAGCTCTTACACAGAACAACCTATTCAGAATGATTGAAATTGGAGTATAATCAAAGGACAGAACAGGTGGTGAGGGTGCTAGTCTACAAAACCTTTGTTGAATGTTCATATGAGATTTTTGAGCTATTCTCACATCAATTCTCTCCTTCTTGTGAGCATTCCGATGTCCTCCTAATGCATGAGAAATATACAACTTCCTAAAACAAAATAAGCACGGGTAAATGTGAGCTTCTGAAGATCCCCACTGCACAGAGCCCATGCTTTCATCAATGGTTTTCGACACCTTCCCTAGACCTCTCAAAGTAGATTATGCAATTGACAAATAAAATTTTGTCTTGCACTCTAAAAATACTACCATGCAAACAAAATAGGAAAGCCCTCTCCAAGCAGTTTTATTTATGCTAAACCCCCAGAACTAGGGATGTCATCTGTAATCTTGCTCTCGCAATATATGTAATGTTGTTCTTGTTTAGAAAAGAACATAGAGGTATAGAAGAATAGACCTGTGTGAAAATAAATCAAATCCATTTTCAAATTTAAATAAAAATGTAGGGCTATCTACTGTGATATTGCAAGTCTTTTGAGATAGAGAAGCCCTGCAACAATTGCAAGAAATGGATATGGGCAGGCCACAAGGTCATGCTTGAATAACAGAGATGAACTAAATTGTCCGACGCAGTAGAGATTCTTCTAACTTCTATTCAACTTCCAGGACAAAAGACTACAGGCGCTCGAGCTTTACTGGGGCATGCGAGGGATGAATGAGAAGGTCGTTGAAAGCCGCAAAATCATTTATCAGATAGGCATTGAGAAAAGAAACCATAATTCCACAACGAAACCTGTGCATGAGTTTCTTTAAGATGCACCTGAGTTGTCTTGTATATGTAGTAAAATCAGAGGAGACCAGAATTGGCGGTCGCTACCATCAATAGAGTCTTCGTCATGCAATCGTGCACCATAAAACTCGTCATGCAATTGTGCACCATAATTTAATAAAATTTGTTTTTTTTTTTTAATTAAAATTTTAATTTTTTTTTAGTTTGGTTTATTTTCAATTTTAAAATAAATTTTTAATTGAAACATGGTTTTTATTGTAATAATTTTTATTTATTTATTTTCATAAGATTAATAATAATAAAGTTACCATTTTATTCTTAATTTTGGATCTACAAGTGTGGAGAAATATCAATTTTTTTTTTCACTATAAAAGAGGTTTTCATCTCAAGATATTTGATCTCTTCGATACTTGGTAGATCCCGAGTTAAGATGGATCTAGGTTGGTTTAATTTCTCCCTTTAAATAGACTATACTCCACATGAATACCATGGGTTCTCATAAACCGAGAGCTCATAAACCACCGTAACTTGACTAAGTGACCGAGTCAAGTTTACATTAACTACCGAACAAAAATAACACTAATAACATAGAATTTTTTTTTCTATTATTTTAGTTTAAAATTATTTTTTATTTTAGCATAGGGTTATTTTTATTTTATATTCTTTTAAATTTTAATTTAATTTAATTTTTATTTTTATATAATTTGACCTAGTTAAAATGTTAAACATGATATTACATTACAACATCTCTACCATATTGGGCTAGAGAGCAACTCTCAGCGGAATATTTTTTATTTTCAAACTTAAGGTTAATGATCTCCCTGTACTAAATCAACATTTTTGATTTGAATCTTAATACAACTGTTTAATTTGGCTCTAACAATATTATTAATGTTGTTAATATTCTAAAGGGAATTCTCTTCCACTATTCGACCAAACATGGAGCAAAGATGTAGCATCTCTACTTCCACCCTCTCATTAGCTTTGAGTGTCTTTCATTAATGTTTGTTATTGTGAAAGAGAGCTTGTATTTCTTCATGTTAGCCAACTTATGACTATACAATAAGTACTTTATCACATCTTTACTCTCCATGGGTGAGAGACAAGCATCTTAAAAAAATAAAATAATAGGGTATGACATATTCCTTTTGATTCTAATATTATTAATTATAAAATACTTTTGAATTTGCTCGTTCTTCCTCTATGTCTCCCTAGATATATTTCGCATCCAAACTCCACAACCATACAAAAATTGGGATAAGAAGTGTGTTAATGAGAAACTTCTTTCTTTTCCTAATCCAAGAACTCAATGCACTTGCAAATATTGTTGAGACCAAAGTAAGCTTTCCAACCTCCAGTACTCATTTTTTTCAACACTTGATCTAGATTTATGAAGGGAACAAAATTAAATATAGATTTTAACTAAAACACGAAGATATAATGAAACTTGACTTCTATTAATAAATGGAAGGTGTTGAAATTGCAAAATTCTAGAGTGAAGCAAATAGGTTGAATGGCAGTAGCTTATCTCTCAAAAGAGATGTGATGGCTATGCACCTTTGATAGAGTGAGTTACAATGAGGTAGAAAGGTCCTTTTTAACATCAAAAGAAATAAGGAAACCCTAAACATTCAAAAACCTAACCCTAAGAGATGAAACAAAAAAAGTCTTGTGGGCCCCATTAGGATTAGTTGGTACATCAACTTCCCAACGTCATAACTTTTGCACATAATATATGTTTGGTGCACTCGGTAGCCTATTGGGAAGGTTTGGATGAGAAATACACATTTTGACTGACCTAGGATGTGTCTATAACTATAGGGGTCCCTACCATGTCAAAACAACATAATTTAGGGCCTCAAAATGGCCCTAGAAGTTTAGGACCCAAGATGGAGAATTTTATTTTGAGCCCATGGAGTAGGTGGATGGACACTGGTATCCACGTGGATCAACAATACAATTCTAATTTATCTTATGATGGATGTCAATTCCAAGATAATTATAGGAAGAGAATTCTTCTAAGTTTTGATTATCATAAACAAAATTAGGGTGTGTGATATACCTAGACTTAACTATTAGTAAGTTTATTTTCGTAGTGTTCAAAAACATCTTAGAAGTAGTGCATAAGCCTTTAAGTATTTATGTTTCTTTTCAAACTTAGAAGGGATCATTGCTAAAAAAGTACAATGTCACCCACATAAAGGAGGAGGATGATAACAAGTTCTACAAGCTTAGTATATGTAAATTCTTCTTATTCTAGGAACTCTTCTAACTTGTCCATATAATTTTTGAAAAATATTGGGGATAAATGACAACCTTACTTGACCCTTATATTATTATCAATTCCTTCCAACTAACCCTCATTTACTTTAAATTTGGAAATGATCTCTCATATATAACCTTATTGTTGTAGCTTAACTCAAAATGTACTCTAATATATTCTAGACCCTTCCAAAGGTCATTGTTGATCTCTTTCCTTTTAGGGAGAAGATTCAACCTCATAGGGTATTCTAAAAGAAGTTATTAAGATCCCCTCTTCATTTTTATAGTGTTGATACTCTTTCTCCTCTTTTTCAATATACCTTATTAAACAATAAAGTCAAGAAGTCATTTATTTACACATAATGACCTCACATACAACAAACAAAATAGTTACATTCATTCCAACACATCCATCCATTCAAGTAATGAGAGAAATAAATTTGAAGCGGGACTCATACACAAAAAATAAGATGATGACCCAAAAAATTATAGAGCTTTAAATGATATCATTCATTCAAGATCACAAGATGCATAGGAGAAACATACATGAGTTCTCATTGCTTATATAGAGTACGAAACCATAAATGTTGTGAATCCTTGGAATATCTCTCTACGAGAGTCAAAAATATTACAAATTTGATATTCAAGTTCAAATAAAATGTGTGCATATAATACAATAGAATGGTCTTGATACTTAGACGACTAAAAGAAATGAATTTATCCCAATGTACTGGGATGCGGCTCCTATGAACCAAATAAAATAATAGTGGAAACCTAGAAGAAAAATAGAAATGTCGTTAAAGATTGGATTTATAAATTAACAATACACCAATAAAGTTGCATAATCAAAGATTGGCATGAAATAAAGGGAAATCCTTCAAAAATAAATGCACTCACAAAAAATAGTAGAGAAACAATGGATGGAATGGTGTCTCTCCTCCTTTTCTAAGTTTAGGGTCTTCACATATATATTTGGGATTTCGAACTTTTCAGGGATAACCACTTCTTTGTGGTTATTCTATATTAGCGATCTATGTTAATGATATTTTGAGTCATTCTTTAATGTACTCCTTTTGTGATGGAACCATGATGTCTTGCTTAAATCAAACTAAAAATATATCTTCTTCAATTTCTTTAAATTTAGAGTGAAATTGTTCAACGGATTCCATGTGGTCTAATCATTATTTATGAAAGTAACTAACCACCATTTAATTTCTTCCTTTGAAAAATTAATGATATTGTCAAACTCACTAGCCCGTGAAGCTCTAATTATACTCAATTATGTGTCCAATTGCTCCTTAGATATAAGTATAGACTCTCTTATTATTTTTGGTCTCTAAATATCTTCAATAATTTTAAGTGCTTTAGGGAATGCATTACTTTTTTTTCATTAATCTTTGTATAATTGGAAATTGAATGTTGTGGCATTTGTATCATTGTAAAACATCCTACTTTCACTTGTTTTATTCTATGATTTAAAAGTAAAAATTGTTGAGTCCTATGGAAATCACCTAAACTTGGCACTTGCATAACAAAAGTACCTAATAATTTTCATAAAAATGTTCATCATGTTCCAAATCCCTCTGAAAATATTCCATAAAGCTAGAGATTCAGTGAAACAAGTTTCTCAAATTTGAACTAACCTTTTAGGCTTCCGAAACAATACTTAGTACTTATTGATGTTTTGCACTTTATATAATCTCACTCCACTAAGCAATTTGGCAACCTTATTTAGTCGTGCTAATTTCCTTGGTGAACTTAAAGGCATTTGGTCTAAAGCGACAATAGTTAATGGATATGTGTACAAAGGTCTAGGACTAAATAGATCCTTGAGTTCACTTATTCTTCCTTTTAATCTAATATTTTCTAGTTCCTATTCTGAAAAAAAGTGAGCAAGAGTGTCTCCAATGTTCATGTGCAATTTGAGGAATCCTAAGGGTCTAACTCCAAAAACATCCACTTCTGAAGTCCAATTTTAAATTATTTTCTTATTCTTGACATAAACCTTTTCTAGTTGCAACTTTTTTTCTTCCTTATTGAACTAGGTGTTATGCATAGTTAAATACTGCTCTTCAAAAACAATTGGTTCCTTTCGAGCCAACTCCTCTACTATCTAGTGATTTTCAAAAATTTGTAACGCTACCTAGTCGAGTACAGCGACACTATCAACCTTTATATTAATAATATTTATTGACCCTTCAGAATTATAGGTATCTTTCTTACTTGTGATTCTCTTTCTTTTATATTGTTTTATTGTGCGTGTTCTTTGTATGTCAATATTGGGAGGCTCATTTTTATCATATTCTCTAGCACGTCCTTCATTATTCTCTTCTTTGCTTCTATTTGGTTGTTCTTTCTTCTAGGCATAGGTGGAACTCTTGTGTGGTTGGGGAGAGAAGAAGATTGGGAATTAGTTGCATTTCTTCCTCTTTGTCTTGTTCTAGTCTTTTCACATTGAGTATTTGTAATAACTTCAGTGGCTAAATCATCATTGCATACTCACTTTTATTTCTTCTTAGGAGTATTTGGGTCATTGTCACCAATTCCATTTATAATCCTTATAAAATATTAGTATACATCCTAGATTGCAAATATTCAAGAAATAACCCTTCATGGTCAAAACCTTTGAGGGGTTATGCTTCCTTCAGGTTGAATGCATTAAGCATTTGAGAGACTTCTATTAGAGGAACTTCTTATTGTCATCTTGAATACATTAAAGGGTATGGAAATGAAGTGCCTCTTTTTATTTTTATTGAAAATAGTGGACTGTGTGCAATTTGGCAACCTTATTTAGTCGTGCTAATTTCCTTGGTGAACTTAAAGGCATTTGGTCTAAAGCGACAATAGTTAATGGATATGTATACAAAGGTCTAGGACTAAATAGATCCTTGAGTTCACTTATTCTTCCTTTTAATCTAATATTTTCTAGTTCCTATTCTGAAAAAAAGTGAGCAAGAGTGTCTCCAATGTTCATGTGCAATTTGAGGAATCCTAAGGGTCTAACTCCAAAAACATCCACTTCTGAAGTCCAATTTTAAATTATTTTCTTATTCTTGACATAAACCTTTTCTAGTTGCAACTTTTTTTCTTCCTTATTAAACTAGGTGTTATGCATAGTTAAATACTGCTCTTCAAAAACAATTGGTTCCTTTCGAGCCAACTCCTCTACTATCTAGTGATTTTCAAAAATTTGTAACGCTACCTAGTCGAGTACAACGACACTATCAACCTTTATATTAATAATATTTATTGACCCTTCAGAATTATAGGTATCTTTCTTACTTGTGATTCTCTTTCTTTTATATTGTTTTATTGTGCGTGTTCTTTGTATGTCAATATTGGGAGGCTCATTTTTATCATATTTTCTAGCACGTCCTTCATTATTCTCTTCTTTGCTTCTATTTGGTTGTTCTTTCTTCTAGGCATAGGTGGAACTCTTGCGTGGTTGGGGAGAGAAGAAGATTGGGAATTAGTTGCATTTCTTCCTCTTTGTCTTGTTCTAGTCTTTTCACATTGAGTATTTGTAATAACTTCAGTGGCTAAATCATCATTGCATACTCACTTTTATTTCTTCTTAGGAGTATTTGGGTCATTGTCACCAATTCCATTTATAATCCTTATAAAATATCAGTATACATCCTAGATTGCAAATATTCAAGAAATAACCCTTCATGGTCAAAACCTTTGAGGGGTTATGCTTCCTTCAGGTTGAATGCATTAAGCATTTGATAGACTTCTATTAGAGGAACTTCTTATTGTCATCTTGAATACATTAAAGGGTATGGAAATGAAGTGCCTCTTTTTCTTTTTATTGAAAATAGTGGACTGTGTAACAAAATATCGATCACAAAAGAAAAGGTCATTCATCATATCCATATAATCTAATGTAAGAATAGTATTCGTCTTTCACATAAATTCCGTTTCCTTTAAGAAAATATTGTTCTTCTTGAGTTATTCTAGTTTATTTTTCTCTGGTCAGCATATATCTAAACTCCTTAAGAAATTTATTCTAAATAAGGAAAAAATGGAATGGTGCATTATGCTCCAAAGAACTAGGTGCCGAAATTGGATGGGTTCATTTTCAACATATAGATTAATCCTACATCGTAATCCTTCACCACTATTAGGACCAAATATACAATCATAAACAAACTTATCATGGAGAAACAAGCTATGTGCACGCTCTGCTCCTGCCTTGATGGATTCAACCTCTGAGCATGACCCTTCCCTTTGGCTCCTGGGGCCTCCTCCTCCTGGGGCTTGCAGCCCTCGACTGGTATGCAATGGAACATGCAGATTCTCCTCTTGAGGGTGAATAGATTCCAGTCCCATCTGCCGGAGCTTCAGCTCAGCTGGGAGAAAATGCAGAAGCCCTTGCCTCATTTCTCTCCTACTTGGGATCGTCTCATCCTAGACTGTCCATATTAAAGTTTGTTAAGAAAATCGATGAAATACCCGAAATAATTCTCCCTCCCTCTCTTCCATGCCACGTCGCTCTGTTTCTCTCTAAACACGGTTTGGTGGGTCAGTTTACTGGTCTCTGGCCCTCTCCCCATTCGATCCTCAAATGGTTTGAAAGAAACTAGGCCTCATCTATCATGGGGAAAATCTCCATCAGATTTTGTGGAAGAGGACATTTTACCTTCCATTTTGAAATGAAAGAGGACAGAGATTTAATCTTCAGAAACAACCCATATTTCAGGGATTCAAGAGGGATTTATCTCAACAGATGGACTTCAGACTTTGGTCCAGAGTTGGATGTGTCAAATGTAGTGCCAGTATGGGTGAGCCTTCCCCATCTTCCTCTACATTTTTGGGGAGATGAATCTGTTAAAGCAATAGGAAATGTAGTGGGGAAATATATTTATGGAAGTGAGCCAAAGGAAAACATGCATGGCCGTGGAAGAATATGTGTAAAAGTAGATCTGTGGAAAGGACTTCCGGAAGTAGTCAAGATCAAAGTGGATAGTTGGGTTCACATTCAACAACTAGAATAGGAACAAATTTCGTTCAAATGCAAGGTATGTCATGAATATGGTCATTTTGCAAATAGATGTACGAAAAAACAGGAAACAAAAGAAATAGAAAACCAGGAACCAAAATGGGAGCAGGTTAAGAAGAAAAAGTCAGCATCCAAACCCAAACCTCTTATGTTTCCATTCTCCCTCTCTTGACCCTCCCCCCCCCCTCATCCTCTCCTACCAGGCCTATTTCATCTAATGAACCCCCCTCTCCCTCTGCCCCCCCCCCCCCCCCCCCCCCCTCCTTCGTCTTCAATCCCTCCCCCCTTATCGGATTTTTTGGCCTCTAATCCCTTTAGCTCCTTTGTAGACCTTGATCCCCCTTCCCTCCCCCTTCCTCCCCCCCTCTTCTTACCTTCCCTTCTAACCCCTCCCCTTCCTTGCCTATCCCCTCCCAATGCCCTCACCCATCCTCCTTCAACCGAATAATCACTCGTACCCTCTCGAAAGAGCTCATCTCCTCTCTCAACCACCCTAAAAGGGTAGGCAGAAAAACCAATAGAGAAATTAGAGATGAAGTTGCGACAAAGGAAATGGCTCTGGGCACCCAACAACATCTGTATACTTTCCTGGAACAAAATAAGGAGAAAATCACACACCCTAACAAAGGGAAAGGTCCCTCTACCATAACATCAAGTGATAATGAATATGGTCTCTTGGAATTGTAGAGGAATGGGAAGTATGCCAAAACTTAAGGCAATAAAAGATTTAATAACCTCAGAGAAAACATATATCTTTATGATTCAAGAGACAAATAAAAATGAAAAGGAAATGGAAACAATGATACAAAAAACAAAAAATTATCAAGGAACCTCAATTCAAGCGACTGGAGCCTCAGGAGGGATATGCAATCTATGGAAAACTGAAAAATGGGAGCTCATTCAGGAAAAAAAAGAGTTGCACTCGATAAAAAAAGACTTGTAAAACAAAACAAAAAGGGAGAAATATTGTATTATAAATATTTATGCGCCAAACCACTATAGGGATAAGGAAGTATGCTGGTCCACCTTAAAAAATTACCTTATTCAGGACCAAATCAGAGGATTAATAGTACGAGGTGATCTCAATCTAGCACTGAGTGCAGAGGAGAAATTCAAGGGAATATACAACACTGATCCATATAGGGAAATGTTAGAATCTATTATGGAAGCATGCAAATTAATGGATATGCCTCCAAGCAATGGAAAGTATACACGGAGAAACAAAAGAATTGGGAAAAATAATATAAAGGAAAGTTTGGATATATTTCTAATACAAGACAAATTTTCCACTGCCTTCAGTGTGATTAAATCCAAAATCATCCACAATATAGCATCAGATCACAAACTGGTGGCTCTCACCCTTGGGAAGTTAGAAAAACTTGGCCTAGTCCCTTTCAGATTCAACTCCACTTAGTGAAGAAGTTAACAAAACCATTGTTGAAGAATGGAAAAAATCAATTATTGGCTCTCCTATCTATGTTTTGGAAACTAAATTAAAAGCCCTGAGGAGAGAGTTAAAACAGTGGGCAAGGATTAACCAACTAGAAACACAAAGAAGAAAGCTAAAAATAACAGAAAAAAATTGATAGAATCCAAGTGGAAAAAGAGCAGCAAGAGGAAACGCAGGAGAGCATATGGCAGGAAAAACAAGCATACTAGGAGATGTATAGACAAAATAGAAAGGAAGAAGAAGAGTGGCGGCTAAAATCGCGAAGTCTATGGCTCAAAGCTAGAGATAAGAACACATCGTTCTTCCATAATGTGGTTAGGATAAGAAGAAATAAAAACCAAATATATAGTATAAAAGATAACGAAGGCAAAGAAGTCAAAGGTCAAGAGGAAATAAAGAAGGAGGCTTACAGATACTATAAAAATCTACTATCATCCCCAGCAGCAAATAACAAACATGAATATTATCTTCAGCATATTCCTAAGAAAATTAGTGAAGCAGAAAACAATGAACTCACAAGAGCAGTTGAAGAAAAGGAACTTGCAACTGCTATTTTGGATTTGCATCCGGATAAGTCCCCAGGCCTGGATGGGTTCCCTATTTCCTTCTATAAAAACAACTGGAGCATTATTAAAAAATATCTAATAAGAATGCTCAAAAATGTTTTTGGGAAATTCAAGGTTGGAGGATTCACAAACTCTTTCTTCCTTGCCCTTGTTCCAAAAGAGTCAAATGCTAACTCATTTAGCAGATTTAGGCCCATTTCTTTGTGTAAATCCTCTTACAAAATCATAACAAAAATTCTGGCAAACAGAATTGAAGTATTGCTTCCAGAAATAATATCATAAAACCAAGGAGGATTTGTCCCAAAAAGACAAATCCTTGACAACATTCTAATATTGCAAGAAGCTATGCACTCTAGCCTTATGAAAAAAGAAAAAGGAATGATTGTCAAACTCGACATGGCTAATGCATTTGATAGGGTCAGCCTGGGTTTTCTTGCTACAGTCCTACAGAGATTTGGTTTCTCAAAAAAGGCAATAGATATAATAAAAGGCTGCATTGTGGGCCCTTAGATTGCTCCATTGGTCAATGGAAGACCAAGTAAATACTTTCAGAGCTTAAGGGGGCTTCACCAAGGTTGTCCTCTCTCTCCTTTCTTATATATCATAATGGAAGACTCACTGAGTAGAAGTCTTGAGAAATGCAGACAAGATAGGACTATCATAGGATTCTCAATCTCTCCTGAAGTTAAAAGAATAAACCACTCCCTATTTGCAGATGACACCTTGGTCATGGGAGGGGCCTCCTGCATAATGGCAAGAAGAATAAAAAAGGTACTAAACAGTTTTTTGGAAGCCTCTAGAGGACTACTAAATAAACAGAAATGCAGAATCTTTGGATGGAACACCCCTTCTCGCACTCTCCAAAAAATCTCAAAAATACTGGAAATCCCATTCCAAGAAAAATGGAGCCATTTCCAATATCTTGGACTCCCGATCTCAAAATAAAATTTGAAGACTGAAATATGGAACAAGTGCATTGAGAAAATGAAACAAAAATTGTAGAATTGGGGTATGATCTGGCTCAATATGGCAGGAAGGGTGGTACTAATCAAGGCCCTACTCATCACTCTCCCAATTTAACAGTATGCAACAATACTAGCACCGACAAGTATACACAAACAAATGGAGCTAGTATTTAGGGTTTTCCTATGAAAACGAGGTAAAGTGGGGACAAAGAAGCACAACCTTGTGAAATGGGATGAAGTAACTATGCCATATGAGCAAGGTGGGTTGGTAATAAGACTCCCTGGGATAATGAATTTGGCTCTAGGAACAAAATTAACATGTAGATTTATAACAAGAGAGAATAGTTGGTGGAAGCAAATCCTGGAAGCAAAATACATGAACCATAATAGAACCCTCTTATTCAGAAAAGGTTATCCAATCAGGCCTTGCTCCCAGGTATGGAACCTGATTAAAAAACGGTTTCCCTCATTAAAGAAAACTCTTCTAAGATCCTTGGTAATGGTAAACTCATCAAAATATGGAAGGATAGAATAATGGGAAATCAGCCTAATCCAAATTGGATCCATAGAAGACTGTCAAAGAACCATGACTGTATCAGGTCAGAACAAATCTCTAAATAATCCAAAACAGCGATCAAAAACACCCCTGAACCAGTGGCAATGGCAGCCAGCGTGGAACGACGAGGACCTCGGTCAAAGCGCATTGACCGAGGCCCATGGAGACTGCGCAGGAGGGAAAAGTAGCCCGTGGGAGCCTCGAATCAGGAAAAGGAGGTGAAATTTGATGTGTGATTAGCGCTTAGCTGGGCAAACAGGGCCGTGAAGGAGGAAGCCCGAGCACACGGACGCATGGGAAACTGGAGAACCATGGGCAGAAAACGAAAAGCACTAAACGTACAAAGGCGGGACCCGCACTCTGGAAACCAGCGGTATTGATTGGGGCGCCCTCAAACGGTAAGAGATTTTGGATGAGAGCAGAGTGATTCCATACATCGATTGACGCGTGGCAAGCAGAGGTGAGAGAAAACTGCCATTGATCGTGCGCTATCGGTCGAGCAAGTCAACCGCATGAAATGTGCATATGGCATTGGATATGGAGGCCCTAGATCAGACGACTGAGATCACGCCCGATGGAGGAAGCGGAATCGACGAAGGAATACGCTGCATTTTAGAGGGATTTGGAATCCTTTTGACCGCCACGGTGAAGGAAGAACACATCCACGACGTAACTGAAGAAACGAACCGACGAAGCATGCTGGCGCCATTTAGAGGAGGACATGTGGCCACTCCCTGAGCGCTGATGATGACGCCGAGCAGGGAACTCCAAGTGCAGCTGAAGAAGGCGAATCGACAGAGGCGGAAGAGGAACTGAACAGGCATTGGAACGAATGGCTAAAAGCCGTGAACAGGGACAGAATACATAGTTAGACAGTTGGTCGAAGTCGAGAGACGAAGATAAAGAGACCAGAATCCTGAGAGGAGGACGAAACACAAAGAACAGTAAAGAAAAGCAGAAGAGACAGAGGGCCGAGCTGACCAGAGGCAGCATCAAGCACCAGAGAGCTTGAAGATTCGAGCCATCCCATAGAGGAATCTGTCCCGGTTGAGCACCACATTGGGCTCTTGCCATTGTAGACCAGAAGGTCACACAGCTGGTAGGAAGAAGAAGAGTCTGTGCACTCCAGTGGCTTGGGGAATCCAAGAACCACCCTACCAAGCAAATCTGCTTCAGGAGAACTCATATTGAGTCCCTATATTGTAATTCTCTGCTCAAGACACAATAAAAACAAGGCCACCATGAAAGCTTGACCGAAGATGTAGCCCTGGAGAATAGGGTGAACTCTTTGTGTTTGCTTACTATATTTCTCTGCTATCTTTCCATTTAATTGTCTGCGTATTGGCAATCTGATCGATCTGTTGCTTCAATAACACAGAACACACACCAGCACATGAGTCTGTAATACCTTTGTTTAATAGATCTTTAACTGATGTCACTCATAGGGTGAATATCAGATCAAGTGGTATCAGAGCTTTAGGCTGTAAGGTTAGACAAGCTTGTGTTGGTTTAGTTGTGAATGCTCACTAGATCAAAGCTCAAATTAGGAGAAGGAGAGTTAGTGGAAACTAATCCTGAAATTGGGAGAGTCTATCCTCGGAAGAAAATGTCAGAGGAAGGTTCTATAGGGCCAGACCCTCAATTCATAGAGAGTTTCCTAGCTATAAAGTCTATGGTAAAAGAAATGTACAGAGACTTTAGAAAGTAAAAGGTTGAAGATTCATCAGGTTCTAAGCAATATAAAGAAGAAGATGAGTCTCACTTCCATGACCACTCCAAAGGAAAGGGGAAAGAGGAAAGCTTTCTCACACCTCCTAATAGCCCTGTGCATAATAAGAAAGCATCTTTGATTAAGATAGATGTTAAATTTGATTTTCCTATATATGATGGAGAGCTAAATGCTGAAAAGTTGGACAATTAGATTAGACAAATTGATGTGTATTGCAGGGTACAGAACATAGACTCAAATAAGAGTAAGATTCAGCTGGCAAGCCTACGCCTAGGAGGCACTGCCTTGGTTAGGTTGGAAGGAAAAACCCAAGCTGATATGAAAATACATGGCAAGACCATCTCTGTCTCGAGTGAATTTGTTGCTGCAATAAAAAAGCAGTTCTATCCATTGGCCCACATGAAACAAGCCATGATGAGTTGGAAAACTCTTCGACAGTTGAAAGGGCAAAGTGTGCAAGGGTATACTCAAGAGTTCAGAAAGAGAGCATTGATGTTGGGTATCTCATTAGACTCACCAGAGACTCTTTTGAAGTACATTGGTGGTCTACACAGCTACATGAGGCATACCATCCTCATGTTTAATCCCACTAGTATAGATGAGGTATCTGTACAAGCTACTCATCTAGAAGCTAGAGGAAAGAATGGAAATCCAGAAGTTGGGGGACCATCCCAACCCACTGTAAGCAAGAGCAAGGAGAAAATAAAGCAGAAGTGGAAAGCAAGGAAGGCTAACACTGCACAGAAAGCCAAAGCTTCATGCAGTCACTGTAAAAAGGAGGGGCATGATGATGAGCATTGTTGGATTCTGCATCCAGAGCTGAGACCTAAGAAGTCCGAGGGCAAGAAGAAGAACATTGTTGTAGCTATTCAGAAAGATTTGGGGTCATACTTGGGAGATGAAACAACTATAGCAGCCACCGGTATAAAAGGTAAGAATTCTGAAGCATCTACTAGTAATTCTGCTCAATCTGTTATTGATGAAGAAAATGAGAGAAAAAGACATGAGATTTTCCATATTCGAGTTATTTCCAAAAATCAAATGATTGATACTTTGTTTGATAGTGGCTCACAAGTAAATCTAATTTCTGAAGCAATTGTAAAGAAATTGGGATTAGCAACTACACCTCACAAGAAACCATACCCATTAGGATGGTTGAATGATAAAGCACAACTACAAGTGACTAAACAATGCAAATTCAAGTATTCTTTTGGGTCAGCATTTGTAGATGAGGTTGAGTTAGACATATTTCCTTTGGATATATATGGAATTGTTTTAGGAAGTCCTTACTTGTATGATAGAAAGGCTATTTTCTATAGAGCTGAGAACAAGTATCTACTTGTTAAAGATGGAATCGAATACTTTGTAAGAGCTCATAAGCTCAAGAATAATTACACTCTCATAAACTCAGGACAGATGAAAAGAATGATAAATTCATGCAAACACTTCTTACTGATGGTTGTAAAGGAAAAGAAACTTGATAAAACCAGTGTATTTGAGGGGTGTAATGGTGAATAGCAAGCTAGTATAGAAAAGGTTGTTTCAGAGTATGATGTCTTGTTTCAAGAACCTAAAGGTCTGCCACCCAAAAAGGGAATAGTACATGATATTATTTTGCAACAAGATGTTCCATTGCCTAACATTGGGATGTACAGGTTGTCTACTTTAGAGAATGCTGAAATCAAGAAGCAGGTGCAGGAGTTGCTCAAGAAAGGGTTCATCAGGCCTAGCACATCACCATGTGGGTCACCAATCGTTTTGGTGAGAAAGAAAGATGGCTCGTGGAGAATGTGCATTGATTATCGAGCACTGAATAAGATAACAATCAAGAATCGTTATCCCCTTCCTAGCATAGATGATATTTTAGATCAATTGAAAGAAGCTGTTTATTTCACCAAGCTGGATTTGCATAGTGGATACAATCAGGTCAGAGTTTTAGAGCATGATGCATGGAAGACTGCTTTCAAAACAAAGTAGGGATTGTATGAATGGCTGGTTATGCCTTTTGGCTTAACTAATGCTCCTGCTACTTTCATGAGATTAATGAATGATGTACTTAGACCTTTTCTTGATGATTTTGTTATTGTGTATTTAGATGACATTCGGATTTTTAGTAAAACGTGGCAAGAACATTTAAAGCATGTTAAGTAGACATTAGATGTTTTGAAAAGAGAAAAACTTTATGTTAAACTCTCAAAATGTGAATTTGGAAAAACATCTCTAAACTACTTGGGTCATATAGTAGGGTGAGGTGAATTGAAAATAGATCCCTCTAAAGTGGTAGTCATTGTGAACTAGCCTAAACCCAGGTCTGCTACCGAAGTGAGAAGCTTCGTAGGAGCAACACAATATTGGAGGAAGTTCATTTCTAACTTCTCCTCGATTGCAGCTCCCTTACATGCTTTAACAGGATTGAATAAGGTGTTTCAGTGGGGAGGCAAACATCAGAAAGCCTTTGACACCTTGAAAGAGAAGATTAGTACAACACCTATACTAGCACTACCAGATCTACAAAGATCATTTGAGATCCAAACTGATGCCAGTGACTATGCCATGGGAGCAGTGTTGACACAGCACAGTAAACCCATATGTTATCATTCTGAGACTTTTAATCCTGCAGTAGTTAACTATCCTACATATGATAAAGAATTATATGCATTAGTTCAGAGTGTGAAAAAGTGGAAACATTACTTAATGGGCAAAGAGACAGTAATACATACTGATCATCAACCACTTCAATATCTACACTCCCAAACTAAGTTGCAGCAATCAAGACATTACAGATGGATGGGTTTTCTACAACAGTTTCATTTAGTCATCAGATATAAAAAAGGCATACATAACAAGGTTGCAGACATGTTATCTAGACCCATTATAAATGCATCTACCATACTTAAGCATAATTCTGTGTTGCATGAAAGCTACATAGAACAATATGCTCAAGATATGGACTTTAAAGATGTATATGCAACTTTGAGTCAAGGAAAAAGAGTAGAAGAATTGGACTATCATGTGAAGGATCGACTCTTATACCATTGTGGGAAACTCTTCATTCCACAAACTGAGAGGATAAAGATAATTAGGGAAGCACACACTTCTCTGATATCAGGTCACTTTGGGGTAAGTAAAATAGTTGCATAGCTGCAAAGATTCTGCTATTGGCTGAAAATGAATGAGACAGTTTCTAGATATGTAAGAGGGTGTGCCATTTGTGCTAAAAGCAAGCCCCGCAATAGAAAACTAGGCTTGTACACTCCATTGCCAGTTCCTTCTCACCCTTGGGAAAGTGTTTCCATGGATTTTGTTGGAGGATTGCCTAAATCTAGGAAAGGTCATGATTATCTATATGTTGTTGTGGATAGGTGTTATAGACATATTTGGGCACTGCAACCCCAATCACATATGTCCATAAACCAAGGGCTTCTAAACCCTAAAAGTGTTGTTTCATACCCTAAAGGAACAAGGTCAGCTGATTACATCATCTCCCAGAAGTTCTCCATGAAAAACTACTCAGAACTGGGCAAAACAGGACCATACAGACTGCTCCATGCATAGGGTGCGATGCATCTCACCTATTACACATGGGGGTGTGATGCATACTAGAAATCCCTTCTGTAGGGTGTAATGAGCGAGAGCAGACAAATGGCAGAAGCAGTTTGCTAGGTGGAAACCCAGATAATCTTCTAGAAACTGCTCATATGACACTTGCCTCTCTGAATTCGCCCAGGGATGAGTAAGAGATCTAAAATCTCCAAGTGGAACCAAGAACTATCAGTGAAATGACACTAATCAAAATCTAGAAGCTAACTCTCTCCTATAAACATCTATATATGGATCCCTCATCCAAGAGATCCAGAGGCTGGAATTTTGTAATTTGCAAGGAAGTGTTGTTGGTTTCTCTTTGAAGACATTGTTGGGTGATCTTACTTTGTATGAGGTGAAGAGGGCTTTCATGCAGGGAGGATGATGTTGGATCAGACAGCTTGGTTGTAATCCTCTCTTCTACTACTTCTATCAATAAAGCTATTTGAGTTTTCCTCCATATGCTTGTATATCTCTGAATCTTGTATTTGTGAATGCATTTATATGGTTAATGTACATATGATCCTACATTATTTATGGTTACAGATCTCTATGCTTTGATGGTATTTTGCTGCCTTGACTCTACAGCTGTTCTTTGAAGCGGGACAAGTGAGGAAGGAGTGGTGAAAGCTCTATCAAGGGAGAGAGGAAACGAGCAAGGAGACTAGTGAAAGACTGAGGTTGGTACTCTCTGCTTCTCTCTCATCTATCTCTCATAAAGGAAAACACAAGTGACTTTAGTTTGTTTGTTTCTAAGATACCTACCCGTCTGAGTGGGACTAGCAGCTCTGAACGGACACTAGTTTTCCCGATAACAACAAGTTCAGCAAAATGTGTATTTTGATACCTTGTAGTAAACAGATTACAGTTGAACAGACTGCAAAATTGTTCTTTGAACATGTATGGGTTCATTTTGGATTACCCACTTCCATTGTATCTTATCGAGACACCTGATTTGTGGGGAAGTGTTGGTCAAGTCTGTGGGAACTGATGGACGCCAAACTGAAGAAAAGCACAGCTTTTCATCCACAAACAAATGGCCAAACAGAAGTACTAAACAGGACGGTGATCCAGTTACTGAAAGGATATTGCAGCAAACATCCTAAGCTTTGGGATGAACACTTGTGTTATGTGCAGCATGCTTACAACAGAGCCAAACACTCTTCTACACAGAGATCTCCTTTTGAGACCTGTTTTTGTTTCACACCAAGGTCTCCTTTGGATTTTGTCTTTGGTAAAGATACCATGGTTGATGGACACAGTGATGTGGACAAGGAAACTAGGTTCGTTGAACTGATCCAGGAGATCCACCAGGCAGTACAGGAACAGCTGGAAAAGAGCCAGGCCAAGTACAAGGCTAAGCATGACAAGCATCGGATGGAGCATAGTTTTCAAGTTGGAGACCAAGTCTAGCTGTATATCAGCAAGGACATGATGCAAGGTGAAGGTAAAAAGCTAAAGCCTATCAGGTATGGACCTTTTAGGATACTTGAGAAGATTGGTGAAAATGCTTTTCACCTTGATTTACCAGCTTACATGCACATCTACTCAGTCGTAAATGTAGATTGCTTGAGATTGTTTGAACCTTCAATGATTGAGGACCCTGAAGAGCAAAGTCAATTGCCTTCTATTAATGACCTGCTACCTGAATATCTTAATGAGTTGCAGGAAGACACAGTGTTGGACAGGAAGGTGAGGACGACACGCAAGGGAGATGTTGAATACCTCAGGATTGGGCTCAAAGGTTCGAAGCCAAGCAGTGCAAAGTGGATTGAGATTGGACAAGTGAGAAAACAATACCCTCACTTAGTCGATGCTTGAAAACCAACTTTTGGTGGTCCAAAAGCTTATTCAATGGGAAGGTCGTGATCCGAATTGGATCCATAGAAAACTTTCAAAGAACCATGATTGTATCAGGTCGGAACAAATCTCTAAAGAATCCAAAACAACGATCAAAAACACCCCTGAACCAATGGCAATGGCAGCCAGCGTGGAACTACGAGGACCTCGATCAAAGTGCGCTGGCCAAGGCCCATGGAGACTACGCAGGAGGTCAAAGTAGCCCCAGGGAGCCGTGGATCGGGAAAAGGAGGTGGAATTTGATGCGTGATTAGTGCATAGCACTAATCGCGCATCGCTGGGTGAACAAGGCCGTGAAGGAGGAAGCCTGAGCACATGGACGCATGGGAAACCGGAGAACCGTGGGCAGAAAACGAAAAGTGCTAAACGTACAAAGGCGGGACCCGCGCTCTGGAAACCAGGGGTATTGATCGGGGCACCCTCAAACAGTGAGAGGTTTTGGACGAGAGCGGAGCGATTCCATACATCGATCAATGTGTGGCAAGCGAAGGTGAGAGAAAACTGCCATTGATCACGCACTATCGGTTGAGCAAGTCAACTGCGCGAAATATGCATATGGTGTTGGATCTGGAGGCCCCAGATCGGACGGCTGAGATCGCACCCGATGGAGGAAGCGGAATCGACGAAGGAATACACCGCATTTTAGAGGGATTTGGAATCCGTTTGACCGCCACAGTGGAGGAAGAACGCATCCATGATGTAATTGAAGAAACGAACCGATGAAGCATGCTGGCGCCATTTAGAGGAGGACATGTGGCCACTCCCTGAGCACTGATGATGACACCAAACAGGGAACTCCAAGTGCAGCTGAAGAAGGTGAATCGATAGAGGTGGAAGAGGAACCGAACAGGCATTGGAACGAATGGCTAAAAGCCATGAACAGGGATAGAATACACAGTTAGATAGTTAGTCTAAGTCGAGAGACGAAGATAGAGAGACCAGAATTCCGAGAGGAGGACGGAACACAGAGAACAGTAAAGCAAAGCAGAAGAGACTGAGGGCTGAGCTAACCAGAGGCAGCATCGAGCACCAGAGAGCTTGAAGATTTGAGCCATCCCATAGAGGAATTTTTCTAGGCTGAGCACCACATTGGGCTCTTGCCATTGTAGACCAGAAGGTCATAGAGCTGGTAGGAAGAAGAAGAGTATGTGCACTCCAGTGGCTTGGGGAATCCAAGAACCACCCTGCCAAGCAAATCTACTTCAGGAGAACTCATATTGAGTCCCTGTATTGTAATTCTTTGCTCAAGACACAATAAAAACAAGGCCACCACTGAAAGCTAGACTGGAGAATAGGGTGAACTCCTTATTAAATTTCTTGTGTCTTTGTGTTTTCTTACTATATTTCTTTGTTGTCTTTCCATTTAATTGTCTATGTATTGGCAATCTGATCGATCTATTGCTTAAATAACACAGAACACACACCAGCACATGAGTCTGTAATACCTTTGTTTAATAAATCTTTAACTGATGTCACTCATAGGGTGAATATCAGATCAAGTGGTATCAGAGCAAGTGTATCAGAGCTTTAGGATGTAAGGTTAGACAAGCTTGTGTTGGTTTAGCTGTGAATGCTCACTAGGTCAAAGCTCAAAGTAGGAGAAGGAGAGTTGGTGGAAACTAATCCTGAAATTGGGAGAGTCTATCCTCGGAAGACAATGTCAGAGGAAGGTTCTGTAGGGCCAGACCCTCAATTCATAGAGAGTTTCCTAGCTATAAAGTCTATGGTAGAAGAAATGTACAGAGACTTTAGAAAGCAAAAGGTTGAAGATTCATCAGGTTCTAAGCAAGATGAAGAAGAAGATGAGTTTCACTTCCATGACCACTCCAAAGGAAAGGGGAAAGAGGAAAGCTTTCTCACACCTCCTATTATCACTTAGATTTTCCTTGAAGTTGTTGGGAAGAGGAAAGGGGTCCGAGGTAACCACAAACCAACTTTTAGGTACAAAATCTAGCTAATCTGTACCCAGAGAGGGCTCTCTCGTTAAGTTTTAGCTTTTTTTGAAATATTTTAGGCTAGTTGTGGAGTTTAGGAGTTTTGTTTGAGTTTGGGTGGTGAGATTCAATAGCAGAGGGGTAGAACTGAGTAGTTCGGGCCATTGGGCTAATGGAGTCAAAGAAGATGGCTTAACTGGATTTGGTTTCTTAACAAGGGATGGTTTCACAGGGCAAGATGGTCAAACAGGGAACAAATAAAGACTTAAAATAGATGGAATGGGCTCAAAATGGGTGAAGGGCAGTTAAGAATCCTTCAACCTATTCGAAAGAGGGAACTTGAATGATTATTAATAAAGAGCAGTTAAGTATTCTTTACTAAATAATCAAAGTGAATAAACCAGAAAACATGAGCAATTAAGATTTCACTGTTTATGCTAGTTCAGAAGAAAACATTGAGAATAATAACGATTGAAAACAGATTGCAATCAAGCACTTTCCGAATTACTCTTTTTCGTTTATCATTCAGATATGAAACATAGATGATATAAGAAACAAGGAAAACTTTAAAACATAAGGTATAGAGGACTTATTGATCCGGTGTTTGACTCAAGAAATCTGTGGAAAGTCCTTTGCATCAATTCTTTATCCAGCAAGCCATACAAAAGTTGGTCCAACAACACTTTATTCCAAAATAATCAGTATTACAACAATGTCTAAGAATCCACCCTCAATACTCCAATTGAGGGAGTATTTATACAAAAATTTTACAAAAAATATCTCATAACAGAGTGAGATATATTCTAGGATGACTATGAATAAGTTACAAGAAAATAGAGACAAATGGTCTCGAAGATAGGAGAAAAGGTAAACTGATGTTGTGTTGTTCCTATTCTTATGAGTGTGCTGGAGGCAGGCCCTATGATTTGGCTTGCTGCTGTCTTCTTTAGTAACTCTGTGCTGGCTGCCCTGTTTTCACTGATACTCTTTACCTGTTTTGATACACTTCGACCTGTTTGATCTCTGTTCATCTTCTTTACCATTACTTACTGCAGTAAATAACCAAAATTTACATTTTACCAAGGATAATTTTACAAAATTTCCAATATGTCTTCCCACCATTTTGCTTCTGGCAATCTGTTTTTCTGAAGTTTTCTTAGGGTCTCATCAGTTTCTGTGTACCTGAAAAAGGTAGGCTGAATTGGGAACAAGTGCTTTATCTCATGCTCAACATAGAACAAGTTCTCTAGACTGTCATAGAGAACTCTACCTGTAGGCAATGCTTTTATTCCTGATGCACTTGTTGATGAACCTGCTTGGTTGCCTGCATAATTATTCAATTTCTCCACATAGTCTTTATGACTCATTAGTTTATCGTGAATAACTAAAGGACTTGGCAACCCTTTACTCTGCAAAATATCAAATCTTTTCATGAAGGCATTGATTTCTTCCTGCATGTCATGGCACCTTCTTTCTAAGTTTTGCATTAGAGTCTTTTTAGTAAAAACCATTTTGATTTCCAAAATTGTACCTGTTCTATCTTGAATGCCCAGCTCTTCAAGCTGGTACTTATTCCTGGTATTCAAAAACTGTATGAGTCCGTTGGCTTCCTCAGGCATATTTCCTAATTCTGCCCTTGTCTTCTGAATTTCTTCTTGAGCTAGTTTCACTAAATCAATTTGCTCAAAGATTATTTGCATCGATGGCCAAGCATCATTTATTGATTGAGCGATGTTGGCCTAAAGAATTTTCTTGATTTCTAAAAGAGGCTTGTCAAAAGTAAGATCTTTTACCAATGATCTTACTTTGTTTACTAACACTTTAATCTCTCTTGTCTTTTCTGCAGCATTTATTTTTGAGAGATCATACCTTTGCTCTAAGTTGGCATACTGCTCCTTTACCTTATCTAGCTCTGAAACTTGTAGTTTCAGGTCCTCCATTGATTTTATTAGCTCCTCTGTACTCAAATTAGCGATGTTGCCCTGTGCTACTCCTGTTGTTCCTGTTTTTGGTGTACTTGTAACCACCTCTGTTGTGACTGTTGGAATATTTGGTGCCAATGCTGCTCCAATAGTTGATGGGACTGCAATTGAGACTAATGGTATCACATTGGGAGGTTGAGAGGTCGACTCTCCCTGCTTGTCCTTCAATGCTTTTTCAAGTTCTTTCTCAATATCATTCAGTCGTTCATTAAGCTTTAAGAGCAAATCCATCAGCGCTTCTTCAGATTTTTGCTTTATGACCTCAGCAGTCTGTGGATGCTCGGAAGGTGGCAGCTTTAGTTGTTTCCTTAGGGCTGCAATATCTTCATCTTTCTTTTTTATCAAGGCTTCTATAGCCTTGACATCTTTGGGATCATGGCCCAATCCAATAATTATTTCTTCTAAGGACTTTATTCTATTATCTTTGGCCTGAGAGGAAGCCCTCTCTAAGTGTAGTTGAGCAGTAGTGTTATCCAAAGAATTCTGCAACCTTTGGGCCATCATTGCCTTACCAGTCAAGGTTGAATAAATCATTTCTCCAGTTTGTTTATGAAACTCAATTTGATCCAAAGGATGAATATCCTTTGCCATGAATTCAAAATTTGTTCTGATATAATCTACTGTTGATCTAGGCTGCTGCACCTTTGGCTTGAAATAGCTCATTATCATTTTGTCTTCTTTGATGTCATAGGCTGACATCAATCTCTGTTGATTTGTGGGAGCCATCTTCAAATATTAGTTATAAACCTGAAGCCTCAATGGATCATTCCTGGCCTTTATTTCTGTAAATTTCTTCTTGATATCTGAGGCATCTGTCCCTGGTGGCCTGAAAGAAGATATCTCTACACTTTGTTGTCTTTCTAGCTCCTGTCTTTGTGAGCTAGTGGATGTTCCTTCTACTGGAAAAGTTTGTTGGCTCTCTATTCTTTATTCCCTATGACTATCCGTAGTTTCTTTAGCAAATTCCTCCTCTAAAAGGGGATTTGGTCTTTTCTTTTTGTTCCAGGCTGCCCTGAATGTTCACTGGCAGGGGTAGTTGTTTCCCTGTCTCTCTTTTTCTTTCTTTCCTCATTTAGAGGAGTTTGCAGAACTGGAGGCTCTCCCATATTGATCTGAGTGGGAGGAGTATGTATTTGAGCCCGTTCTTTAGAAGTTTCAGGCTGCTTAGACATTATAGATTGTTCTGTGGTTTGAAAGCTGGTCTCTAATTCCTTGCCCTTTAATGTTCCTCTGGTTGGTGTGCTTGTTTCCTGTGAAGGTTGCTGAGAGGTTCCAGCACTGGAGGCACCAATTCATGGTCTTTGAGATAACTCAAATGGTACCTGCCCAAAAGAATCTAGGTCAAGCGTTTTCTCAAGATCTCTCATAACATTTTCAATATTGACTTGTTCACTATCATGTTCTACTAGGGTCCCTTCCCTCCATTCATCCATATTTGCAAATTGTTCAATCTCTAGAATCCTATGGTGAATATATGGTGACAACCTGTTTTTCATTCTCCTATTACAGATGAAACTACTAGGGTCATATGGCCTCCAACCAAAACTTTTGTGCAAATTAAGATGATCTTCTATAATTATCTCTACTTCTCTCCGTGCTTCCCTATCATTGCAGACAAAAGGGCCTAACTGATTTTTTATTCTGAGTTGAGCTTTCTTTTTGGCTTTGCAAAAATGAACCATGTCTGTATGTATCATTTGTCTGAAATACTCCAATGCAAACAGTCTCATTGGAACATATTTGGGTAACTTGAAAGGGCAAAGCTCACATCCATATATCCGGATCTCTGTATGGTTCTTGTATAGGTACCAATCACCTACTCTGTATTGCTTGGAGAGTTGTAGGATTTTCTTGATGTCACCACTGATCCTAGGAGGGGAAACACCTGTCAATAAAGTGGTTGCAGGATGAACAAATTGGTCAATGAACTCATTGTATGAATAAGGAGATTCATAGGATGCATGGAAGATGGGACTCCAAAAGGTGACAAACCTTGGATTGCCTTTATTATAAAGTTTTCTCACAGGGAAAGGGAAGTTCTCTGACTGATAATACAACATAAGATGATAAATGAAAGTGGTGTATTTAGATACTCCTCCATTGCCCAGTCTCAGGGATTGGTCATGAATTTTATTGGCAATATAGGAGGCATAATCATACTTAATAGCAGGGGGCTGTCCAGGAGTAAAAATTGACAACAACACTAGGGTTACATCATCAACATACTCACTGGAGTTGAATCCCATGATTAAGGATATCATATCAACAATGAGTCTTCCTATGTCTGTGAAGAAAGTTTGTAGATAGGGAGGTGGGCCTTTAGGCTGATGTTTAAGATCCATGAAAATCTGACAGATGCAAATTAGTTCTGACTGAGACAATTGGGTAGATTTCTCAAGTAAATATCCTATAGAAAGAGGAGTGAGAGCTTGTTTAGAGGAAAATTGCAACATTTCATTAATGGATGCAACTGTTATGGGGAAAAGGACTATTTGACTTGGGGACATAATAGCTCTGAGGTTAGGGTCATAGTTTGCCTGGCATTGATGAATCAGATCAAGGAAAATATGGACTGAGGGGAGAAGATACCTGGGAAGGTTGGATTCCCACAGTCCTAGGATATCTGAGCCATTTAGGTATTGGTCTCTGGCTTAGCAAAAGACGCTCAAGTGGTTTTGTCAGTGGATAAGTCTCTTATCTGAAAGTCTTTATCTGCAAGAGGCAAATAGTCTAAGTCTTTATGAAGGGCGTTCATGGGTGCAACAGACAGAGCCACATGGGTTTCCATTTCTAGTTCTTGTGGATTCAAAAAGGAATTTGGGTTTTTGGTGAAAAATGGGCGAATTAACTGATCTAGGAACTTATATTGGCAAAATAAAGACTGAATTTGCAATGAATTTTTCCTTTCTCTGTGGATTTTATACTGTAAAACCAAACTTGCAGGGTTTCGGCAAAAATTGGATAAATACCTGTATTTAGGGAATGAACAGAGTAATAACAGGTGCTGACGGTGACTAACAGGTTCTGGCTACGTCGGCTGCAATTTTCTCAGCAAGGTGGCGGTTGGAAAGCTTGGAAGGTTGACTTGAACGTTGTTTGCATGGGAGCACGGGTTGCAGTACAGAATAACAGAGAAAACGACACTTTGTTGGTTTTATTAACAAAGTCAAAGGTGGCAGGAATTTTATTATTCAGGCGGATGACGTAAGCGAGAAAGGACGTTTTGTCGCATGCAGAGGGCAATAAGCGGTATGGTATCGCATCGCTTTTGGAGACGGGCGGGTTTCGGCTGGGAGCCAACGATTCCACAAACTTTGCGACGCGTGGCAGGGTACTGTGCAAAAACCACTTTGCGATTGCGCGCTAATGCGCGGTCACAAAGTGGCACGCGATATTGTTAATGGACGTTGGATGATGGGGGTGTGATCGGACGGCTGACGGGAGGCGCGATACGACGGGCCCGACCCAATTAAAAATTATTTAATCGTATCGGGAGTGATATGATTGGTTGGGAATGGTTCTTAATTAACCATGAGGCTTAATTAATCCCATTTTGCGGAGCAGGGAAATTAGGTTGTTAATGAATTACAGATTCATTCATTAATCCTTTTTTAAACGTGTTTATGGTTATAACTAACTGGGGGCGGGGTATATAACAATTTGGGGATTTTAATATATTTAAATAATACGAGAAAAGGTAATACTTGTGCGGGATTTATATAATACAAAGGTTAATAGTTAATATGAACATGTAAATGTAAAAGCGCTAAGTAAAACATTAAAATGAGTTTTTAACGTAGGCTTAAGTGGAAAAATGGGTTTTTATGTGATATAGTATATTTTTCCTAAGTAAAATCCTAAGTGAAAAGACTTCTGAGAGTGAATGAACGATGATTTTAAGTATTTAGGCTTTTAAATTATTGGGCCGAGGGTCCGGTCCCTCCAGAAGTTAGAGAAATGCTCTGAGCCCCTCTAGTTTTCAAAGACCTTAGTACTTAGAGGGAATTAGTGAAATTTTTAGGGAAAAATGAGAAGGGGTGTTAATTATTTGACCTTGTCTTGCTTGAAATACAACAAGTGTAATGTCTACCTGGCACTTGTGATGAAAGTGAAATTTAACACATTGAGAGACATTATCCATCACATGTAATTCTGCAACATCATCTACCTACCCTACCTACTTTATCCTGACATTTTTTCTTCTTTATTAGGATGCACTTGGACTGGCAAACCCTTATCACTTTCTTTTCTTTTACATGTAGAAATCTATCTAAGTCTAACCTTATTACATCCAAGGGCTCAGATTAAACTGTTGAGCTCCTTTTTTCACTCTACATGTCTACTTATTTTCCAAGATTAAACAGTTTGGTCAGATTTTTATTTTCTATCTCTAAAACATAAAATTGAAAATATGAACTAGTCAAGCTTAAATTGTTTAACTGTTCATCAATTGTGGCATAGGTGACAAGTTGCACACAATTTGTTTATTACATAAGAGTAAAAAGTAGTGGCATTTAGACTTGCACACTTTCCTTGGTCTTTCTTTTGGTGGGGTTCATTTTCTATCCTTTTTTGACCATTTTATTTCTTTTCACCCTTTGATTTTTCTTTTAGGGTATACCCTCTTTACATTTTTTTAAATTTTTTGATTTTTTGACAATATGGAAAACCTTTGCAACAAGTAAAGGTATGAACATATTACATAGCCCATCAAGTCAATCATGAGAAATGACACCTATTGGTATAGGAGCATAACACCTCCTAATAGCCCTGTGCATAATAAGAAAGCATCTTTGATTAAGCTAGATGTTAAATTTGATTTGCCTATATATGATGGAGAGCTAAATGCTGAAAAGTTGGACAATTGGATTAGAAAAATTGATGTGTATTGCAGGGTACAGAACATAGACTCATATAAGAGTAAGATTCAGCTGGCAAGCCTACACCTAGGAGGCACTGCCTTGGTTAGGTGGGAAGGCAGAACCCAAGCTGATATGAAAAGACATGGCAAGACCATCTCTGTCTCGAGTGAATTTGTTGCTGCAATCCAAAAGTAGTTCTATCCATTGGCCTACATGCAACAAGCCATGATGAGTTGGCAAACTCTTCGACAGTTGAAAGGGAAAAGTGTGCAAGGGCATACTCAAGAGTTCAGAAAGAGAGCATTGATGTTGGGTATCTCATTAGACTTACTAGAGACTCTTTTGAAGTACATTGGTGGTCTACACAGCTACATGAGGCATACCATCCTCATGTTTAATCCCACTAGTATAGATGGGGTATTTGTACAAGCTACTAATCTAGAAGCTAGAAGAAAGAATGGAAATACAGAAGTTGGGGGACCATCCCAACCAACTATAAGCAAGAGCAAGGAGAAAAGAAAGCAGAAGTGGAAAGCAAGGAAGGCTAACACTGCATAGGAAACAAAGCTTCATGCACTCACTGTAAAAAGGAGGGGCATGATGATGAGCATTGTTGGATTCTGCATCTAGAGCTGAGACCTAAGAAGTCTGAGGGAAAGAAGAAGAAGGTTGCTGCAGCTATTCAGAAAGATTTGGGATCAAACTCGAGAGATGAAACAACTATAGCAGCCACGGGTATAAAAGGTAAGAATTCTGAAGCATCTACTAGTAATTCTACTCAATCTGTTATTGATGAAGAAAATGAGAGAAAAAGACATGAGCTTTTCCATATTCGAGTTATTTCCAAAAATCAAAAGATTGATACTTTGTTTGATAGTGGCTCACAAGTAAATCTAATTTCTGAAGCAATTGTAAATAAATTGGGATTAGCAATTAACCTCACAAGAAACCATACCCATTAGGATGGTTGAATGATAAAGCACAACTACAAGTGACTAGACAATGCAAACTCAAGTTTTCTTTTGGGTCAGCATTTGTAGATGAGGTTGAGTTAGACATAATTCCTTTGGATATATGTGGAATTGTTTTAGGAAGTCCTTACTTGTATGGTAGAAATGCTATTTTCTATAGAGCTGAGAACAAGTATCTACTTGTTAAAGATGGAATCAAATACTTTGTAAGAGCTCATAAGCTCAAGAATAATTACACTCTCATAAACTCAGGACAGATGAAAAGAATGATAAATTCATGCAAACAATTCTTACTGATGGTTTTAAAGGAAAAGAAACCTGATAAAACCAATGTATTTGAGGGTTGTAATGCTGAACAACAAGATGATATAGAAAAGGTTGTTTCAGAGTATGATGTCTTGTTTCAAGAACCTAAAGGTCTACCACCCAAAAATGGAATAGTACATGATATTATTTTGTAGCAAGATGTTCCATTGCCTAACATTGAGATGTACAGGTTGTCTGATTTAGAGAATGTTGAAATCAAGAAGCAGGTGCAGGAGTTGCTCGAGAAAGGGTTCATTAGGCCTAGCACATCACCATGTGGGTCACCAATCGTTTTGGTGAGAAAGAAAGATGGCTCGTGGAGAATGTGAATTTATTATCGAGCACTGAATAAGATAACAATCAAGAATCATTATCCCCTTCCTCGCATAGATGATCTTTTAGATCAATTGAATGAAGCTATTTATTTCACCAAGCTAGATTTGCACAATGAATACTATCAGGTCAGAGTTGCAGAGAAAGATGCATGGAAGACTGTTGTCAAAACAAAGCAAGGATTGTATGAATGGCTGGTTATGCCTTTTGGCTTAACTAATGCTCCTGCTACTTTCATGAGATTAATGAATGATGTACTCAGACCTTTTCTTGATGATTTTTTTATTGTGTATCTGGATGACATTCTGATTTTTAGTAAAACGTGGGAAGAACATTTAAAGCATGTTAAGCAGACATTAGATGTTTTGAAAAGAGAAAAACTTTTTGTTAAACTCTTAAAATGTGAATTTGGCAAAACATCTCTAAACTACTTGGGTCATATAGTATGGGGAGGTGAATTGAAAATAGATCCCTCTAAAGTGGCAGTCATTGTGAACTGTCCTAAACCCAGGTCTGCTACCGAAGTGAGAAGCTTCTTAGGAGCAGCACAATATTGGAGGAAGTTCATTTCTAACTTCTCCTCGATTGCAGCTCCCTTACATGCTTTAACAGGATTGAATAACGTGTTTCAGTGGGGAGGAAAACATCAGAAAGCCTTCGACACCTTGAAAGAGAAGATGAGTATAGCACCTGTACTAGCACTGCCAGATCTACAAAGACCATTTGAGATCCAAACTAATGCCAGTGACTATGCCATGGGAGCAGTGTTGTCACAGCACGGTAAACCCATATGTTATCATTCTGAGACTTTTAATCTTGCAGTAGTTAACTATCCTACATATGATAAAGAATTGTATGCATTAGTTCAGATTGTGAAAAAGTGGAAACATTACTTAAAGGGCAAAGAGACAGTAATACATACTGATCATCAACCACTTCAATATCTACACTCCCAAACTAAGTTGCTGCAATCGAGACATTACAAATGGATGGGTTTTCTACAACATTTTCATCTAGTCATCAGATATAAAAAGGGCATACAAAACAAGGTTGCAGACATGTTATCTAGACCCATTATAAATGCATCTACCATACTTAAGCATAATTATGTGCTGCATGAAAGCTACATAGAACAATATGCTCAGGATATGGACTTTAAATATGTATATGCAACTTTGAGTCAAGGCAAAAGAGTAGAAGAATTGGACTATCATGTGAAGGACCGACTCTTATACCATTGTGGGAAACTCTGCATTCCACAAACTAAGAGGATAAAGATAATTAGGGAAGCACACACTTATCTGATATCAGGTCACTTTGGGGTAAGTAAAACAGTTGCACAACTGCAAAGATTCTACTATTGGACGAAAATGAATGAGACAGTTTCTAGATATGTAAGAGGGTGTGCCATGTGTGCTAAAAGCAAGCCCCGCAATAGAAAACTAGGCTTCTACATTCCATTGCTAGTTCCTTCTCACCCTTGGGAATGTGTTTCCATGGATTTTGTTGGAGGACTACCTAAATCTAGGAAAGGTCATGATTATCTATATGTTGTTATGGATAGGTTCAGCAAAATGTGTATTTTGATACCTTGTAGTAAACAGATTACAGCTGAACAGATTGCAAAATTGTTCTTTGAACATGTATGGGTTCATTTTGGATTACCCACTTCCATTGTATCTAATCGAGACACCCGATTTGTGGGGAATTTTTGGTCAAGTATGTGGGAACTGATGGACACCAAACTTAAGAAAAGCACACCTTTTTATCCACAAACAGATGGCCAGACAGAAGTAGTAAACAGGATGGTGATCCAGTTATTGAGAGGATATTGTAGCAAACATCCTAAGCTTTGGGATGAACACTTGTGTTATGTGCAGCATGCTTACAACATAGCAAAACACTCTTCTACACAGAGATCTCCTTTTGAGACCTATTTTGGTTTCACACCAAGGTTTCCTTTGGATTTTTTCTTTGGTAAAGATACCATGGTTGATGGACAAAATGATGTGGACAAGGCAACTAGGTTCATTGAACAGATCCAGGATATCCACCAGATAGTACAGGAACACCTGGAAAAGAGCCAGGCCAAGTACAAGGCTAGGCATGACAAGCATCGGATGGAGCATAGTTTTCAAGTTGGAGACCAAGTCTGGCTATATATTAGCAAAGACATGATGCAAGGTGAAGGTAAAAAGCTAAAGCCTATCAGGTATAGACCTTTTAGGATACTTGAGAAGATTGGTGAAAATGCTTTTCGCCTTGATTTACCAGCTTACATGCACATCTACTCAGTCATAAATGCAGATTGCTTGAGATTGTTTGAACCTTCAATGATTGAGGACCCTGAAGAGCAAAGTCAATTGCCTTCTATTGATGACCTGCTACCTGAATATCTTAATGAGTTGCAGGAAGACACAGTGCTAGACAAGAAGGTGAGGACAACGCGCAGGGGAGATGTTGAATACCTCAGGATTGGGCTCAAAGGTTCGAAGCCAAGCAGTGCAAAGTGGATTGAGATTGGACAAGTGAGAAAACAATACCCTCACTTAGTCGATGCTTGAAAACCAACTTTTGGTGGTCCAAAAGATTTTTCAGTGGGAAGGCCGTGATCCGAATTGGATCCATAGAAGACTGTCAAGGAACCATGACTGTATCAAGTTGGAACAAATCTCTAAAGAATCCAAAACAACGATAAAAAACACCCCTGAACCAGTGGCAATGGCAGCCAGCGTGGAACGACGAGGACCTCGGTCAAAGCGCGCTGACCGAGGCCCATGGAGACTGCGCAGGAGGTCAAAGTAGCCCCTGGGAGCCCCGAATCGGGAAAAGCAGGTGGAATTTTAATGCATTGTTGGGCGAACAGGGCCATGAAGGAGGAAGATCGAGCACACGGACGCATGGGAAACTGGAGAACCGTGGGCAGAAAACGAAAAGCGCTAAACGTACAAAGCTGGGACCCACGCTCTGGAAACCAGCGATATTGATCGGGTCACCCTCAAATGGTAAGAGGTTTTGGACGAGAGCGGAGCGATTCCATACATCAATCGACGCGTTGCAAGCGGAGGTGAGAGAAAACTGTCGTTGATCGCGCGCTATCGGTTGAGCAAGTCAACTGCGCGAAACGTGCGTATGGCATTGGATCTGGAGGCCCCAGATCGGACGGCTGAGATCGTGCCTGATGGAGGAAGTAGAATCGACAAAGGAATACACCACGTTTTAGAGGGATTTGGAATCCGTTTGACCGCCATGGTGGAGGAAGAACGCATCCACGACGTAACTAAAGAAACGAACCGATGAAGCATGTTGGCGTCGTTTAGAGGAGGACATGTGGCCACTCCCTGAGCGCTAATGATGATGTCGAACAGGGAACTCCAAGGGCAGCCGTAGAAGGTGAATCAACAGAGGCGGAAGAGGAACCGAACAGGCATTGGAACGAATGGCTAAAAGCCGTGAACAGGGACAGAATACACAGTTATACAGTTAATCGAAGTCGAGAGACAAAGACAGAGAGACCAGAATCCTGAGAGGAGGATGGAACACAAAGAACAGTAAAGCAAAGCAGAAGAGACAGAGGGTCGAGCTGACCAGAGGTAGCATCGAGCACCAGAGAGCTTGAATATTCGAGCCATCCCATAGAGGAATATGTTTAGGCTGAGCACCACATTGGGCTCTTGCCATTGTAGGCCAGAAGGTCACAGAGCTAGTAGGAAGAAGAAGAGTATGTGCACTCCAGTGGCTTGGGGAATCCAAGAACCACTCTGCCAAGCAAATCTACTTCAGGAGAACTCATATTGAGTCCCTGTATTGTAATTCTCTGCTCAAGACATAATAAAAACAAGGCCACCACTGAAAGCTAGACCGGAGATGTAGCCCTAGAGAATAGGGTGAACTCCTTATTAAATTTCTTGTGTCTTTGTGTTTTCTTGCTGTATTTCTCTGCTATCTTTCCATTTAATTGTCTGAGTATTGGCAATCTGATCGATCCGTTGCTTCAATAACACAGAACACACACCAACACATTAGTCTGTAATACCTTTGTTTAATAAATCTTTAACTGATGTCACTCATAGGGTGAATATCAGATCACAGCCTATAGCATGCCAAGAAAATCTTTAGGACCTCAGAAGATGGATGAAAACAAAAGGAATCATTACTCTGGATGACATATCTTTTTGGAGAGATGGAGAACGGGGAGATTGGAGGATTCTCCACCTCCCTCATGGCCTGGTCCCTTAGTGTAAGTCACTAATCTCACATCTCAAGGGGGCAGCTCCTCTAAGTCTAGACTCAAAATATTCCCTTCATTGGGATCCCGATGGAGGGGATTTCTCAGTCAAATCTGGATATGCTACCTTACATCAGCAAGGAAATCGAGACTGGGATTACTGGAGGGAGGCATGGAAAATAGAAACACTGCCAAAAATCAAAGTTTTCATGTGGACGCTGCTTAAAGGCAAAATACTGACTACTGATAATCTTAAAATGAAAGGTTATGAAGGCCCATCACGTTGTGCTATGTGTCAAGGAAGTGAAGAAAATATTCAGCATCTCTTTGTGGGATGCTCCTTTGCTAGGGCCTGCTGGAAAGGGCTAGTTAGTCCCTTGGAGGTTAGTATTCTACAATCGTTGCCTTTACATGAACTATTATCAACCTGGGGAAAAAAATATCCATATTCCTTCAAAAATAAAGAAACAGTAAAAAGATATTGGTTGAGTCTACCCTCATTTATGTGCTGGAAAATTTGGTTAGCAAGAAACCAAAGGATCTTTAAAGATTGCACCCCAAATACCAGAACAGTCCTGGCTAAAAATTGGAGCATGTCATCTGAATTCATCAACTCTAAAAGAGTTAAAGCAATAGATGTCAAACACATGCAACACGAGGAAAGAGTCTGGGTTGAATTCGCAATGAGAAAGCATAAAAAAACACACATTGGAAAATCTCCTAATAGCATGCAGAATTAGAAAATTAGAATAAAAAAAGAGGATTTCAAAACTTGGACAGAAAATTTAAATAGGCCCTGCTTAATGTTCGATGGTGCATCTAAGTCCAACCTAGGAAAGGTTGGAGCAGGAGGTATACTTTTCGACCCAAGAGGGAAAAATCTTATTACTTATGAATGGGGATTAGGAGAACTATCCAACAATAGGGCAGAAGCATATGGCCTCCTCTTGGGAACGGAAATCTTAACGCAATGAAATATGAAGAACCTGAATCCAGTCATAATGGGGGACTCTTCAATAATTATAATCCAATCGATGGTGGAAAGCAGAAACCCGAAGAGCAAGGCCTTGAGACAAATAACAAAAAGGGTGGGAAAAAAATTGTTGTTTCTAGGTGAAGTCACCTTCAAGCATATCCTTAGAGAAAATAATCGTACCACCAACATTCAGGCGAATCTGACTGTCAAACATCCTACGGGAGAATCTAGAATTGATAATGTGATTTCTCAGAAACCGATTCCATAGGATCTCTCACCTCAATGTGAAGAGAATATAAATCAAAGAAAGAACAACAAGGTGGGCAACAATCACTTCAACTCGAATGGTTAGATCTCAGAAGATCAGGAAATCCAAGGACATCCCCAAGAACAGACAGGAAATTCAGTCTACAGCTATCAAGCAAACTACAACTACTCAAGCTTCTCGTGAAATGCAAATATTCTCTTCCCTGATGTGGCAAGCTGCACAACAATATATTCACCCCCTCTACTCGTCTCATTTTATTATTGCCATCTTCACCCTCCCTTTCTCTCCCCTCTGTCTCAAAAGTTGTAATCCTTTCTTCTGTCTAAGTCACTGGACCCCTTTAGGGTTTGAGCTTATCTTCTTTGTTTTAGCCTTGCCTCTCTCATTCACGAAACTCTGGTTGTTGTTTTCCAGATCGTATTGCCTTTGTGCAGCTCTAGTGACCCTTGCCATCACGCATCTCTCGAGGCGGTCTCGAACTTTTTGCCTTCGCACAACTTTTGTTTCCCTTGCCACCGCGCAACTCTGGTGGCCCCTGCCTCCCAGTTTCTTTAGCTTTCGCGTAGCTCTTGTGGCTTTTTCTTTCAGAGTCCCTCTCTCTGGTAGCTGTGGGTCTTCATCGGACTGGCTAGAGGTTGTTTTTGTTTCTTCTCTCTATTCTTATTTCCCCTACTTCTC
The DNA here is from genome assembly GCA_031772625.1 of Pinus tabuliformis. Taxonomy (NCBI): domain Eukaryota; kingdom Viridiplantae; phylum Streptophyta; class Pinopsida; order Pinales; family Pinaceae; genus Pinus; species Pinus tabuliformis. The sequence goes on along the minus strand of CM062811.1, from coordinate 937,945,925 downwards.
TCTATTGGATCGGTCGCCTTCTTCCTTCAAGGAAATAGAATGGAATCTGCTGCAGATGTTCCAAAGTGCGAAAGTTGTGCAGTTTGTCGAGCTAACAAATTCATGATTGAGTAGGTTAGAGAAACGGTCAAAGACTACAAATTTGAAGCAAAATCTAAAAATTCCTTCCTTAAGAGACAAATGGAAGAGTAGAGGAAAGAAATGTCTGCGCTAAAACAAAAGTGTAGGCATTTGGAGGATACGATCAATTATCTGAAGAGCTTACTTATTAATCAGACAGGAGAAAACTCTAACGTTCAAAGCAGCAAGAATTGGCCTCAGCCCCATAAGGAACCCTCAGTCAACAAAAATTAATTGTAATTGCCTCATTCTTCTCTTTTCTGCAAAGTATTTCCACTACTAGTTTTTTTATGTTATGTAGGTGTAAATTGTTGTTGAATCAGTATGTAAGTATTTATAAGGATAGTGCAATTAGTAACCTCAGAAACAAAAGGGGAAGAGCTTGGAAGATAGGGATTGTTTTCCCTCTGTTTCTCTTCCAGGAAACCTTCTCCCTTGTTGGTTTGATGTAATGGGAGAATGTCTCCCTTCTTTTCTTTTTTGGAATAGAAATCTAGTAATCGACTTTGTTAAAAACAAATATGTGAGTTTTCAAGTAACTAGCCAACTAGTAGGAAATCTCATTTGAGATTACATTATCCCAATTAAGCATAGCTTCTTTTTAGAAGGAAATGTATAAGACATATAAAATTGACCCGGGAATGTGAGTTGTAGACACTTGTCCCATCAAAAATTTGAATATACATAAAAATCCTCGATAGCACGACTTTGCCAACAGAGATATATCGATGGTTGAAAGATCAGCCAACATTTGAGTAGATGGAGCCATGAAGTTATTTAGGAAATTCAACTCACCATGCTTGAATCCATAAAAGAATGAACATCAAGAAGCTTGAGACTTTTGTTGGGTTCAAGCTGTTAGAGCATCAATAAAAAGAAGGTGAATTAGCAAGACCAATTTCTTTCCTTCCATTGCTACTTGAATCAATGTACTTTTTCAATCAAATTGGTAAACACACAAGGAAAACCAACTTCCTGAAATCAAAAACTTTAGGGACATATCCATATTTCATTAAACCAATTGTCCAAATATCATTCTTAAGATTTTTCTCAGGATTTAAGCTCAATAACCATTGATATGCAACAGAAAAATGGAAATCCTTGTCTTGATGCATGAAGGAATTGTTAGTATCTCCACAAAAAGGATATTTCTTCATCTAGATGCCATGCTCCTTATTTTTCCAATGCATTTTGATATATGTGACACTATCACTCATGAATTATGAAGCTTAAGTTATTTAAAGGCTTAGTTCATGAATATCATTTACTAAAACATCCTTTCATCATTTAGGACATGCACAAACCATAAATAGAGTTATTTTCAAAGATAAGTGCTTCATGGGAAATTGGGATAATTATTCCACATTAAACTTGGATTACCACCTTTTCCTCATGGATCATAATTTCAATGACCCTCGAAAAGTACACAATGTGGGATGATAATCCAATGCAAATTTCACTAAGTGTGGAACATAGTTATACATAAGTGTGTTCAGGTATTGATGTGCAAAGGTGTAAAGTGTGCAAGGAAATGGGATGTAAGGCTCTTCGCACAACCATAACGAGCACATGGCTAAGTGCAAAACATGACTTGCGAGGGAAATTTTTCTATGTGAAGTGAGGTGAAAGGTTCTATATAGAGTGTGGGAAAAGACTTTTGAAAAGGAGAATATCTACGTAGCATAAGGAATCTCACAACAGTTATGAAAATGATTGTGTTGCACAAACAAGAAATTCCTCTTGACACATAATGAAACTATAAACACATAGTGGATCATGAAATGAAAAGAAAAACTTGGTGGGGGGTGGGGGGGGGGGGGGTGTGGGGGGTGTGGGTTTGCATACATGTCTAAACTTAGAAATCAAAAGTGATACAAGAAAATGGATTAATAGTTGTTTTATATTTTTTAGTAACTGGGATGAGCCTAGGCTAGGGCTAACTTCTCTATTGGATGGAAGAACGATTTAACAATAGTGGAATGTTATCACCGGGAACGTGCAAAGCTCAATTAGGCTTGGACACCCCTTAGGGGGATAGTTTAATTCCCCCAACGACTTCCATCCTCAACCCCTCCTCATAAAATTTGAACCTAAGAGCTGGTGAAGACTAAACCGCACTCAAATCAACTAATTTACGCTTCATAAGTGAAAATGGATCAATAATTATTTCAAAAGATCATATCAAAAAAATTCTAAAATTAGCATCCTATATAAAATTGTTTTTTTTAACACTCTTTATCCTTAAATAATTAAATAATAAATTAGAAACCAATCTACCCTTAACTCTATTATCATAATCTCATAACTAGTGTTTTTTTTAATATGCTTTTACAACTTAACTAAAATAAATAAAAAACCATAATTTCCTATAATTAAAGAGTTATTTTATCACCACCTTTAAATAGAGAGATAGTAAGTTTTTTTTTTAATTATATAAAACATATAAAAACTTTGTTGAACTGTTATATTTAAAACTTATAAATTCGAGAAATAAAAAGAGAACCATCCATTAAACTTGTTTTTCCTGTCAAACATAATCCAGTGTGAATAAATTACTTAAATAAAGATAAAATTCAAATGTATGGGTTAGTTTTGATAAATGAGAAGCACAATAAAATATAATTGTAATCGTACCAATCTTGATCTATCGTAACGAAAATAAAGTACATGATTTGTCATGGGTCAAGGAACAATATATTAATTTTTTTTTCAAAGGAATAGTACATTAATTATTGTTTATACATATTTAATTATAAAATTACTATCAAGATATTATATTTTGATTTTTAATAGTGTTATGAAAAATTATAAATACTTTTAATTAATAAAATGTATTTGTTAGGGTGATAGGTATGGGTGGGTTTTTTTTTTATCTTTTTCATTAATAAGATTTATCTATAATATGGGTGGTAGACATGTGTGGAGTTAGAATAATTAGATTTTTAATTCTTAATTAGTTTTTTTAATTAATAAGATTGATCTATCATAATGGGGTGGCAAGTATAGGTGGGGTTCTTTTAGATCTAGGAGAAACAACTAAGAGCACCTATGCTTGGAGCTTAGGAATTTTTTCTAACAATCTAGTACAAGCATCTTTTTCCTTCAAGGAGTTCGAATCACAACCTCTCTCCAAATATCCAAGTTGATCATAGTGGGAGATTCGCTTATTGTAATATGAAACATGGTTCTTGAAACAAACCTAATTGACTACAGGGTGGTATTGATTCTCACTATGACTAGATAGGTGCTCTAGGGTGAGTCTAGGGCATCTTGAAGTTTAAGTTGTGTCACACCTTTCGAGAAAATAACAAACAATGGATTTTCAAGCAAATCTCACCAATAAGGAAAAGTAGGGTTTTATTAAACATAATGGAAAGCTTGATTACTACCCTATTCCTTAAGCATGAATGGACTTTGAAATAGTGCCACATCACAATTTGAGAACCAAATCATTCCCATGGATAATATTTCATTTGTTTGGGAAAGACATGAGGGCCTCACATCTACTACCTCATGTCAATCCAAGGTTTCAAGTATGAATTAGACACCCTTGATTTACACGAAGCAAATGGAGAAACTATATTGGGGTTGTAGGGAAACGAAAATCTCCATATTTGAGAGTCAACTAGATTCTTTTGTGTCTAGAATGACCAAATTGTGAGAGGTTTTGGGTGTAAGGATGGCATGCTCCCCAACCGTCTCTTGACTCGCTCTCTAGATTTAGGTACCATCTCCTTATGGTTTTGTGTTCTTTCCTCCTACATTCCATATCTTCATGTGCAAGTTTCTTGGTGACCTTCCTAGAAGTGGCTTATTGGCTAGATGACTCTCATGGTGGTGGTCGGTTAACTTGGTGGCTTCGATGGTGGCATGCTCCCAGTTCATGGTGGAGGCTTGTTGGCTTGATAATATCTTCTATGGTGGCTTGTCAGTCTAGTGATTTTCACAAAGCTAGTCAATAGCTCATATCTATTCACCAATAATTTTCTTTGTTGAATCGTAGGGGCCCTCTACCCTAGAGACATTTTGGCTCGGCATTTGGACTAAGTGGGGACCTCAAATTCCCCCTTGTTTTGATTTGTTTCGGCTTCTCATCTTGGGCTTCCCTCACCCCTTGTCATAATTATTCCTCGTGGGAATTAATGCATATCAAGGATCAATTGTGGGCCAACATGCAACAACATGACTCCAAAATTGAGGACATATGGGCCTCTATCCCCTCTCTCATACAATAGTTGCAAGAAGAAGGATGATCAACCTAAGAACAAAGATCCATAGTTATGGGTATTGTGGCTAGTCTCTAAAATGGAAGCTAAATGCATCACTCTTTGCTCCATTATCTCCTCATTGTCTTAAAATTATGCAAGTAGACTCTCAATCATCTAAACAATTATGACATTAAAGAAAGTAGAGGAAAAATAAGCCAACCTTTTGAACCTCAATATTCCAACAATAAAATTTTCTACAAAATTTGATAAAAAAAAAATGATAAACTCTAATATATCACCCCATCTGGCTCTTCATTAATATATGATAATGTTTCGTATATATATATATATATTTTAAAGAATTCATACCATTAAAATTTACTCTTTCTGAATATATATTAACTGGTTTTAGACATCTTTACTCAACAAATTAATTATATATTATAAGCAAATTAACCATGTATTATGACCAGCTTCAATGCCGAGCAATCTCTATATAATATCACTTATTAACATTAGCCTCAACCTCATTTTTAGCAAAATATACTACGAAATAAAAAAGAGATTGATCTATCATACGTACCCTCGTGGGTTAAATAAATTGACATTTGAGCATCCCCATGCATATGGTGATCATCTTTACTTTGTTATATTATAGGGTCGTAGGCAAACCGTACAGGTTAAAGAATATTGGCATCTATAATCCTAGATGTGTCAACCAATCTTAATATACGTGAGAATAATGTAATTTATATGCTTCTAAATTATATAAATGTCTTAACATTAACCAAGGTCAGAGGTGAAAGAGAAATATTCAATCGTATAATTTTTTGAAACTTAATCAAAGTCAAAGATATAACGGAATTAATATATTCTTTATAACTAATGACGTTAAGTTTGATTTGTTCCAACGAAGTTTGTATACAATATGGTGATACATATATAGATACACACGGTGATATATACATAGATACACACGGTTGAATTAAGAGTTGAAGTGTTCTTCAAATTGATTTTTTTTTTATAATTTTTTAAATGAGTTTTGTTCGGTTCTTGATTCTTCGAGATCATTTTTGGGTTAGTGTTTTTGCCATATCCTGAATTTAAATTAATGGCATCAAAATGTTTTATGGATCGATTGTAAAGTCTTTTCAATTTAAAAAATTGGAAATATCAATTAATTTTGAGTGAAAGGTTTTAAATATTCTTCCCGTGTTTCATTTCCAAGTTCCATAAAATTATGTATAAGAAAGAGTTTCATCGAATAATTTTTTCATGTCAAAGGAAAAAGCCTTTTAGTTGCTAGTTATTATGTCTAAAATATTTTAAGAGATGAAGAGGGGCACTAATTTGATAATTTAAACTGACTCTTTTGATAAATTTAAGAGTATTGCATATGATAGTATAGAGTTTAGGGTAGTATGATTTGTTTTTTTCTTTGTAAATTAAGTTATAATTAGAAAGTTTGAACTTTGTATTTCTTAATTCTTATAAATTTCACATTACTTTAATCACCAATTGAATTGTCCTTTAAAACAAAATAATTAATAATTAAATTAAATTGTAATATTAATTTATTATACTTTATAATCTTACATCTAAAATTAAACAATTAACTAAATATTTAAATATAAATATTAAAAATTATTATCAAAATTTTAAAACAAAATATATATATAATTAATAAAAGAATCCCTCCACAGAGTTAATTTTAATTTTTTAATTCTAATAAAAATATGTTTGGGCGGATAGTTTTATATTTTAATTCATTACAGCTCATTACATTTTATTGAAGGCATATTAAACCCGCTTTGTAATTATTATTAAATGAAGTATACTATGATATTTATGTATTATTGTTTTTAGAAATATTAATATGATTTATTGAATTAAAGTAAATAAAATATATTGAATTTTAATTATATATGTTATATAGATGATAATTTATATTATAGTTATATTTATATATATGATATGAATACAAGTCACAACATTAGCTATAAGTATAAGTAAAAGCATTAGATATGAATACAAGTCACAACATTAATTATGAGTATAAGTAAAAGCATTAGTTTGTTAATAATTATATTGTTTTTTATGCCATATTTATATAGATAGGGATTTGGTATTTATATACAACTTGAGTGGGCCTAATGGTTAAGAGTGTGTGTTTCCTCTTAAGAGGTCATAAGTTCAAAACAAAGGGGGTAGGGTATGTATGCCTTCGTAGACTTAGCAGTCAAATCATTCTGTGAAGAGGGGTCCCTTGTCTCACAAACAAGGGGGTCTCACACACCAATTTGGTGTTTAGCTTGGTCGTGACCTTAAAATTGATAATAATAATTAGATTATTTACTTATGTGGGGTTTATATGATTTATGAGGTGTATATTAGTTCATTTTTTGGGGGTTTATATTCCATCTGGTCTCAATTTCAAACATCATGGGGGGGGGGGGGGGGTTGTGGGTGGGAGCCAATAGTGAGGGATAAAAAGTGTCTTAATGGGCATCAAGGCTAAAACGAGCCTCACACAATCTCATTGTCAATATCGCAAAGTTAGGAAGATCATTCTTCAATCCAATATGTGGGTTGGCACTAACCTAGGCTTAGCTTAGATTTGAAAAATAAAATAAAATTAATAAAATTAAAAATTTGTTTGGTAAAATAATGACATTCCATAACTAAAACAAAACAAATAAACATTAGAACTTTACTGTTTAGAAAGGCTTAATTGATCATAGTCACAATAGGCATGATTGGAATTACTTTCTAAGTTCTCTTTTGCACTTCCCTCCTCTCAAGAGGACTCTAAGGTAAAGGATATTCTAGCATTTTCCTAGTTGTGTTCATTGAAAAGTTTGAAGGGATTTCTATTAGAACACATTTAAACTTCAAGCTGTTGATTCGGTTCTATTTTTTATTGAGATCCTAATTCCATCACTTCTTTGTTTTGTGGTTATAATTTATTTTTTTCTCCCATTCCCTTTGAAATATGGCACCTTCAAATGATCTTGAACAATTGTGCCAATGTTGCTAGTTCCTTGAGCTTGTCAGGTTCACTAATTTTCTTGAATCTCTCCATCATCCCTATTGATTCATTTATCAACATGACCTTAGGTTACTAGAGAAGAATATTATTAACTATTATTAGTATTATTGTTCCTAGCTATTAAGGTGGTTGTTATGGTTGCCTTCTTCTCCTAATGAATACTTATTGTGTGAGTTGTTGTTTCTCTTAGAAACTATTTTAGGTTAATCTCAATTGGTCCTCCTTGTAATCCATCATAAAATGGCCATATTTGTTGATTTTTTTTTGTAAGTCAAAATTCTATTTATTCTTCAAAAATATGTACATTGAGAGTAGCAAAAAAAAACAAGTGGTCTCACCCCGGCCATGTTTGTTAACCACAACATACAACATATGACAAAAGTACAAAAAGGAAAATAAGGACATCGTCCAAAACCGAGAAGGCCAAAGGCACCATAACACAAGTAAAACCTAGAAAACACCTGTAGTCATGCTAGTCATCTGACATGATGGAGGCTAGATTGTCTGGGGTTGTCCCAGGAGGAGGCGGAGTTCAAAAGAGAATTAGACGTGCTCCTCGAAATGAGCCATCCAGGACTCCAGATTTTCCACCTTCTCCGATAGCAAGTTTTGTCGTCGCCAGACCACCACAATACGCTCCCGGGCATGGCATTAAAAGTAGTGCAATTTATCCAAGGTAGCTCCCAGTTCCACATGATCCTCTCGTTGGATCCTTTAAGAAATTTCCAATCACTCCAGCAGGGATTGAATCAAGTCTCTACAATTTTCCAGGCATCAATGTTGAATGACCCTTGAACCAGGAACCGAAAACTATGTACCCCCTTGTCGTCTTGAGCCGTTACATTGTCGAGCCCCGCCCCTCATCAGTGTTCGCGACGATCGAACCTCGTAGCCCTTCGTCGAGTTGTCACACCCTTGACCACTTCGCACACTAGCCACTTGTCGACTTGCCACCCCAACGAGCCACAACAACCTGCACCCCCTGCTCTATGTTCTGCAATTGAGAATCCCGGTCCCCGCGTCCCGCCGAGCAGCGCTTTGGATGGAGGCAGGACCACCCTCTTCTCGGGGCTGGACGCATCAACTTTAAACTAGTAGATTCACCTACAATGCAGATACCCTCCAGGCACGCCCGACCGACATCCACTAGGCACACCACACCCAATGCAAAAACCAACAACCTCCAAGAAAGGGTTGCAAACTCGCACCAACCGAAACCACACGACACCGCATATACTCAAGAGATCTACCACCCCACCAATTTCACCATCCCAAGCTCGAACACAGAGAGGTACTGAAATTTGAATAGTTCGAACACAGGAGGGTCAGAACAAGAAAAAAAATTCCCACCACACTTTGAGGACCTCCTCCCCAACCACACCAACAACAAAAGATCACTTCTACCTCCAATATTCTTGTTCCTTGCCCCCTGAAAGATGTAGAAATCCTCTTGCAGAGAATCCAAACAACCCAATTATGGGCCTAGAAGCCAAAAGATGAAATCCATCTATAGAACCACCACCCCTCCTAGGAGCAATGTCGCCTATGCAGTCCACTCCAACCATCGAAAGGCCTGTAACCACAAAGCACCAATACACAAATCAGCTAGAAGCTCCTGAAGGCCAATACCACTAGGAACCACAGTCGAAAACCACTAAAAAAACACCATTATAGTAGGAAAGTTATTTATTTACAAAGCTGACAGCCTGGGGGTGAACCGCGTTTCTGGGGGTGCCACCCTGCCCAATGGAAGCAACGTTGATTCCTTCTCCAGCGAGCAAAGAACGAGGCAAGAGCATAAAGTGTAAACGAAACATGATTGAAGTCCCTGTTGACCACCCTCGATCTTAGAATGGCATCTCTCGTGCTGGTCGAGGCACTACTAAATTCCACACGTATACCATTACTCCTCCCCTTACACCAGGTGAAGTGAAAGGGCAAGGGGCACAACCCTTGACCCGGGTGCCAATTGTTGGTCATCATGGGCCACAAGGTGCCTCGTGCACTACGCCCAACACCCCCAGCGAAGAAGCTTCTTCCAATGCCACTATTCGACAAAGATCCATCAAGTGGGTGTTTTGTGATTGGGGGGGGCAAACCTAGAGGAGATCCTACCCTTGATTATCACTTCCCTAATTTGCAAGGTTATTAGTCACTTTATTCCCTTCATGATCTACATGTTCTATGATTATATATTCAAAGGAGGAAATCCTGGAGAGAATATGTTCCCCTATCAGTTCCAGTCGCCAACTCTTAATAATTCTATTTGGGGGGGTCCGTTGATGAGTTTTTGAATCATGGTTATAGAAATATGGGAGTCCCTTGTGACTTGGAGTTTTTCCACCCCCATATTTGTTTCCATGTGCAGACCTCTCTCCAATGCCATATATTTTGATACATTGTTTGTGGTGCTACCACAGGAGGCTGCATAAAATTTCACCGCTTTCCCCTTGTCATTACAAATTATTCCTCCTAGACCAACCGACCTAGGGTTTCCCTTAGAGGCACCATTAAAGTTGAGCTTGAAGAATCCCTTCGGGGGACAGAGGAAGGAGGCTGAAGAGGCCCCCCGCATTGGAGGGCACCGAGCTGGCCCTGGGTCGAAAGAGTCATAGTTGAGTTCGAGGGCAGACAAAATAACACGCTCATTTCCTTTAACTTTCAAGTCCTCCTCCAACCATCTAGAAATGGAGAGAGTCTCTTTGATATTTTGAAGAATTGTCTTCCATACATGATTAACTTGAAACGCTTCTGAGTGAAATACTACCCTGTTTTTGACCTTCCATATATTCCAGAGGACAAAACCTTGAGAAAGGTACCAAGCTCTGTTGACAATGGGGTTTTTAAAAAGTGTCCATCTCCAAGACTCTAGAGATTCTCTCAGGATGTTAACTGATCGATCAATTGCATCGAACACAATAGAAATGCAATCTGAGACCTCCATCGCCTTTGGGAAGAAATTTAGGAGATGTTTAGTTGTTTCTTCCTCTTTGTTGCATAGAGGGCACCAAGATGGGTGATTAAAGCCTTTTTTCCGAATTTTGTCCCACATGAGGAGTTTGCCTTAGCCTGTTAACCATAGGAAAAATGAGACTTTTGGCCATAAGAGGGAGTACCATATTCATTTCCATAAGGGGTTTATATCTAGATTCCCTATAGATGATAAGATTGAATAAGCTTCTTTGAGAGAGAACATACCTTTCGAGAGGTGACCCCACCGCAACTTGTCAGGCTCCGCGTTATTAAGAATAGGACGCTGATATAGAATCAAAGTGAGAGCTTCCTAGTCTAGAGGAGGATCATGGGCTAGCTAGTGATATGAAGATTTACACTCCCTCCATTTCAACCTCGGGATTGTGTCCTTCCAAAAGTCCTTAACATGATTCACTCCCAACTGAGTTGTAAACCTTCAGAGATATTCCAGGGAAAGATCATGATCCAGTCTGGGGTGTTGCATCCATGCCTCCTTCCGGAATTTGGCCTTACAGCCATTCCTGATTTCCCAGAAACCGTGATCTCATATGAAGTCCTGGTGAGATTTTTCCCAATTCCAGATCGAGGAGCCCGATGGTAAACTGTGGAAATGATTCAACGGATCCTGCCAAACTGCGACTCGATATTTGGATGCTCATAGATGTTTCCAAATCTCTTGTCCTCCCTACAGCCATCACCACCATACTTTTGCACTGATGGTGTGCGATAATAGTTTAGGGTCCTTTAAGCCTAGGCTGCCATGAAGTTTTGGTTTACATAGTTTTTTCCCAGGCCACCAGGCCCATTTTCCACCAATCTGCAGTTTGTACTAGAGAAATTTCTGGAATTTTACTGTGAGATCCTTGTAGATGCTTCGAGGAGCTAGGAGGACTGAGAGATTATAAATGGGGATAGCCTACAGAACCTCCTTCAGAAGAACAAGTCAGGCTACTGAATTTAAAACTCTGAAGGTCCGGCTTGATAATTTTGTGTTAATGCGAGAGAGAAACTCCTTCCAATGGGAAGTCTTGAGAGAGTTTGACACCAAAGGGACTCTAAGGTAACTGTTGGGAAGCACTCAAATTCAGAATCTGAGGGTCTTGGCTAGATGACTTTGCACTCTATGGTGAGTGTTGAAGAAGAAGATATCAGATTGTCACCATTGATCAGAGTGCCTAAAGATTACTGGAAGAGTTTCAAAATGGATCCAAATTGTTTGGCTTCTTGTAAGGTAGGTTTCCCATACAGCATGTTATCATCAACAAATTTTTGGTGGTTGATTTGGGGAGCCTCCTAGGAGATCTTGATGCCCTGGAGACTCCGAGATTCGGCTGCCACTTTAATAAGTCTGCCCAGTCCTTATGCTGCTATAATAAAGAGAAAGGGTGATAGGGGATCCTCTTGACGAAGCTCCCTAGACTTGCAAAGGGTTCGGGAGGGTGCTCCATTCAGAAGGATGGAATAGAAGGGGGTATAAATCATGGATTTAACCCAACTAATCCAAGGAAGAAAAGCCAAAAGTAGCAAGGATAGAAAACAAATAATCCCAGTTTAAATGGTCGTAAGATTTTGAAAGATCCAGTTTGATAAGAATACCTAGGGATTGGGATGAGGACAAAGAATGCACCATCTCTTGAGTCACCGGTATTCCATCCATTATTTTCCGCCCTTCCATGAAATTAGTTTGTTCTAGCTTGATGATATTGTGAAGGAGGGGTTTTATCCATCGAACCAGAATTCCTAAAAGAATATTATAAATGACGTTACACAAGGCAATTGGTTCAAAGCCACCCAATTCTAGTGCCACACCTTTCTGGGGATGAGTGTTAGGAATGGAGCATTTAGCACTGCCAAATCCATTATGAGCGTTAGGATTCTTACACTAGCTCTAGTATCTCGTCACCCAGAAACTTCTAACCTACTTTGAAGAATTCAGAGGGAAAGCCATTCAGACTCGGGGCTTTGTTCGATGGGAGAGCCCGAACCACCTCTTCCACTTCTGCATAGGATATTTCTCTCATGATGGCCTCATTTTGGTCTTCCGAAATTAGATTCGAAATGCATTATTGGATTCTATATATAACTTCATGTCTATACTCGGCAGACTCTATGAACATAGTCTGGAAGTGGGTGATCAGCTCTTCAGAGATTTCCTTTTGTTGCACCAACCGTCAATCGTCCAAACCATTGAGGGAGAAGACCTGGTTAAACTGCCTCTGCTTCAACATAGTCTTGTGGAAAAATTTTGTGTTGCGCTCACCCTCTTTGAGCCATTGGATGCGTGACTTCTGTCTCCATAGGATTTCCCAGGTTTCCGCCATTGTTCCAAATCAGTTATAAAATGACCCTCCTGGGCTATGAGGGCATCAGTTCTTCCTTCCAAGATGATTTGTTGTTGTATTGCGCGCATGTCTTCCTCAATCCATCACTTTTCCTAATGAATATTGCTGAAATTTGATCGATTCTAGTCTTTGATATTTCCTTTTAACTCCTTCAACTTTAGTTGGAATGTTTCCATTGGGTTACGACTCGTCACCCTGCTTGTTTTCCACCATTCTTCAAGCTTGGCCAGGAATTTTGGTTTTTCAAGCCAAAATGATTCAAAGCGAAACAGGCAGTTGTGAGGAGCCATTCACATATCGATATCTAGGCAGATAAGTTAGTGATTTGATCCCAAGCATGGGAGAATCGATGCTTGAAAAAAGACATCTTGATGGAGGATGTTGTCAGAAATAAGAAAACGATCCAGTTTTGAGGCTATTTGATACTTACCTCCCCACTGGTTGTTCCAAGTGAAGGAGCCATTCTTGAAATCAATGTCCTCGATGCCTAGATCTTGGATGGTTTCCTAGAATGCAGAGGAGATCGGATCCAGCTGCTGAAGTCCTCCTTTTTTCTCATTGAGATCTTTTATGAGGTTGAAATCCCCAGCTAGGATCCAGTTTGTGTCCCCCAAGAGTTCCTTTAGGTGTCACAAGCTGTGAAGGAAGCCTTCTTTCGACCCTGGAAGAGTAGGGTCATACACCCTGGTTAGCCAAACTTTGTCGAGGGAAACAATACATTCAGATTCGCCCGAGAGGGTGTGGGGGTGGGCTATTCAGCTTCCAAAGGAGATGGATCAAGGATACTAGAGGATACTCAGGCCACCAACACTACCCCTTGCGTCCAAAGTGTTAGAGAATCAAATATTACAGAGCAATGGAACACATAAAATATTGCAGAAATACAAACATAGAAAACGCATAAAACAAGAGAGACATAGATATACATGGTTCACCTAGTTTGGGCTACGTCCACGAAGAAATAGTCAGTCCTTATTTTTATATTATCCAACAAACTAAAGAGATACAACCTACAATAGATCTGTTGTAACTCCCTCTTCACTCTCAATCTCCTCTCTCTTCCTCACTCAGAATACAGATATACATAGACGCAATACAATTCCCTCATATATAGTGAGGGGTTGCCTTCTAGGGCAAAAAACCATAAATTAAACATAACTTCTACCGTCAGATCTCCGCCTAATGAACGGCCCAGATTGACTACGAAATTACAACATTTTACAAGGCAATTTTACATCTATTCTTAGCTTCAGGGGCGCTGCCCCCGATCCCCCTGCCAGGGGGGGCTCCCAAAGGTCGCAGCCGCCCCCCCTGGACCCCCTCTACAACGAATATTTTACGGGTGGCGTTGCTGCTCCATTACGAACTGGGGTCCAATGTGGCGATACCTTTGAATACAAAAGATAATCAGGCTCCACACCTAACAAAAAGCCATGCACTCTGCCAGAGGCCGGCTTCTACTAGTAATATTTATAAGTCCTTCCTGTGTTACTTTGGTTTCTTATAGGACTACAATGTCTGGTTTCTGAGATTGAATTTGTTCCTTCAGATACCTAAACTTACCCTTGATGTTGAGACCTATTATGTTCCATGATAGAAGCTTCATTGAAAGGGGGTGGGGGGAGGGGGATAGGGAGGGATCGCTGATAATATTATGTCAGAACATTAATTTGTCCTAAGTTGACTAAGATCACCCCTGCTTCTTGAATCACTTCACTAGTGGGTCGTCTGCCTTTCTTTCTGGAGCCTGAGCTCAGATCCATTCGACGGTTGGATGAGTCATCTTCTTGAATAGAAAAAGCCATTTGAGGGGGAGGGGATCTGCTGCAACTTGGTATTTCTCCCAGTCCTTGTAATTTTGTTGGAATTTCTCCAACTGATCTTGAGGGATATTCATCGATCCATCTTTAGAACAATTTTGTAAATTAGTGACCATCAGCCTTTCATCATATTTGACTTGATCCATCTTCACATCATGTTCTAAAGCATGGTGTACACATGTGAGGACTTGTTGGATTTCTTTGTTGTTGGGCAACATCTTCGGGGCTTTGCGTTTGATCGACTATTTATTCTTAGGGTTTTCAACCCTTGACTTGACCTCCATCGCTGCTTGGGATTGAGTCATTATCACAGGACCTGCAGGTTGGTCAGATTCATTTTGATATGCTAAGAGGGAAAAGTGGTTCCCTAAAGGGCGAATTGGGGCCGCTTAAGTGTTGCTAGAGGGGTGGATAGGGGCTACTTGAGAGGGCCCTGGCAGTCAGTTGGGATATGCTTGAGAAGTGCTTGCTGGAGCTTGGGATGATGGAGTTTTACATGGAGGAGGGCGTTGCCTCTAAACTTCCTAAAATTCGTTTGAGGAGGGAGCCACTGTGAGAGTTGAGGCTTGCTAAGGGAAGTCATGAAATAGGTGCCCATATTCATGGCAGAGCTTGCATTTGAAAGAAACATTCTCGTAGTCCAATGGCTAGGACCAGATCTCATCCTGGTATTCTATTTCCATCGATTCTGGGAGAGGCTAAGATATGTTCATATACACGCAGATTCATGCATACGAAGAAAACCGCCTGCGTCTTGTGATCTCTGAGACCTGGAAAAAGTATCCTATGGAATTACCAATGGATTCCAAGATGTGCATCTCCCAAAATTCCTCTGGAAGGGAGTATAGTGGAACTGAGATGGGGGCAACCAAGAATTGTTCCTTTTCCTGGGTTATAGCAAGGTTCCTAGTGTCTCATGAATAAACCAACACTATTCATGAAATAAGGGCCATTGTCTAGGATTCACTTGAGATCATCCAAATCTTCAAATATTATTGTGAAAAAACCCTTTGCTCATAGGAGAAGATCCAAAGGGTCTTTTGGCTACCATTTAATTTGGATCCAATGTTGGATATCTGCTTGTTTGCGCCAAATGCCCATGAATTTACATATTAATGCATGACCCTGCATAAAATGGCGATATTGCTCGAGGAAATTGCTTGGAATCAACACTCGGGGATTCTTGGTTTATTTTGGAAGGAAGTGGCCTTGCATGCATGACTGCCATTACGAACTTAAGTTCATAGAATCGGATGGTTTTCCTTGTTGTTGGCCGGAACTAGATAAAGGATCCGTGGGAGAATGGTGTGCACCAGAGAGGACAAATTTGGAGGGGGTGGATCCCCCTCCTCCAGGAGGCCCCATCACGAGCCCTCTCAACTTGGAGGAGACATCAAAGCACTGTAGTTTTTAACCCCATACAGAAATTACCTGCATACGAATTCTAAAAACACAGAAAATAAACAATGCAAGAGCATAACACATCAAACACATATACTCAGAGATTTTCCCCTGGATCCCAAAACCAGGACTACCAACTTGATTTTTCATTATGTTCCTTTCAATGTTACAATACATATTTATACATGCCGAAGCATCCAATACCATGGACCGAAAACCATCGTGTCCAAAACCGTGTGCAAAAATCATGCACAAAACCATAGGTAGGTTTGAGGGGGGTTACCGGCACCCCTCAAACTCCCTGTGACCCCCCCTCTATGCAATTGGTGCAACAAAGGGGGGGCAAACCCCTCGGTTAACTACGTGGGCTAGTTGTGGAAAGAATGTAACACAACCCAACATTCTCCCACTTGTTGTTTTCTTTCCACAGGGAGCCACAAGAGCGCTTATTCATTTATCTAGCCCTACAACGCCCATTTTTTCTCTACACCAAGAGAACTTCTCAGAGCTCACAGATTTTGTCAATGCATCTGTAGTATTCTTCAAAGTGTCCACCTTTACCAGCAACACCTTTTTGTCTTCTATCATATCCCTCACAAAGTGATACTGAACATCAATGTGCTTTGTCTTTGAATGATATGAAGGGTTCTTTGCCAAGAAAATTGCACTTTGGCTGTCATTGTCTATCCTTATAACTCCCTGTACTAACCCCATACTTGAACACAATCTCTGCAACCAAACAACTTCCTTACTTGCATGAGTGGCTGCCATGTATTCTGCCTTTGTAGTTGATAGTGCCACTATAGATTGTTTCTTACTCATCCAACTGAATGCACCTCCAAATAGGTTAAACACATACCCACTTGTAGATCTTCTCTGATCTAGATCTCTAGTCCAGTCTGCATCAACAAAGCCACGAATATCCAACACTATGTCTAATCTTGGTCTTCCTTGGTAGCACGAACCATAATCACTAGTGCCACGCAAATACCTAAAAACTCGCTTCACTGTTGTCCAGTGCTCCTTCCTTGGTTTTGACATAAACCTTTTCAATACTCCCACTGCATGTGCAATGTCTAGTCTAGTATAGACCATTGCATACATCAGGCTACCGACTGCACTTGCATATGGAACAGGGGACATGTCCTCTTCCTCTTCTTATGTCTTGGGAC
The DNA here is from genome assembly GCA_031772625.1 of Pinus tabuliformis. NCBI lineage: Eukaryota > Viridiplantae > Streptophyta > Pinopsida > Pinales > Pinaceae > Pinus > Pinus tabuliformis. The sequence continues at coordinate 937,928,840 of CM062811.1, read as the reverse complement.
ATTGTTCAACAGATAACTTCACACCTACAGGAATAGGAACCCTCACCGGTTTACTATCCTGCATATTAAACCTCTGCAGTATTGTCTCGACATACTTCCTCTGGTTTAACCAAAACTTCCTCTTTTCCCGATCTCTTTTAATTTCCATGCCCAAAATATAGTTTGCAGCACCAGGATCTTTCATGTTGAATTTGGAGGACAATTGGGTCTTCAAATCCTGGATAATTTCTTTGTCATTTCCAACCAGCAAAATATCATCCACATATAAGACCAGATAAATAACACGGTCACCAATTAATTTACAATACACATAGTGATCTGCTTTGCTTTTGGTGAAGCCAAGTCCCCGTATAAATGTATCAAATTTCTAATACCACATCCTTGGTGATTGTTTTAACCCATACAGAGACTTCTTTAACTTGCATACCAGTTCTTTCTTACCCTTCACCGCAAAGCCTTCAGGTTGCTTCATGTAGATTTCCTCTTCTAGATCCCCGTGATGAAATGTTGTCTTCACATCCATCTGTTCTACCTCAAAATCAAAAGCAGCAGCAAGAAATAAAAGTAATCTAATAGAAGTTACCTTGGCAATAGGAGAAAAAATATCACCAAAATCAATTCCTGACACTTGGGAATAACCTTTTGCTACCAATTGAGCTTTGCATTTCTCCACCTTTCCTTCTGCATTTGTCTTCTTCTTGAACACCCATTTGCTGCGAATGGGTTTCCTTCTAGCCAAAAACTCCACCAGATCCCAAGCCTCATTTTTGTGAAAAGATGCCATTTCATCAACCATGGCCTCTTTCCAGAGTTTTCCATCCTTTGAATCTACTGCTTCCTTCACAGTTCTGGGATCATCGTCAGTAATAGATAAAGAAAAATTTGAACAGAAAGCAGATGGACTATACCTTTCTAGTTGCCTTCTTTCTCGAACTGATCTTCTCACACCTAGAGTTTGTGGCGCTTCATCTTCTGATTCCTCCTCTGTTGTAGAGTCTGATTCTTCCTCCTTAAGCTCAAACTCTATCTTCTTAGGTTCCTTTGGTTGGACTTCATGTTTAATAACATGTTTTACCTCTCTGAACACCACATCTCAGCTGTAAACAACCTTCCTTATCACTGGGTTCCAAAGCTTATAACCCTTTAAACCATCCTTATACCCAATAAAGATGCACCTTTCAGATTTACTATCCAACTTGGTTTGTTTCTCCTTTGGAACATGTACATATGCATCACATCCAAATACCCTCAGATGTGAAAGAGAGGGTTTCTTACTAGTCCATACCTCTTGTGGAGTCTTATCCTCCAACGTTGATGAAGGTGATCTGTTGACTAGGTAACATATTGTCTCCACCACCTCTGCCCAGAATTCCTGTCTTAACCCGACACCACTGAGCATGCTTCTTGCCCTTTCCATCAACGTCTTGTTCATTCTTTCTGCAACTCCATTTTGCTTAGGTGTGTATGGAGTAGCTTCCTGTTGTGCTATACCACACTTCTTACAGAATTCTTCAAATTCATTACTGCAAAACTCTCCACCGTTATATGTCCTCAACTCCTTTATCTTCTTCTCTGTCTGGTTTTCCACCAGAGACTTAAATTCTTTAAACCTGTCAAAGACTTCAGATTTGTTCTTAAGGAAATATATCCATGTATTCCTTGAGAAGTCATCTATAAATGATACATAGTACACAGACTTACCCAGTGATGGAACCTTCATAGGTCCAAAGACATCACTGTGCACAATTTCTAATATCTGTTTCGCCCTCTTACCACCAGAGGTGAAACTCACCCGATTCTACTTCCCATATACACAATTTTCATAGAAATCAAAATCCAGAGAGCTATTACTCATACCTTCTAACATACCTTTACCATGAAGTATTCGAAGGCCCTTCTCTCCAATATGTCCAAGCCTTTGATGCCACAACATTGTCTTCTCTCCAAAGACCACTAGATTTTCTGCTCCACTTTCAGGAACCATAGAGTTGTTGCATCCATCAATAACAGTGCTACCTTACAGCTTGTATAGAGTTCCAATCCGAACTCCCCACATCAATACGAGTGCTCCCTGAACCATCTTGCAGGTATCCTTCTCGAACACTATTTTTACACCTGCATCATCCAGCTTGCTTACAGAAATCAGATTTCTGGCCAATGCAGGAATATGTAGAACACCCGGATGTGTTCTAACCCTTCCACCTTGCAACTTCAACTTTACTTTTCCATGACCAATGATTCTAGCCTTCCTATCATCCCCTAAGAAGACATCACCACCATCATATTTCTCATACTCACAGAACCACTCTCTATGGGGAGTAAAGTGAAAGGATGCACCTGAGTCAATCAACCATGCCTCATGATCTACATGTGTACTTGAAGAAGCCAAGTACACATCCCCACCTTCATCTGAGGTGGTTTTCGCCTCTGTAGAAGGAGCATCATCGAATCCCTTTCCTTTATCAGGAGCTTTAGATTTATAGTCCCTTTTTTAGTGCCCTTCTTTTCCACATTTCCAGCACACCACCTTTACAGGTTTTCCTGGAGATTTAGATCTCCCTCTAGATTTAGATATCCCACTCGATGACTTATTTTTGTTTCTATTCTGGGACCGTCCTCGTACAGACAAGGCATCACCATTCTAACTCTCCATATTTTTCCATCTCATCTCCTCCATCAACAAGGATGAGACTATTTCATCAAACTGCAAGGCAGCTACATTGCTATCTATTGTAGTAACCAGACTATCCCATGAATCTGGTAGAGAACACAACAAACTGATGCACTTATCTTCATCTGAAATTTTAATATCAACAGATAATAACTGACTTACCACAGTATTAAATGCGTTCAGATGCTCTATCATCGAGTCTCCATCTTTCATCCTCAGGTTATACAACTTTCTTTGCAGGAACAGTTTATTGACTAGAGACTTATATTGGTACAAAGTCCCTAACTTGTCCCACAAAGGCTTCGCCGTAGCTTCCCCTGATACATTCAGCAATACTGAACCTGAGACACACAATCATATTGTGCTCTTTGCCTTCCGATCCAACTTCTTCCATTCTTCATCAGATACTCCCATTGGTTTAGTACCTGGATCTACTGCGATCCACTGATCTTTGTCCACCAACAGATCCTCCATATTGAGTTTCCACAACTCAAAACTTTGACCATTAAATTTCTCGATCTCTATATTTCCACTGCTCGCCATCTTCTTTCACCACCAGAATCGATCCCGCAGATCTCCCACAGAATAGGGTCTACCACAGGCTCGAGTGCAACCCCTCTGCAATAAAGGCATCCCCTTGAAGCCAAAATAGCTTTGATACCAAATGTAGATTTTAACCCCGTAAAGAAATTGGTTGCATACGAATTCTAAAAACACAAAAAATAAACAATGCGAGAGCATGACACATAAAACACATATACTCAAAATTTTTCCCCTAGATCCCAAAACCAGGACTACCAGCTTGATTTTTCATTATTTTCCTTTCAATGTTACAATACATATTTATACATGCCAAAGCATCCAATACCATGGACCGAAAACCATCATGTCCAAAAACATGGACCGAAAACCATCATGTCCAAAACCATTTGCAAAAATCATGCACAAAACCATAGGTAGGTTTGATGGGGGTTACTTGAACCCCTCAAACCCCTGTGACCCCCCCACTATGCAATTGGCGCAATGAAGAGGGGGCTCCGCCCCTCCTCTAACCCCCCGATTAACTACGTGGGCTAGTCGTGGAAAGAATATAACACAACCCAACATGCACGTCAACTAAGGTGAAAGTGTGGAGATATGTTGTCAGTGCAGGCTGTAGCGATTCAAAACCCTAGTATCTTCAAAACCTTAGTAGAGCTCCAACCCATTCATATTTGTTGAAATTATTGCATTACAAGGGAAACTTTCATATTCTATTTGCAAATATGAATCCATATTTCTAAGTTGAGTTGGCTTGCCTCCAACGGACCTTTTTCTAATTCCATTTCCACATGGATTAGGGCACATGTATTTTTTATTCTCAATTGGTTCAATGTTACTTATATACTTCTTCAGGCAATTTCTTATGGGTTGAAGGGTTGGATATCCTAGTAGAATAATGGAGGATGCAACAACCTTACTCAAACATGAATTGAGATTAGGAAATATTCCTTTAGATTGAATTCAAGTGAACAATGATTCAAGTACAATCCTTAGGAGGCCATAAATTATGTGCTACTTTTGAAAATAAAGTTCCAACCTTCTTTTAATTGGAATAGAAAAGAGTAGCATCCACTTCTATAGACACAGTATGTCATTTTCCCTTTGAAGAGCATATGGTAATTATTTTCTAGTGATGTTTCAATCATTTTAAGAGTGGGTCATAATCTATTAATTTATCTATCAAGGTTTTCTCCAAGAAAATGATATATTTTCATTTTGGTGTTGGCATATACATGTTGAATGTTGGTATTTGGTAAAGTTTTCTTATATGTCTTATCCCTTTTCAAAAAGTTGGCCTTACCTTTTTCATTGCCACCATTACTTGTGAGTTGAATGCTATGACATCTACACAAAAGGAAAAATATAAAAGGGAAGTCTAAGAGAGGCCTGTTGACCGAAATTCTTAATCAACACCAAAATTTCAAACTTTTGGTTTCAACCCATTTATACATATCTTTGGTCCTCAGTGCTTAGATTCTCTTGAGGAATGATCAATAGTTAGCCATTTTTTCAAAAGTTGGGATGGAAACGTCACTTATCATTTAACTTATCCATATTGATCTCGATTCTTATACTTAGCCACTTTTGGTTGTAAGAATTCTAGGATAACCAAACTCTACTTGAACCATTTTCACAAGTTCCAACTCTCAACCATCTAATTTCCAATCGTATTGATCCTTCATGGTCAACTATCCTGACACCTCAAGTCCCAACTCCTAATTATTCATTGATCTTGACTCATCATCATCTTGATTCTCCATCATCCTGACACATTGACTTCCAATAGTTTGGTTTCTGATAAAGCATAATTTCTTATGTCAATTAAATACTTACCACCACGACTTCATTTAGTTTATTTTAGTACTTAATTAGGCATGGTTCTCAATAAGTTGATCACATGGTTGTTACCTTAGGTAACTTATTGTCAATATAGAACCATTATGTAATGCTATGACTAGTAATTGATGGAGTTAGTAATGTTCATTGTAAGCTTCCTCATTAAGTAAACATAAGAGTTTATTATTTCAAATGCCTTAAGGTTAATAAAGGAAAAGATGGTGGGTAGAAGGAAAGAACCTTATTGCGGAGATATTCTTAATACATTCACAAGAGAGAGTTGTGACTATCAATGGTTTATTGCATGCCAATGGTGTTTAGAATCACTAGAATATAATCAAAGTGCAAACCAAGGTTGGGTGATTGGAATAGTGAAATTAGGCTATATGCCGAAGTTTTTGACTTCATAGATTTTGTTTCATGGTGCACAACGAAGTTTGACAAATATAAAAGGGTCATATTCCTTGAACAAGAATATAAACCCTATGTGTTTAATGTTAAGTTCAGGAAAATGAATGTTATACCCACTCCACATAAGGATTTCAAAATTGCTGAGGAAAATGAATGATTTCATGAAAGCTCAAGGAGGTTGTAGTTAAATTCTGAGAACTTTAAAAAAAAACCTTTCTCCTACCTTGATGGATAATACTCAAATATAAGTAAATACATTGATTGACCCTTATAAAAAGTTTTCATGGTTGTTAGCAATTATTTATGGCCAAGACTCTATTCAATAGGTACCTAAATATGTTTTGTATATTCTTCTCATTCAATAGATGAAGGAATTGTATTTAATTGGGCTAGTATCATTACCACTGAGATTTCATTTTAGTTAGGGAATTTTGTTAGTTATAAGAGATTCTTCACGTCTTCTTATCCAATTCATGCCTTAGTTTATGTAAATGTATTTAGATATTTGCCTAGTCCTCAAAATGTAAATATAAATGAGTAACCTGTTCAATTATGGTATCCTATGTTATCGAAGCAAAAGGATCCCTTTCATTTTATCAGGTTAAAAATTATTTCATTAGAAATTTCAAGGAAATGATATTTGGTCCTAATACAAAAAGGATTTTTTATTAGGCCCAAACTTTTCTCCCAAGAAAGGGAATTTTTGAATGCCAAGAAAAGTTTTTTTAAATCAGACTCTATGGCTTTGCAAGAAGACTTATGCTCCTTCCATATTATGCTTTTGACAAGATATTTTATTATTGAAGTATGCTGACAGTACAAACATTGGGCACACCAAAGAAGGAAAAGGAAGTTCAGCTTGACTCCTTTTAGAATTGGAGATTTCAGAGTGAAATCAATTATCCACTTGGATGAAATTGCTTCACATTTTGATAGTTTTAAAATGGAGTAACTCAACACTTGCAAAGGCTTTAAACCACATGGAATATTTTCTATGCATATGAATTCTATTGGATATGCTATAATTTTTAGTAGATAGTTGGAAGAAGGAGCCTAAGACAATCAGAATTCAAGAGAAGAAGAACATGAAGACAACCTTGTCCACGATGATACTTTAATCAATACAAATGAAAGCTAAAAGCAATTGGGACAACCTAGAGCCAATACTAACCATAATTCCTCTGCTAATTTTCATAAGAGCTCTTCAGTTTCTAGAAGTCAAGAGCAAGGAAATATATTTCAAGAAAAAAAAAGCAAAACAAAAAGTGCTAGTGGTGAAGGAGGTCAAGACCCTACGAGAAATTTGTCTAAAAAATCTTATATTGTTTTTATTGGTTTAAAAAGAAATAAGAAATAAAAGGGAAGAATTGTTAAATAAATTGGAAATTGATATTGTTGTTTAAGTCCCTACTTGGATTGAGAAACAAATGCAGGAAAACAAAATATTGGCCAAAGAACTAGCCACTTAGGACCCCACTAGTTTTGAATAAGAATCAATAACACCATGTAATGCAGAATTTGATAAGCATTCAAAAAAGCTACAAATATGAAAGGCTAGTGTAAAAAATAAGAAAATGGTGAGATAATGGAATTTTGATATTGATATTGCGAAATACAGAGCTTCATGAGTTTTGAAGTGACACCAAACTATAGGAGATGCTTCAGAATATTCAATAACTAAGAATGAAAATAATAATTACTTTGAAAAATAAAATTAAGGAGTTGGAAGCCAGTTTTTGTCCTAGACCTCTATTTGCAAAACCCTTAAGTACATTAAGACCTATTGAACAAATTTTTGAACAAAGAACAAAAATGAGAGAAGCATCAAGTCTATTTATAGAAAATAAGGAAATTTGTGGTTGAAAGCATAAAAAAAATACATGTTGTAATTCTACAGTCATGGGAGCTAAGAAAAATTTCACTTATTCTTTCTTCTAGGATTACTTCTTATAAATAAATTCTGCAAAAAAGGTTGGAGTTTGATTAATATGTTATCAAAAATGCTCCATGTGTTTTTATTTCCAGTGTCACCAACATGAATGCCATGCAAAAAAAAGAGTTTTCCCTTGTTGAAGAATCTAGGGCATGGAGTTAATGAGATTCTTCTTGACATGATAACTATATGTGAGGAATTTAACATTTAGCTTATTAAAAATTTTCTTAACATTAGTGTGACTTCTTTAGTTCATCAAATAGCTATCATAACAAAGAAACAAGGACACAAAATTTTGGATTTCTGCCAGGGCCAAAACCTCTCCCTCTTGGAGAGGAAAACCTGCACAAAATTATTCTCATAGAGATTCCAATTGACAAACACCAATACCATGACCCTTGACTGATTGAGCCACTCCAAGACCAAGGCACCAATCCTCTTCCTTGTATCGTTGAGATCATCATCATCACTACATTTTGAAGAAATTTGTTAATGTTGCAACATTATTGTGCTTCCACTGAGAGACTCGTCATAACTATGAGCATCATCGCTGCTACATCACATAGAGATCACAAAGATCCTTTTTACCATGTATATTCTGAGACAGTGAGACAGTGATCATAAAAATCGTGACTGCGCTTATGATATATGAAGGCCAAGACAAAGTTTAATAGGGATCCTTCTTGCCAAGGGTGTATACTTGTAACTGCACTTATTATGACATTGAAATTCATATGATCTCTTTTTCAAAGAGGAGTATACTACATCGGTAATGCACTAAGGCCTATAATAAGGAGGAGACTGAGACTTCTTAGCAATATTTTAGGTGAGTCTGATATGGTATCTCTATTGTGCTTATCTGAGAGAGTGCTCCTTAGAAATATGCGAAGTCCAAACCTGTACCCATCCGAGTTTCTTCAAAGAGATGTGAGATACTTCTGTGTTATTTTTCGGTGACCTTAACTGCCTATATATAAGTGTATGTCCATGCACGCAAGACAACATGAATTAATGAATTGTTGTGTCACTTCATTTGAGCCGACGTGTCTATTTTTTATGTCGATTTTGTTGGCCGACTTAACTATTATTTTCATCGTTTTGCTTGCTTGTCTTCAAGAGGATTGTGTGGGTCTTAGAGGGTTGTTCTTGACTTTAGGTTGACTCATATACATTTCATAAATGCTCAAGAAGAGCTCTTTGACTCTTTGACTTTCCTAGACCTATGGAATGAGCAAGAAACCCATTCTTATAATTCTCAAAAATAAATTTTCTTTTCTTTACAAGTACAAAGATCAAAATTACATGTATAAATACCGAATCTAGTTACATTTTCTTCAACACTCCCTCTTAACTAGGGAGGTATTGATAATGGTACTTGGTTATTCTCAATCTGAAGAATTTCTCATAAGAAGAATCAGATTGGTAACCCATCTGTATAACATCATATCATCCAACATTGTCACAGTGCAAGGCCTTGACTAACAACTCCATCTCTTCACGAGACCATGAGCTACAATGCTGGCGAGATCAATGACTATAGATACCTTCATCATTGTCTCCCAAGGTACATACCCACCCATGTGTTCACTGAGTATGACCTTCTAGGAATATTATTATCTTGGGTTCCCAGCCCTCAAAGAATATTGGTCATCTTGCCTACTCTTATCTTGGATGCCCTACACATCCTCAAAGAGAATCAAATGCCAGATGAATATCCAATCCTCCATTATTTCTTCCCAGGTGAAGACAAGAATGTTTTGTCTATCATGTGTCTATATTTCCATTCATGGCCTTCACCTAGACTTACTGTTATTAGTCCCGGTCTAGTGCATGACACATGAAATAGAAAAACACAACTATCACTCCTTTGTAATCAGGGGTGATCTAACCCAAGGTACCTCTTGATCAAGGACTAGTAAGAGCTCCCTTTTAGCTAGGGACTCTTTCATACATCAACAACTTCTTCTTCGTGGGCTCTTAAGCTGCTTAATCAACTTTTCTGCTTGATTGCATGAAAGTTAGTCGAGCTTCTTCCTTGTAGGGAAACAACCATCGATTACTTTCCTCCTTATTTCATAATGTCATTCCTTTCTTCATGGAAAGTAGCATTCTTCATATCTGGAACCTTTGTTATATGACTACTTCTTTCTCATCATGCTTCTTCCATCCATAACATGAATGCTAGTTGTACTTGTATTTACAACTCTTATTCAAGTAGCCCTGCATTATCCATATATTATTTAAGAAAATCAAAACATCATATTACATCAAATCATACCTTATAGGTGGATCTTCATAATGACATATTTCTGTAGGTATTAGCATCCTACATACATGTTGACACATCTCCCAAATATATCCATTGTCAAGGGTCTTCATCTTTTCCATCAGAGTATTCATATCTTTCTGGGATATTTTCTAGTCAAGTATTCTTGATCTTTGGATGTTAATCACCTTCATCAGGGTTGTATATCCCACGATCTCTTCCTTCCTCACACATTCCATTCTTAGTGGATTTTAATTAGATTTTCTTCATTGTAGTAAACCTCCTCATACCTCAAATGAAGACATATTATGTTGAGTTCATCTAGTGTGACTTATGTCTTCCTACATCCTTTTAAAGGAGGAGATATTCTTTCTCTTAAACATGCTTCTTAAGATGGAAGCAATGATCCATGTTAACTGCAACCACATGACATGTCATTATATTATTAAAACAAGAATACATACCTTATTTTACCTTTAGGTTATCGAGGTTTCTTCCAGAGATCTTCAATCCATTGATCTACTTTATTTCATTATATCATCATCTCATGGATTCCATAAGTTGGAGTTCCCGTTGAAACACTTGCTTCCTTTCTATATTAGTGAACTCTTCGATGAGGATTCCATCAAAAAAATTTGAGGATTTTGTATATCCCCAACTGGCAGATGTTTCCTTTTTGGCTTGATGTATGATGAGCCTTGTCTCAGATGACTTCTTCCCTTCCTTCAATCTCCACTGAGGTTCCCAAGACCTATATCATACATGTTTGTCTAACATGGATTTTGTCTTTCATGATTCCCATGGTGATATTACGAGCTCTTGTTTCTAATGCTTCCATGATGCCATGATGCATCTTATTATCATTGTCATATCTTATAGCACAAGATTTAGGAGCTTATGATAGGATCCTTTTTGTGAGGGATACTATCTTACTCATAGGAGAGATTTGTTACTCCCTCTTTCCTTGGCCCTTTTCTTCAGCTTCCTCCATCTTTCAGTGATATGAGCTTCCAAAATATTTCTATAGAATTGAATCTTAGCTATTCTTATTATTTCTTTCTTTGCTTGAGGACTAATATTTTTTGTTTGTCTAAGTGATGTGACCTTATTTACTATAATTTCAAAGAATATATCTTCTAGAATTTCATATATCTCTCTTTATGTCTCCTTTTTTAGCATGTGAGGACCTTTGAGTGATTTCATATGATTCCTATGAGTATATTGATACATTCAAGAATTGTTTGACCTTCAGAGACCTTTCCATAGACATCAATGATTTCTATTTTCTATGAGGATTATGACAATCCTCCTTATTTTATGCAAGTACCTTTTCATGAGGACTATGACTATCCTTCAATATTTCTATTTCCTTGCAAAAAAAGTTATTAAACAAAAAATGAAATATACTTACTTGGCATGTGAAGAGGATATCTTCAGCTTGATGCTTCTTTTGCTTGAGCTTCCCATCATGAACCACTAGTATCCTTTTACGAAAACTTCTTTGGAGACCTTCTGGAATCATGACTTTTTTTATCTTGTAATCACAGAAACCACTTTATGATCTTGAAATCATCTTGATTCCTAATTCATATTCTCGGTTCTTTTGAATCCTTCTATATTGAACACATTGTTGACATGCTCATGATACTGCCATCCCACAAGTGGACCTTATTATACTTCAGCATCAACAAGTTCATGCTCTGATCCGAGCATCATGCTACAAGATTCGGAATTGTGACAAGTATATCGTTGTAACACTGCACCGAGACAATGATGTCTTATGAGTGTTGTTCATTTGAATTGTGCACTGTGTTGTGAGCCCAAACTTGTCACTGAATTCATCACTGTGACTTTATTGAGATGTGTATTGGAGATCTGCCTTTTGATCTATCAAGATCATGATTGTCTCTTCATAGTTTTTACTGATATCATAACCTATGTTAGGATCATGACTGCTCTTTGACCAAGAATGTGATAGTTTTTATCATCGAGATCTTACTTGTCATGGTTGTGTGGAGAATATATATATTACTATAGTATTGCCAAGTTTCTTATTCGAAACTGTGTATGAGACTGTTCACTACTGTGGGATTACCATGATTATTTCCATCGAAACTGAGTGGTGCTATAGGATCTTTGAAACCACCATTCTTATGTCGAGAGATTACTGAGACAAAGATACCAAGACTTGTTAGTATCTTTCCATCATGAGCATGCTAATAATATATTACACAGTGACATCGTTTCATATGTTGAGGACTTCGATTATGAGGAGGTCGAGGCAGTGACAGTATTATAATTACAAGAATGTTGAGATATCATACTTCCCTGTGCTCATTGAGACTGATAGAGGAGAACTTCATCACTGAGGTCCTGTACCTGTTTGTAGCATATGAAGATTCAGAGTGATTCAACTTCTGAGTACTAGCATTGAGACTTCACTAATTTAACTGAGATTGATTTTGAATTGTCTTGTTGTTGTATACTACTTGTTGAAGACTGATATTTCAATTCCTTCAACTTGTTATGATGTCCTTCTTGAAGTTGATCCTTAAGTGTCTCTTTTATGCCCTTCCTTGGATTGCAACCATAAATCTGATACCATGTTGAAGAATCTAGGGCATGGAGTTAATGATATTCTTCTTAACATGATAACTGTTTGTGAGAAATTTAACATTTAGCTTATTAAAATTTTTCTTAACATTAGTGTGACTTATTTAGTTCATCAAATAGATATCATAACAAAGAGACAAGGACACAAAATTTTGACTTTCTGTCAGGGCCGAAATCTATCCCTCTTGGAGAGGAAAACCTTCACAAAATTCTTCTTATAGAGATTCCAATTGATGAACACCAAGACCATGACCCTTGATTGACTGAGCCACTCCAAGACCAAGGCACCAATCCTCTTCATTGTATTGCTGAGATCATCATCATCATTGAATTTTGAAGATATTCATTAATGCTGCAACATTATTGTGCTTCCACTAAGAGACTCGTCATAACTATGAGCATCATTGGTACTACATTACACATAGATCACAAAGGTCCTCTTTACCATGTATATTCTAAGACAGTGAGATGATGATCATCAAAATCGTGACTGTGCTTATGATATATGAAGGTCGAGACAGAGTTTGATAGGGATCCTTCTTGCCGAGGGTGTATACTTGTAACTGCACTTATTATGACACCGAAATTCATATAATCTCTTTTTCACTGAGGAGTATACTACATTAGTAATGCACCGAGGCCTTTAACAAGGAGGAGAATGAGACTTCTTAGCGAGATTTTAGGTGAGTCTAAGATGGTATCTCTATTCTGCTTATCCGAGAGAGTGCTACTTAGAAATATGCGAAGTCTAGACATGTATCCATCCGAGTTTATTTAGAGAGATGCGAGATAATTTTGTGTTTTTTTGCGGTGACCCCAGCTGCCTATTTATAGGTGTATGTCCATGCATGCAAGCCGACATGAATTAATGAATTGTTGTGTCACTTCATTTGAGCCGACATGTCTATTCTTTATGTCAATTTTGTTGGCCGACTTGATTGTTCTTTTCATCGTTTTTCTTTCTTGTCTTCAAGAGGATTGTGCTAGTCTTGGAGGGTTGTTCTTGACTTTAGGTTGACTCATATACATTTCATAAATGCTCAAGAAGATCTCTTTGACTCTTTGACTTTCCTAGACCTATGGAATGAGCAAGAAACTCATTCTTATAATTCTCAAAAATAATATTTCTTTTCTTTACAAGTACAAAGATCAAAATTACATGTATAAATACTAAACCTAGTTACATTTTCTTCAGCATCCCTCGGAGGCATGATGCAAACACCTAAAGGATTATTGGAGTGAAATAATTAGTTCTTTAAGATAGTTTATTATTGATTGAGACATTGTTGTTGCAAAAAGGAAGGATTTTTCAAACTTGTTGATGTGGCAAAGGAGTTAAATGGTCCACACATAGTGATTGATGCTATATTAACTAAAGAAAGAATGAGAGAGAAGTTATATGAAATGCATATTTTATGGTGTTGGAAATAATACTGGGAGGGGGGGGGGGTGAATCAGTATTATCAGATCAATAAAACTTTTTCAATTTCATATTCAGAAACATATACGCTACTTCAGTTAAGTGAACCTGCGTGTACATGCTGCTGTGTCTAAAGCAACTAGCGTATATCCAGAAATCTTATGATTCAATTAGCTTATCTTTAGTAAATGCATCAGAACATTATTAACCATTTTAACAGTAAACAGGTGCAGTATAACAGAACAGATCATCACACAAAAACCACACACATGAACACCAAGATATAAGGTGGAAACCCAATGTGGGTGAAAACCACCTGCTGCAAGTCGTCTCTATCTTTCTTTAATCAGAAACTTCAGTCTACAATCTTTTGTACTGGTGCAGCCTTATATCAGTACGCAGGCTACAACCTGTAGAAGGCTACAACCTTCTCTCGTTTTCCAGACTCTCTTGGAAGGGAGCTCCAACCCCCTTTGCTCTTGTACTAGCTAAGATACTAGTACGTAGGTGCTGGCCTACAATCTTCTTTCCTTCAGGTACCACTTTTCATCAATTTTCAGACTGGATACTCCTGAAGCACAACATTACAATCTGAAGACCACGATTCATTCACAAATCAAAAAACAACCAATACTAGCATCATCAATCTTTGAATCACTGAACCACTGAAACCCTGTCAACACCCAGTCACCGGAACACAGAGCAGACTACAGAACTCTGCAATAACAGTCAGACCCAACTGCAACCCCAAAGATTAAGCTTCAAAAGATATACGCTACTTCAATGAAACAAACCCGCATATACATGCGCTTTTACCGAAGCCAACATGCGTACAGATCTAAAAGTATTTTCTTAAAACTTTGCAGCTGTACCAGACATCAGTCATACCCAGAACATAACATTGCGTCAGTATGCAGATCTAAAAATACGCATAATCAACCATATAAAGATAGTTCATTTCAAACAATTTGATCCCGATCTATCCTTAGATCTAGTCTTCCATCAATTGGTGTGATCTCTCCTTAGCTCAGATCAAGCAATGTATCATCAACCCAGAACTTGCATACTAGATCTCTTTCTTCATTAGATATTCAAGACTTTTCGATACAATTGCCTAATGATCTTCTTCTCCTTATATAGCCTTAGGCCCTTCACAATACCACGGTCCAAAACCATAGTAACACAATACCATCAACTTCAAAACTCGGGATCAACACGACTGTCGAGATACCTTGGTCCAAAAACATAGGCTCAAGTACCGAGGACTAACTACCACGGACCAAAAGAAAGCTTCTCGACATGTACGCTCTTTTCTGTTCATGAAACTGCGTGCATACGCGACTTCGTATATAGCGAGCCTGCGTATACGCGACTTAGTATATAGCGTACCAGCGTGTATACGCAACTTGGGCTTAATGAACCTACGTATATGAAATTTCTCTTCATTCTTGTAGTCTGGACTGAGATCTGTCTTCAAAGAGAGTTGCCATCAAGGACAACACCTGTACCATAGCGCCACACCTATGCCAAAATGCCAACATATGGGCCAAATTTTTTGAAACAACCATGAAATTTTCGAAGGAATATATCCAAAAGTGGTTAGTCAACTACGCTAACAAGAATGATGAGCAAGAAAATATGACACATTAGCTGAGTGTAAAATAGATCAAATTGAAGAAGAATTATCCAATGTCAAAGTAAAGTATGAAATCACCATGGCTCCTTTACCAGACTTCATCATAAGGTGGTTAGAAAATGCTATACAAAATTTTATGGTAGGCTAATTGATTTCAATGGTTTAAATACAGTTGGAGCAATTAAGTTTTATTCAAGTAAAATCAACAATAAACAATAAATATAGACTTCATCAAGGAAACAAGGAGAGAGAGAGCGAGGGGGAGGGGGTATTTTTTCTAGCATTTGCAAGTAAAGTGTCTACTTTGGTCTTTCCTTCTTTTCATCATTTATTCTCATTTAATAATCATTCAACATTTTTGCTTTAGGGTCTTTTGAATATTAAGGTTAATTCCTAATTGTAGTTTATTTTCTCTTCCATGTCTCTTTTCTTGTTTATATGGTTTGTGGGAGTCTGTCCTTATCCTTAAATGGAAAAATAATTTTAACTTCTCAGATATTATAATCTCTTATTCAAACATGTGTATATTTTCTAAAAAAGGTTCCTCATAGAAAGCAAGAGTTCATAGCCAATATGATCCTTTAACAATGAGCTTTAAGTTGAAATTTGCAAGTGTATAAGCCCTTTCATCCCTGTGAGTTGAAATGTAATTATTTGTTAAAGTTCTCTCCAAATGTGTTCCATATTTATCTCAATTATCCAAATGTGTGATGCTTTGTTATACTGGAAAATGATATCTAATAAATACACAAATTTTATTCATGTTTATGCGAATTTTGTATTATATCATTGTTAATACTCATTTCATATAAAGCTTGGTCATTGCTCATGCACTTTTTATTTTCATTTAATTTTTATGTTCTTTATTCAAAAGAGGAGTGCCACCTCTATAAAAGTGAGGGAGAAAGTTTTTCCCTCAAATGTTATCTTTGAGAATTTTACTAGATGTCAAATGTTGGAATCTGGTTGAGTTTTCTTACAATCCTTCTCCTTGTTGAGCAAGTTGACCTCACCCTTTTCATTTCCACCATTACTAGTGAGTTGAAGGTTATCACATTGACACAAAAGAAC
Source organism: Pinus tabuliformis (assembly GCA_031772625.1). Taxonomy (NCBI): domain Eukaryota; kingdom Viridiplantae; phylum Streptophyta; class Pinopsida; order Pinales; family Pinaceae; genus Pinus; species Pinus tabuliformis. The sequence goes on along the minus strand of CM062811.1, from coordinate 937,912,440 downwards.
AAATATTAAAGGGAAGCAGAGAAGAGGCCTCAAATCATACCCTTGCTTAGGATCCATGGCCAATGAACCCTAGTGAAGTTACACATGATAGAAGGAACAACAAAATTTCCACAAGGATGAGTAATTACAATTCATGTTACTATTCAATTAGGTTGATGAATTGGGTTAGTAAGAAATATTTGTGTGAACGAATCAAGTTCCCAACCTACAATTACCCATAGTTTGAATTTCTACTTCTCCTTTGGAGAAAGTAGTCATTTGGATCAAAATTTACCAAATCTATTGAAAGAGTGAATTTAACATATCCACTAAAAGGTGAATATTTCCATAGATGAGATAACTATATCATATTTCTTCCTTCCACCCAAGTCAGAAAACATGGGGATTCTTTCTAATACAAAACATTTTCTTCCCATTGATCACTTAATATTTGATTGGCCTAGGGTGGTTTTGGACAAAAAGGCGAGGCTAATGATCTTGCTTTGACTAGTCAATCTTTTTTTGTCCCACCCACTTGAGAAGAGTTGAATGTTAGCTATATTTTCCAGCTAGGATGGGTTGTAGCCAATGAGACATTGAATGTTGTTTTCTTGAGAATAAAATGACCTTATAGAGGAGTCTTCATGGCATCTATTACAAACCTTAGTTGCAGAGAAGGGAAGCAAGATTTCCCTTTGTTTCCTTTAATCTCCCCAACTTGAACTTCTATCTTACATCATATTGACCATTAAAATGGTATCAATTGATTTACTTTCTTTGTTGATGATCTCTTTTGAAAATAATAAAGAGTTGCTAATCTTATGGATGGGTACCCACTCCCACCTTCACCTTCATGAGTACACAAAATTAAAAAGATGTGTCAGTTTCATATTGATACCCAACCCCATTTTCATGAGGATGAGATGGAAAGTGAAGGTGGGCATTTGTAAAATGATGAGATTGAAAGTAAGAATGTGCATTTATAATACAGTGGTTATAGAAAATGAAAGTATGTGTTTGGTGAGGAAAGAAAATTTACATTTATAACATAATAAAACTAAAGAAAAATATGTAAATTTGTAACATATACGCCTTCACTCCCAACTCCACTATATTACAAACACATACCTCCACCTTTGTTATACTCCCATCCTTATAAAAAAATTGTAATACATACACATCTTTAATCCAACATTATTTATTAACAAATACCTAATCTCTACTCTATATACCATATTAAAATAGAATGAACATTTTTAAAATACCACAAGATAATAATACATCAAAGCTATACAATAAAGCACGCTCAAGCTAAAGCAATACTAAAGTACTTTAGTTTTAAATTTTATTGTGGCCATATTAACCAACTCCACAATATTATTAAGCTTTAGCTTTAAGATAACGTTAGAAGAAAAGTAGATTGCAAACAAAAGGTATGGGAATATTTATGATCATGGAAGATGACACCAACCAAGCACGTGCATGAAAGAGGCTTTCAATAATATGGCCAAAACTTGGCCACACTACACCGTTGGAAGTGAAAAGGGGAGTAGTCCAATTATGTGGCCAAAACATAATGTACATGGCCACATTACATCGTTGGAAGTGAAAGATGTACCACAAAAGTGGTCACACAATTCTTGTGGATTCACATTCTTTAAGTGAAATTAAAATCTCCAGAGGGCTTGGGGATGCATCCCTGTGGCCCTCCATTTTTTAAGAACTAAATCCCATTTTCTAAGTGGGTGGATTCCCGTCCTTTTTTATCACTTTATTTTGAGTGGGTTAGTTGGTGTGAGTGTGGTGGGTGTTTCATTGCACCACCGCATGGTATGTTTCCTTATTGAACCTAAGCAATATGTCATTATTTTTTAATTTATTTTTTAGGTTATTTATTTTAAATTTTAATGTATCGATTATTATGGTTGAATGTCTTCTTACATACGAATGTTGTTGTATTGGTTTCAAGTCTTGTGAGTATGGTTGGTACCAATATCTTACTGTTCAAGAGGGAGGCTAATTTCTTTCCTCAAGGAAAACAATATATATTATATTATATATATTAAATTAGTTGCTTTGCCTAATATGTGAGGGGATGACTTAATATTGGTTTTTTCTTTGATTAAAAATATAACTAGCATAGATCCATCTTAACTCCAGATCTACAAAGAGCCTAGAGGGATCAAATCTTTCAAGATGCAAACCTCTTTTTGAGTGCAAAACTTGAAGAAAAGTCTGCACCTCTAGAAATTTGATTCCTCTTTGGTAGATGTAAGCATAAAATTGATTATGTTGGCTTAGAACAATGCGCTAATAAAAATGTTTTAACTAAAACAAATTTTTAATTTTCACTTGTTTTTGTATAATATAGAGAATTATTTTGTGTTAGAAATAATTTTTAAAATGTTACATTGCTATCTCTCTAATATGATTTTTTTCAACTCAATTGGGTATTGAAATATTTGATTTATAACCCACATTAAATTTTCTTTATTATTTTTTCAAAATATTATATATGAATTACATATTAAAAATTAAATAAATTTCACATCTCCCTCACAATGGAAAGTGAAAATATAAGAATTTTTTAATTTAAATTATTATTTTTCCTTTATATAAAGTTGATATCAAATTATGTTACTTATAACTATTCGTAAAATAATTTTTATGTTATTAATATATTTTTGTTTTAAATGTTACATGTCAACCAAATATAGAATGAATTACACATCATATAGTATAAGTAATATTATTTTAAAATATTGGGGGAGGTTGGAGCGAGAGGGGCTATTTTGAGCCTCGATGGAAAAGTTTGGAAAAAGTTCACCTGGGGACTGGGAGTAACCATAAATAACTAGGCAGAAGAATATGGATTATGGCAAGAACTGAGGTTGACAATAATCGAAGGAATAAAGCAAATTACAGTCTTTGGAGATTCCCTTATTACCATACAAAAATGTATAAAATGGTCTCAAAACAAGGACCATGACCCAAATCCAACTTTGCAAAGAATATATTTATTGTTGGGCAAGTTTGAAAAAATAAAATTTTATCACATTAAAAAGGATAATAATATGATGGTGGATGAACAAGCGAATCAGACTGTCATTGTAGAGTAGGGAGGATGGGAGCGCACCATCCAAATGTTACATCCCATGAACATTTATAATCGAGAAACCTCAAAGTGCTAGAAAAATATGGAGAAGGATGATCATTCTGATAGAAGGATTAATTATTTAATTTACTCCTTAACACATCTGTTCAGTAGTCGGAGTCTTGGTGATAAGTTGGATACGTCAATCTCCAGATGGATAATTAAGAGGAATCAAGGCAGGATTAAGGACATTTGGGACGTAGGAAGTCGAGATTTAAGGCATAGATGCAACAAGGAAATAATGTTCCCTAAGCTCGAGGAGGATAACCTAAAGTCGATCATGCAGGAATTAATCTCGAACCAAGAAGAAATGGAAATTAAATTGGTTGCAGGGAGTGCACTACCGAAGAGCATTAAAAATGAAGCGTCCTCCCATGCCGTCAATCTAGAGCTAATTCTGGCTATAAGAAGATGGTTATGGAGGGCTTATGCATTGTGGATAATGCTCATCCTCACTATGCCGAAGGCATGGCTTCATCGTTTAGTAATGGTGAGACCCTTTGAGAATTCCCTTGATACATTCAGACATGAAGTGGAGGACATGATTTTGCGAATTGGGGGGAAATTATATCAGAAGCCCGATCTCACTTTACCCTCATGACGGGTCAATCGTAAGGTTTGAGGAAGGATGTGGAGACTGTGCAAGCAACAATGAAGGTCATCATGGCGAAGATAGTGAATATCAACTAAAAGGTGGAGAATTTAGAAGAGAAGGTGGAAATGGCAGTCATGTTAGTTCCGAAGGAGGTGTTTGGCATCGAGGAGGAAGGTGACAACACATCAACGCATGATGGGCAGGGTCCCCCCTCCGGCGTTCATACTACATTTGCAAATCTAGTAGGAAGCTGAGTAGAATGAAAATGAGGACACAAACCGACGGGGGGAAACAAAAATGACTGACATGGAAGAAATCGGACAACATGGGTTAGAAGAAATCGACTAGTTAGCAAGTAGAAATAGTCTTCTTCTTCTTTTCTTATGTTATGAAAATGTAAATATTAATGGGATTTTTTGGCGAAAGTATAAGAAAAACGATGTAGAAAAATTGGAGAAGAATAATCTGAAATCTCATTGTCTCTGATTAGAGCATTTTTTGAGAGATGTAGAAATATTGTTACTTCTAAATGTAATGATTCTGGCCAGGATCGAGGTTGGTTAATAGAAATATAACCATTCCTTTCTTTTATATATATATATATATATATATATAATTTTAACACATCATTTGTCAACTCAATATTAAGTAATGAAAATTACATATCTCCCTTGTACTAAAAAGTAAGTTAAAAATATTTTACTTTCAGTTACTTTATTTATCTACATAAAGTTTGATGTAAAACAAAAGTGAAAAGTGAAAAGTTTCTAAATGAATTAAAAACTAATTTGCTTCCTTTATCTAGTATAGACAACATAGAAGACCTCTATCATAATTTTACTACAACCCTCTCATATTCTATTAACAAGTTCTCAATTTCAAGTAATAAAGGAAATAGCAAAACCAACCCATGGTATGACAAAGATTATAAAAGTCTGAGGAAAGAAATTAAGGAAGCTGTTGATGAATCTCTTAAAATTGGCAAGATAAAAATATACAAAGCCCTAACTAAAAAGAAAAAAAAAGACAGTATATTCATAAAATACAAGAGAATCTGTTACACCTCTCTAAGGTAGCTCCTAAGAAATTCTGGAGGCAGATTCTAACTAGGAAAACTAAATATAATAGTAAAATTGCTTTACACGACTGGAATTCCTATCTTAAAAAGCTTTATGAATCTCCAAATGTCATGGATAACTTTGAAATCTTGCTCACAAGGAAAGAAGTTTTCTTATTAGAAGACATTGATTTTGGGGTTAAACGCCTCGCAAATGGGAAAGCTAAGGACATTGAAGGTTACCAGGTGAAAATCTTAAAAATTAGAGGTCCTGTCCTCATCCCCCACATCCACAAGATTTTCAGTCAAGTGGTCAAGCAAGGGTTCCCTAAACCATGGACTTAGAGCCTCATTATCCCTATTTTTAAAAGTGGGGATACAAATAACCCCTCTAATTATTGAACAATTATGATCAACCCTCTCTTAGCCAAGTTATATGGTATTATTTTGGAAAAGAAGTTGAGCATATGGCTTGAAAGTGAAGGTAAGCGGGCTAAAGGCCAAACACGTTTTAGAAGGCGACACTCAACAATGGACCACCTCGTTACGCTTAAGATCATTGTGGAGGAATGTTGCAATGATAAATCCAATCTCTTTTGTTGCTTTGTGGAATTTAGAAAGGCTTTCGATACGGTTCCTAGAATCAACCTATGGAATAGATTAGAAGAGCTAAAAGTTCCTTTCGAGTTGAGAGCTGCCGCTATAAGGTTATAAAAGAATGTAATTGCCAAGTTAAAGAGCAATGAGGGGTGGTCGAAAGATATTAAGTGTAATATCGGAGTTAAACAAGGTTACCCCCTCTCCCCTACCCTATTTGGCATTTACATCGACAAGCTAGAATGTTGTTTAGAGGAAGCAGGTTGCGCTGGCATGGTCTTAGCTGGGATAGTCATCATCCTTCTTCTCTATGTTGACGATATTGTTCTTCTCGCAAGGTGCCCATCTGATCTTGATAAGCAACTTAGACTCCTTAAGGATTTCTGCTCTACCATGGGTATGATTGTTAACACTCACAAAATAAAAGTTATGATTATCAAATCCAAGAAGGACACTTACACTAATTTTATGTATGACAATAGTAACTTGGAGGAAGTGTCTTCTTACAAGTACCTAGGAATTGATATTCATCACAAGCTCAAATGGAACTATAACATTGAGAAAAGGATTAATGGGGGGTGGAAAGCTTATTTTGGTCTTGAAAATAATTATAAAATGACAAACCTTGTAATGTGGGATAGAAAGAAGTTCCTCTTCGAAACTTTAGTCATTCCTGTTATCTTATATGGATGTGAGGCTTGGGGTTGCAGCATCTCTAGGGAATCCTAGAGAAATATTGAGCAAATCCAGAAGCGTTTTATAACGTATAACCTCAAAATTAAAAGCAATACACCCTATCCTATTCTCTTTACAGAAGTGGATCTTTCCCTTATTGAGAGCCTGGCTATGACTAGGCTTCTATTGTACAAGCACAAACTCAATAACATAGGAGACCATAGACTTCCTAAGCTACCTTTAAATTCCAACCAAAACCACCTAAGGCTGAAACGAGATTGGTATAAAGACACCAGGGCTTGGTTAAACCATTGGGAGATTGACGAGAATGTTGCATTGCAAAACATTAATAACATTAAAAATATTGTTACTTCTAATTTCAAAGAAAAAATGTGGTGTCAGAAAGATTTAGCAGCTAAAAGAAAATTAAGATATTATAAGGAGCTCATCAACCCCACCCTAGAAGATCAAAAGTATCTCTCTGTTTTAACTAGCTCAAAAAAGAAAATTGATAAAGCCAAGATTAGAACGAACTCTCATGAGCTCCATAATGAAATGGGTCGTTGCACAGTTCCTGAAACACCATGGATGGAAATGATTTGCCATCTCTGTGAAAATATGAACATCGCGGATGAAAATCACTTCCTCTTAGAGTGCCCCGTGTACAACCACATTAGATCTCAGTTTCATAATCTTTGTTGCAATACTGACCTTCCTAGCCTTTTACGATGCTAAGATTATAGTAAACTCGGGAGGCTTCTCTCCAAGCTTTTTGAGCATAGGAATAAAATCTTAAATCAAACTAAATAATTCATTTCTTTAGGTCTGACAGACCAAAGTTTTGTCTCAGTGGACGTTAACCATCATCATAATTTTAACATATCATTTGTCAACTCAATATTAAGTAATGAAAAATTACATATCTCCCTCATACCAAAAGTAAGTTAAAAATATTTTACTTTCAATTACTTTATTTCTCTATATAAAGTTTGATGTAAAATAAAAGTGAAAATTGAAATATTTTATTTATGACCAACATTAATTTAATTTAATATGTTTTTTTTTTTTTTTCACAAGAACGGTTATGGATTGTATTAGTTGATTGGCCTAAATGCCAGAATTTTGATTACAATGGGAGTGGACCAGATCCAAATAGTATCGACCTCCTGATGTACTGTGGGGCTTGTATTCCGCTTCCAGCCCTTTTTGGGTTCAACAATGGAGTTGATTTCTGTGATTTGCCCAAGCTTGAATAAACAGACAAACTGATTTAGAATCAAACAATAAAACATATCAACTGAAATGATTATGGAATTGGATCCCATGTTTCATCCCCATCTCTTATCATTGCCCCGACAAAGAGAAGAACAACTTTATTAGCTTCAAGATCTGCTTCTTTGTTGTTATCTCTTAGTACATGAAAGTATTTCAGGTTTTGGAACAGCTTCCCCAAGCTTCTGATTCTATGTATCAGCCTTGCTAATCTTAAGTCTCGGGGGGTAGTATTGGTCACCATGAGTTTTATAATCACTTGGGAGTCCCAAAAAATGATTGCCTCCTTAATTTCCAGTTTCAAGAGCAACTTGAGACCTTGGTAGAGCACCAATGCTTCAGCTTGAATGCTGGAGTTGATCCCCAGACCCCATGCAAAGCTGTGGATCGGTATGCCTTCAGAGTTTTTAACAGTTCCTCCTGCCCAGCCTTGCCAGGATTTCCTTTTGCTGCCCCATCAAAGAAGAGAGAATGCACCTTATGGTTGGAGATCCAGTCTTGAAATTCTTCCTTATTTTTTCCCCTTATTTTCCATTCCTCAGAGAGAGAAAATGTTTATGTCAACTTGACGAAATTGCAGGTTTAAGGAGGTCCCAAAAATAGTATCTAGTTGATTTAGATTCGAGTCATCTTTTTGATCTTCCAGGCATTCTTTTAACTGTAACTTTATCTTAGCCGCTACCACCTTGACATCGTGCTAGATGTTTATGAAAATTCTGCTGTTTCGCTCTAGCCAAATCTGCCAGCAACAAATTTTGAGGAGAGAAGACCAAGCCACTTTAATCACTTTGTTTTGGGGGGGGCACAAGGATATCTGTTCTGCCAGTTAGTGAAAAGATCAGTTATGGAGGCAGGAAGTTCGAAATTTGGGTTCCAATGGTCCATCAGCTCTATCCAGACCGGCACGGCGAAGTTGCATTTTAAAACGAGATGCGTGGCACATTCTGCCTTCTCTCTGCACAGGGAGCACCTAGACGGGCCATAGAATCCACGCCTCTGCAGGTTGTCGTCAGTGAGAATTTTTCTGTGGCATAGGAGCCAACTGAACATGTCGATTTTGGGCAGCGAGGGGATGCCCCAAACTGCCTTCCACGGAGCCGGATCAGGAGGGACGTTTGGTATTGAGGCAAGATTCGTGTAGCCATGGGCAACAGTGAAACCCGCAGTTAAAGAACCCCAGCCACGCCTGTCTTTTCTGCGGATGTGCGAGGGGGCAGCTCCATTTAGCATAGCGTGGAGGTAGATGGAGTCCTGAAGGAGATCCGAAGGTAGATCAAAGAAGCTCCAGCCAGCCCAACGCGTCCCTTCCCACGTGGAAATATCCCACAGCGTGGATTTACCTGAATCAGTTAGCCAATCTCTCAGCGCCTTCACGGAGGGGCAGTCACCAATTGGATCGCGATCCATGATGCGATCTGTCCAAATATTAATTTTTTTCCCATTTCCAGGGATCCAGTAGGCCTTGGAGCGGATCAGAGGGGCAGATTTAGAGCAGAGTCTAGCAAATGTAGAGGTGCCTTGGGGGAGAGGCCCATCCAAACATCTTAAACTCTCACCTTTGAGGTAATTCTTCCAAAGCGCTAGCTGGGCCCAGCCAGGCTTGGGCGCGATGATTTTCCAGTGAAGCTTGGCTCCCATGGCAATGTTCTGCAGGGGTAGTTTCTTGAAATTTAGACCTCCCTCCATCTGAGGCTTGAGGACTGTCTCCCGATTGACAAGAGGGATTTTCCTCTCGTTTTGTTCGCCCCCCTTCCAGAAGAAATTTCGAATGTGCTAGTCCATTTTCTGAAGAATGCCGATTGGAGCTAGGAGCACTAAGAACTGAAATAAGGGGAGACTGTTGAGAACGGCTTTGATAAGAACTGACTTGCCTGTAATATTGAGCCAGTTAAATCCCAATGCCTGCAGTTTGATCTTGAATTTTTCTATTTGAGGAAGCCAATCCCTGCTATAGGCACGCTTGAGAAAGATAGGTAGCCCAAGATACTTAAACGAGGTCCATACTAAGGAGGCAACAAATCCTAAGCATCTAGCAATGGAATTAAGCATAGAGGGCGTGGTATTCCAACAGTAGATGTGGCACTTTCCCTTGTTGAGACTACTTCCAGACCTCATGCAAAAATCATCAAGAGCTTCTTTGAATCTGTTGGCAGAGTGGATCGAAGCAGTCCCAAGAAGCAGGGTATCATTTGCAAACAGGGCATGGTTTATGTTCTGAACTCCCCTTGCAATGCAAATCCCTGGAATCTCTTGCTCTTGCATTTTTTTTATTAAAGTGAAAGTTGAGAACGGAGGCTTGAATAAAAAACAACAGAGGGGATAGGGGGTAGCCCTGCCTTAGTCCTCTTGAAGCTTTAAAGAAACCAGCAGCTCTGCCTTTAACTAGAGGAGCTATCCATGGCTTCGAGATGCAAGCTCGGATCCAATTTATAAAGCTCTCTCCAAATCCAAATTTTTGCAAAACATTCAATAGAAAGCTATGTCTAACACGATCAAAAGCATTTGCTAAGTCCAGTTTGATGGCCATACCTTTTTCCTTGTGCTGCTGGCTTGAGAGGATTGCCTCTTGAACTAAAATGAAGTTGTCCACCAGCTGTCTTCCATGAATGAAGCCCCCTTGATTCTCTGGAATGATTTTAGGGAGAATGTGCTTCAGCCTGTTAGCAATGATTTCGGTGATTAGTTTATAGCCAATGTTACAAAGAGATATGGGACGAAATCTATTGAAGAAGTTGGCGCCCTTCTCCTTAGGGATAAGTGCAAGGAACGAGGAATTTGTGCTTCCTCCAATTTTCTGATAGGCTTGCGATTTTTGGACCATTTTATAGAGATCTTTTCCCACAATGTGCCAGTAGGAATGGAGAAACCTAGCGGAGAAACCATCAGGACCTGGGGCTTTATCTGGGTCCATGGCAAAGAGAGCGCTTTTGACCTCGTCCATGGTGACTTTGGCTTCTAGTTGGTGATTCATCTCAGCTAAGATTAAAGGGGAACCCCATCCAGAAGACAAGAGTTCTGAGTCGCATTCACCTCTTCGTTGTACAGGTTTTGGAAGTGGAGAAAGGCTGCTTGCTTGATGCCTGTAAAGTCTTTGTGGATAATAGATTCTTCTTTAATTTCAGCTATGTAGTTGAAACTTTTTCTGGCTTGAGTTTGCTTGTGGAAATATGAAGAGTTTCTATCTCCTACTTTGAGCCAAAGGCAGCGAGATTTAATCCTCCATGTTTCCTTTTCGTCCAAGTAGGCTTTATGATATTGTTGTTGGAGTTGGACCTATTTGTTAAGAATTTCTTTAGACATGTATGCCTCCTCCGAGAGCAGGTGGTGGGCATCTAGCTAACTTTGGAGCTTTTTCCTTTTAGCTACTGGGTTAGGAAGAGTTTTGGCCCAAGAATTTAGGGCAGATTTCACTCTTCTGAGTTTTTCTTCGCATATGTAAAATGGAGATCCGTTGACTGGCTGGGACCAACTTTCCTTGACTATCTGCAAAAATCTGGGTTCCTTGATCCAAAGAGGGTTGAACTTGAAGGGGATGGGGCCAAGATCAAAGTGAGCCCAGAGAATCAGCTTGATAGGATTGTGATCAGAGGTGCTACAAGGAAGGATATTCATACTAGCGTCTAAACCAAGCAAAAGGAAGGAACTTTGAACAAAGAATCTATCCAGCCTTGCTGCAATGTGTCTAGGCCCTATTCTTTTATTTGACCACGTGTACTTACCAGAAACAGGCTTGATATCTAATAGATCCCAATCTTGAAGGAGATCCTCTGCCCATTTCCTTGCTGGGTCTCGCACAATGCTTCCTCCACGCTTTTCTGAAGAATGCAACTTGAGGTTTAGGTCTCTTGCAATGATGGTGTTTTCTAGATTTCCCATATCTGCTTGGTTTCTTATTGAATCCTAGAAGGTCTTTTTTTCTCCAGCATTGACCGGCACATAAACATTGAAGAGGCAAAAGGTTTCTTTAGTAACTAAATGCTGCATCTTTAGCATCAACCAGTGGGTATTTGAAATCTGAGTTATTAGCGAGAACATGCTATCATTCCAAAGAGTTCCCAACCCTCCAGAGGCTCCTCGGGCTGAGACAGCTGCTGCTTTGCTCTTATTCCAGAGTTTTTTACTTGAATGAAGGAAGTTTGAATCCTCCATCTTAGTCTCCTGGAGAAGGAGTATGTCCGAGGCTTCTATTCTTATTAAATTTCTTATAGCCTCTTCTTTGATTTTTCTCCCCATACCCTTACAGTTCCAGGAGATTATTTTCATTATTTACCTTTGCTTTGCTGGGCTCCCTTGGAGCCTTGATGTTGGTTTCTGGCCATCTTCGGTTTCTTTGCTAACAACCTCTCCAAAGTTGGTTGGCTGCCCTGTAACTTGTCCTTGTACGTTTTGTACTCCCTTTTCCCCCGATCTGTTTTGCGCCCTCTTGTAGATCTCCTTACAGAGGCTTGGGAATCGCCTATTTCTCCTTCCTCCTCCGAGTCTTCCGATTCTTGGTCCTCTTCCTCAACTTTGACTGGGGTTCCTTTTGAGCTTTCTACAATGCCTGAGTCCTTGGAAAGATTGGGCAGATTACCTTTCTTTGGAGTCACTGATTTTTGGACCACGACTTCATGGGTGTCCTCTGGTTGAGAGCTAAGAGGATCGAACCTGTTTTCTGGGGCAGTCTTAGGCGGGATCTACTGAGCATGGGCCTGATGAGGACCTTTGCCATTAGTGCCTCCTGCCTTCTGTGACTTGAGAGAAGTTTTAGATTGTTTGACTTGGTTCCAGCCATCCTCCTTCCCTTGCACAACTTCAATATTGGACGGGCAACTTCTGGCGAAGTGGCCATAAACATGGCATTTCCGGCATTTGAAGGGCAACTGTTTGTAGTCTAGTTTCTGCATATGTGTCTAGCTTCCTACCTTGATTTTGATGTCTTATGGAAGTCCCACTTCCAGATCTACCTCTACGCAGATCTTGGCACAATCATATTGGTCCTTGTTATTCGCTTGATCTATGAATTTCCCCAGGGCATTTCCAATGTGCATCAAAGAATCCCAATTCTAGTAATGCACTGGGAGGTTTGGAATCCTAACCCACACTGGGACAGCTTTGGGTACATCTACTGCTGGATCAAAGTTCGGAGTCCATTTATTCAGGTACAGACCCTAAGGGCCCATGAAGTAGGGGCCATTTTGAAAGATCTGATCTTTGTCGTCCTTTGAGGTGAATTCGAAGAGGAAGAATCCTCACCCCAGAAAGTAAGAGGTCACACTTTCTTTGATCAACGACGCCTAGTTTTTGTTGACCCAACTCTCAGTGGTTTTGGGGGATGACCATAGTCCAGTGAATTGGCCGATAAGAGCTCGCTCGGACAAAGACAATGCAACCTGAATCGGGGTTTCCAGAGGAAGAGAGATCTCTGGAATATAGTCCAGTTTCTTGACGAATTTCGCAGCTTCAACATTCTTCTTCTTTGGGAGTCCTTCCAAGAGCCGGTTAAAAGCCTTAGCTGATGAGATCGATGGAGGGGGAGGGGAAATAGGGGCCTGGGCGCACGTCAACACCTCCATGGACGCAAGCCCAAAGGGGAGCCTGCCAAAAAACGATCAGGGAGCAGCTCAAACCTCCATGGATCAGGCCGACCGCAAGGTGGGGAGGAGCTCCGTGCGGACATGCCCGCAGAGAGCTGGGCGGTAGAGTGCGGGCTCGCGCGCTGTTTGCAGGATGCGCGAGGAGTAGATCTCAGGGGATAGCAGAGCGAGGGCTAGCCTGTTCTCTCAGTTAGATAATTATTGATCATACTATTAATTTAATTTAATATGTTAATGTAAGTATTATTTTATTATATTTAAATGTAAGGTTACAACCTCTCTCATACCTCATTGTAAAAAAACCTCACATTTTCACGATTTTGATTTAATTATATATATATATATTATTTATGCAATTATTTTCAATTATTTTTGTTTTAATTAAATATATATTATTTCTTTAAATTTAATAATAAATACTTTTATTTTTTAATTATGTTAATTAAAATATATTTTTCAATCAAATTAATATTAATAACATATTATTATTTTTAAATTATTTTAATTTTCAATTATTTAGTCAATATTTTAACTTGTGACTTATTCATTTTATAAAACAAATTTTATGACCGGTAAGGAATAATGAATCATTCATATTTTTTTTAAACATTAATAAGTTATATAATTGTTAAATATTATATTATAAAATTTATAATTTTTTAAATTAAATTTCAAATTAAATATTGAATATTTAAATTAATATTTTATTTATTAAATAATTATAATTATGATGATGATGATGATGATGGTGGTTAACGTCCGCTGAGACCAAATAATGGTCTATCGGACCTAAAGAAACAAATTATCTATTTTGATTTAAGATTTTATTCCTATGCTCAAAAAGCTTGGAGAGAAGCCTCCCGAGCTCACTATAATTTTGACATTGTAAAAGGCTAGGAAGGTCAGTATTGTAACAAAGATTGTGAAACTGAGATCTAATGTGGTTATACGCGGGGCACTCTAAGAGGAAGTGGTTTTCATCCTCGATGTTCCTATTCTTACATATATGGCAGATCCTTTCCGTCCATGGCGTTTTAGGAATTGCCCAACGACCTGTTTCACTATGGAGCTCATGAGAATTCGTTCTAATTTTTGCTATATTAATTTTCTTCTTTGAGCTAGTTAAAATAGAGAGATACTTTTGATCTTCTAGGGTGGGGTTGATGACCTTCTTATAATAACTTAATTTTCTTTTAGCCGCTAAGTCTTTCTCACACCACATTTTTTCTTTGAACTTAGAAGTAACAATATCTTTAATGTTATTTATGTTTTGCAATGCATCATTTTCGTTGATCTCCCAATAGTTTAACCAGGCCCTTGTGTCTTTATGCCACCCTCGATTGAGCCTTAGGTGGTTTTGGCTAGAATTTAAAGCTAGCTTAGGAAGTCTATGATCGTTTATGTTACTGATTTTGTGCTTGTACAACAGAAACCTAAGCATAGCTAGGCTCTCAATAGGGGAAAGGCCTGCTTCTATAAGGAGAATAGGATAGGGTGTATTACTTTTAATTTTCAGGTTATAAGTTATAAAACGCTTCTGGATTTGCTCAATCTTTCTCCATGATTCTCTGGAGATGCTGCAACCCCAAACCTCACAGCCATATAAGATAACAGGAGTGACTAAAGTTTCAAAGAGGAACTTCTTTTTATCCCACATTACAAGGTTTGCAATTTTACAATTATTTTCAAGACCATAGTAAGCTTTCCACCCCATTATAATTAATTATTAAAATTTAATATCATACCTTTTATTTTTTTAAATTAAATTAAAATTAAATATTACATGTTATATTTAATTTTAATATTTTTAATAACAATAATTTAATTATATAATTTATATATTAAATTAATAATTATATATAATATTGATTTTTCGAAATTATTCGCAACTTATTATTTAGGTCAATTCAAAGCTATCCGCAATAAAGACGCCTAAACTCAAAAATATTAATTTTATATATTTTAAATAAAATATTTAATGTAATCTGTCTGTGTTATTTTATAATATAATTTTGCAAATTATGATTTAACATCATTTTTTTTTTTCCTTTTCTTTCCCTTGCAAAAACATGCGTTCATAATTTTTAAAAAAAATTTCCGAGAGAAAAGAAATTTATGGGTTATATCATCTATGGTGACTATTATGATTTATTTTTAAATTAGATGGTTAATAAATAAATTAATTAAGATTCATATTTTTTTATAAGATTAAGATTTTCTATTATTATTAGAAGGATTTATATGGATAAGTATTATAAACTATTGGTTTATTATTAAGCAAGATAGACAAATTTTGATATTTCTTCGAGGTAAAAGAATTTTTTTTTTGAAATTTGCTTGGAGTTTAATTTGATTGATTTTGGAGAAATTACAATTAACATAATGTTTCTTGAAACTTGCTTAAGGTTTAATTTGATTGACTTTGGAGAAAATTACAATTAATATTGGGAAGAAATAGAGATGGGGTATGACATTTAGTGCGATATTTTGAGTTAAAGATCTAAATGGTTAAGATTTCAACTTTTTTTCGTATCAATGATATGAAAAAATGATAAAAGTAGTAGGTGTGATTATGAGAAAAAAAGAAGAAGAGAGATTAAAATCCATATTATTTACATTTATTTATCTTTTAAAATTGTAAATTTGTATTCATATGCTATATATAACTTTATATTTAGTAAATTATTTATATGCTATATAAGCTTATATTTAGTAATTTATTTATATGCTATATAAGTTTATAAGCTTACTACAACTAAAAACAAGTTAGATTTATCTTAATTCTAGATTTATCAAGTATGAAGAGGGATCAAATTTATTGAGGTGCAAACTTCTTTTAGAATGAAAAAAGATTTAATCTCAAATCTCTCGAAGTGCAAATCTTTTTTAAAATAAAATTTAAAATTAATTAAATAACTAAAATATTATTTTTTAAATTATACACATTTTAATTTTAATTTTAATTTTAAATATAAAAACTATAAGCATCCACTTTACAATTTTCCCATATCAAAATTATACACCTTATAACTATAAATTTTGAATGTAAAAATCATTCAGAATTGCTTTATAAAATTTAAGGAAATACGTTCTGAAGACAATAATTAAAGATCTTACAATGGTTTAAGGTTAAGGAAGTTCGTGAGGGTAACGGGAAGACAATGGTTTAAGGTTAAGGAAGTTGAGAAGAGGAAAGCTAAGATGAAATGAATCCCATAATAACAGATTTATAACGAACTAATATAAATACATTTTTTTTCTCCGGTAAGAATCAGTAGACCGGTCAGTTGGCACAATTACTTATAAGTCTGTCAGTTGGCCCAATTACCTATAAGTTTATAAATTGAGTTTTGAATTTGAGTGGGGCTTTTATATTGATTAGCAAATATCTTCAGTATTGATTAGCAAATATTTCAGTGTAAGACATTCACAATTTGGCCTAAACCAACAAATTTACAATAAAATAAAGAAAGTCTATAAAAGTAAAGGTAAGGAGAAGACAATAATTTAAGATTAATGAAGTTTCAAAGAGGAAGACTAAGATAATATGAGGAAGACTAAGATAATATGAGGAAATAATTTAATTAAAAAAATATTTATAAATAATGTTTTTGCTTTTTTAATTTATTTTATATATATATATTTAAATTGAGTTTTTATATTTTCAATTTATTTAATTTTTGAGTTATTAAATTTATCATATATTTAAATTATTTTGAAAGATTTTTGTATAAGGGGTGGTAGGGGTTATATTTTGCATCAACTTTGTTCATGTTATTTTTTTCTCAAAGGAAGATCCATCATTTGAGTTTGGATTGATTTAATATCATGATAAAGGGTGATATTTTGGAAGTCACTCAAATAATCTACACTCTTAGAATTAGCTTGGGATATGAGACAGAATGACACACAATTGCTTAACATATGGATTGCAAAACCTTTGTTTTGGAAGAAAGGGGGAATGAATATGAGTTTCCAACCCTAGTAAGCAATTATTCCCCAAGGCCGATGCATGCAACAACTTGTTACATGGGGGATACAAACTCATGCACACTACCTTTGATGGTCCCAAGTACAAGTGGCGAGCCCAATAATGATATATACAGGTGTTATCTATTTTGCTTCATGATGAATTTGTATGGTTGCAGTTGAATTTGGGTTTATATATGTTCCTCTTCGATGATCATGCCAAGCACACAAGAAGCTTTCAAAAGAAGAAATGGGTATGGGAAGGGTAGTAAAGACAATTTGAGAGAGTGGAAATGCTTATGAGCTTCTGGGTGTTGTAATTCATTGGAGGTTTGGTATGCTTTGCACTTAGTGAAATTATAGGTGTTTCCCCATTTCACGCCACTCTCACTCTAAAGTTTGATTTAGTATTCATCTTTGGTTATTTGTGGTATAGTGGAAACTCTGCCATTTCGATATGACGGATGGAGGCATGGTATTACAATACTTTTGAATTGGGTTACATCTCACATTTCTAATGGCTCTGAGCAAATGGGAGAAGGTGTAGTCTATTTGGGAAGAGGTAGTATGGCCTATCAAAGTGGAGTGGTGAATTATATGACATTTTACACTGCTAATTGTTGTGAGGGCACCCATCCACTTGTAGTGAGGGGGAACTAGGAAAAAGTGGCCAAACTAGTTGTGTTAGTCAATGCACTTTGGTAGTGGAGAAAATACCAAGTGGATATAATATTTTAACCACGAAGAGGAACAACAATTTGGGACTTGAACATGACACTTTATAAGCACAATTGAACATAATGCAGGAATAAATACTAGCTCTTTAACTGAATCACAACTAGTTGGTCTCTAGCATTACCTCTTCCACATAAATTCTATTAGAAAGTCACCGTATGATAAAGAAATCAGAGGATGAAATCCTATCCCTGTGTCAGAAAATGGAAGAACTCCAACTTTCTTTGCTAATACATCGTTCAAAATCTCCTTCCTCAGCAAGTGCCTCAACCACCTTGGCTTGATATCCTAAATTTAAATGAACCAACAATGGATAAAGGAATGTGCTCCACCCAAGAGGGTTTCCTCCTCCTCATAATGTATAAGTCGTAAGGAAGCTAAAATCTATAGTATTTGGATGCATAATGTATAAGTCGTAAGGAAGCTAAAATCTATAGTATTTGGATGTTATTTTGAAGGGTTTTCACATGCACATTTTCTAGTTCTGAGGTAGTATCTAGTTAACATTTTGAAGTTGTGTCTTTTTTTTGATAAATATATAAGTCAACCATAAAATAGAATTGATAATATAATACACTATAATGTAACTATTACACTCCATATATAGATTTTCCATTAATAAAATTCTTATTTCCATGGAAAAAAAATCTAAAAACCTTTTTTTATCAAACTAAACTAATATTAATAATCTAATCATCATATTTGAATATAATTTTTACTCTTCACTAACACTATAATTTTGAGCATATGATTTTTACATTTTACATTTGCTTATAACTATATTTGTTTACAACATTTATAATAAACCAATGAAATTAAAAAATATTCATAATAATTTTGAATATAAAAAAAATAATATTAAAATTAAAATTTTATTTTAGAATAATTTTTTAATACTTACATTACTCCTAAAACATAGGACATAATATAAATAAATAAAATTAAGATAAACATATTATAACAATAAAACATGGAACCGAAAGTTTTTGCGGGTGATGTGCACAGCCCAGAGGATCCCAGCCATGAGTGACCAAAATAAAACACCCTAGGGTAACCTACGTTTTTATGGCCAAAAATGGATAGATTTTTAAAATACAATAAATGGGAAAAAGGGAAATGGGATCGGATCCCAATGAGGGCAGGGAAGGCGAAGGAAGGAAGGATTGATTGGCAGGTTCACGGGCCAATGCCTTCCCTTGGACTTTGAACACACTTACCGTCTATCTTCATTGAACTTATAAAAGGGAAATAATTAAGTGAATAAAATAATTAAAGGCATAGACTGCCCTGCCTGATTAAAAAACGCACGTGATCTTACAGTTACATAAATAATAATTTAAGGACACGTCAACCCCACATTAACCATGGTAGACGCTAAATGACCTCAAACTAGAGTTGAAGGTCAACGGCACATACGTCAAGAAAGGCCCATGACATGACGTCACCTAACAACGGTGTCGGCCTAACGGCGTTAACGGCATCCATCAACGGCGTTAAGAGGGACGTTAGAAGGAAAATAAAGAAAAGGGTCGGGCTCAGAGAATGCAACTGTCGATATTTGAAGGCCGGAGCCGAGCTCGTTCAAGATCCAGTGTTGAGCAGAGGTTGGGAAACGCGGAGGCTTTTTTTGGATGTCCTTCTGCTGGCTTTTGATCGAGGCGGCATCGAACCCGGGCTTGTCGTGGGAACTTGAAGAGATAAGGTGGAGGAGCGAGAGATGTAGTTTTCGGTATGGGATTTGGTTTTCTTTGTGTGAATCCGGGACTGTTTTCGGTGGCTGCGCGTGGCCGCGGATTGCATCCGCTTGGCAACTTGGCCAGAGCTGGAGCTGTCGTGGCGTAATTTGTGTTGAAGACACGAGGTGAGGGATTTGTGTTCATTCATTGTTCGCGGGGCGGCTTTCGCTGTGCATGTTAAGAGCCGGGAATATGCTGAGTTCTTGTGTAGTGCACGTGCCCATGGCGGGTGCCTGCTCGGAGCGCTGGCACGCAGGTTGCCTTAATTGACAGCAGATATAATAGGGAAGGAAAAATTTAAAGCCTTTGGAAATTCGGAGCACCGGATTTACAGTCTCGTGTTGCGTCTCGTGTTGGAGCTCCCTTCAGTCGAAAATAATGCAGATCTCGCGGAGATAACACCGAAAACGGTGTAAAGCTGGGCCAAAACACGCCGCAAGTCATCGAAAGGACAAAATTTAGTGGAGATTTCTCAAATTAAGTGAAGAAGCTTTAAAGTCTGTTTTCATGGAGTAGAAGCTTCTGTGAAATTTTGCGAAATCTGTTCTCTGTACGAAATTTCGAGCTCCAACGCCGTTTGATTGCCGTATTTGAGCAATTTCAGGCAAAACGAGGTTAAATTTCTGCCAAGTCTATTTTCGAGGAGTCACGCAGCTGTGAAATTTTGCCAAATCTGTGATCTTTACGAAATTTCGAGCTCCAATGTAGTTTAATTGCCGTATCTGAGGCATAGCGTGGTTGAATTTCCGCATGTTTTCGAGAAATTGAAGCAAAGTTGCCGTTAATTTCGTACGTCATTGCAAGGAACTGCAGGAAGAAGTGAATTGCAGGCTATAGACTACAAAGTCTATCAGAATTGTTTTTATTTAGTCAGGATTTATTGAAAGCTTCAGATACGAGGGAAAACTCGAAAAGCTGCTATATTGCTAGCAGTCCATATTATTTGCAAGTATTCAAATTATAATGATCATCTCAGACTATACAGGCTTTCATTTCAATTAACCCTTTGAAGCGGAACGGTAGAACAGGTGTTAGATTGCTAGAAGACCAGCTCGTTTGCAATATATGTTCCTCATCCCAGATATGAGTGCTTTTCATTAAAATCAAGCCTCTCGTAGGGAAAGCGGGCTTCAATTCCTGTTAAATTGATGCAAAGCCAGCTTGTTTGCAAGTTCTCAATTTATGGTTCTATTCTCGGATTTTAAAGGTATTTTATTTCAACAAAGGAGCACCATGAAATGGCTTTGTCTCCTCGTGCAAATGCAACCGCGGGGTCTCCGAAGGAAATAGTATCATTGTCAGTAAGCCAGGCGACTGTGTGTCCACCGTCCTCGTTGCATCCCGGCCGTGTTCGATCCTCAGATCTCTCGTGCTCAGTTGCATTAAATTCTAGTTTTGGTTTTCCTTTTCAAGATTTCAGAACGCAAAGAGTACCGCCTCCTAATAGCCATTGCATGGAGCTTCCCCAACCTCAGCTTCCTTTCGAAGGTAAATTTTATTACTCAAAATTCCTTGGATTGTTCTCGTAACGAAATCGCAAGCGTCTAAGATAAATGTTCGGCTTCATGAGATTTATTTAGAATGCTAGCACTTCGAATTAATTGATAGTGCGGTCGCAGGTTCGAAACCGCCTCACGACTTTCTTTCATTGTATGGTGACTCCTCTTCAAACCGCGTGGAACACAGATCTAGCCAAGGTAAACTATCTGGTCTTCCCGTATGTTCAGGGAAGAAAACCTCCGACATCGAATAACATCTACTATCTCGCCTCTTGCAGCAAATTCCACGCACCTGAAGACGCAGGATTTTTTACAACCTCTGGAAAGGGGCGGCAAAAATAGCAATACGAAAGGTCTGGAGGTTTCATCCGCCGAGACCTCCGCTGCAACTCCTGCCTCTTCCGTTGAGCATGTTCTTCCCGGCGGTATCGGTACTTACACTATAAGCCACATTTCGGGTTACAACCAGATGAACGGTAAGTCTGAGATTCCTGTGGTCCACGTAAACGTTGCAGAAACAAAACCAGAAGTGACCAGGGCTGCCTCGAGCACCAATTACGGAGGAGGCGCATTCACATTGTGGGAAGAACGCATTCGTGTTGTGGACGGAAATCGAACCTCCGACGGTCTGGCTACAAGTGATTTCAGCAAAGGTAACTTCCTTTTTCAGTTACTATCGTTTTTCTATAAGGCATTTTGATAAATGTTATTGAATTCAAAGCTTTCTTTTTAAAAATGTCATTGAATGCATTTGCTTGGGGCTAATTTTGGAAAATGAAGATTTTGGATTGTGGGTCTTTGCAGAATATTTGGAGAAATCGGGGTATTGGCCGGCCGTTAGGGCAAAGGCAGACTTGTCCTTTCCTGCAAAGACTGCTTTTAGCCTTAGCACGGTGGAGACCAGTCAGCAGCAGCTGCCTTCTTCAAGCAAGTAAGCAGTATGCCATCAGATTATCCTTTCTTTAAAATCCGGATCTCACAATAGTCACTTCAGATTTTTTCTTTATATTCAAAAAGTGTAATATATTCCAAACGGACATCTTCGACGCCAATTGCATAAACAAGCTCTGGATGTGATGGTTTCCAGGCAACGGCTGCAGACAGGTCCAGGTTTTGTTGAGATGATGAAGTCCATAAAAGCCATCTCCGAAGATGACGAAGATGAGGAGGATGAATATGTGGATCGAAGTCGCGAGGGGCGAAAGGAAGGTTCATCTCAGAAAGGTATGGTTGCGATGCCTTTTGTTTTGGGCGCCTCATTCGATGTGCCCGCAAAGTTTGGGAAAATTTTATATATTGAATCAATTAAACAAGGTGCCTTCACAGATCTTAGCTAGGCAATCTAGGAGGTCATTCACCCCGCTAAACTTTCTTGCAAGCGTCATCCAGTAGAGCGGAATGCTCAGCTTCTCGATTTTCAGTAGCTTATGATCATTTGCATGGATGTTTCATTGTCAGCGTCTCGGAGTTTACAGTTAGAAATTTATGAATTGACAGAGAACTGACAAGTTTTGTTGGGAACATAGATGGTCGTTCGATATAAAACGGATAAAAGTGGCCGGAATCTGCAGAAAAATTTAAAAAAATTTAAAAAAATAAAAATCTAAAAAAATCTTGTAGAGGATTAAGCACTATCAAAAATGTTTAGGAAATCTAAAATTTTGAAGTTTAACCACTATAAGTTGGATTTATTAAAATCCTTATCTTGCCAGATTTTGTCTATTTCTAAATATGACCGAAATTTCCATAACTTTCGTGCAACTCTGCCTCGTTAGACTACGCGATAAAGTGAAATATAAAAAATATATTGGCACCGTATTCCCACACCACCTACTTAGTGCATAGGTTCACAGTTGTATCTGAACTTCTACGGCTTCGCAATCTCGGGCATTCCAGGGAGTTGTTGAAATCGTGAAGATTTATTATCGTTGCACCTTTAATTGATGTTTTGAAATTATATTTGATGCTTCTTCCTATTTCCTAGGATACCTTGGGCTGCCATGAATTTACGTATCATACATTTTTTTTTTTCTTTCGCAAGGTCCTTTCTAAATCAAGTTTGACATGCATCTTTGTATCCAAGTTTATTTTCCCTCTTCCGATATCTATTCCAATTCACTTGGCGCACAAATTTTAGTTGAATTTTCTTTTTAATTCCCTCCTGTCATTTGTTAACCCGTTCTCTCTGCCGTCTCTCTATTGTCATCTTTGTCAAATGCTTGTCCTGTTTTAAGGTATGGTTGCTGGGCGATATTTATGCTGTCTGCAAGTCTTCTTTAATGAGCAATTCTGACAGTATATCTTAGAGTTATATTTGTACGCAATTCTGCGCAAAAGGACATGGATGGATTTCCTGTGGCATAGAGAGTTTGCATTCCGCGTAGCTCAGATTTCCGTTTGCATCGTGATTCTGAAACATGTCAGTTGCCGATCGCAGACTGCACAGGCATTTCCATGTTTACAGATTCTATGCTCAGCGTTGCAGATATCTCCAATTTCTCTCAATATTTCCGTTTTGTTCGTATAGTTGCGAATTTTTCAAAATTTGGTGGTCCAACTTGATGCTTGCCGATATTTTCCTCGATATTTCTGATCTAACTCTCGGTGATATGTTCTGGCATTGCATCGATCTATTCTGTTATCTCAACCAAGAAAGGAAATCCAGTTTTTCAAACTCATATAATCAATGGGGGTTTTGAAGAATATTAACCAATGACGGCTGACGTTAGCATCAACATGACTATTGTCTCTGGCCACATGAACAACCTATTGTTTATGATTTTCCATAATATGTCATAATCCGTAACTCTGGGACGAACTGCTTTGGATGTACTTATTTTGTAATTTAGTGAATCAATCTTCTTTACCATAACGCTTAGTGATAGCATTATCTGTTATTGTCTTTCACTGCAGCTGTGTTGTCCTCATTTTTCTTTATCATGCGGTGCACCGTGCATTTTTTTTCCAAAACAGAAAAACGCTTTCAGATTAATTAAAATGAGAAAGTACAATAAACAGGGGATGGAGATCCCGCTGATCGCTTGCAGAGGATATATCAACAACCTGGAAACTGTGATTGATACATCAGAATTCAAAGATTCATGGACTGCTCTCAAAGGTTCATAAACAGTGAAGAGCAGTCCTGTTACAGTGATCTACATCAGGAGGGACTTTGCACAAAAAAGAAGGACAGAGAGCAAGAAGGTTCAATCAATAGACAGAGTTAGATCAGAATGTGCCCCGACCACTGAAAAGAGCCAGAGGCGAAGCATTTGAAAAAAATCTTGTCAGGATCTGAGCTGCAACCTTCCTTTGAGAGGCGATCTGCTTCGCCATTCTGTCTCCGATAGATGTGAGTGTTGGAGACAGAGCAGAACTCCTGTAGCAGGGACGGTGCACCGTGCATACCCATTAGCCGATGAAATGGCAGTAAATGTGTTCTAGGAAATATGTTCAATCTCCTCTGTGCATAGATGATTGCGTGCTTGAAATTGGATTGCAGTATGAACTGTTATGACTAAGTATAGGCGTTGACATGCTATTAGGATTTATATTTTAGGGAAAGGAAAGATGCATTGAACAAGGATTTTGTATCTGAAGCTAAAATATTACATTTCAGGTGACCCGCCACCAAAGGCTGATGGGAGAAGCAATGATCAGAAAGCCAACACTCCCAGATCCAAGCATTCTGCAACTGAACAGCGCAGGAGGAGCAAGATCAATGATAGGCAAGTTATGCCTACCCATATTTTGTAGATTATTTAAATGTACTTGGTCCCCTGTAGTGTTGCATCTTCACCAAAATTTCATTTTATCTTATTAATATTTATCTGACTCATTTAGAAAAGTCTTACCCTGTATGCACAACTTATTCGATCCAAGATATTGCTCCAATCTGACACCACAAGCACTGTACTTCAAATTCATTGTATTGCACCTTTACATTTATGGATGGTTAGCACCAGAGAATCAATCTGTAGGATATTTTGCAATTGCAGTTGGTGGGAGCCAAAGAATAAATATCTTGGCCTTTATGGTTGTTACTGGCAGCCATTGACCCTTAAATCGCATGAGTATAGGCTGCATGTTGCAGGTAACAATTCCATATCCATGATTTTTCTACCAGTATAGATTAAGCTTTAACACTTCTAGTAGATAACAAGAGATAGAAGCCTTGACACAGGGGATTCTGACTGTAGTGAGGGTCAGCATGAGTCTCATACCTGAGTCTAGGTTTGAGAAGAATTATTGCCATGGAATGTGTTCATAGCTGGAATCTTGAACGTAATTCCATATTTTCATGGCGTATGGATTATTTCTAAAATGTCGGAATAGATGCTTTTGTGCTATTAATTTTGCATTTACTATTTGCCGAGTTGGTCAATATGTTGAAACTTAAAAGGAGAACAGATCAGGGTTAGATGATGTCAAGTTATCTTAACCGGTTGGGTAGAAGTTATTTATAGGAAGTTATGTTGAGAACAAGTGATTACAAATGCAGCAGTTTCAACCAAGAATGCAATAGAATATAGCTAAAATAATAGGGTGAGGCCTTTAAGCTAAGTGTGATAGGCCTAATCTTTATTCTAATTTCTTAAAACCAGAGAATACAATTTATGCCTTTAATATAGCTATTTTTCTATTTCCTTAAATTGCTTCAAGTCATATTCTTATGACGTGCAACATGAATAACTACCTTAGCATGTGAGGGCCTTGATTCCCTTTTGAATTGGTACTTCAATGAACTCAAGAAAGCAGAGCTTCACATAAGAGAACGTGTGCCAAGTTGCAAATCTAGTTAAAACACAATTTTAATCACTGAGCACATTGAAAACTAGACATTGATTATCTAAAATCTATAAAAGATTGAAAATTTTGGATCTGTCGTTAGCCTTTCAATGTTTAGGATTCTTAATGGCGTGACAGCTGTTTAATCTTCTGGTCTATAAATTTTTAATATCAATCTTAAAGGCCACCACAACAAACCCTTCTAATTAACAGACTCCTTCTCTAATTCTGTTTAACTATATCTATCATCTCTGTTTTAGGTCTCTTGTGTCAGATTCTTTCTCCAGTTTTGCTCCCCAAGGCGATCTTTTGGATCCAATAAATAATTCATTCCTATGAGTTATCTGTTTAGAGTTTAGATTGAGTGTGCCCCTAAAGTGTTCTTTTCCAAGTATGGTTTCCACCTAAGCTGCTGTTCACAAATTTGTTTGCTCTCTCTCCTTCTCCAGGTCAGCCTTCAGATGAAGGAATGGAATTTAGAGAGCACACTGAATGGGGAATTGGGATAAGTTTGCATGGTTGCGAGGGAATTTCTTCATTGGTTGAAAAAAATAATGTAATGTTTTGAAAATAAATGCTTATGTTTCTGAACCCTGTGTAAGCCTATTTATGAGTCATACAAGTGGAACATGTAACACAGTGTAGAGCTATATGGATAGTGGGGTTTATTGGGCCAGCTATACTGTGTTTCTGTTATGGTTAATGTTCGATGTGTTGAAACCCTTATCATGAATAACTCAACTATATTATTTGTATTCTTGTATAAGACTCCAGCGTATAAGTACTTGTTAGTAGTTACTGTACATATTAGATTTGTGTACTCAAAATAAAAGTTAAATAGAATGATAGTACCAGTTTGTTTGACTACAATGCCTCAAGAATGGTAGAATAATGATTTAACAAGTTTTTGACGATGTCAACAATTCAGATTTCAGATGCTGAGGGATTTAGTGCCAAATAGTGATCAAAAGAGAGACAAAGCATCCTTTCTTCTTGAGGCAAGTTGAAGTGAAGATGCTAGGTTTCCCTTCTAATCTATGAAACATTTTACAATTGATGCTAAGATGTATAATATTACAATATACATGCTGATTTTTGGATGCCTTTCCAGGTTATCGAATACATCCAAGTTTTGCAGGAAAAGGTCCGAAAGTATGAAACAACAGAGCAGAGCTGGAATCAGGAAAGGGTGAAAACTATGGTCTGGGACCTGTGCAAGGTGAGAATTTACATTTAATATGACAAAATTGCTTTTTCTGATTCCAGGCTCATTTTTCTAAACTCTTAATGACTTTTGCTATATTCATTTTTAGCTTTCTGGTTTGCATGGTCAGTCATTTTTATTACTGAAGTCTTTCTAGTTTATTCTATATGAAAGTCATTTGGTGTGTATCTAATGTACAATGTATTCTCGTCGTTTGTTCCTCTTTTTCTATGGTGTAATGAATTTCAAATGAAGATGTAGATCTTGAATGAAGCATCTGAGCTCAGAATATAGTTGAAATGTATCATTTATGACTTCATGCTAATAATGTTGTATTTGTTTGACAGAAAAGCCCAGGGCACGGAGAAGTGCCTGTGGATGGTACTCGAATTGGTGTTGGCATTCCTTCAGATTCGAAACAAAACAATGAAGTTGGCGATCCAGCTAGATCCAAAGTTACT
Source organism: Pinus tabuliformis (assembly GCA_031772625.1). Taxonomy (NCBI): domain Eukaryota; kingdom Viridiplantae; phylum Streptophyta; class Pinopsida; order Pinales; family Pinaceae; genus Pinus; species Pinus tabuliformis. The sequence continues at coordinate 937,885,143 of CM062811.1, read as the reverse complement.
TCAAATACATTGCGTTATGAAAATGGTGCTGCTGGTGCAGATATGCACCCAACTTCACAGAATCTGTTGCAGCCTAATAAGCCTACTCCTGTTATTCCTGGCTGTGCCCCTTCTTACAAAGAGAAGGAAAACATTGGTGCTTTCAACAAGTCAATTCCTCCAACTCTTTCCATGCAACAGTGTGTGTACTCTCCTTTTGGCAGGAGTTATATACATTCCGCAAATCCAAAGGGGCAGGCAACATCTGAAATTCATTCTTTACAGGGTATTCAGGGTATGACTCCTATGTGCATTCCGGCAAATGCATACAATTTTGATAAAGAGAAAGATGTTGACTCTGCCACACCTGCCCAGCTGTCTCATTTTCAAGGAAATACTGTTGCTGTGGCAAAAACTACTAGTGGGCATGAAAGTCAGTGGTCTGAGCTAAGGTCATCTCAGGTGTCACCAATTCAACAATATTCAGGCCAGAATGGAGGGATATTGCTCAAAGATGAAGCTGCAGATACAAAATCAGCATCTAAGTCAGAAAATCAGCATTCAAGTGCATATTTAAATAACTCTCCAAGGTTATCTCAGTATGTGCCTCAATCAGAAGCTGAACTAGCAAGTAGGCAACCACAACCACGTTGCTCTTCTCCTGATCAACACAGGGCAAGTGAGGCTCGACCGGCTACTAGTGAACAGGAAGAACTTGTGATCCAAGGTGGTGTCATAAATGTTTCGAGTGTTTACTCTCAAGGGTAAGTTTACTGCTGCCTGAATCCTACGCACTCTGAGCTTTCTATCTGACTTCTTTACTCTTTCACTACAGTTTATTGACAGCAGGAATTGTTCTGGAGATCTGTTCAAGTTGTCTTTTCTACTGCGATTATGTGATTATATATTTATTGAACTGTATTTTAGTGAATATTCTTATATCTTAGAGGGGAAGATGTGTGGTAAAGAAGACTATAATGGTCTCTAAATTCCGAACAAAATCACGTCGTTACACACACACAACTTAAATAGGAATCTGCTTTTGCCTTGGTCTCTGCAAAACTGAGTTGTGATTCATCATTCTGGCCATAGCATTCCAATTCTTTTTCATCAGGCACTGTAGCTGTCCGCTAGGAGCAAAGTAGATACATTTTCTAGGTTCCCTTCAAGTGAGATACAATTTCAATGCACTTGATTGACAGAAAGAACTGTTTTGGAGATCTGTTGAATTTGTCTTTCACCATTTTATGTGATTATATATCATTATAGATCTGTATTTTAGCTAAGATTCTCATATCATAGGTGCAAACAAATGCGGCGAAAGAGATTATAAAGATCTCCAAAATTCTGAACAAAAGCAGGTTGTGAGAAGCAACAAAAACAGGAACCTGATTTTGCCTTGATCCCTGCAAGCTGATTTGTGATTCTGGGCATAGCATTCCAATTCTTTTTTCATCTGGCACTGTAGCTATCCGCTAGGAGCAGAGAAGCTGCATTTTCTAGGTGCCTTTCAAATGAGATACAATTTCTTGGAACACATGCCCAGATTAATATGATTTAAGAATTGGTTATATTTCTCAATTAAGGTATTTCATCGTATGGAAACTTTGTCCTTCTCTGTGTCCTTGTTTTTTACCATCTGTCTGTTCTAGACAATGTAGGAAATTTAATTTTCCCCTTGGAAGTTTCTTGCTAGCATCCATCAATTTTATTTTCCATACTGAATCCTTTCTATTTGGTTCATACTTGTGTGAACATGCTCTTTAGCATCCCTTGCTTATTCTTGGGAGTGTTGTGTTTTCAAGGATCGTAACAAAAAGGTACAAGAGATGGATAATCAGAAAATTAGTAAAATTTAGGTACAAAAAAGCTTGTGATATCAGTGAGAATAATTTATAAAGTTTGTCAAAGGGAAATTGAGCAAAAGTCTTTTAATAACTGTTTCTTAATGATCAATGTGAATTATTCTCAATGCTTTCACCGCAAAAATCCTTGATTTTTTTCTTCTTTCGTAGTAAAACCTCCTAAGGAAATTGCGCCCAAACATTGCATTTTTCCTAGCAAAGTCATAATTTAAATCATCTTCCCTGCTGTAAATGTCACAAATAAGATTGATTTTTTCTCCAACTGAATTGTCAAGTAAAATTGGTCTATCTTTGTCAAGTCCCACTAACACAACCAGTGGAATATGGGTCTCGTTAGCAAGGCGGCCGCAGGATCAAACCTCATGGGGGTGGTTGTGCCATGTGCTAGGGGGAGGAAACATGCTAAAAAATCTACTCAGCTTAGGGCTAGTGTGGCCCAGGCTAGGTGCAATCCCCGGGTGACTTTGACGAATTAGATATCCTTGGGTTGCTGCTCCTCAAGCCATAGGTCAAGCCTGGAGGATCACAGACAACTTGACAAACAAACAAACAAAAATTGAAAATTGGTCTATCTCTGCCAAATTTGTGCTTGGAAGGAATCCATTAGTAAAATTTGGCCTATGTAACAAGAAACCTACAACTTATAGGGATGGAAGAGGTAATCAAAAAGTAAACTTTGCACAGAAATTTCATACCCCAAAACTAATAATGAAAGGAAAACAAACATCTTTGTAAAGCCTTAGCATAATGATTTTAGGGTTTCTTTGACAACCCAGTTTAGTGTTTGCTAATAGGTATGTGAAAGTACACAAATCAATATGGGAGTGTCGCAAATATGCAATGTAGCTTCTCTAAACTTTAGCATAGTTTGTCAAAATGCCAAATTTTGAATTATTGGATGCTTCTCTCCATATGATGTTGCTTTAATCTGCAATTGTGATCGCTACTTCTTGAGAGCAACCTTGAACTCTCATATTTCGATGCTCATGGAAGTGTTTTCAATAGTGTTCCATGGAGACACGTCCCCAAGGGTTGGGTGCATGCACCCCTTGCACCTCACGCACCTGGGACAGGGAACATCTGGGGCGCGTTTCCCCACGCACTCTTTTTGGGGAGTTGTGGGGAGACAAGGGGGGTGTGTTTCCCTAGTGTGGGGAATGTGACTCCCCAAAAGGGGTGATTCTATGTGCCCCCCTCGAATTTGTCTAATAACAGTTAATAATAAAAAATTTGAAAATTCACTCATTAAAAAACTTTAAAATAAAATAAAAAATAAAACTAAACTTAAGATTAAAAAGTTAAAACTTATCTAGGTTAACTTACCTATTCATTTCCCAAATTATCTTGCCTATCATCAGCTCTGTTGAGTGCTCTCTTGCTGGCGTCGAGTTGGCTATCTTGCTCACCATTGCGCTGTGCTCTCCTGCGGTTGTTGAGCTCTACTCTCCTACCTGCCATCAAGCTCTTCTAGGATGATGAATGATGAATTTAATTTTTAAATCAATGTAGAGTATAGAATGATGAATGATATGGATCAATGTATTTGAATATTTCATTATTGAATTTCATGGTATGGATGAATGATGAGTATGTCATATGAATGATGTATTGTATCAAAATGAACGATGAGGATGGATCAATGTATTTCATTATTTAATTCAATTATGAATATAAATTTTGTTTGGATCAATCAATGTATTACTATTAGTCTATTTATGCTTTCATTATTTTTTTTGTAACCTAGAGGAACCCAACAACTTGCCTGACACGTAACTACCAGTAAACGTCTGGGGGCTACGATATGTCTTCCTTCCTGTAGCCCGGGTCACAACAGGGGGGATTTGAACCTGGGTCTTTCGAGTTTCATCGATTTCATATTTCTCGGATTAACCAATTGAGCAGCACTCTGGGACTATTTATGCTTTCATTATTGAATATGAACTTGAATTATATATATATATTAAAAATTATATACCCCGACATCCACTCGCTCCCCAGAAATTTCCCTAAAATTTGAGGGTATTCCCACATGCGTCTCCTCGCACCCATGCCTTCCCGCACTGGAGTCTTGGTGGAACATAGGCTTTCAACAATTCTTTCTTGTAAAATATGTTTTGTTAAATAGGAAAATGTATTCTGGATTTAAGACATCTGTGGTTTATATCTTCTAATTTAGTAACCTGTACAACCAGAATTAATTAGTACATTTTCTGTGGGTGGATATACAGGCTCCTTTTATGTGGTAAAGAATATATTTTCTTTTAATTTAGTAACCGGAGAAACCACAGTAAAAACCATTTTTCGTCAACGTTTCAAATCCCAACAGGGATCCATCATCAGGACATTCAAAATGGTTTTTACTGTGAGTTCTCCGGTTACTAAATTAAAGGAAAATATATTCTTTACCACATAAAAAGAGCCTGTATATCCACCCACAGAAAATGTACTAATTAATTCTGGCTATACATCAGCATATCAAGATAAGGAATGATACTAAGCACTTCAAGGGAAATATATAGAAAAAAAGCATTTAAGATCTTATATGAGCAATCAAATACCGAAAAGTATGCATAGACCAATTTACGTCACACTCTAGTAATGCCAACACCATGCTGAATATCTTCCAAACAGTTGGCATTGTAAATGTTTTACTCTAGAAGCTTTATTCTCTTATCTGTGAGAGATTTCCAAATAAACCTGCTGTGCATTGCTTCCTCATCATTTCCTTTACACGCAGGAGATTTAGGAGGAAAAGATTGCCCTCTGCCCCCAGCCTTTCCCCCAAACAAAATGAGGCCTCTACTTGTACTCTTACTCTAACCCTATGACACTAGCAATTTTACGATCATGTGCAATATCTTCAAACCATTGGCATTCCAGATGTTTCTCTTTTATTTTCACTTTGCCTCCTTGCTAAGAGAGATATAGGAGGGAAAGGATGCTTCCTGCCACTTCTTAAACACTCTTCCCACAACCAAAGTAGGCCTTTACTTCTGGGCTTGCTTCTACACCACCCTATATAGTTTTTTGCTGCGCTCTGCTGGTGATACAAGGGTCAATGCTGCATGATTAATTAGCTCTGACAGATGGCTGAACTCTGGATAAATATTTCTAGCTTGTACTTGCATTTTTAGCACAACTCACCGATATATAATATATGGCATAATTAGATAAATACAAAATTTTGTATAATAAACTATAAAATTCTTTTGACATTGTGACAACACTCCCTATTTAGGTAAAAAAGAGAACATTGGGAGTGCTTTGCACGTAATCCTTTTCAGGTTGGTTTCTTGAATGGTAAGAAATAGAAGGAAAAGGCAAATGTCCCTCAGTCTTGTTTGCAAAGTTTTTGAATTAAAATTTAGGGTTAAGGGACTATATGGAAGTTTTAGAGGGAATTATGTAACCTTTGGAGGCAAAGGAAGCGGAGAATAAGTTAATGTTAGAGGAGGAATTTTGTTATATTTTGAAGAGTAAGGATCTAGGCAAGCCCCGGTAAATTTATTGGTAAAAAAGGAAAAACAAGGATTAAAAATTTCAACTGAACCTGCTTTGTTCATGAATTAATCATTGGATGGAAAAAGGAAGTACGGGTTAGCAAATTTATTGTTATGTGGATATCAGAAAAAAAGATTAATGGAGTGGATAAAAAATACTTGGAACCAAACAGTACAAACAAACCTCCTACTTATGTGATAGGGGATATTTATTGGTGAAGTTGAATGATAAAGAGAAATAAGACAAAATAATTGGTAGTAGGCCTTATATTTTGATAGTGCAAGACTTTTTAGGCTTTTTTTTAATGGTGAAGTTTTCAAAATGCTTAAATCTTATCCATGAACTCAGTTTAGTATGAGTCTAAGAGAATCATAATGCTATGTAGGTTTAATTACAACAATTTGATTTTGAATAGGAATTTTTCCAAAGATACTTTGTTATGGAAAGTATGGTTGATTCTTCTAAGTTTTACTAGATTTTATCTTTCTTCATCATGTGGTGTAAGAGTACAATCCTATGGTTTGGAATGCATGAAGCTATCTGGCACAATTTCATGCTGATATGGAATGTAGAATATGAATGAATTTTAGCTAGAGGTGTCCTTTTCTCAGAATCACGATTTAAGATCATGTACGACTACAAAAGAGTAAACTATTATATAGTTGTCTGACCTTATCGGGCCAGCTGACCATGTCAACAACTCAATATTTATGTCGGTTGCAAGAAATGTAATCTAACTAAATAGAAATACATCTTAATATATAATCTCGACTCTTGTGATATATCTTAATTTTTGAATCTAGTTAGAAAAGAAGTCCACATAAGCTTGGATGAGATTGCTAGTATCTTGCCAACTCGAATTAGCCTAAGCCAGACAAATATGTCACAAACGAGATTTGAATCTAGTTAGAAAAGATAACGACTTCTCTTCTTGACTACCCAAACTAACCCCAATTGAGATAAAAGATAAATAGATATATTATATTTAGTTAAATTTTTCAAAATTCTATTATATTTAGTTAAATTTTTCAAAATTCTTTTATTGGTAGAACGACTTCTCTTCTTGACTACCCAAACTAACCCCGATTGACATAAATAGATATATTATATTTAGTTAAATTTTTCAAAATTCTATTATATTTAGTTAAATTTTTTCAAAATTCTTTTATTGGTATAAACGTGGGAACTATTAACTCTGACCCTGTCTATCTCTGAACTTTGACCTTGAAAGATCGACGTCTACATAAATTTGCTACTTTGCCTCATGTCTTGAGGCCCCTTTCTCCTCAATGACATTCAATATTACAATTCATGGCATGGGCGAATCTCTCATAATTAATGGAGAGAGGCGCGTTCCAGGGTACAAGGGCACGTGTGAGGTGATGGTGGAATTATTGAGAAGACAAATGTTACACATCATCTTTCTCAAATTATTCTCCTTACCATATGATTCATACAGAAGTTATTTTCAGTTGGTATGTATTATCAACTAAAACTATTACTAAAACTATTGCAATTAAATTATTCCTTACCTAACATGAAGGTTTATATTATGGTGGCGGGCTACAAAATTTTGTGTGTGAAATTAAGCTAACTCGTCACTGCCCACTGTAGAAACTGTTGTGTTCATTAACACAACTTTTTTTTTTATATGAATAAATTTATGTTTATAAACTATTTTGAATGCAACAAGCTTTTAAATAAGATTACCGGTATTTTGCTATTTTTTTTAGGTTTATTATTATAATGTTGAGTTATTAATAATTGATAATTTATTATTTATTATTGGAAATTTTGGGAAGAGAAATGTGTAATCACTTATCACTAAACCTCATTATTTAATTGAAAATTATCATTAATCACTTATCACTAGGTTAATTGAGAATTGAGGTTTCATTAATAACTCCCCAGGAGTTAGTAAAGAGTAGTTAAAACATTTTTGCAATTCTCTTTTGAAACTTTTCCAGTACAATTTCCACAAAATAATTGCATATCCCAATTTTTACTCAAATGTGAAGTTAGAAAAAGCTAATTCTAATGAAAGATTAAACAACCTAGATACTGAAGTTTGAAAATCTACGATTTTTGATGTATTTCTGCTACAACGACTATTAATTTGTTTCTCAAAGCAAGAACCTCTCAAGTTTGATTTACCCATCGCAAATGACGTAATCTTATATTTGAATGTGTTACTAGAGAATTGTATTAAAAGGGGGTCTTCCCCATCTTAATCATTATCAATCATTTAAATACAAACTCTTAATAGAGAATCACATGGACATGTTTTCCTCTATATTTTAGGATTTACAAATGCAATCAACCCTTGGGTGTGTAGGTGCCCGTAACCCTCGTTCTTTCTCATTTTCATATATTGTAGTAGTAGTTCTGTTTTGGATATTGGAACATTGTGAAAGTACTCCAAATATATGAAATAACCTTTGTATGGGAAAAACAAGTTTGACTAACCTGCAAATTTTCCCTAGGTTTATTGAGGATAATGAAATTTATTTTCAACATTTTATTCTGTTTTAAACAATTTTTTTAATATTTACAAAACACAATTGCCTTTTCATATGTGACTTTATAGATCGCTAGGATACGTTATTACCTACTTGATACCTATTCATGTGAGTTCTTCTTTTACTGGGGAGCAAACGCAATTGTAATTATCCATTAGACATTTACTGTCTGAGTACTAAGCTAGTGAATTCAAGCTGTAGTTTTTTTTCATTATGCAAGATCTTTTGCTTTTGTTTAACTGTTTAAATGCAAAGTAAAATCCATATGTTGATATTATTGGGTTTGCAGGTTGTTGGATACATTAACGCAAGCATTGCAGAACTCAGGGTTAGATCTTTCACAAGCAAACATATCAGTGCAGATTGACCTTGGCCGCCGGTGTGGAACATCTGGAACTACAACTAATATCAAGGTCTAATATAATAATATCTGAAGCTATTCGTACTGCAGTTTTAGTTTTGGGGTAGTTTAAACTTTAAACTGAAAGGGGGCAGGCTTTCATGACTAAAGTGAAAACACTTTCTTTAATTTTACATATCGCCTATTTTACTTCTGTGATGATAATTTTCGAAAAAACTTTACAGGACCACAGTCACAATCATGAGGAGTCGTCCCAGAACCATCAATTACATGGGCAGTCAAGGGCTGCAGATACATCCTCCGAGTGTGAGCAGCCGCCGAAAAGGCCTAAGATTGAGAGAGATGTTTAGCTAAGCCTATTCTTTGGATTATGCATATCGAAGCTGTACGAGGCCTCCATCCAGCCCGAAGTATGTGGCTCCCAACGTACTTATATGATTAATCTTCTATCATAAGATGAAGGGTTTGGTTTTATTTAATCTCTAGAACATGAAGGAGGAGACCCTCGCATTGTTATTTTTATAAAAAGGTTATTTGATCTCGAAAACATTGGAGAGGAAAGCCTTAAGTTATTGCCTTTCTAAAAAGTTTTATGTGGTTGCAGTGTAGGCTAGAAGCAAATTCCAGGATTGTGGTTGCTAAGTTTCTATTGCTGGGAACAGTAGACATTATTAAAGAGGGAAATTAGCAGGTCGTAGGTTGTTTTAACATTCACCTCTCCAATTCAATTACTGAGAGGAATCAACAGTCGCCATAATAAGGATTAAGGATTACATGTACCTCTCACGTGTCAGGAAGAGTTTTCTCTGCAAGCTGGAAAGCTTAGCATGTATTTTTAAATGACATGTACAGATTTTTTATGGCATTGGTTGGTTTTGGTCTGTTATAGACCTTTTAAATTGTTGTAAATATTATTTTATGAATAATTCATAGGTTAATCCGCGGAATAAAGTTCCATTATGGGAGAACCTTTTAGCTGTTCGTTCTATACATATTCCATGGGCCTTCTGTGTGAGAAATTTGCAAACACTGTTTTCGGCCATATTACAAGGATATGATTGGTAGAACGTTTCTATTATTTGATTATATTTATAGTGAGTGGAATTCATTTGATGCTTGAAGTATTCTTGGCTGTTTGAATCCGATATCTGATCGCTGGTTGGTTCGTTTATGTTTTTTGTTTTTGGTGAGATGGTCTAGGAGGCTAAGAGAAAGGATTATTTATCCCTTTATCTTGTGGAGCAATGACTTTCTAAACTTGAGAACTACGAAAAACAAAATTGAGAACTGGGAATTTCTTATCTTTTCTTTCAAAAAGAGTTCTCCTTTTATTAAGAAGAGGGTTTTTAGTAGTATGAAAGTTTTAGAATATGAATGGTTTAAAATATTGTGGTTTTTTTGGAATCACAATTGTAATTTTTTCATATTTTAATTGTTTCAAGAGTTTTTCATAGTATTGAGTCTATATATAGAGTCAAGATCTCATTTTAAACAACAAAAATTAAAATTTGGTTAATAAAAATTCTCCTAATTCTAGTCAAAAATTCCAAAATATAACATGTTTAACATTGTTCACAATTCACATGTATCATAAATTTACCCTTTCTGGCTATTAGAATTATGTGACTCAGTAAACAAATAATTCTGTTTTTCCCACTTTGTTAGAAATTAACAAAATTCTGTATGATAATTTGTTTTCATTTTGGTAGCTTAATTTTCAAAAAAAGTCTGTTTATGTAGATTTGAACTAGGCATTTGATGAAAACAAATTTCACCCATCAAAATTATTTTAGTAATTTATTAAACCACAATTTAATATTGGGCAAACATTTTATATTTTTCAATTTTAATAATACCATTCCTCTTAATTATGAACTCACATAAACATTTTCTTTCCTAAAAATAATTTCGTGTTATGCATTGATGCCTTGGTTACTATTTCCTTAATTTCAATCATGTTTCTTGGTTTGTGATACAGGGATGCGTCTAATTGATTGATATTTCGACTTCGAGTGTGAACGGTCATATGTATGGATTTCAATTGATCTTATTCTAACTTTTCACATGGTGTGTAGGCACAGTTCACTTTTTATATCAAAATTAAGGCAGAGCATGGTATGATTGCCAAGAGAGTGAAGCTTTCTTTGTTAAGTTTCCACTTGCTCATTTATTTATCTGCATCGGTTAAAGTCTATGGCTCAAGTGTTTCATATTAGTAAGATTGGTGAAAAAACTTTATCTACACATTTGATTTCATTGGAAAAGTTCTATGGCGATTGTCAATGATTGTCAAATCACTAGTTTAGTTTGCCCACTAACATACCGATAGTACTTTATAGTATTTTCTTTCTCATAAGTCAGATTAAGGGAGAAATGTTGTTCGTATTAATTTAGCTGGGAGAAATGTTGTTGGTATTAATTTAGTTTTTAGTTTTTTTTTTCAATTGATTTATGAAATTTTGGTAAATTTAATTTGATATAATTTTGTTTGCAAAAAATTATTATGTAATTATTGTTGTGTGTTTTTTTAATGAATTTAATAAATGACAAGTTTAAACATTAGATTTTTTAGATTTTTTTAGATAATTGTCACCAAAATTGGTGATGTAATTGTTGGTGAAATTAAAATTTTTCTTTACTCAGATCGTAGTTTTGAATGAATATATGGATATAGCACTTTGAAAAACTCTTAATTCTTTTAAAATGGGGAGAGCGAGGTCCCCTTAAGAAGCTGTACTAGGCCCAATATACAATATACATTATGTACAAGTGTCTCCATCACATCACAATCAAATCCAATATACATGCTTAATTGATACATATAATACGCTGCTGCGCAGCGCTACAAATGGGGTTCTAACGTGGGCCGGGTGCGAGAAAGCCGGCATCCCCAGCCGCGTGACCATGCACTCGAGTGCAGAAAAACTCTTAATTCACTTGATTTGTGTAATCTCAACAACTAATAAATGTAAAATTCTAGTATTTATTTTTTTTTGATTGGATTTTGGGCAAAATTGATCAAAAACATAGCTCGAAAAGGTTCAAAAATTTGAATGTTTAGACAATGCATTCAATAACTAATGAAATAGCTAAGTACTCTGTTTTATATTTTTTTAAAGATTGCAACTTTCTTTTTTAAATTCATAGACTTGTGATAAAAGTTATGGCCTTGAAGACTTTATTCCAAGTCTTATGGTAGACTAGCTAGAGGCCCCATTGTTTTGGGGAAATTGGAGAGAAACCCATCTTCCTCAAAAAGATTGAAAACAAAAGTTAGGTAAGCTCTTGAATGTCCAAGAGGCAAAGGTAGTAGCTAGGGCTTGGTGACAAAGGCCTAGGGGAAACTTGTCGAAGGCTTGATGATAAGGTTATAGGGGAACACCTCCAAAGGCATGACAGTAAAGTTAGTGGGAACAACACATAAGGACCGATGACCCTAGCAAGTGAGGTGAACACAAAGAAGGCCTTATGGCAAGGTTGGGGTGACTCCAAGAAAGACCCATTGTTACTAGACCCTTTGTTCTGAGGGTTTTGAGGGGACTACCACAACTCACCATCAAGGCAACCTCATCTAAGGTTGGATGAAGCTAGTCTTTATTTCATTGATGGTTTCGAGGGGACTACCACAACACACTATTGAGACAACCTTGGTAGAGCTATGAGTTGCAAAGAAAATATGACTTCACAAGGATTGAAGGGAACACCAATGACTAATGCCCACATGATAGTAGATACATGGCAAGGAAGAAAGGGCCCCGAAAGGAGAACAAAAGGGATCTTAGATGACTTTTCAACAAATAGTAGGTTGCCATGTGGTAGACAAATAAAGACCCAAAAATGTGTGGGCATCCATATAATTTTTCGGGAATGGTTTCTTGGTTTGTTAGGCAACATGAGAGTGAGATAACCAAAAAGGAAGCCTAATAGACAAAGGAGGAGCTTATAACTAATTCTTAGAGTTAATTGGCCTCGTAGTTGATGAGATAAAAATAAAGGTAAAGAAAAGTGGTTTCATTGGATGCTTAGGGAGGAAAGAACTTCCATTGGTCGTAGTAATGGCTAGAGTCGTAATGAAATGTAGAAGGGGTAGACATTGTTATATCCCAATACCAATAGAAGATTGGAGGAAACTTGATAGATAGGGAAAACCTGTAATGAATTCTTAGGCTTGGTTGGCCTTCTAGTTTATGAGAGAAAAGAAAAAAAACAAAGAAAAGGGATTCGATTGGTTGCTTAAGGAGGACAAAATTCTTCCATTGGTTGTAGCAATTCTCGGAGTTGTAGTGAAGTGTAGAGGAGAGATTGTTATCGGTTGATGCCAAGAGAAGATTGGTTCATGTGAAAAAGTATATAGAACAAAGGGAGGTAAAAGGCCATTTTTATCTCTTTAACTAGCATTGAACATACGCTTATATTTGTGCCTATGTATCTTGACTTTATTCCTTAAAATAATTAAAGGTAAGAACATAGTTATTTCGTTACTGAAGTTTTTCCAAACTAGGTTCTTGAGGGAAAACCTCTTTCATTGTTAGGCATGTTGATGTGTTTTCACTATATTCAATTCTTTACATGAAATATACAATGATAAATGCACCCACATTAAACTAAAACTATGCTATAATCATGAAATGTGCACAATAAATTTAAAACATGACAAAATTATTTTGTTATTTCTGCATGAAAAAAATGGAATTAGAGGTCCATATTGGTGATTTACATTGGCCGTAGTCTAAGTGATTTTGGATCATATTGGTATTAGAGATTCATTTATTGAGTTGAAAACAGAATACCAGAATGTTGACAAGAATAGGAATATTGCAAGGAGGAGATTTCAAGAGGATCTTAATATTAGAGTAAGGAGAAGGAAAAAACAATCTTAAGATCAAGTTATGGAGGAAAATGAAGGTGAGATGAAGATAGGCTATCAAATTGGAGACTCAAATGATCGTGATATCTCGAAACGTGAATCATGCAACAATGAGCATGTTAGAAACATGCAAGAACCTCACTACTTTAGATGCAACAATGACACCTAAGAAGAAAAGGAATAAGCTACCTCACATGACAAGTTTGAGTTCTAAAAATGAAAAAGATGAATGAGAGGTGGTGTCAAATAAGGACAACAATTTCCATACACTCTTCAGAGTCCAAGTAAAGATTCACATGAATCCATGCTCAAGTAAGATTGATGGCCTTTAGTCGAGTCAAAGATTACAACAAATTTAAGCTTATTTTAGTGTGCACGAAGGTGGTGAAGATAAAAGAGGTTTTTTTCTCATTTGATGTAGGAGGGCCATGCTTTTAACATGGTGGGAAAACTATGTCATTTCTTGAAGATTGATCCAGGTGGATTTCAATGGCCACCTACCTCTTCAACTGTCTCAATTGTTCTCTATCTTCTTGGCAATGCAATTTTATTTTATTTTATTTTATTTTTATTTTATTTTATTTATTTATTTATTTTTATTTTTTATTTATTATTATTATTATTATTATTTTTATGGTTTTTTGGGTCCCAAACTTATGGGGTTGTTTTGAGGCCCTAAATGATGTTTTTTTTCCATTCGATGGGTCAAGCGTTTCCATGGCATATATTAACCCAAGCTAAAAGTTGAGAAGTTGTTGTACCATCTAACCATCATGGGGCCCGCAAACCTTTTGGCACTTGACCTTCTAGGGTTCCTTCTTTTTGTTAAGAGGCCATTCTTTTGGCTTCTTGTAATGTTTTTTGTGAATGTGTGTAGTTGTCATCTCTCTTTAGAGATAGCTACCACCATTCTAGCCAGTTTTTGTTCTACAATATTTTGTTATTTTATTTATTAATAGAAGCTGGGTTTTCACTATATGATTGTGCTCTTTACTATATCTCTTTGCATATGCATTTCATTTCCATTTTTCCTTTTCATTTCATTCCTTGTAAAACTCAAATTAGTGGTATTAGAGCAATATGCTACACGTTTCTTGGTGCATGTCCATGATGAGGTAAAGGTACAAAGAGTTCGGCCTCAAGCTAGTTTCACTTGAAAATAATCACTATTTCCTAATAAAAAAACCTCCCATGGTAGAAGAAAAGAGAGATGATGGAGCGAGAAATCCTATCAAGTTATTGGTTGTAGAGGCACTCACATGATAGCAAAATGAGATGATGAAATATTTTTTCTAGATCCTTCGATGACTACAAATAGTGGCCAAGGGACCTTCAACAAGTGAAATTTCCGAGGTGTGTCAACCTTCAAGGTATAAGTTAAATTTCATATCCTCTTATTTTTAGGTCAAATAGATGTAGATGCATTGAAGAAATGGTTAAATCTGTTAAAGGGCTATTACTCCTTCCAAAAATTTTCCAACAATGGAAAGAGCAACTTCACACTCCCGAAAGCCCTTCCCCATGTCAAATATTATTGGGAAGGTTACTAGAAGAGACATAATGAAGATGAGTCTACGATGTTCAAGGTGGGGCCCACTTAGACTACTTTTGTTGATGCCTACAAGGAAAATTCTACCCTATAGGAAATTATGATCACTGATACATGATATGGGAAACTCTACGACAAGAGAGAGGCAAGATGGTGCCATAGTACACTAATATTTTCCATAGCTCGTGCTTAGAGATTAATATCAAAGACCATGAACAACACTTGGTTTTAAAGTACCATAGTGGCCTACACAAGTACTTCCAGATGGATTTCTTGGACATCTCCTCAATGGGAGCCACTTATTGATATGCTATAAAAATTGAGTAGAAATTGAAGAAAAGGAATAGACATGAGTTTAGGACTACAAATCCATCACAATAGAAGCCTACAAAATGAAACCCTAGCTTGCAAGAAAAAAAAGAGTAAGGAGAGCTAATTTCAAGGAAATCATCCCAACTCATAGGAAAATAAGGGTTATGGGAAGTAAAAGATTGACATTAGAAAGTGGTGCGAGTTTCACAAAAATCCCTTAGCATAACACTGATGAATGCCACAAGCAACAATCGTTGTTAGATGAAATTAAAGGAAAATAAGCATATTATGGTTTATATTCTGATTAGGAACAAGATAAAAGAAAGCATATCATCGATGCAAAGCCTAGTGCTACCATCATGACCACAAATATCCAACCACAAAAGTTAGAGGATCCTGAGGAGGGGGAGCACCTCTTCCATTCATGGATGTGGGTTAAGGGGAACCCACTACATTTCATTATTGATAGTGGAAGCCAAAAGAACATGATATCATTCAATATCATCAAGAGATTGAAGTTTGAATTAGTACTGCAACACCAACCATATGCCATAATTTGGTTGAGCATTAGACAAGTAATCCATGTCGGCCAACAACGCCACCTATTCTATGACATCAAGCCCTTCAAAGATGAGGCACTGTGTGATGTTGACCCACTTGACATTTGTGATTTTTTTAGGGAAACCTTATATGTTGAAACATCACGATATTTATGAATCCCGTCCATAGACAATCATCGTTACTCTAGGGGATGAACTTTACAAGGTACCAGAGGTAGTTCCAACTACTACAATTTCATTGATCTCAACAAAATAGTGCCAAACGGTAAAATTTTAGATGCCAAAGTCTGTTCTCTTTATGGTTTGGTTAGAAGGTGAAAGGAATGTCATTGCGACCACCAGAACCTCAACATGGAGGTTATCTACACAACAGAAGTAGGTGGACAACATTGTAGAAGCATATGGAGATACCTTTGCTTCACATATGAGGGTGCATCTAAGCTACCATGTCAAATAATCAGTTGCTTTGATACCTAGTGCTCCTTTACCAGATGACACAATATATAGATGTTCTCTTTAGGAGAGTGAAGAAATCGAACGTTAGATTCATGAGTTCATCCCAAAAGTCCACATTCAATTGAGCTCCTCATCTTGTGGGAGTCCATTTTTGTTGGTAGAGAAGAATGATGGGACATGGAGACTCTATTAATTACAAATGCCTAAAAAAACCACTATTAGGAATAGATCTTTGATCACTCATATTGATGATTGTAACAACCCTTGGTTGATTTTATATGTAAATAAAATAAGACCAAGGTCATGAGACACGTATTCCAAGCTTAATGGCGGGAAAGATATTACAGTGGGAATCACTTGTGGATTAATAATGGATATGGAAATTATCAAAGATATTGATAAATGAAAAGAGATAATAAATAGCATTTAATTATAAAAATAAACGAAAATAGGGGAAAAGGAAGGTGAAGAGACACAAATTTGCATGCAAGAGAAATTAGATGAAAAATGAAGGAAAATGAAGAAAGTAGAGACATCAATGATAAAAAGGATTTAGAAAAATAATTGCTAGTCTTTTGACAGTTTTGGGATGGAGCCCTAGTTCATTCTCTCACTCTCATTCTCTCATACTATTGCACACTTAGATCATTCTTGGAGCATTCTAGCATTCACTTGGATTGGATAAAGAAAACAAAGGAAAGCAAGGAAGCACAAGGGGATTGTTTGATTAGTGGCTACAATTGGATTTATTTGCAACAACATTTTTCATGTATGATCTCTTTGATGGTTTTTTGATGCATGGTATACACATGTGATTCCAAGGTTATTTTTGTCATTGACATGGACATTTTCCGAGATCGATAATTGTTTCAGCCTTGCCTTGCTATTTCCTTGATATCCATGGTGTTGTGGTTTTCCCACTTATTTTACTGATTGGTTCTCAGGTTCCCTTTGGCTGTGGGTTGGAACAAACACTTTGGAAGCCTTTGAACAACTTGGGTTGAGTTACTAGTTCCTAGAACCTGCAGGGTTGAGTTATTAGTCTCTGGAACCATAGGTGGAACAAACACTCTAGAGCCCTGATTTAGATGTGGGTTGAGTTACTAGTTCCTGTAGCCTTGGATAACTTGGGTAGAGACATATTTGGTTGATGTTACTAGTGATTTATAGATCGTATAGGTTAGATAACTGTTGTTGAAGGTTGATGTGTTTTGGAATTTGGAAGCCATGATTGGTTTTGTCTTGGTTTATCCCATGAGATCCCACATTCATGCTTGGAATATGGTGCGTGGGTGATCAGATTAAAGAGAGATTTGGTTCAACCCAATCTATGGTCGAGTGGTATGTGGAAGTCTCTGAATTGGTTGGTATTTTCATATGCTAATAAGAGCTATTTTCCTATTGTGATGTATGAGCACTTGTACTGGTTATCATGTTGACATTAATGTTGATTTACATGGTGGCTATTATGCTTATTTGATGGTTATATCCTCGCTATATGATGTATTCTATCTATGTATCTTGACATGTCTTGATAAGTCATTGAATGGTTGATGAATGCATGGACTAACAACTGTTATTGCAACTAGCTAGAGAGGGCATAAAGCCTTCTTGGTGATTCTCAGATGATGTTCAGAAGCTTATGATCATATATACATTCATGACATGTAGCTTACATGTTTACCATATGTTTGACGAAAAGTATATCATGGATTAATCATATCTAGGTCAAGTTATTGCTTGAGTTTTGATTGACTAGCATTGTCATTACCTTTGAATGCATTTTGGAAAGTTACATGTAGTTATAGGCATTGGTTTAGAGGCTAGCCTGAAAAAGTGGCTCAGATCTCAGAACCTATGGCATAGAACTAGAGTTTTTAGGTCATAATTGCATGGAAGCATGCTTATGCATGGGATTTGGACCTCATAATCACATTAATGTTGTGTTGTGCATGTAGTTGGGAAGTTTCCCCTTTGAAAAAAGCCCTAGCTTAGGGAATGACCATCTCGGGTGGTTTGCAGGCTTCTCAATGGTCTGTAGTCCTTAAGGGATATATGTAAGTTGTCGATCTATCGTCCCCACTTTCATAACTGGAACTTAGAGGTCAGGTCATATCATAGTGATACTCGTCTCATGTTTACCCTGGCGATCTTGTAAAAGTGGGTAAATGTGGGAGGGGGAATTAAGGGTGGTATTAGAGCGAGGTTGCAATACTGGACCTTGAGGTAGATGTGATTGTTGTGCATGCATAGTGGGTTAGACATGCATTGCAGTGGCTATGGTTTTCATGTATATAGTCAGTGTTACAATTTGTGTTATCGTGCATGATGTTGAGATGCTTATAGGATGATATGATTGATGTTATCGTGCTAATCTGAATTGAATTGTGTAGATGAGATAACCTCCCTTGAAATACACTGAGGTATGATTTTGATTATGTCTATATTTGGTTTATCTAATATTACATGTTTGCAGGAGATAGAAGATTAGAGATGAAGAGCAGAATGGTGGACTACAGTTCACATGACTCCCCTTACAGGCTTGATGTGAATTCAAGGGAATGGGACATGTTAGTTGAGAAACAAGGAGAATAATAATCTCATGATATAGAAGATACACTGAGGAGTTTAAAGGCATAAATTAGAAGTTGCAAGGAAGAAAATAATAGGTTGATTGAAGCACAAGAAAGGCTTTCCAAATCTTCGGAAAAGCAATCAGAAGTTAATGCAATCATCCTTCAGAGCCTTATAGATTTGAAAAAGTAGGGACAACTAAGGATCAATCATGGACATGAGGAAAATATTAATGGGGCATATGGAAATAGTTCTCGATCAGTTTATAGGTTGGATAGGGAAGACATAGTCAAAGGCGAAAAATCATTGGATAAACCTAACAGTCAGGCTAACACTCATGGATTCTATTCTAGTTCTAGTTTTGATAGATATCATCATCATTACTGCCATCATCCTTATAGGAGTGAGAAGCATTATTTTCCAGAGAAGTTCAAGAAAGCCAAGTCTCATACTTTTGATGGGGATGTGGAGAAACTAAAAGATGTAGAAGCATCACTGTTTGGGATGAAGAATTTCTTCAGATTACATGATTACTCAGAGAATATGAAATCCAAGATCACTATTTTCAGCCTCAAGGGAAGAACAAACATCTGGTGGGAAGATGTGAAACGTGTTAGAGGCATCATGGTAGAGGAGCTTAGTTGGCATGAGTTTAAAATAATTTTCAAGAAGAAGTACTTGTATGAGAGATATTATGACAGAAATGTCAAGGAGTTCAATGAGTTGAAAATAGGTTCCATGACATATGAAGTGTACACAACTAAATTTCCGGGGTTGTTGAGGTATGTTCGCTACCTCAAGGATGAGAAGACAAAGGTCCAAAGGTTCATCATTGGGTTTCCTTTAGCATTTAATGATCAGATTGAGTATGATGAGCCTCAATCATTAGAGGAAGTCAGTGGGAAGCTGAAGTATCATTATGAGTATTTTAAGCACAAATCTAAGCCTAAGAGGGATTGGAAGGGTAGTGAGAAGACTAAAGGAATGTGGGCTAAAAAGCAAGGAATAACTTAGGATGTAGGTGATAAGGAAAACATGCACCTTATAATAAGTTCAATGCAGTTGACAGAGGACATGGATTTAAGCCCGATGAGAAGAACAAGGGTGATGGCAGGAAGCCCTTGCAATCTTGGACTTATGGTGAAGAGCATCGCAGGAGATATTTTCCATTGTACCAGGGTGGTAGGCCTCAGATTTATAGTTCTCAGGAGGCACAAACATTTGGACATGTTTGGAAAAGTATTCCTTAGATATATGGAGCAATGGATAATAGGCATGTTGATCATTAAACATCCATTATTGAGATGGAAGGTAAGCTTCATAATCAAGTTATTTCTATTTTGATTGACCTTGGATGTAATTATATTTATATCAGCCCTAACTTGGTGGATAAGCATTGCTTGAATAAAAAAGTGCATGCAAAATCTTGGTTGGTGCAGTTGGCTACATGGACCAAAAAAGAGTTCATCATCAGGCGAGAGCTTGTGCATTGAGTTGATTGGTATGCCTACATCATCACTACTAAATGTGCTTCCTTTGGGATCATACAATATGATTTTGGGCTTGGATTGGTTGTTCATTCACATGACTAAAGTGGACTTCTATGAGAAGGCTATTGAGTGACTAGATGATGATGGAGAAAAGAGAATATTGCAGGGAAAGAAGAAGCCTACATCAGTAAGAATGGTTAAAACCATGTAAGGTAAGTGCAGTTGTAGGAAGGGGTGTATATTGTTTGCAGTGCATATTTCCAGTGACAAAAGAAAGGATGTTGAGGATGATGAAGTCTTGAAGAGGTATCCTATTTTGCAACCATTTCAAGATGTGTTTTCTAAAGATATTTCAGAGTTACCACCTCATAGGGAAGTGGATTTCTCTATTGCATTAGTTCCAGGAGAAACAATATCATTAAAGACACCTTATAGGGCTTAGCACTTCAGAGTTGGTGGAATTGAAGTTGCAGCTAAAGAAAATGCTTGATAAGGGATACATAAGGCCAAGTGTATCACCTTGGGGTGCACTAATATTGTTTGTGAAGAAGAAGGATGATACTCTCATATTGTGCATTGATTACATGAAGCTGAAGGTGATGATCACGAACAAATATCCATTTCTGCAGATTTATGACTTGTTTGATCAGTTGAAGGGAGCAACAATGTTTTTTAAGATTGATTTGAGATCAAGATATCATCATGTGTGCATCAAAGAAGAAGATATCTACAAGGCTACATTTCGTATCAGGTATGAGCATTATGAGTTTGTGGTGGTTCCATTTGGTCTTACTAATGCTCTAGCCACTTTCATGTGTCTGATGAACAATGCGTTGCATCCTCATCTAGACTAGTTTGTGACAATGTTCATTGATGGTATATTGATATATTCTAATAATGAGGAAGAGCATGTAGAGAACTTGAAAACAATGTTCAGATTGTTGAGAGAGCATAAGTTGTATGCTAAGCTCAACAAGTGCAATTTCTTTCAGACTAAAGTTCAGTAATTGGGACTTGTTGTTTCCAAGGAAGGTTTAAAGTTATCATGGACTGGCCAGCTCCTAGGAATGTGGATGAGGTTAGATCATTCATGGGACTAACAGGTTACTACAAGAGGTCCACCAAGAACTTGTTAATGATTTCCTATCCTATTACATATTTGTAGAGGAAAAGAAAGAAATTTGAATGGACAGAGAAGTGCGTATCTAGTTTTGAGGAGTTGAAGCATTTGCTTACAAATGCTCCAATTTTCAAGGTTGCAGTTCTTGATAAGGAGTTTGTAGTTTGTACAGATGCTTGCAAGAAAGGACTTGAGGAGTCATGATGTAGGAAGGACATGTGGTATGCTATGATTCAAGGAAGTTGAATGAGCATGAGTAGAACTATGTAATTCATGATCTTGAGTTGGAAGCTATCATTCATGCCTTGTAAGCTATTATCCTCTAGGTAGGAGGTGTATTCTGATGAGTGATCATAATGGACCGAGGTACTTGTTTGACCAACCTAATATGAATTCCAAGCAAGCTAGATGGTTGACTACCCTTGGTGAGTTTGACATTGAGATTATATACATCAAGGGCAAGGAGAACAGGGTTGAAAATGCTCTCGCGAGGAGGATGCAAGTAAATCATATTTCAATTGTGAGTTCATACGAGATAGATTTATAGGAGCAGATCTTGCATGCAGAGCAGCAAGATGAAGGGTACCAACAACTGAAGCAAGGATTGCAGCAACAGGGTGAAATTGATAAATATGAGTGGTATCACCTCATGGCAGATGGATTGGTCAGATTCAGGAACATGATTTATGTGCCAGATAGTAGTGAGCTCAAGAAGCTTATCTTGAGGGAGTTTCATGTCAAGCTATATTCATGTCACTCAGGATATCAGAAGACATTGATAGTTGTTAAGAAGTTCTATCATTGATCGAATTTGAAGAAAGAAGTGGATGAGTTTGTTGTGAGATGTTTGGAATGTTAGCAAGTGAAAGCAGAGTGTAAGAATCCAAATGGTTTATTGTAGCCTATTATGATCTAGAATGGAAATGGGAGGTCATTTCCATGAACTTCATTACAATTTTTCAAATGACATGGAAGCCACATGACTCCATCATGGTTGTGGTTGACAGGTTGACTAATGTAGTTCACTTCATTGCAATGAAGTCTACTAATTTAACTATTGAGGTAGCTCAAATATTCATCAGGGAGATAGTGAGGTTGCATGGATTTTCCAAAGAAATCATATCAGATAGAGATGCCAAGTTCACTTCCAAGTTTTGGAAGGATTTATTTGCAGTTTTGGGGACAGAGTTGGTTTTCATTACAACTTATCATCTCCAGATAGATGGACAAACATAGAGGGTCAATAGCATTCTTGAGGACATGTTGAAGATATATGTAATGCATCAACAAAGGAGGTGGTGTAATGGCCCTGGTGAAAATTCCATGTAAAATATATAAGGCATGGTGATGGGACACGTATTCCAAGATGAATGGTGGGGGAAACATCCTAGTAGGTGTTGATTCGGTTTATTATGGCTAAGAAAATTGGTAAAGGAAATGACCAAGGCATTAAAGAGGCAAAAAGGTATTTTGGCACATTAATTTATGAAAATAATGGAAATTAGGAGAAAATGAAGGTGAAAGGTCACAGGTTGCATGTGAGGAGGAAAATGAAGAAAACAGAGGCCTCATTACTAAAAAGGCTTCTGAGGATTAGTGGGCAGGATTTGGGCAGTTTAGTTTTGGAGCTCTCTCATTATTCTCTCTCTCTCTCATACTCTTGGATACTTAGAGTTTTCTTGGAGCACTATTGGAGGGGTGGCATACTTGGATTCTTGGATCAAGAAGGAAAAGGGAGAGTCGGAAAGTGAAAGAGGGCATCGGGATCAACGACTACAATGGGATTTACTTGCAAGTATCGAGTTGCATGTATGTTTTCCTCACTATTTTTAGCATGCATGGCACATGCATGTGGTTTCTTGGTTATGATCTGTCATTGGCATGGAGGATGGCCGAGATTGACAATGGATTTCCTAGCCTTTCCATTTCCTGGATAGCCATGGAGATTGTGGGTTTACTTGCATTGTTTGTTTTTGATTGGTTCTCGCGTTCCTTAGCTTGGGTTGAGTTACTATTCCTAGAGCCTTGGTTGGACAAATGCTCTAGAGCCCTTGGTGGGTTGAGTTACTAGTCCTAGATCTTTGGTTGGACAAATGCTCTAGAGCCTGGTAAAATCTGTGGGTTGATTTACTAGTCCTGAAGCCATGGTTGGACAAACACTCTAGAGCCTTGGAAGGCTGGGATAGAGGCCGATCTGATGTTGGTTTTGTGATGTCTGACTGTGAGGTGGAATAACTGTTTAATGGGTTAAGGTGGATGGCCTCTGGAAGCTTTGGATGAGTTTTGATTGATGTGTTCTATGAGATCCAACATTCATGCTTAGAATATGGCACGAGGGTGAATGATAGAAGAGAGATTTGGCTCAACCATTCTACGGTCAAGTGGAGCATGGAAGTCCCATCCCGGTTTGGAATTTTCATCATTAATGAAATGTTATTTCTCCTGGTATTTCTATGAGTATTATGATGGATTATATGTGGTGTATATGGCTATGATTTCATCAATATTTTTCTATCCCTATTATGCTGGTTATGTATGTATTTTATGAAAACAGTTATGAGTGGCTCTTATCATGTTCTTACTTTTGATTGAATGACCAATGTATCTATGACCTAATGGATGAAATGACAACTAATGTGATAAGGAGACAATGCTTCCTAGCGAATCTCAGATAAGTATGAGACCCCTATGCTTGATCTGTTATTTACACATGTAGGTTGCATATTTGCTAAGTTTTTGACAAAATTCCTATCATGGTTAGTAGGGATCTAACTAAGTTCTTGATCACCACATTTATTTTGCATCATTGTTTCCTTGTAATTTCCCTGATTCTAAGAATTCATTCCATTCTGGGCAGTGGCTTGGGCTCTGGGCCTGAAAAAGTGGCTTAAATCCCGGGGTCCCTGGCATAGAACTGGAAATTTTAGTTCATAGTCACTGGCAGATAGGCCTATGAGAGAGACTTTGGGTTTCTGGGCGCTCCCTTGCCCATAACATGAGAGCGACTATGGCCTAAGAGGTCCAAAACAATGGTAGGATCCAAGGACAGGCTGTTTGAGTGGCTAAATTGTCTTCTGAGGGTTCTGTTGATGATGCTGGATGACTTTGTGTGATGTTACGTCATTTCCATTTCCTTAAGGTTACCTAGGAGGTCAAATCATATCATAGTGGCCTTTCGTCACATGTTTACCCCAACTGGCCAGTTGCTTGGGTAAATGTGGGAGGAGGGTGTTATAAAGTGGTATCCGAGCGTGGTTATGCTCTCCTTGGGCTATGTGTTGGTCATGCATTCATGTCGGTAGCATGTGTGTCTCTTGTCTTGTAGTCCATGTGCTTGTTTCCCTTGCATGGTGTTGATCATGGTTGTAGTGATGTAGCCATGTTTAGGTTGAAGGTGTTGTCGTGGAGTATGTATTCATGTGTTTATGGTTGATTATGCAGTATTAGGCATGCCAGTGTGCACATGTTATTAAGTGCATGTGATGTAGTTGTTGTTGTCATGCATGAGGTCATGTAGTTGATATGGTCTTGCATTGATGACTAGACTCTAGCTAGAATGATGAGTATACAGTTTGGTACTCATCTATTATATGCCTATCTGTAGTTGTTATGGATGTATGGTCTTGGTTATAGTTATGCATGAATAGTAGGTCAAAAATTCCTTGTGAAGTCATTGTATGCAATTTAGGTCATCATGGTGCTATTGGTTGTTATGATACTAATGTGTTAGCTAAGAAAGAGTAGGAGATGCAGATCATCATAATGAAGTTGCAACATTGGACCTCGAGGCAAGAGAAAATCGTCATACAGGTATTGCATGTTTGGCATGCAGGTATGTAAGTTAAGTATTGTTATATGAATTAGGTTTATATACATGAGGTTTATGCACATGTTTTTGATGCTATGGTTACATACATGATAGATGATAGTTGATTAGTATAGTCATATGCACATGTGTCGGATAGTCATGAAGGATAGTAACCTGTGGTTGTATGGATTGCTATTTTTGTTTATGTTAGATAACTTGATGATCATGTTATATGTTGTTGATGAGTGTGCTATAGGTTAACTTCTTGTTATTTTTTAGTCAACTTGATCATTAGGGTTATAACATTAATATCTTGATGTTATATGTATCATGCTTAGATGGATTGGCCTATGAAGATGGTTAGGGTTACAACATTCATTAATGAGTCGACTTATTGTGTTGCATTGTGTGTTACTAATCTAGACCGATCATACATGTCAGATTGCTATGCATAAATGATAAATGATTATGAGTTTATGATGTGAACATGTTAGTTAGTTAGTGTTATGGGTATCATGATCTTATTTATGTTTGAATTGACATGTTGTAAAGTTATATCTTGCTAATTAGATTGATTATGCAGATAAGATAACCTCCCTTGAGGTACACTAGGGTATGAGTTTATTATGTAGTATACTTGCTGCTTCATTCTTGATTGTGTTGTCTATTTGATGTTAAGTGTTTGGTTTCTATTATGTCATCTAGTTGATTTATTTAACATGGTATGTTTGCAAGTTGGTTGGATGTTTGATGAATTGCATAATATGAGTATGTGTTTATAAGGTTTCTTGCTGAAATGATCTCGTTTTAAGAGGATTGTACTAACACATGTGTTGAGAAAGTTGATATGTAATTGAGTATAGTAGGTGATAGTTGTAGCATTGTGTCTAAGGACTATGACTTGACTATGAATTATGACATGATTGCTAGTCTTGGTAAAGGTTGATCTCGGATTGATAGATATGATTGTCTTGATATTTGGAACATGTTGTTGACATGTGTGAGCAATTGCAAGGTATCATGTTAGGTATTAGCGTGACAAGGTAACACTTGATGTGCTTATATAACTAACAATTGGGTGATGTGACAATACATAGTAAGCCTCGATTACAAAAAGGTAAAAAGGGTAAAAGAAAGGAATTGGACAAGAATTCCTTTGGCTATGTTTAGAAACCCTAATTCCAAATGAATGAGTGCCTTGCATACAAGGAGTCTTCTTAACCTTGATTTTTTCTGACATTATGTGGATATGTGCTACAGTCATGAACATGTACTTGAGAGGTATATTAGCCAATCTCTAGTTGTAGGTGGATCTATCAAGGGAATTGGAGTCCCTTGAGAGATGGCATGGATGTGTTCAGTTACAAGCAATGTGCTTGGCATGACAAGGTAAGGTAACTAGTGTATTGTTATATTTATTTATGCACTCACAGTTATGTGTAGATGGTAGTATGATGCAGGGGATTGCATGGCGAAGAGATTTCCGCGAAATCTTGAAGAAGGCTCAGGTTGATCTTTCCTTGGGAACCATGGGGATTGAGTCATGGTATTTTTTGCTAGTCTTGTGCTTTTGGTCTTTTGGTGCGTTTTTGTGCTTGATTTTGGTTTTGTTTGTGTCTTGTGGATGACCATGCCACTTTGGTTGTGGTATCGTATTGTTGTTATTGGTTTTCACGATCCTCCTTGTTCCTTTTATGTTTTGAGTCTTAGGAATTGGTTGGGAAAGGAGGAAATTTAATGGAGCTCGGGGAGAGCTGTGTGGTAACCAACAGGTAATGTAAGACATGGATGAGGCTCTGTGCATGAGTAATCACAACGGAAGGTAAGCTATGACTGCCAGTTGGACTGGTTGGGCCCATTGGTGTAAATGGATAGTGGTAGTATAGTCGTGAGAAAGGTAACCAAAAAAGGTAAAGTAAATGGATTTGAGGTGTTAGATTCCTTGGCTATGATTGGGAATGATTGTTCTCAATGTTGTGCATGAATAAACAAAGTTCTCTTAACCTAGACCTTATGTTATCTAGTAATTAAGTTATGATCATGATTATGTTGATATTTATATATGTATACATGTATGTATGTATGTCGTTGTCTGACGGGATGATGATTGTTTTATGTTTATGATTATATATGTATGTATCCATGTATTTATGTTAATGTCTAATAAGTTGTTAGGGATCATTCTTGTGGTGGAATGATTGCATATGTCGGTGAATGATATGAAGAGGTTCCTAGTTTATGAGGAATCAAGTGGAAGAATAGTCGTGACAAATATATGAGGTCAGTATCATGTGGTTATGAGTTGATATTATGTGATTATATTATTTCTATGTTATGGAAAGGCTATACTGAGGGATACATTAGCGAAATGAAAGAAGTGTGGTTTGCGACATGTTGGGACAAGCATGGATAAGACACTGGAAGCAAGGTTGCTTGGTAGAGGTAGTGTGGTTTCATATGTGTGGTATTATTTTTGTGCATATGTCGTACATGTTGTACATGTTGCATCTGTGATGATTGTGCGCATGCAGTATTGTGCATATGTAGTGTGTGTACATGTTGTTTATGTAATATTATGTACAGGGTGTTAGTACATATAGTGTTGTATGAATGTTTCATATTCAATTTTGGGTATAGATGGTTCTATGTACATGTTGGATATACGATGTTGTGTATATATTGCACTGTGTGCATGATGGATATGCATTTTTGTGTGCATATGGTGCTCTGTGCATGATGGATATACGGTGTTGTGCATAGATGATGTTATGTACATGGTGGAAATGCAATGCTATGTACAAGTGGTGTTGCGTGCATGTTGTACATGTGGTGCTATGTACATATGGTGTGGTGTGCATGATTGTACAAGTGGTGTTGTGTGCATGTAGTGTTGTGTACATGTTGTACAAGTGGCGCTGTGTGTAGGTGTTGTTGTGTACATGTCTTGCATGTGGCATTGTGTACACGTAGTGTCGCGTACATGTCGTGCATGTGGTATTGTGTACATGTGGTATTGTGTACATGGTTTACAGTGGTGCATTGTACATGTTGTGCAGGTGGTGTCATGTACATGTGATGTTATGCACATGTTGTGCTGGTGGTGCTTGGTACATGTGGTACTGGTGTACATGTGGGATTGAGTGTGTTTCGTACATGCTGTTTTGGGGGCATGCAAATCTATGTATGTGCATTATGTAGTCATGGTATCGTGACATATGCATTCATTGTGTTGCACTTTAGACACGTATTTGTGTTATGTTGTACAACAGGTGTAGGTGCATGTATTGTGTTGTACACCAGATGTAGGCGTATGTATTGAGTTGTGTTGTACATCAGATATAGGTGTATGTATTGATTAGTGTTGTATACCAGGTGTATGTGTATGCATTTTGTGGTGTCACACGTTGTGTGTAGATGAATGTCTTCTAATGTACATTGTGCACATATACGTACGTACATTGGGTGTAGGTTTATGTGTTGTATGTCAGGTATAGGTGCATGCGTTGCATGGTGTTGTATGGCATGTGTGGTTGTATGTGTGGTGCACACTATGTGTATGTGTACTTGGTGGAGGAGAAGGCACTGTGTGTTTGTTGGGTGTGGAAACCAATTCATTGTGTGTACAAAAGAACAAAGGCAGAAGTAAGGATCGATGAAGGATAAGTATCGATATTGTATTTCAGTTTTACTATGCATATGATTTATGATTCTGGTCTATGATGATTACATGTGATCTATGATTTTGGTTTATGATATTTACATCTGATTTATGATGGTTATGTTTTGAGCTAACCTGATGTGATGTTTTTATACATCATGTTAGTTTGACTTGTCATGACAGGAAGTAAACGAGATTACAAGTGTACCTTATTGACAAGCTACCAATGAGGTATGATTTGAGGTTATTTTAATTTATTTTGAATCTAATTGAAGTTATGTGCTTGGTATAGGGAGCACATAAATGTCTGGTTGGGTGGTTAAAATCAACTGCAAGAATGAGCAGCAACATTGAAAAGAATTGGAATATGCAGTAGTATGCTGGTAAAGCACTTCAGGAACAGGGCAATTGTGGGACACTGGTACCCAATTGTGTCCATTGATTTCCTCAAGCATGTTATGACTGATATTATGGTTTTTGAGGCAGGTATATGCCTTGGCTTTTGTATCTTCTGATGTGAGGAAGCCTTGCCAAGGGATGGACTGCCCGGGATGGGGGTCCCAACAGAAATTGGAAGGTGAGTGACTGCATGGAAGGGTTGACCGAACTACCCGAGGGACTGTGTAGCAGAGAAGGGAAGTTTGGGGATGGATTTGTTTTGGTCATTAGCATTTCCATATGGAATTAGATGCACATTGGGAGTGTGCCCTGAAACAATGAGATGGTAACCATTCATTGAGAGGACAAGTGGTGCAAGATTATAACGATGGACATTGGATGTAGTTTGACTATGGCAGTCGATTCTGGACTTTATGGGAAGGAGGTGAATCTTGGTATTACTTGAGGGTGGAGGTGTGAGCCTCTGGATTCCATTGTTGTGGATGCAAGCATCATATCTTTTTATTTGCTGGTTGAGAAAATGTGTATATGTGTATATTATTGTAAATACTGTATCGAGCTAGATTTACAAAGCTCCATAGATAGTATGATTATTTTCTGGTTGAAGAAAATGTGTATGTGCATATGTGGATTGTAAATACCATAATGAGTTGTATTGCAATGAACTATGTTATAAAGCTCCATGGGTAGTATGTTTTTTTTTTAGCAGTCTTGTTGTTTATAGGTGTCATTGAACATCGAGGACAGTGTTCCCCCAAGGGGGAGGGTTCTATAACAACCCTAGTGAAAATTCCATGTAAAATATATAAGGCCTTGGTAACAGGACACATTCCGAGATGAATGGTGGGGGAAACATCCTAGTGGGTGTTGATTCAGTTTATTATGGCTAAGAAAATTGGCAAAGGCAATGGCTAAGGCATTAAAGAGGAAAAAAGGTATTTTGGCACATTTATTTATGAAAATAATGTAAATTAAGAGAAAAGGAAGGTGAAAGGTCACAGGTTGCATGTGAGAAGGAAAATGAAGAAAATAGAGGCCTCATTAATAAAAAGGCTTCTAAGGATCAATGGGAAAGATTTGGTAAGTTCAGTTTTGGAGCTCTTTCATTATTCTCTCTCTTATACTCTTGGATACTTTTCTTGGAGCACTCTTGGAGGGGTGACATACTTGGATTCTTGGATCAAGAAGGCAAAGGGAGAGCAGGAAAGCGCAAGAGGGCATCGGGATCAACATCTACAGTGGGATTTTCTTGCACGTACTGAGTTGCATGTATGTTTTCCTCACTATTTTTGGCATGCATAGCACATGCATGTGGTTTATTGGTTATAATATGTCATTGGCATTGAGGATGGTCAAGATTGATAGTAGATTTCCTAGCCTTGCCATTTCCTAGATAACCATGGTGATTATGGGTTTAGTTGCATTGTTTGTTTTTTATTGGTTCTCATATTCCTTATCTTGGGTTGAGTTACTATTCCTGGAGCCTTGGTTGGACAAACGCTCTTGAGCCCTGTATTAGTTTGGGTTGAGTTACTAGTCCTAGAGCCTTGGTTGGACAAATTCTCTGGAGCCCTTGGTGGGTTGAGTTACTAGTCCTAGAGCCTTGGTTGGACAAACGCTCTGGAGCCCAGAAAAGCCTATGGGTTGAGTTACTAGTCTTGGAGCCTTAGTTATACAAATGATCCAGAGCCTTGGAAGGCTAGGATAGAGGCCAATCTGATGTTGGTTTTGTGATGTCCGACCGTGAGGTGGAATCAATGTTTAATGGGTTTAGGTGGATGGCCTTTGGAAGCCCTGGATGAGTTCTGATTGATATGTTCTATGAGATCCCACATTCATGCTTGGAATATGGCATGAGGGTGAACGATTGAAGAGAGATTTGACTCAGCCATTCTACAGTCGGTTGGAACGTGGAAGTCCCATCTCGGGTTTGGATTTTTCATCAGTAATGAAAGGTTATTTATCCTAGTATCTCTATGAGTATTATGATGGATTATATGTGGTGTATATGGTTGTGACTTCATTGATATTTGTGTCCCTATTATGCTGGTTATGTATGTATTTTATGACAATAGTTATGAGTGGCTCTCATAATGTTCTTACTTTTTATTGAATGACCAATGTATCTATGACCTAATGGATGAAATGGTAGCTAATGTGATAAGGAGACAATGATTCCTAGCGAATCTCGAATAAGTATGAGATCCCTATGCTCAGATATGTTATTTACACCTCTAGGTTACATATTTACTAAGTGTTTGACAAAATTCTTGTCATGGCTAGTATGGGTCTGGCTAAGGTCTTGATCATCTCATTGCTTTTGCATCATTGTTTCCCTATAATTTTCCTGATTCTAAGCATTCATTCCATTCTGGGAAGTGGCTTAGGTTCTGGGCTTGAAAAAGTGGCTTAAATATAGGGGTTGTTGGCATAGAATTGGTAATTTTAGTCCACAGTCACTGGCAGGCAGGCCTATGAGAGTGACTTTGGGTTTTTGGTCACTCCCTTGCCCATAGCATGAGAATGAGTATGGCATAAGAGGTCCAAAATAGTGGTAGGACCCAGGGATAGGGTGTCTGAGTGGCCGAATTTTCTTCTGAGGGTTATGTTGATGATGTTGGATGACTGTGTGTGATGTTTTGTCGATTCCATTTCCTTAAGGTTACCTAGGAGGTTGAATCATTTCATAGTGGCCTCTCATCGCATGTTTACCTCGGTTGGCCGGTTGCTTGGGTAGATGTGGGAGGTGGGTGTTACAGGTGGGAGGAGTATCTTCTATTGGTAGGGTTTGATTATAATAACATGTATCAAGAATCCTTGAAGATGAGTCCATTTGAGGCTCTTTATGGTTGGAGTTGTAATACTCCTATCAACTGGAGTGATTCCATGAACAAGGTGTTGATTGGACCAAACATGTTGGCTAAGATGGAACAAGAGATGCATGTTAATAAGAAGAATTTAAAGGAAGAACATGACATGTAGAAGGGTTATGCGGGTCAACATAGAGTATTCAAGTAGTTTTAGGTTGGGGAGCATGTACACTTGCACATCAAGCCCAAGAATAAATCCTTGAGGATTGGATCATGTGCCAAGATGGCACCTTGAAATTGTGGGCCTTTCGAGATCCTTGAGAGGATTGGACTAGTGGCCTATAGACTTGCACTTCTGCCAATAGTGAAAGTCCATGATGTTTTCCATGTTTCATTGCTTAAGAGATATGTCCAGGATGATGATCATGTGATTGATTGGTCTGTATTGCAGGTGGAACTAGAGGGAGAGTTCCATCCAGAGCCACAATGCATTTTGTAGCAAAAATAGCTCATCCTATGGAACAGAACAATCAAACAAGTTAAAGTGCAATGGAAGAAATTTGGGCCCGATGAAGCTACATGGGAGATGGTTGATCAGATGTGGTCTTTGTATCCTTCTTTATTTTTTAGTTGAGAAAATATGTTTGGTATATGTGTTTTTGTTATATATATATTGTAAATACTGCAATGAGTGTTGGACATTGGGCAAACCAACACTCCTCGTGTGTTTCACGACATGGACTAACTGCCTCTCATGGATCCTTATCTCTGGCGATGCGATTTTTGACTAACACCTGCGGGTTTTGGTCTAACAACAATCATGATTCCCAACAAGTGGTATCAGAGCTAGTACCTTCACTCATAGCCTAATTGATTGAACGTAAATCCTTAGAACATAAATGGCAAGGTCAAGGAAGAAGATTTGCAAACCCGTTGAAGGTGTCACCTCCCCAGTGGATAATCAAATTGGGAAAGCTCCATTGTTCAATGAAAAATTTGATATATGGAAGGCAAGAATGAAGAATTTTTTAATGGCTCAAGGTTTTGAAGTCTCGGAATTAGTGGTTACTGGAAACACAATGGAACAAGAGTCCAAGGAACATAATGCAATAGTAATAAAATCAATCTTGAGTAGGCTACCAGATCCTATAAAGGCCAAAGTGGAAAAATGTTCATCAAGAAAAGATATGTGGGACAAACTTCAATATATTCACTCAAAAGGAGCATTGACCATGACCTCTAATCAAGAATATGATGGAAAGCAAGAAGAAAATCCAGAACCCATGAAGGAATATGAAAACAAGAGTGAAGACATCAAGGCCAAGGAAGACCTAGAAAATGAAGAAGACCTCGAAGAATATCTCAAGGAAAAACTTGAAGTTGCGCTAGAAGAAATAAGAAGACTGAATAAGGAAAATGAGGAGCTCAAGAAGCAAGTAAAAGTGGTGACTATGACTTTGACAAGACAAGGAAGGAATTTGATCTCTTTAAGCTTCAAATACAAGAAAGTGATGAGGAACCCACCAAGCTTAAGGAGGAATTTCATCAAAACAAGAAAAGGCATCATGAAGAAGTCATATCCAAGACAAATAAATTTGATAAAACAAAGAAAAGGGAAGACACTTTGTCAATCCATCTTGAACAAAGTCACAAGGACTTGAGCAAACTTGAAGCGAAAATTGGTCAATACAAGGAAGATGTCTTCTCCATTGGAAGCAGCAAAGAAACAAGCACAAGGAGCTGAAAAGGTAATGGAAGCTTTTGACCTCTTGGAAGGACAAGTTGATGAAGCGGAAAAGGAAATAAATGCCATGATATGCCAACTAGAAGAAAATGATGAAGATATCACCAAATTAAAATTAGATATCACCTCACTTAAGACCCAATCATGTGAAGTAATGAGGATGAAGGACGAAATGGAGAATCATCTAGCAAACAAGGATGAAGAATGCAAGATGATGAAATAAGAAATTGATCTCCTAAGGAAATAATTTGATCATTTGAACAAGAGTCTAAAGAGCTCTCAAACCCTAGATGACATCCTACGTCATCAAATATCTCCCCTTGATAAATCAGGTCTTGGTTATGCAAGAGAATCCTCAAGCAAAGATTATGAAAACCCTAATGCATCAAACAACAAGGATGTGAATCTTGGAAGAAATGTTGATGCCCCCAGTTCCAGTAAAAGCAAGGAGATTAATCAATTTAACCTTAAAAGAAATCCTACTCCAAGAAGGTATGCAGAAGGTGTCAAGGATGCAAAAGGAAATGGATATTATCAAAGGACCCCAGGGCAAAATGATTTTAGAAGTACATCAAGACAATCTCCATCTCCTAGGTACCAAAGTATATTTTTTAGCTATATCTATTCTTGTACAAATTTTGGGCACATGGCAAAATATTGTAGGGCATACCACAAGGACAAATATAATAGTCCCCATCAACTCCCTAAAAGAAACTTTGCAAGAAGAAATTGTGCCTTCTCATCTATGTACATAATGGAATGATTCAAATGCCATAACATTGGACATATGGTTGGTGATTGTAAATTTACTTGGGTTCCTAAAAAAGATAAAACCATGACTACCAAGCATGAAAGGAAAATTACACAAGTATGGAGAAGGAAGGAAATTGGATCAGAAAGTCTCTTGGAAACTCAAGGAATCAACTCATGTTGTTGATCTAATGAGTACATATGGGAAAAACACAAATTTCACTGAATTTGGAATTAAATAGTGAAACCATAATTTCAAAATAGCCAAAAACTTAATTCTAGTGATACCATTGTAATATATTTTTTCCAATTTTAATGAAATATGTGTTGAAAGATATAATATTCCAAGTTTTGATGAAGAGATTCTAAAGGAGACCATGGATACAGTGTTAGGGGAGCTTGCGATTCTTGATTATTCTTGTAGGAGCTATCCGTGAAGAGCCCTATGAAACCCTTGATGAGTCACACATGGAAAATCATCTCTTGATAGATCATCTCTCGGGAGTAATTCCATTGAAGAAAATCATGACATTGTGTCTTTTCTACACATCAATTGTTGAAGATGTCTTCCACTTGATCACAAGACAACAATCTATCTTGTCTTGAGAAAAAAAAAGAGCTAGAGGATTTTATGCAGACAGGGGGAGTTGGTTGATCACATGAAGAAATGAAAACATAATCGACCTCATCCATTTCCATGAAAGCGTGCAAAGGCTTAGGGGGATAAAGTCCATTAAAGAAAATCATAATGACAGAGGGAGTTGCAAAGAACAACATAACAAGGAGGAGCACTACGACAGGGGGAGAAACATGTCAAGAAGCAGCTTGATAGGGGGAGTGCTTGGACACCCCATTTTCCATTGATGTCAAAGGGGGATAGAATTTTGGAATGGAAGAGAATATTTCCATCAATGACAAAGGGGGAGATTTTTGTTCAAAGTTGTCATTGATGTCAATATGGCATTGTTGGAGATGGAAAATGTCCTCACCCTTGTTATGAATGAATAACCATTTTGTGATGTTTCCCTAACCTCATTGAAGACTCTCTTTATGAAAACCCTAAGAGATAACCCTAAACATGAAGATTTGAATACAATGAAAAATCCTAGAATGGAAATCCTAATGTGCAAGAAACCCTAGGTGTTAAAGATGCCCTCAAGTCACATGATGTATATGCCAAATTCCCTAGCTACATGATAAAACCCTAGATCCCCAACCCTAAATTCTTGATGCAAGCCTAGAATTAATGGTTGATATATGATTCCCTAGCCTTGTTAAAGATGCCCATGATGCCTTGTTGAAGATGCCATAGTCTTTATAGATGAAGAACACAGGTGAAGGAACCCTCATCTTGCATGTCATAAACTTGGAAGGAATAAAGGATAAAGTGTCTTAATCCTAGAGGGAGCCCTAGCATGGAAGTTTCCTTAATAAGACAATGGATGAAGAATTTATATGGAAGCCCTAACATTGTCCAAAAAGTAATAATAAAATCCTAAAGGCTCCCATGGATGAAATAATGATGGAAATTCACAAATATAATTTTATTGATGGTTAAATGATATTAATTATGGATATAATTGTGATATGCTAGCAGAACAAATTGAGCTCTTTCCAACGAGCACTTACATGCATTCTAACTCCTCATAGGCAGAGAGAAAATGATTTTACAAGTTGAAATATAATGATTTTTTATGCTAGCTAACATGAGCCTACTTGTACAAGTCAGATACTCATCAAGTGACGTGTCTCTTCATTATAACTCAAAACATGTATAAATATAAGATTGAATTCATCATTTGATCATCCAATTCGGTGAAGATAAGCACAAAAAAGAAAAGAAGATTACGAGTTTGCATCTTGTGAACTAGAAGGGCTAATAGGACGAAATTTGGTGGAAGCCTTCTAAATTGTGATTGGGTATATCTCTGTCAAGATTTGTAGATCAAAAGCTCAGATTCATAAAAAAGTGGAAGGCTTATATTTTCAACTTGTGGAGGCTTGATTATTGACTAGTGAAAGGCTCAGACATAACCTATGAGGATTAGAGATATAAGTTAGTGGTCACTCGGATTTCCAAGTTTGTGGAGCTTAGACTACAACACAAACCTATGGACAGTCATTTGTGGATGCTCAGTTGTAGAAACCGAACCTGTGATAACTTAGATCTAAAGACAGTCACCCGTGGAAGCTCATTTAGAGCTCGGACCTGCAGTCTTAGCATTGAAGGGTTGTTTTGAGGATTAGATCTTCGGACTTGTGACTTTACTCTTTGCAATCAGAGTACATCTTGGATAGAACTACCAATATCTTGACTCCTTACATTTGAAGCTAGATCTAAATCAGTGAAAAAGGACCTCAGACCTATGGTGAATTAACCTATGGAGGAGTTACATACTTTAGAATTGTGGACAATATCCTATGGCTCATACCTATGGACAATTTACTAGTATACTTTAGATTTGTGGAGTCTCAAAATTGTTCTCAACATTGTGGAAAGATAAAAGGACTCTACCCAATGACCTTGGTTGGAAGATTGGAAGTACATAATTGGCATTGCTTTATAGACCTTTCTTTAGAAATATCTCTTGAAGCCTTTTGGACCTAAAGGTTATCTTTGGAACAATTAAATACAATGTGCATCTCTTGATTGGACCTTGGGGTTGAACAAGTTTGAAGTATTCTTGAAGGAGCGTTGATTTGAAGTATTATTTGGAGCCTATCTCTTAGAATTTTGAGAAGCATTGTTGTGCCTTACAAATGACATTCTTGAAGTCTCCTTGGAGCATTATTAAAGACATTTTGGAGCAAAATTATAGAAGACCCTTTCTAGTAGACATTGAAGAGTTGACACCTTGTTGAAGCAGTCCTTAGAGCATTGTGTAAGCCTATTGGAGAC
Source organism: Pinus tabuliformis (assembly GCA_031772625.1). NCBI lineage: Eukaryota > Viridiplantae > Streptophyta > Pinopsida > Pinales > Pinaceae > Pinus > Pinus tabuliformis. The sequence goes on along the minus strand of CM062811.1, from coordinate 937,847,922 downwards.
ATTCTTTGAAGAACCATTGCAGACCTCCTTGGTTGAAAACATTATGAAGCACTTGAAGAATTGTTTGGTGTAGACCCCGAGTAACTTATTGAAGATTCTTGGAGATCATGATGAAGCCCTCATAATGTGACTCTAAATAATTTTGTTTGGGTGACATGAAGAGTTGTGGAGACACCTTCTGAGAAGATAAATTTGTCATTAATGAGCTAAGCGAGGGCATAGTTGAAGAAGAAATTAAAGATATTTTCAAGAATTGTTACAAAAGACATTGGAAGCCTTTAAGAACTGTTGAATTCATATTGAAGATTTGAAGTAGAGGGTTGGAGCCCTAGAGGATAGGATTTCTCAAGAAGAACAAGTTGGAGCTTGTAACCGTAATAGGGTTGGAGCCCTAGATGTCAGTGCCTCATAGAGACAAGGTTGGAGCTTGATGGATTGAAGATTGGTCTCTTCATCTAGGTTTAGATCCCTAAACATTATTGTACGCAATTTATTGTAAAAATAGGATTATATTCCTTGATCTATCTAATAAATAAAATTATTATTCTATCATTGATTATGTGTCCTAATTCTAAGTGATCTTAACTGATAAAAATTAACAATTGTAAAGAAATATTCATTCACCCCCCCAATATTTCCAAAAAGTGGTATCAGAGCGTAGGTTACAAGTTCGATACACACCTGAATCATGTTGGGGTGAGATTGGTGGACATTGGGTAAACTAACGCTCCTTGTGTGTTTCGTGACATGGACTAATCGCCTCTCATGGATCCTTATCTCTGGTGATGCAATCGTTGACTAACACCTACGGTTTTTGGTCTAACGACCATCATGATTCCCAACAATGAGTTGTGTTATAAAGCTCCAATAAGTAGTATGTTGTAAATACTACAACAAGCTATGTTATAAAGCTCCAATAAGTAGTATGATGTTCATGGTTTCAGCAATTTCGTATGATGTGAATGTTGCATAGTGTTGTGTTATAAAGCTCCATGGGAAGCATGTTTGCTAGTTATAAGTGTCATTGAACATTGAGGACGATGTTCTCCAAGGGGTTTGGGTTTCTAACAACCCCTAGTTGATTTTCCATGTAAATAAAATAAGACCAAGGTCATGAGACATGTATTCCAAGATGAATGGTGGGAAAAGCATTACAATGGGCATCACTTATGGATTAATAATGGCTATGGAAATTTGCAAAGGGATTGGAAAAGTAAAAGAGGCAATAAATGGCATTTAATTATGGAAATAAAGGAAAATAGGAGAAAATGAAGGTTAAGAGACACAAATTTGCATGGAAGGGAAATTAGAGGAAAAATGAAGGAATATGAAGAAAATAGAGACATCAATGATAAAAAGGCTTTAGAGAAAAAGTTGCTAGTCTTTTGACAGTTTTGGGATGGAGCTATATTTCATTCTCTCACACTCTCATTCTCTCATACTCTTTCACACTTAGAGAATTTTTGGAGCATGCTTGTAGAATTCTAGCATTCACTTGGATTAGAGAAAGAAAACAAAGGGAAGTAAGGAAGCACAAGGAGATTGTTGGATCAACGACTACAACTGGATTGCTTTGCAGGTAACAGGTTGCATGTATGATCTCCTTGTTGGTTTTAGGATGCATGGTATATGCATTTGATTCTCTGGTTATGTGTTGTCATTGGCATACAAATTTTCCTAGATTGACAGTGGTTTCAACCTTGCCTTTCCGTTTCCTGGATAGCCATGGTGTTGTGGTTTCCCACTTGTTTTACTAATTGGTTCTTAGGTTCCCTATGGATGTCAGTTGGAACAAATTCTCTAGAAGCCTTGGAACAAATTAGTTTGAGTTACTAGTTCATGGAACCTACAGGTTGGGACAAATGCTCTGGAGCCTTGTGGGTTGAGTTATTAGCCCCTAGAGTCACGGGTGGAGCAAACACTCTAGAGCCCTGATTTAGTTGTGGGTTGAGTTACTAGTTCCTGGAGCCTTGGAAAACTTGGGTAGAGACCGACCAGGTTGATGTTAGTGATTTATAGACTGTATTGGTGAGATCATTGTAGTTTATGGTTGAGGTGGTTTGGCCTCTAGAAGTCTTGGTTGGTTTTTCCTTGGTTTATCCCATGAGATACCACATTCATGCTTGGAATATGGCATGAGGGTGATTTTCTGAAAGAGAGATTTGATTTAGACCAATCTATGGTTGGGAGGTACATGGAAATACTTGACTTGGTTGGAATTTTAATATGTTAATAAGAGCTATTTTCCTGTTGCGATCTATAAGCACTTGTAATGGTTATCATTTTGACATTATGGCTTATTTTCCATGGTTTCTATTCTAGTTATTTACTGGTTATATGTTGGTTATATGATGTATTCATCTATGGATCTTGATATGTTTTGATAAGTCATTGAATTGTTGATGAATGCATGGAATAACAAGAGTTATTGCATGATCCGAATTTAAACAGGAACGGAATAAAATACAGAGATAACCATAAAGACAAATATGCAGCGGAAATAATACTTCATTTCATTACTATAAAATACTGAAATATGCTTACAAATAGAAATGGAAATAACCCAGCTAGGGCGATGGTAGCTTATCTCTGAGAAGAGATGTGTCGGCTACATGCCTCTGAACTGTTCTCCAAAAACTGTGTTACAATGAGGCTCGAGGGCCTATTTATTGTTGAGAAACAATGGAAAACCCTTCACATTCCAAAACCTAACCCTAGAAGATGAAACGCCAAATTGTGGGCCCCGCTTTTGGGTAAGTTGGTACATCAACTTCCCGGGGTCGCGAATTGATCGTACTATCTCCGTTTGACGTGCATGATAGCCCGTTGGAAAGATCTCTCCGAGGACTATGACAAAAAAGATGATTTTTAGGCAGACAAATCACTGGCGGTGGATTTCCCAAAAAACATCGTTTAGGGCCTCAAAACGGCTCCGGAAGTTTAGGACCCGAAAAACTGCTAAAAATAGTAAACTGTGCTATAATTAAGGAAACAGAAAAACTGAAAGAGACAGTTGTGGGGGTCCAAATGGGATAGGTGGGTGGCCACCAACATCCACCTAGATCATTCCTCCCCCCTTAGGAAGCAATGGTCCCCATTGCGTTGAGTTCCTCCCTAAGATGAGGAAGCTTCTGCTGAGCTGGGTCTCTGGTGATCTGTTCTGCAATCTCTGATGTGTCCAGAAATGGTGGGAAGCATGGTCGGCGACGGTCCACATTGAACATTCGGTGCAAGCGAAGGAATGGAGGAATGCTGTGCTTCAAAGCATTGTTTCCCGTAGCCTTGTTACTGGTGTAAGGACGATGTCGAAGTGGTCTGAGTTTCTGATGGGTTCTGGTAAGGAGCTCCCTCTTCAAATGTAACCAAACTTTGTCGCCTCCCTGAAACTTGTGTGGTACCCCTCCAGGTAAGGAGAAGTTGTTCCTGTGTTCTGTCATGACTGTATCCCTCTGTTGTTGCTGTTGTGTGGAGGAACCATTTCGCGGGGGTCATGTAAGTAGCAACAATCTTCCCCTTACTTTGGGAGCGAACCAGACATAAAATAAATTTCCTAGTCTGTGAGATGAGCTTGCTGCCTTTCTTAGCAGTGATCAAAGAGGTGGCGGTAGGTGGGGCTACCTCCGGTATCCTGTATAATGAATTATCCAAAAAAATTATGACAACGTGAGGCCTTGACTCATACACAACATGTCGCCTCCACAAGTATGGCTGGCCTAATAGTACATCACAAACATCCAGAGGTGTAACATCACACAATACCTCGTCTGTGAAGGGCTTGATGCTGTAGGGAAGGCGGCACTGCTGGCGAATTTTGAGATCTCGTCCTTCGTGAAGCCAACCGATACTGTACAGCTGTGGGTGTGGTGTAGTTGGTAGGCCCAACCGCTTCACGACCTCTGCTGAAATGAGGTTCTTTTGGCTGCCACTGTTGACAATGAATTCCAGCGGCGAACCCTTCACCCACATCTGTGAGTGGAAAAGACGTTCCCCCTCCTCTGGATCTTCGGGATCATTTTTCTGGATCTTGGCAGTAGCAACAGTGGCGCTGGGCTCCGCATCAATGATCTGCTTCCCTTTGTCATTCCCCTTGTCGGGTTCTGACTCAGAGTCAGAACATGCATCTGATTCGGAAGCCTTCAACTCGGCCACCAGCGACTGCTTGGTCCGACACTCACTTGTGTTATGAGTGGGACTCTTGTGGAACTCACACCACTTTCCTGTGTCCTTCTTTAGCTTCGTGGTGTTGTTCTTTTCTTGCGGCTTCGACGGGTTGTCTTGGGTCACCCCGCCTTGGCTTTGTATTTGCAGATCCAAAGTCTCGCTTCTTCTGTTTGAACTTTTGCTCAATTTTGACAGCGTATCGGTATGCTGTGCCAAGTGAGGAGATGTTCAAGAACTCCATCTCTTCCTGGATGTATCTGTGTAGGCAGCCGCGATATTTGAGTACCAGATGCAGCTCAGAATCTTTGATACCCAATTGTGTGCGAAGGGTATGAAAAATGTTTGTGAACTCCGACACATCCTGGTCTCGTCCCTACCGCAGTGTGGTCCATTTGATGTATTTGTCCTCATAGCTTTTGATAGGGTAGTACTACTCCTTGATGGCATCCCGGAAGTCATTCCAAGTGGGTGCGGCTGAAAATAGTGAGCCTGTACTTTCATCCTTCTGTTCGTAGTAGGTTTCCCACCAGTCCTTGACATGGGGGACTGCTTTGAGAAGAGCGAAAACAATCTTTTCCCGACTTGAAAATTCATGAACATAAAAATACCCATCGGGCAGATTTAACCATTTATCTACGACATTTGCATCTATTTGACCCTCGAAGATGGGGATTTCAAAATTAAATTGTACCTTAAACGGTGTGGCATTTCTAGAGTAGCTGTTGGAAGCCGATGCGTCGCCTCTAGGTAGCCGCTGAAGGATTTGGGCAAAGCTGTCCATCATCGTGTTCCTTTGTCACTCGAGGGCTTCTTCTAGCAAGATTTTGATAGGATCTCCTGCCCCCTCATTTTTCTTCTCATCCGCCATGGGAGGTCGTCGAGATTTGCGAGGCTGGTCTTGCAAAGGTTCGACTAGTTCCAGACCTAACTCCTTATATCCCGACCTCGTTGGGGACATGCAAAGAAAAACAGAGAAAAAGCAGACAGCTTTGATACCACTGATCCGGATTTAAACAACAACGCAATAAAATACAGAGATAACCATAAAGACAAATATGCAGTGGAAATAATACTTCATTTCATTACTGTAAAATACTGAAATATGCTTACAAATAGAAATGGAAATAATCCAGCTAGGGCGATGGTAGCTTATCTCTGAGAAGAGATGTGTTGGCTACATGCTTCTGAACTGTTCTCCAAAAACTGTGTTACAATGAGGCTCGAGGGCCTATTTATTGTTGAGAAACAATGGAAAACCCTTTCACATTCCAAAACCTAACCCTAGAAGATGAAACACCAAATTGTGGGCCCCGCTTTTGGGTAAGTTGGTACATCAACTTCCCGGGGTCGTGATTTGGTCGTACTATCTCTGTTTGACGCGCATGATAGCCCGTTGGAAAGATCTCTCCGTGGAATGCGACAGAAAAGACGATTTTTAGGCAGAAGAATCGCTGGCGGTGGATTTCCCAAAAAACATCGTTTAGGGCCTCAAAACGGCTCCAGAAGTTTAGGACCCGAAAAACTGCTAAAAATAGTAAACTGTGCTATAATTAAGGAAACAGAAAAACTGAAAGAGACAGTTGTGGGGGTCCAAATGGGATAGGTGGGTGGCCACCAACATCCACCTGGATCATTGCAGCTAGTTAGAGAGGGCATAAAGCCTTCCTAGAGATTCTTAGATGAAGTTCAGAAGCTTATGATTAGATATGTACTCATGATCTATAGCTTACATGTTTACCATATGTTTGATGGAATGTCTATCATGGATTAGTCATGTCTAAGTCAATTTCTTGCTTTAGTTTTCATTGATTAACATTGTTATCACCTTTGAATGCATGATGGAAAGTTATAGGTGGTTCTAGGCAGTAGTCTGGAGGCTAGCCTAAAAAATTGGCTCAAATCTCAGAATCTCTAGCATAGAAATGGAGTTTTTAGGTCATAACTGCATGGATGCGCCTATGCATGGGATGGGGACCTCATAACTACACTAATGTTGTGTTGTGCATGTAGTTGGTAAGTTTCCCCTGTGAAAAGAACTCCAGCTCATGGAGTCACCATCTGGGGTGGTTTGCAGGCTCCTGAGTGGTTTGTTGTCCCTGAGGGATGTATGTAAGTTGTCGATGTGTCGACCTCAATTCAATAACTAAAACTTAGAGGTCAGGTCATATCACAGTGACACTTGTCTCATGTTTACCCCAACAAGCCTTTAAAAATGGGTAAATGTGGGATGGGGCATTACAATGATCTTATTTATCGTCTTAAGGGTGTCATGTTCTTTAGTAAGAAAAATCTAAATTCAGGCTATTGCTAAGTTCCAAATGAATAAACTAATGTATGGAAGAAATCCATTAAATCCAAAGAATTTTTTTTGAGTGGTTGGTCATTCCCTTTGGCTTAACTAATGCTCCAACAATGTTCATGAGGATGATGGATGATATTGTTATAGACATATTTGGGCACTGCAACCCCAATCATATATGTCGATAAACCAAGGGCTCTTTAACCCCTAAAAGTTTTGTTTCATAACCTCAAAGATCATGGTCAACTGATTACATCATTTTGCCAGAAATTCCACCTGAAAAACCACTCAGAACTGGCCAAAACCAGACCATACTGACTGCTCCTTGGTCAAGGTGAGATGCATACTAACTCCTACACTAGCTAGGTGTGATGCATACTAAAGAGGCCTTCTGTGGGGTGTGATGAGCGAGAATGGACAAATGTCTGAGGCAGTTTGCTAAGTGGATGCTCACAGAATCTTCTAGAAACTTCCTCTATGACACTTGCCTCTCTGAATTCGCCCAGGGATGAGTAAGATATCCAAGAAATATCCAAGTGGAACTAAGAACTACAAGTGGAATGACACTAATAAAAAACCCAGAGATGAATCACACCTCTGCAAACATCTATAAATGGATCCCTCATCTGAGAGATCTAGAGGCTGGAACTTTGTAATTTGTAAAGAAGTGCTGTTAGTTTGTATTTGAGAAGAAGCATTGTATTGTTGGGTGATCTTTCTTTTCATGAGGTGAAGAGGGCTTTGATGCTAGGAGGATGGTGCTGGATTAGACAGCTGGGTTGTAATCCTCTCTTCTACTATTAATAAAGTTCTTTGAGTTTTCCTCCATATAATCATGTATTTGTGAATCTTGTTATTTGTGAATGCAAATGTATGGTCAATGTATTTCTAATCCTGCATTGTTCATGATATTATAGATCGTGATGCTTTGATGGTTTTTTGTTACTTTGTCTCTACAGGTATTCTCTAAAGCGGGACAAGTAGGAGAGGAGTTGCAAGTTCCATCAAGGGAGAGAGAAATCAAGCGGAAGATCCAGGTTGGTCCTCTTTGCTTCTCTCTTATCTATTATACATAAAGGAAATCGCAAAGTGCTTTTATTGCTTGTTTCTAAGATAGCTACCCATCTTAGTGGGACTAGCAGATCGAAAAGACACTAGTTTTCCTGGAAACAAAATGGCGACCATACTAGGGATCGAATAGTTTTTTTGTTTGTTATTGTTGTTTAATTTATAAACTACAGACAGAGCCTGAAGTTAGCCAGATAGTCTTCGAACTACTCTTGCTATGCAATTGCAAAGTAGATGAATGTTGCTTCAGTAAATCTCCGGTTTGGTTTATGAACTGAACATCTGACTTACAAGCATCCTAAATGCCCTTGTGGTAGCTCAATAACCTCTTAAGATCATACCCCTGTACTTTGTTTTTACTGTCCATCATAGCTCAGCATAAATCACTGAACTTAGCTACAAATTTTGAGCAAAAACCCAACTCAGTTTCGCTCCCTGGCCCATCGCACTGTCTGTAACTAGAAGCCTGTATGCATCGCACCTCCCGTGTGTAGCAGGTGAGATGCATCCCTATTTTCCTGAAGGACAAGTGCGATGACTGAGTGATACTGTTTCTCTCTTTGAAATTTGTTTTTTTCCTCCTTGTTTTCAGCTCTATTCAGTTGTTTTGCTTCTCATGATCAATATCTCATTGCTGAAGCCTCTTTCCTTTACATTGTTCAGCCTCCATTGATTAGGATTAGTAAATGTTTTTATGTATTTGTCCATCATTTACAGTCCTTCGTCAAAAGTAGCTTACATCGAACTGTCGTTTTTGATGCAAAAGTGTCGTAACTGTCATTTTGGGTCAAAAAGAAGAGTGTCGTAAAGTCTTCCTCCTCTAGATAGTCGATTGTACTTTTGCCATTGTATTTGATTTGAATTGTTAATATTTGAAGTGTCGAAAGAAATTTTCTATTCGAAATCGAGAAGTGTTGTTTTAGTCTTCCTTTCGTTTTGAAAAAGAAGTTGTTGAAGTGTCTCTTTAAAGAAATAGTTCAGTTATGTACTTAGTTTTCTTTTTCTCACATTAAGGAAATGAAAAACAAATACATGCATTTGCATTTTCATTTAGACTGTGTGCGAAAATGATTTAGGAAAAGTGCATTTAGTGTGTGCTCTTTGCTCTATGCTGAAAGAATCATTATCTTCTTTCCTTAGTAGCTAGGATTTTCATTGCTAAAAGAAAATATATGACTGTTTATCATTTTAGATTGCATATTTAGGAATTTTACATCTACATCACATGGTGAACCTTGAAATGCAAAGTTCTAAACAAGATCAACTCTAAAATAAATCTCAATGAACTTAACAACGCTTTGGAACCTAATGCAACACATCTAGAATTCTAGGCTAGAGATGTGTTCTGGCGTCGTAAAACCTGGTAACTATCGTTTTTATCAAAGGTTGGGTGATTCCTCCTCTTTGATACGACAAGTGCTAGTACGAGCTTGTGCTCCTCATACCGTCGAGTATATATTGGGAAACCACAATAGGATGATATCCTTTATCCATAGGAAGCTGTGTTTGCCGCCCTATCGATTGCAATGCACTGAACATAACATTCAGGAAGATTGACTGCCGTACATAAGTCCTTGGTAATTTCTCTTTAATTTACCACCAAGGTGTATATTGCAGTTTTGCGATTGGTTTGGTAATGCCTCTGTCTATATTTTCAGAGTAGTCACTTTCGTTCCTTTTCGACTCCTTAAAAGAAAAGGTCCATCTAAGCACTTGTCACTTCAGGCTCATTAAAAATCGAAGGCGACTAGAGTCATCTTTAGCTTTTTCTTGACTCTTAAAAACTGAAAAAGCAAAGTTGTGTCAAAGCGTCATTAAAATTTATTTAATTCGAAATAACACCCTTGTTCCGTCGTTGATCTTAGGTTGAGGTAATGGAGTCCACCAATCAAGGAATCCCTCTTAGGGGGAATCTTAGTCCTTTCTCTTCTTGGGGAGATATCGGTGCTCTGTATATGGCTACATTGTCCCTTCCAGGGATCATAATTGGCCTGCCTGTATGGCTATTCTCAACCTCTGTCGTTCAAAATACCATGATTCCTCAGCAATCGAATCAGCAAACAGATGATACTGAAGTTGTCCCTTCACCTCCTACTTCATTTGTTTCTCCCTCCCCTTCTTCCTTTTCGCTTGGTGAAACTAGTGATACTAAAATCCAAGTGGTTGAGAAGAAGAAGAAAGGGAAGGAGAAGAAGAAGAAAGGGAAGGAGAAGAAGAAGAAGAAGTCAGTTAAGCAAGGGGGCAATAATGAATCATTTGGTGAAAATCCACACATTAAATCTCCCAGATACCCTTGTATAATTTGCAAAGGAAACCATTTTCATTGAGATTTTTGTTGCATTCCATGAATCTTGAGAAAATGGTCTCCCCATTCACACCATCTGGTGTCATCAACCTGTGGCGATCAGGTTGACAACACACCATCAACTAGTGAAAATGAAAGTCCTGGACAGGAAAGAAAGGTCAAAACTCCATGTCTATCATGTGAAGGAGACCATCACCTTCCCCGTTGTCCTTTTCTAGATGAGGCCAGGAGAATCTTGCATAATCGTCCTGCTTCACTACAGCGACTTCCACCTGGATACAAGAAACTCTTACCTAGTCCATCGCTAGTTGAAAACCCGACTGACGTAGCTCAATCGTTAGTCGAAATGCCTATTGTTGAGAGTAAACCTTCTGAGTCCATATCGGACAAAAGTCAATAGGTCGAGATGGCAGTCGACCCAGTCTTGCCTTCAGAAGGTCCACCTTCTGATGATACTATTTCCAAAGAGAATGAAAACGATACCGTTCAAATTCTTTTTGTTAATATAGAGTTTGATGAACATGGGGGCAATCCACCCATTCCTTTACAACAGGAGGAAGGTCCCCCAGTTCAAGGGGTTCATCCAACCGTTTATCCAGTACCCCCTCCACACAGTCTAGTCATTTCCTTCGATTGGAATCAACTAGCGAGACCCCACCTTCCATCTAGTGTACCATTCCAAATCATAGTACAAGTTTACAAAAAGATCATGTCTGGCACTATCATAGATGAAGGGGCTTCAGTGAATATCCTTTCCTCAATTGCTTGGAAAGTGCTTAGTTCACCATCGCTTCTGCCTGAGACACAAAATTTGTCAGGCTTTAACAAAGGAACCAGTCGACCGTTAGGAATCCTTCTGAAGTTGCTAATAACTTTGAAAATGAAAACCGCTCATTTGAATGTGATGGTAGTCCAAGGACCATTACATTACAATCTACTTCTTGGACGTGACTGTATATATAGCATGGAAGCTATTGTTTCCACACTCTTTCAAGTGATGTGCTTCCCACATGAAGACAAAATGGTACAACTTATCAACCAGCTTTCATTCCCCGGTTCAAACACAACTACAAGTCAAACATCATCCCTAAATGGTCTCTTTGCATCAAGAGTGTCTCTTCAACCTTCATTCCATCCACCTAATTACCGTGAGTAGTCTGGTGAATGTTAGGGGACATGCACCCTTGTCCAATTGGTGGATGAACCCAGTTGAAAGATAGGTTTCCTTCTAGGTTATGTGATCGGTTCGAAATAGCCATTTCCTTGTAGGTTATGTGATTGGTCTGAAACACCATTTCCTCATAGGTTATGTGATCAGTTTGAAACAGTCATTTCCTCGTAGGTTATGTGATTGGTCTGAAACACCATTTCCTTGTAGGTTATGTGATCAGTCTGAAACAACCATTTCCTTGTAGGTTATGTGATTGGTCTAAAACACCATTTCCTCGTAGGTTATGTGATTGGTCTGAAATACCATTCACTTTTGTCCGCTATGTGGACAAAGCTAGGAAGTGTTTTGTCTAACTACGAACCAAATAATCCTACTTAACTGCAGTGACTTCCATATGGTGACTTGGAGACTCTCCTTTTCTCGATGCCTGGGGGCATGCAAACCTTTATATACAAGCGAAAATCGACCAATTTCATTTTTAGCTTTTTAGCATTTTTACCTTTTTAGCTTTTTAGTTTCAACTTCTTAGGTTAGGTGATTGGTATAACCACCATTCACCTTTGTCTGCAACGCGCGGACGAAGAAAAGGAAGTGTTTTTTCTAGATGAAAGACAAAACTATCCTACCTAACCTCAGTAGTTCCTTAGCTTTTAGTGTAGTTAGCTCTGTAGTTTGATCATTTCTAGCCTACATAAAAAGGCAATGAGCAAAGTTTCGCATGGTACAAGTTCGCTAAAAAATGAACCGACCAATGAGAGGAATCTTTAAACGACTGGTATGAGCAATGTTTCCACAAGGTTCAAGCTCATTAAAAAAAGAACCTGCCAAATGAGCAATGTTTCCACAAGGTTCAAGCTCGTTAAAAAATGAACTTGCCAAATGAGCAATGTTTCTGCAAGGTTCAAGCTCATTAAAAGATAAACCCGCCACTGAGCACATGTTAACGCAAGATTCAAGCTCATTAAAAAATAAACCCGCCTTTAGTAAATGACCTCAGTGATTACATTGCTATCAGCCTTTTGAGCCTTGGTTGTGTTCCTACCATCACCTCCATTCTTTTAGCCAATCATACGCTTCCACTTGATTGTTTACCCTTTTGAGGAACAACTGCGACGAGTGATTCTGTTAGCCACCCTCTTCACACTGCCATGTTTTAAGAAGTTCCAAACTTACCTGGAACCACTTGCTACCCGAAAACATCACTCATTCCTAAAAAATGAGTCTCTTTTAAGCTCTTGTTAGACTCGTTAAAAATGAAAAGATTGCCAAGCTACTGGCCTTTCTAGCTCGTTAAAGTAAAGGGAAGCGCCATCCCTATACATTTTAATCTTTTTGGAACCGAGGGATCATCCCACAAAAAGATTTAGCACTTGTCTTTTTCGGCTTGCTAAAGCAATCGAAAAGTCATCCCTTTCGTATTATTTTATACTTTTTCGGACTTAAGGGATTATGCTACGAAAAAGGACTGTTGGAGTTTCCTTTTCGTCCCTTTTCAAACTCTCTAAACATGAAAAGGACTGAGTTATCCTTTTTGTTAAACTCGTTAAAACAATAGCGACAAACTTTTCCACCTGGACAAAAATGAGTTTCACTATCACTAGGCTCACTAAAACATAGCAACAGGTTTGCCCGAAGGGCAAATTATAGAACAAGCATATGTTATCCTCCTCAAGCTTGACAAAAATAAAGAGGTACTAGTCAGCAATGACTGGGGAAAAAGGGAAGAAAACTTGAAGGACCTCATTGGTAGCAGGTCGCTCTTGAACATGACACTTTCACTCCATCACCATGATTGAGTCGGGTTGGGTTATTTCGTTCACTGATCATATCACCATTGGTCCTCCACACCATCCATATTTTGGGGTTAACGCTACCAATCTATTTCAGTGTCACCGATATGTTCAAGAGAAGTCATTCAGAGAATTCACCACCTAGCTAATGCCTCATCCACTGCAATACCTTCACTCTCCATTTTTCATGACTGCCATTCCTGAACCTTGTATCATCATATCGTTTTCACCTCCGAAAATCATTTGCTTCATTTCGTGTCGTAGATGTGGGATACATTAAGGCCCTCCTACGACGGGTCACTTCTTGTCGACATTAGCTCATTATCCAAGAAGTTGACTTAGAAACAACCCTTTTAGTACTTTGAAGCTTGCATACCTCAATGGCATGTTTCTCACTTCCGACGACAGGTTTACATCAATGGCCTTTGACTGAAAGGTTTTATGTGGTGTTCGACGTCAAATCATATATTCACACCACGTGAATTGTACTGTAGTACCTTGAGGGTCATTATCATTATCAGTGATTCCTCTCGCGCCTGTTAACATCTTACATTATTAGCTGGTAATCAGGCGTTGTCTTTCCATGTTCGACTTCAGAACATCTTTTAACATGGATCGACTTGTACATCGGGCGAAGATTGAATGAGTTTGAAGACCTTAGATCTAGTTTCATCCATCCGGGCTGTGATATATTCAGGAATATAAAGACATCAAATGTACACTAAAGCTGCATAGATGATCATCCGAGCTAAGGGATGATGGCTCTACATACAAAGAATCACCAGTCTGCAACTGAAAACGATTATTTGTCGCTATGTACATGAAAATGAATTTATAAAGCTGAGCATGGGAATGCCCGCCTCAACTAGATCATGAAAATGATGATGATGTATTGTATTGTATTTTACACAGGTCACCTTCAAGTTTGAATACCTTGGATCCTCATGATAAAGCATTTCACCCGACAACAGAAGATTTATGACCTCATGCTTTAGGCAGCAACTGTTATAGACATATTTGGGCACTGCAACCCCAATCATATATGTTGATAAACCAAGGGCTCTTTAACCCCTAAATGTGTTTTTTCATACCCTAAAAATATCATGGTCAACTGATTACATCATTTCCCATAAGTTCCACTTGAAAAACCACACAGAACTGGCCAAAACCGGACCATACTGACTGCTCCTTGGTCAAGGTGCGATTCATACTGACTCTTACACTAGCCAGGTGTGATGCATACTGAAGAGGCCTTCTATGGGGTGCGATGAGTGAGAATGGACAAATGTCTGAGGCAGTTTGCTAAGTGGATGCTCATGGAATCTTATAGAAACTTCCTCTATGACACTTGCCTCTCTGAATTCTCCCAGGGATGAGTAAGAGATCCAAGAAATCTACAAGTGGAACTAAGAACTACAAGTGGAATGACACTAATAAAAAACCCAGAGATGGCTCACACCTCTGCAAACATATATAAATGGATCCCTCATCTGAGAGATCTAGAGGCTAGAACTTTGTAATTTGTAAAGAAGTGCTGTTAGTTTGTCTTTGAGAAGAAGCATTGTATTGTTGGGTGATCTTTCTTTTCATGAGGTGAAGAGGGCTTTGATGCTAGGAGGATGATGCTGGATTAGACAGCTGGGTTGTAATCCTCTCTTCTACTATTAATAAAGTTCTTTGAGTTTTCCTCCATATAATCATGTATTTGTGAATGCAATTGTATGGTCAATGTATTTCTGATTCTGCATTGTTTATGATATTATAGATCGAGATGCTTTGATGGTGTTTTGTTACTTTGTCTCTACAGGTATTCTCTAAAGCGGGACAAGTAGGAGAGGAGTTGCAAGTTCCATCAAGGGAGAGAGAAATCAAGCAAGGAGTCAAGCGGAAGATCCAGGTTGGCCCTCTTTGCTTCTCTCTTATCTATCATACATAAAGGAAATCGCAAAGTGCTTTGATTGTTTGTTTCTAAGATAGCTACCCATCTTAGTGGGACTAGCAGATCGAAAAGACACTAGTTTTCCCGGAAACAACTGTTATAGACATATTTGGGCACTGCAACCCCAATCATATATGTCGACAAACCAAGGGCTCTTTAACCCCTAAAAGTGTTGTTTCATACTCTAAAAGATCATGGTCAACTGATTACATCATTTCCCAGAAGTTCCACCTAAAAAACCACTCAAAACTGGCTAAAACCGGACCATACGGACTGCTCCTTGGTCAAGGTACGATGCATACTAACTCCTACACTAGCCAGGTGCAATGCATACTGAAGAGGCCTTCTGTGGGGTGTGATGAGTGAGAATGGACAAATGTCTGAGGCAGTTTGCTAAGTGGATGCTCATGGAATCTTCTAAAAACTTCCTCTATGACACTTGCCTCTCTGAATTCGCCTAGGGATGAGTAAGAGATCCAAGAAATATCCAAGTGGAACTAAGAACTACAAGTGGAATGACACTAATAAAAAACCCAGAGATGACTCACACCTCTGCAAACATGTATAAATGGATCCCTCATTTGAGAGATCTAGAGGCTGGAACTTTGTAATTTGTAAAGAAGTGATGTTAGTTTGTCTTTGAGAAGAAGAATTGTATTGTTGGGTGATCTTGATTTTCATGAGGTGAAGAGGGCTTTGATGCTGGGAGGATGATGCTGGATCAGACAGCTGGGTTGTAATCCTCTCTTCTACTATTAATAAAGTTCTTTGAGTTTTCCTCCATATAATTGTGTATTTGTGAATGCAATTGTATGGTCAATGTATTTTTGATTCTGCATTGTTTATGATATTATAGAACGAGATGCTTTGATGGTGTTTCTCTAAAGTGGGACAAGTAGGAGAGGAGTTGCAAGTTCCATCAAGGGAGAAAGAAATCAAGCAAGGAGTCAAGCAGAAGATCCAGGTTGGCCCTCTTTGCTTCTCTCTTATCTATTATACATAAAGGAAATCACAAAGTGATTTGATTGTTTTTTTCTAAGATAGCTACCCATCTTAGTGGGACTAGCAGATCAAAAAGACACTAGTTTTCCTGGAAACAGATATGATGCGGCTATTCACAAGCTCATTTGTGGTTGTATATTTGGATGGCATTCTCATATTCAACAAAACATATGAAGAACATTTGCAACACATTCAATTACCTCTACACACCATATGCAAAAAAATTTGTATGCCTATATAGAAATATGCTCATTTCACATGCATCAAATTCAATATTTTGGATACATAATGGATGAACATAGGGTGCATGTGGACTTAGACAAGATCCAAGTCGTTAAAAACTGACTAGCCCTCCAACCTAAGAGAGATCCACAACTTCTCAGGCCTTTCTAACTTCCATCAAAGGTTCTTGTTTTGGTTTTCTCATATCACTTGCCCCTTAAGTCAAGTGACAAAGGGTGGACCTAAAGAAAAGTTTTTCTGGTCTAAATCACAACATAAATCATTCAACGATCTAAAACACCACCTCTACTCTACATAGTTCCTCACCTTGCTAGATCTATAACAACCATTTGAGATTGAGATAAATGCCTCCAAATATGTTGTCGATACATTCCTCACACAACAAGGACATCTGGTGGCCTATCATAGTGAAATACTCTCTGATACTTTTAAGAGATACATCATGGATACCCTATATTTGAAGGAACTTGTACTCTAGTTAACTAGATCAAATGCAAGCATAGGATATATGGTTGGAAATATTATTTTGATACCTTTTCGATGATATAAGGAACTCCCTCTAAATCCATAGGAAAGAAGAGATATGAAAGATTTTGTTAAGATGATCCAATTAAAACACAAGCATACCTTTCCAATGGTGTAAGGCACTCCCTCTAAATCCATAGGAATGAGGAGATATGAAAGATTTCGTTAAGATGATCCAACAAAAATACAACCAGACCGACCCAATCGGTTTTATAAGTCAGCCCCATAAATGAATGTACAAACACTATAAATAAAATACATGAGTTAATTTGAATATAATCTAAGCAAGAAGTGATATAATGTTGTAAGAGGAGTTGAGGAATAACTTTTGGGGTGATTCTTGGAGTCTAAAGGTGGAAGCAAAAATGTGATTTATGGGGCAAATGAGTCATGCGGGAATATTCATTATAACTTTTATTCTTGGATGTTTCGAAACATAAAACTTAGAGGACATGAATATAATATCTTCAAGTACATGTGGTTCAAATTTCATACCTTTTTCATTATCATTTCAGAGATATGGTATAAAGAAGTTATGCTTCGTGAATACTCCTAAAAACTTCTTCAAATAGGTCATCTTGGAATTTTCACTTTAAATTTTCTTTTGGAATGTTTTAGAACATGAAACTTGGAGGATATATATATATATATATATATAGAAGATATTCATGTACCCGGGGTTCAAATTTCAGATCTTTATTCACTATATTTTTGGAGATATGCTCTAAGGAAGATATGCTTCCTGAATGGTCCTGAAATCTTCTCAAACATGTCATCTTAGAATTTTCATTATAACTTTTTTTCGGGGATTTTTCAAAACATAGAACTTGGAGGATACATATAGTATATTTTCTTGTACCTGTGGTTCAAATTACAAACTTTAGATCACTATAGTTTTGGAGATAAGGTCTAAGGATGTTAGGCTCATTGAATGCTCCTGAAATCTTCTTCAAACAAGTAAACTTGGTATTTTTACTATATCTTTCTTTCTGTGATGTCTCAAAATCTGAAATATGAAGGAGACAGAGAAGATATCTCAAGGTACTTATGATAGAAATTTTAGACCTTATTTCACTATAATTTTGGTAATATTATATGAGGAATTTAGTGTTCCTAAATGCTCTTGAAACATGCTTCAAATAGCTCATCTTGGAATTTTGTTTATAGCTTTCTTTCTTAGAGGTTTCAACCTCTAAAATTTGGATGTGATAAAGAACATATATAAAGGTATCTATGATAGAAATTTCAGACCTTTTTTTTGCTACAATTCAGAGATATTATATGAGGAAAATAATCTTCCTGAATTCTCTTGAAACATGCTTCAAATAGGTCAACTTGGCATTTTTTCTATAACTTTCTTTATGAGATGTTTCAAATTGTGAAAGGTGGATGAGGCAGAGAACATATCTCTAGGTTCCTGTGCTAGAAATGTAGAATCATATTTAAAAATTGGATATGTGGAATTTTGTGTAAATTCATTCTTGGGAAGAAGCCAAAAGAAACAAATTTTGGGAGAAGTAGATTGGTGAAGGAAGAAGCAGTAGGTAGACTTGGTGAAGGAAGAAGCAATAGGTAGACTTGGTGAAGGTAGAAGTAACTAACAAATATAGTGAATGCATAAGAAATAACCAGACTTAGTGAATGTAAAATCATCTAACATACACTGTGAAGAAGCAAGCATACTCAATGAAGTAGGTTGGTGCTTATGAATATTTGTAATAGTGGAGATTGGTGTCTCTTGTAAGTTGGTGCCTACAAATTGATGTAATTGTACATTGTTTCCAACAAGATCTTTCATATAATATTTTTTTTATAGTTTTGTCCTATAAAGGTTTCCATGTATATTTTGTGTTACAATTTCAATTTACAATATTAATGTTTTATGATGTTCAAATGTTTAAATAAGTAAAAGTTTTCATTATGTTGATTCACTATCCCTCTCAGTATAATTGTGAATCCAATAATTGGAATCAAAGTAGTATCCTTTGGGAGTAAACTAACCATTGGAAGGAATATCTCAAAGGGACCATGGCTGGTCAGTATGGCTCTTACACAAATAAAGCTCCATTATTGTATGGATCAAATTATGCTTTATTGAAGAAAATGATGAGCGGATATATGATGTCTTTTGGTGTTGATGTTTGGAAATATATAGTACATGGAAGGATGACATGCATAATGAAAAAGTCAAGAGTGCCATCTTGGGTGTCCTATCAAAATCCGATTCTAATAAGGTGATTCACTGTGAAACAAAAAAATAAATGTTGGATAAACTACAAAGCATATATGAGGGGGATGACATTCACACTACATATGAACTGGAGATAGAAAATTCAGCCCAAAAGGAAGCAAACTCCAAATATTCAAAGAAGAAATGAGAGTTGAAATCTTGTGATTATTACAACAATGTCTCAAAGGAAAAAGAAGTGTAATCTATCTCAGGAGAAACTATCAAAGGGATAGCTAAGAATGCTCATGCTACTGATCATCAAAATGAGGATTCAAACATAGAGGAAGAAGTTGAAGGCAAAGAAATGGAAAATAAGTGAAATCCATGAAAATAAGATATAGAAAAAAGGTAAGCTACTAATTTTTCATAATTGTAGAAGAATATGCCATCTTTCTTCTAGATGTCCACATGTAATTTTAGAAAATAATAATGATAAATAAGAACATGAAGATAAGAGAAAACCTTATGAGTATGAAAAGTAAATATGTGTCTAATCAGAAGAAAGTAATGGATATGAATTTAATAATGAAAAAAAGGAATTCGTACTCATGACTATATAGACCCAATACTCTGATCTAGAGAAATTAGATTCTTATTCAAAAGAAGTTGAAGGTGAGGTATATTTTTAAGGAGAACTAATAAAAAGACTCATAAGAAAGAAAGGAAAGAAAAAGAAGCTATTGAAAAAACACAAGAAATAAAAGAATCATGAACTTAATGAATCAATAGTCTCTCATAAAGTTACAACTAGAAGAGACAAAGAAAAGAGAAGAAATATTCCTAAGTTAACTCAAGAAAAAGGAAGGACATTGTGAGAAACTAGAAGCTGAGGTGTTTACCTGGGAAATGATTTAGAAAAATTCAATGATCAGATGAATCAAAGTTTAAAGTTTTGAAAGAGATATAAAGTCTTAGATAACATTCCAAGTTTCGAGAGATCTCCTCTTGCTCAAAAAATCTCAATGATATCAAAAGAGAAATGGAAAAATAAACATAAAATTTATGTTAATTTAGTAAAAATATCTATTAATGAAAACAATAACAAAAAAGGAGAGGATCAACAGACATTTGATTTCCAAAAGAAATAAAGAAACACCATACAAGGAAGTGAATATGAACTAAGACCCAAGAATGGATTCAGAAGAATAACTCCACCCAAGAATACCTTTTACATCTGGGTATCAAAATCCTTTTTATGCCTATTCTTTTACATGTAATAATTTTGGTCATAAGGAAATAGATTGCAAGGAATATATAATAAATGACTATATGAGGAATAGGAGTAAGGGATCATATAAGATTTCAAGGAATGGTTGTGTGAATAGAAATCCTAGAAGTTTTAATGAGAATGTTGTCTGAAATTACAATTAATTTCCCCCCTTATTAGATCATGTTGAATGTTTCAAGTGCAATATTTTTTGGCACAAATCTCATGATTTTAGAAGCAGTAAATTGAGGCTTCCAAATCAAATCAGAGTTGAAGACATTGTGAGAGATAGAAAACAAAGAAGAAAGGCATGGAGAAGGAAGCAAGAGGAGTAGGTGGATGTGGTCTAACTCTAGGTGTTCAAACAAATATAGTTAGTGGTATAGACAATGGATGTTCAATTCATATGACAGGAGATCAAAGCAAATTTCTCTCCCTAAAGGAAGTCAAAAGAGGTAGTGTCACCCTTGGAAACAATGATTTAGGAAGGATAATTGGAAAAGGCACAACTAGTCTTGATAATGGAAGGACAAAGACTCAAAATGTTATGATGGGTGAAGGTTTAAAGCACAATCTACTGAGTGTAGGTCAAATGGTTGATCGAGGGTGTGATATTCCATTCAATTCCAAAGGATATTAAATAATAAAATCATATTCGAGAAGATTGGTAGCAAATGTAGTTAGGTCTCCAAATAATGTATATGTCCTCAATAAGATTATGAGAAAGAAAAACTCCTTTGTGGGAACAACACGCATAACAACTCATCAGTAAAATGAAAAACAAGAGACTACAACACCTCACGACACATTAAGAATATGGGAACTTTTGAGAGTGAGCTACAGAATAAGGATGATGAAATGGAAATTTTGCATGATATGAATTAGTAGCTAAATGTGAAGTGAATGGTGAAATTCAATTGGAGAAAGTAAAAAAAAGCAAAGGAAAAAGGGGGAGATTTTCACTTAAGGAGAAGCATAAATTGAGGGGGAGAAGCCATTTGGTATTAAAAGAGTTAAGTTGCAGACAAAAGGAACCATAATCCCAGGGGGAGTTGTTCCAAAAATAAGTAAAAGAAGTTAAAGCATAGGGGGAGCAGTTTCAAGAGAAGAGTTACAAAAGAGGAAATGCTGCATGTAGACACAAACATATATAGCCTTGACATTGGGAACCCATTTTTAGGCAAACAAGAAGTAAGCAATAAGAGGAAGTAATTGTTTTTTGTTAATATCTCATAGGGAGAAATTGTAGCAAGAAGTAAAAAATATCTTTCCCATTAATGTTGAAGGGGGAGAATATGCTAACATAAGGAGGGATAGCAAAAAGGGGAGTAGTTGTAGTCACTAAAAAATATTGCAAATAGAGGAAGACTTGTAGACTCTTAGAAAATTTTCATATAGAAGAAGAATTATAGATAAGGAGAAGCACAAGTTCATGGGGAACATCCCTTTACCATTGATGTCAAAGGGAGAGAAGTTGCAAGCACAAGGAGAATTAGAGATATGAGAAGTTTTAGAGCATTATTGTAGAATTAAATAAGGGTTTCCATCAATGACAAAGAGGGATATTGTTGGAAACATTGTTTTCATTAATGTCAAAGTTTGAAAAATGAAGATGGTTGGAAATCTTGTTTTTGGATTTTTGATACCCCATTTGGATACCGTATCTTTACACTTGAATTTTTATTCCAATTACCTAGCTCAATGGGAGCATATGATACTTATTCTGAGACCTTTCCAATGGTATAAAAAACTCCCTCTAACTTGACAGGAATGATGAGATATGAAATATTTCCTCAAGATATCCCAACTAAAGTACAAGCAAGCCAACCCAACAAATCTTACAAGTTAGCCCCATAAGTGAAATACAATCATTATAAACAAAAGGAATATGCATTAATTTGAGCACAATCTAAGTAAGAAGACATTCGAGGTTGCAAGAGGAACTTAGGAATATCTTTTTGAGCGATTCTTGGAGTCTAAAAGTAGAAGAAAAAAATGTGATTTATGGGGTGAATGAGACATCTGGGAATTTTTTCTATAATGTTTCTTCCTAGAAGTTTCAGAATGTGAAACTTGCATAATACAATTGAAATATATTCATGCACATGTAGTTCCAATATTAGGCCTTGTTTTTCTACAATTTTGGAAATATGGTCTAAGGAAGTTAGGTTTCTTGAATGCTCCTGAAAACTTCTTCAAACAAGTTGGCTTGGAAATTTTGCTATAACTTTTATTCTAGGTTGTTTTAAAATTTAAAACTTGGAGGATACATATATAATATCTTCATGTACTCGTGGTTAAAATTTCAAACCCTATTTTGCTATAATTTTGGAGATATGCTCTAAGGAAGTTAGGCTTCTTAAATGCTCCTGAAATCTTCTTCAAATTGGTCAACTTGGGATATTCACTATAAATTTTGTTCTAGGATGTGTCAAATGGTAAACCTTAGAGGATATAGATAGAAGATTGTCATGTAATTGTGGTTCGAACTACACATATCAATTCACTATCGTTTCAAATATATGCTCTAAGAAAGTTAAGCTTCTTGAATGCTCCTAAAATTTTCTTCAAATATGTGAGCTTAGTATTTTCGCTATATCTATCTTTTTGCAATGTTTCATAATTTGAAATTTGGAGGAGATAGAGAAGAGATCGAGGTACTTGCGATAGAAATTCCAATTTTTTTTCACTATAATTCTGGGGATATCATATGAGGAGTTTAGTGTTCTTGAATGCTCTTGAAACATGTTTTAAATAGGCTAGTTTGGATTTTTTCCTATAACTTTCTTTCTAAGATGTTTTATACTTTCCAATTTGGATGAGAGAGAGAACATATCTCAAACTACTCATGAGAGAATTCTAGGCCTTTTTTTCTACAATTTCAGAGATATGATATGAGTAGGTTAGTCTTCCCAAATGATCTTGAAACATGTTTCAAAAAGGTTAGTTTGGAAATTTTTTTATAACTTTCTTTCTAAGAAGTTTGAGACTGTGAAATTTGGATAATGTAGAGAAGAGATCTCTAGGTACTTGTGGTAGAAATTTAAAAATCATATTTGCAAAATTATATATGTGGCATGTTTCACAAATTTATTCTTTGGAAGAAGCCTAAAGAAACAAGTTTTGGGAGAAGTAGATCTAATGAAGGAAGAAGCAACAAGTAGACATGGTAAAGGCATAAGTAATTAACAGATCTAGTGAATCCAGAAGCATTAAGCAATCTTGGTGAATGTAGAAGAATATAACATACATTGTGAAGAAGCAAGCAAAATTAGTGAGATTAGTATGGTGCCTACAAATATTTGCAGTAGTGGGGATTGATATCTCTTGTAGGTTGGTTCTTACAATTTTTGAAGTGGTAGAGATTGATGTCTCTTTTAGGTTGATGCCTACGAATCTTGCAAGAGTAGGGATTGGTGTCTCTTGTTGGTTGGTGCCTATAAATCTTTCAGTGGTGTGGATTGGTGTCTATTGTAGGTTGGTTCCTATAAAAAAATAGATGGATTGGTTCCTACAAAGTAGAAAAGGGGATTGGTGTCTCTTGTAGGTTGGTGCCTACAAAGCAATAGAGGGATTGGTGTCTCCTATAGGTTGGTGCCTACAAAGAAACATAGGGTATTGGTGTCTCATGTATGTTAGTGCCTACAAAATAATAGAGGGGGTTGGCGTCTCTTGTAGGTTGGTGCCTACAAGATCTTTCATATAAAGAAGTTTTCTGGTTTTATCCTATAAGGGTTTCCATGCATATCTTGTGTTATGTGTTCAATTTATGAGATTGATATTTTATGATGTTCAAATTTTTAAATAAGTAAAATTAGTAATTATATTTATTCACCCCACCTCTCAGTATAATTGTGAATTCAACAAGAAGTTATCCAACAATCCTCATATCTTTCTAGAATCATTTTGAAGACAATTTTTTGTAGGTTGAAGATCATTTTTTATGTAAGAATGCAACTATGATGTATTATCCTTCATTCTAATAGAGTGATTGCTCATTTAAAGTAGACCCAAATATGTAGCCCATCATTGGTGAACTCCATCAACAACAAATTGTTATTTGTCTTCTTTATTATTGTTTATTCTCCTTTATTCATCATTTTAATTTCTCATCAAATTTTATTAAGGCCATTTAATTAATAAAGTTTCTGAAATTATGATTAACATAAAAATTTCAATTTAAGATTTAATTCCAGATCAAGTTGGTATCAGAGTGAGGTTGATCAAGGATTTGTAAGCATTATTTTTGATTTATAACTAGGTCTAAGCTCAAGTACATAGAAAGATCAATTGAAGATCCTGAGATTTGTAAAACTTGAAAATTTACATGAAAAGTAATACAATGTGAATTGGAAGAAATCCTAACCATGTCTAAAAGGACATTTCAATAATATTTTCTTGACATGAAATCTATGGTGGAGAGATGCACAAAGAATAGAGAAAAAATGAAGATCCAAGACAAGTTAAAGGTGAAGGATTTGGTGGTGACCCTCCTCAAATTTCTTCTTCTCCTCCTTCTTCACCTCCACCTCCATCTCATAAAGCGAAACTAGAGAAAACTAATTCCAAATGATCTATGTTAAAACTGGACGAAAACTTTAATTTACCGATGTATAATGGAAAACTTGATGTAGAAAAGATAGATAATTGGATAAAGTAGATTGAAGCATATTGCAGAGTTCAAATAATATTGGATGAAGGAGCCAAAATTCCACCTGCTTCTCTCCAACTATGAGGCATAATGCTGATATGGTGGGAGTGTAAGGTTCAAGAAGAGATTTGCATGAAAGGTAAAATGACTTCTTCTTGATATGAGTTTAAACTACATTGAAGGAGCAATTTGTTAGGATATATGCAAGAAGAATTAATGGATTGGAAAAATATAAAACAAGGTAGAGGAAAAAATGTGCAAGATTATAGTCAAGAGTTCAAGAAGAGGGAATTAACACTAGGAATTCCTCTTTATATGCACGTAAATATTTTGAAGTATATTGGTGGGTAGCATAGTTATTTGAGACATACTATTATTATATTTAACCACTACAAAAAATTAAGCCATTATCGTTGGAAATAGTGCTACAATATAGTGTTTTTGAGCATGTGAATTAGCTTCAATTGGCATCGTAAAACTTGGCACAATCTAGCATCTTCACATGGGCCAGGAATAGCACCAGGAATAGCGCCGAGAATAGTACTAGGAACTGCTTATTCTATTCTTGCTTCCATTGTTGTGTCATTTATACTTCTAGTTTTTCTCCCAATTGTGCTTCCTCTTTTACTTTTGGTATCGCATCGAAAATAACTTATTTTTTGGTTTCCTAATTGTCTCCAATTTATGCGTCCATTATAAAATACTTTGTTGCATCGAGTTCTTCTTCCAATATGGCATCACTTGTTTCATCTAGCTTTTTTTTCACGAATAAATCTTCTTTAGCTTCTAATATCGCTTCCATCATAGTTCCTTTTGTTGCTTCTAATATTTCTTCCATTATTACATCTTGGTTTTCTACCTGAATGGCTTCTTTGTTTTCTTCTTTAGGAATGTCAGGTTTGGCTTCTAATATTGCCTCCATTATTACTTCTTTATTTTATATCTAAATTGCTTTTGCTTTTGCTTCTCAGGTAACACCAAGTTTGGCTACTAGTATTTCTTCCATTATTACTTCTTGATTTTCTACCTGAATGACTTATTTGTTTTGCTTCTTAGGGAATGCCAAGTTTTGCTACTAATATTGCTTCCATTATTACTTCTTTTTTTTCTACCTGAATTGCTTATGTTTTTTCTTCTCAAGTAATTTCAAGTTTGGACACTAGTATTGCTTCCATTATTACTTCTTTGTTTGCTACCTATATTGCTTCTTTTTTTGCTTCTTAAGCAACGCTAAGTTTCTCTTCCAAGATTGCTTCTGTGTGCTTCTAGTTTGTCTTCCATTGTCGATTCATTTTTTGCTTCCATATTTTCTTCTTTGTTAGCCTCATGGTTTTCTTCCTTTTAGTTAGAAAATTTTGCTTCCTGTTTAGTGCTTGTGTTTGCTTCTTTTTTGGGTCCAGGGTTTGCTTCCTTTTAGTGTTGGGATTTTCTTCTTAATTAGCATCCCATTTTTAGCTTCCTATTTAGAGCCAGTAATATCTCCAAGTGTGACTTCCAATTTAATCTAATTTTACTTCCATTTTAGAGCCACATTATGCTTCCATTTTAACAACTCATGATGCTTCATTTACAACTTATATTTATTAATTTAATCTTTTTAATTTCAATTAAATTAGTTAAGTATATCATGCGTCTTAAATAACTTATATGATTATATAGTAAGACATATTTCATTTTGAAATATTTTATAGCCTACCATTTATAAAGAATTTTTAGGGAAGTGGACATCCACACAAACTAATAACATTTTTTTTTTAACTATAGCCGATATTTTTATATTATCAATAAAAAAATTCCCAATCCTGACTAGCTACACATATTGCAGGCCTAGATTCACATCATAGAGATTTCCAGAGAAAACATCTTTCAAGTTTCTTATAGTTGCAAACCACACCACAACTTTGGAATAAATAACAAGATAATTTTTTAACCTATAACTGGTATTTTGATATTATTAATAAACATGGTTGTTGGTCTGTGACCAACTACACATAATGCAGGCCCAGATAACATGTCCAAATGATTTAAGTCAAAATGATACAACTCAGTATGGTACTGTAGGTGAAAATGCTACATATCATAATAAACATGAAAAGATGAATCATAATGATTTATCAACAATGATCCATTGTGGAGTCTATATGATCAATGCCACTAGCTACTACCAGTAGATTATCATCATCATCATCATGTCTATCATGATCATGATCATCGCCATCTACCTCAGTGTCCTCTCCATCTATCTCATCATCATCGTATCGAATGCCTGAACCATACCCAACATAATCTAGATCGATCTCAAGATCATCTGTACCTTCTGGAACACCTGTGTTCTGCAAAAACAACATTCAAAATGAAAAGCTATTATTTATTTCATGCAATATTTAATATTTTTGTTATTTCTAATATTACAACATATGAAACATAACCATAATCATATTACATCATATCAAAGTTCACATATATACCATAATAAAATTTCAATTAAGTTACAACTAAGATGTCATTCCAATGATGTAAAACATGCAACAATTCTAATAAAAGTTAGTAAATCATGGAGAAGGATAGAGGATCGAAATCTAGCCACCACTCACTAGAGGAAGGAGCAGGTGTAGTAGCAAGAAGGGGACAAGGGTCAAGGACAGACATAGAACTCAGCTCTGGAGCAACAGTGGTGGCAAGTATGATTTTTCTAAGCATGTTGTTGTTTCATTAAATCTCAATCATTCATGGAGCCATACCTTTCTGTTGACTAGTTGTGTGTCATATAATGTACCAACACCTACTAGGAAGGAAGGGCCCTCCTTCTTAGTAGGGATCACTAGTTAGGAAGGTACTATAGCTATTTGATTTATTTCCTCTAAGTTATAATTCGTGTGATTTTTATTACTGTTATTTTTAGTCTTGTTCATGCTTTAATGATTATAGAATTATAACCTCTATATTGTTTAAAAACATAGGTCCTCAGCCAGTCCCTTTGTTAGTGTGACAATTATTTAATTCCCCTTACAATTTGATGGTGAGTCCATTTCATTTGAATGTGTGTTTCAACATTTGTTGAGAGAATGAATTCCAAGAATGTTCATTCTTGTTTGAATAAGAGTGATAGTGTGACAGAGTAGTTTTATTCTACATTGTGTGTTTATTTCTTGAGAGTGTGAACAATGTTTGAGAGTGTAACAACCAAAGTGTTTAATTATTGAGAGTGTGATTACAATGATTGAGTTTGAGATTCATTAACACTAGTCACTCATTTTACCTTGGATATATTTTGTGTAATAGCCTTGCAATAAAAAAACCTACTCGGTTTGACAATTAATGTGAAGAGTTGGAACTACTGCTATGAATTAAAAGGACAATTGTTCTGCCCAGTAGGAAGCTGAAGAAAAACCTATACACAATTTCCACATTTTCCAAGTCGAAGCAAAACTTGGAATTTTGCATGAAATTTGAAGAAAAATTATTTAAGGGTCAAAGTAAGAATATACTAATTCAAAAATGTGTAAAATAATTAAATAAACAATCTACAATTTAAATCAATCAGATTGGCCAATAGATGAAGTATGGGTGTTCATTTTAGTGAAGCAAGACAATTTTGGTATGCTTCACAAAAATGCATGCCCAACCTTCATTTTAAGGCAAAATTGAATAATTCAACTTCAAGACTAATTTTTTACTCATAATTAACATTAATTTTGCAAATAGAATTTTTTGTTGTGAAAGAATATGCTAAATTGAATCGATTTCATAGGGCTAAAGTCATGGTTTGTGTGCCTCAAATAAATGCACACCAAGACCTATACTTGATTTATTGTGCAATAATGATCATTCCAGCCTAAATATAAAACCATTTTATGCATTATACCATAGTCATTTTCACAAAATAAATGTTATACACTAAAATCCAAGTTTGTCGGAATAATGGTTGATCATATTTGCCAATGATCACAGTTGGAACAAATATGACACTCCCAGGCCAAACCAATTACACTCTTGGTAATGAAATTTGAAATGGGATATGATTGGAAAATTCCTAACTTTAGAATATAAACTTGCATCATGCCTGAAAAATATCCTACATAACTATGTTTTCCACTTATGCACAACTTTCACATAAGACAAGTTGAAGCAAAACTTAGAATGTTGAATGAAATCTGAAGTATAAATATTTAAGCTTGAAGTGAAAATATAACAATGTAAAAGTGTGTAAAATAATTAAATAAACAATCTATAGTTTTAATCAATCAGATTGGCCAATAAATGAAGCCTGGGTGTGCATTTTAGTGAAGCAAGATAATTTTGGCCCACTTCACAACAATGCACACCCAAACTTCATTTCAAGACCAATGTTTTTTCCTATGAGGATATTTTCTCTTGAATTTATAAGTCATAGTCTCAGTGTTGACCAAGTAAATTTTGATCTTGCACGAAAAGGGTATATTTTCAAGCTAAAGAGGACTATAGGGCCATTTATTGTAAATAACAGACAAGCCCCTTCACAGGTGGAAGTGATGACGAAGGAGTTTTGTTTTGAGAAAAGGGGAAAAGTGGCTATATGACCCTTATCATATAATTTTTAATCAAATGGTGGAAATTAGTTTTGTACCTTATGTTCATGGAAGCAGACCAAAAATTGAGATAATAGAAAATCAAGAAACTTGGCCATGTGGCAAGGTGCAACAAAGAATGGATGTTGAAACATGTATGGTAAAAGAGAAGAGTTTGAGGAGGAATGCTCTTGAACATATATATGTTCGGATGGAGGATTCTCAGTCACAGAAGAGGATTAAAATTAAAACAAAGTATGAAGAAGAGATACAATTCAAACTAAAAGAAAGATCTTCAAATAAGCTTGGTTTTTAAATGAAGTTGCGAAATCTAGGGCACACTACTTCCTCTTCTATCTCCACTGATTTTGTGGTATTCACAATAGAAGAGACTCCTCCTTCATTTGAAATTTTGCAAAAGAATTATGAAAATTTTAAAGAAAGGAGTTTTAAAATGAGAATTAGTATGAAAACATAGCTAAGAACTCAAGCAACCTCAAGCTATCAAACAAGACTTCTCTCTGCTATGGATTTAGAGAGAAATCAATTAAAGCTTTCTTTACACATCATGCTACTCAATTTATTCCTTTAGGACTAGATTTCAAAACATTGGATTTATCTAATAATGTGGCTGATATTCCCCTGCTTGAGAATATAATTTTTCACAGATAAGCAAGGGAAATCATCTATAGTGACTTAATAAAAATTTCGTTGACATTGAGCAAAGAAGAAGGGATTTTAGAGAAATTTTCCAATCAATAGAAATAGGAAAAGGAAAATTATAGAGCACAACATATCCAAAATGAAGAGTACTGGAAAGTAATCATTCAGCTGGGAGTAGATCCAAATGACAGGGAAACCATCAAGAACCTATTGCAGAACACAAAATCTAAGGTGAAATCATTAAGGAAAAAGTTGAAAATGCCTAGGACTAAGCACACTCAAGAAATTGAGTTGGCTCAAGATGAAAAATAAAAAGAGCTATTAATAGGAGAATTAGTTGATAGAAATACAATGATTGCTATTTTGCATGAACAAGTGCAGATCCTACAACATTCAATTAAAGATCAGGTTTGCACCATTGTAGTTCCAGCTGAATCAGATGGCCCCTCAGAGAAATTGATAAAGGTCATGGAAGATCTCATAATTTCAGAAGTTGAACTAAATAAAGCCTAAGATGATTTGGTCATGGTAAGGGAGCAGTTGAATGTAAAGGAGAGCCAACTGAAGATAGAAAATGAAAATAACAGTCAACTTATCAGTAAGTATAAGGAAAATCAAGATGAAATAAAAAATTCGATAACGAAGTTGAAAGGTAATATTTCTTTAATTGAAGCTAGATAAATTCTTTGGGATGACATTATTCAAGAAGTTCGTTCTATATGGGAATATATTCATATAATTTCACAACAAAAGATTATGACAAGAGGATTAGAAATGAGAATTTATCTATGTAAGAAACAAGTACAAAAAGAAGCACTCAAGGCCAAGAAGATAATTAAGTATTTGAATGAAAAATATTCAACAAAATTAAGGGTGGGAGTCATAATATTTTTGACCAGGCGCACCAGTGATGATGTACTTTAACACGTGAAGGCTTAGAAACTCAGGTGAAGGTAAAGACCGCATGATGGGAGCTACACAAAATTATTCATTCCCTACATCATAATCTTCGTTGAAGCAAAAGAAAGTGGCTGGGTGGATTGCTGAATAAATTTTTTGTTGCAAAAGAGAGCATGTGAGTTGTCAAATTAAACCATGGAATTCTGAGGTGGTGAACACTAATGAGGCTAATACCGAGGTAAAAAGATAAAATAAGCTAAGACTGGCTAGGGGGAGATAGGGAGCACGTGTGAACCATCATATAGATTTCATCAGAAGGAAGATTGTAAACCAGGTTCATTTAGACTCAGATTAATTCAGATCTGAAAACCATAATGACAGAGTCAAGGTCATAAACAACCATGATGATGGAGTAGAAATTGTGAAACGCTATAAAATACCATACAAGGGATGATTAAGAAACATAATAATTGGTGAAAAGAAGTCTTGAGTAATAAAGGATTAGAGGAGATGAGGGCGGTTTCAGTTGGAACTAGGAGGAGTGAAAGAGTGGCACCAAACCAAAGGAGTATGAGGAATCTCACATAGAGAGATGAAGGAGAATTGAAAGAGATGGAGGAAATGGTGTGAAAATGGGCCTTAGGGAGTGGTTATGGTAAGGTTATGTGTTTATGGAAAAGATACTACATCAGAAGAGGCAGAAGAAATACATATAAAAAAGGCGGTTTTTCCAATGAGAGGTGGTTATGTTTCTATGGGTGGCTAGGACAAGGGAATGTTACACAACATTTTTTCATTGTCCCTATACTCCTCGTTCCTTGATCCTGGAGGACCTCTATAGTGAACCCTACATGCTTTCCCTTCATGAAGAAACTCCCATTGTGTCCCTCTTCATGAGCAAAATAATTCCCTTTTGCACCATTTTCCCAAAACCTTCTGTTTTTCCCAGCTTACAAGACCGGTGCTAATGGCCCTTGTCCTCCTCGCACCGATATGCAGGGATTAACATTGTCCCTAAAACTGACTGGAGTGACTGAGATTTGTTCTAGTAGCACCGATCCTCTTATGGAAAGTTTTTTAAATAAAGATCTGAAGCTTCCAGCTCTAGAAGGTTCGTAACAGAAGTCTGGTAAATGGTTGAGCCGGATGGAGTCGAGGATGTCAGTTTGGGCTCCTTTCACCTAAAAGGATGGAACAACCTCAACATATAATACCTTCTCCCATGAGAAGAGGAACCATATCCCATCCATTCATGCTATATTAACCTCCATTTTTCCCAAGCACAAGCTAGTGTTAGTGTTGAAGTGTTAATATTGGTGTGCTAGTGCTAATTAAGTTTGGAGTAAACAACAAGCTATCCATAGTTGTAGCTTTCTAGTAGTGTGAGGGAGAAGTGCAAATTTGGTTTAGTGTGAAGCCTAAAGGGAAGAGCCTTAAAACTATCATTGTTGAGGCAGTCATGGAATGCTAGTAGGAGTGTGTGTGAACCTGGTTTTGTCAGAGGAGAATGACAATGTCAAGAGAATGGTTGTAATATCTTCTTGATTTAATATATATGCAACTATCGATTGATTTACTACATGATGTGTCATCTTAAATGTTCATGGCTTAATGTTTCTTGACTTGTTAAGTAGGTTGAATTACAATTTTTCTATTATCACGATTGTTATTTGTTGTTGTTTACTTGTTTCAGGTGTTTGAAGAAGGAAACGAAAGATAGCTGGAGTGAGGAAGCAAGGAAATCATCAAATGGGATAGGTGTACTAAGAGGTATTCCATCTTAATTGGTTCTAACCTAAGGAAATCTTCCATAGAATGTATCGATTGTGGCTAGACCCATTATCGGGCTAGAGGAATTGTTTGTGTCCGCACTCATAATTTCAATTCATCACAAATTTGCGACTCCGTTGGGGAACCAATCCTTCTATTTGCTTGCTTGAAATTTCATGGTTTTGTGTGAACTTTTCTAGTATCACCATTTCCCTTTAGTTATGTCTTCTTTTCCTTGTTTACTGCTTTGGGTTTGAAATTTACAGTAGAAAGTCTGGTCTCAGCCTCAGAAATTTTTTATTTTTTTCTTTGCATCCTCACTCAACACTCTTATTTCACTGACAATCATGCCGATTAGTGCGATATGCTCAGAAAAAATCGTGTCAACCCCCTTCTGGCACTTGTTGTCAGTTAGGTAGTTGCACCGATGCCTGTAGGTGAAGATTAGGGTTCACCCCAGATCTCGACCAGCGTGTCTTGCTCTCTTGATTTTTGCCTCTTAGCTTGTTTTGACTATGTTCTCCTTGACTAGAAAGCTTCATTTAGCTTGGTTTGTGTGCTTTCTTGGTTTAGCCCACCCTATGATGTGTTAAGTCTGGCCTTTTGTGAATTTATTTTTTATTTTTTCTTTGAATCCCTCGATCAGTGCTAGTTTTCAGTTAGGCAGTCACACCGATTAGGCCATCAACGCTAGTTGTAGTACTAGTCAGTCGTGCCGATCATGCCTATCGGCACTAGTTGTCAGTTAGGTAGTCATTCCAGTCTCTGAGTTAAGAAAAAATTAGAATTTCTCCGATTCCAGTGCCAGTGTGTCTTGACCTTTGGACTCTCTTCTTCCTCCTAGAAGTGACTAGGATGTTTTGTTTGCTTCATTTTCAATTGAATGAGTGAAAGATTCTCGTTTTTTCTCTTATTTCGAGTGTCTCTTTTCTCATTCCAAGCATAGATTACATTACTTGGTTTGTCAATTGAAGCTTTTATGTGTTTGGTTTGTTCGATTCAGGGAAGAAGTTTCTTTTAGTTTAATTTATCATGCTTTGGTTTTGATTGATGCTTGTTTGTTCAGAATTGGGAAAATTTTCATTAAAGTGCTTTATGTGAAAGATTCATTTTGCATTTTATGAAAAGAACAACATCATTCTAGTTTACTTAAGCGAAAATATTGCATTAGTAGCGTTATTGAGAAGCTATAATTGCATCATCATAGGCATGGAAATGAAATGAAACTTATTTTGTTGTTAAGGGAAGATTAAGTGCATTTAGGACATATCTTAGTGAAAGATTTCATTCTTTGATTGTTGCATTGATTGTGTGCTCTCTATCCCTCAATTAGTGTTGATTTTCATCGAAGACAAAGATCTCTTTTCTCATATAGTTGCATGTAGGATTTTTTTCAGATGACAGCGGTAGGGCCTTGTAATTGAAACCTAATTCAAGATCAACCGTTAAAATTTATTGAATTAACCTAAGGAAGCATTGAAACTTAACGCTCACATTTAGTGGTCTAGGCTAGAGACATGTTCCGGCATCTTTAAACCTAGCAGCTGTCGTTAGCTTTCGCACTAGACAATGATAGTACAGATTTGTGCTCCCCATATTATCGAGTATATAAAGGGAGACCCCACTAGGTCTGTAATCCTTTATCTATAGGAAGCCGAGTCTTCCGCCTTGTAAACATGATACACTGAACACAACATTCGGGAAGATTGCCTGCGTGTACCTCTCGGTTCGCCGGGAGGTATTCTGCAGTTCACGGTTACCTAGTAATCCTTCATGCCTAGAGTACCCTGAGCAGTCATTTTGGTCTTTTTGACTCGTTAAATTTAAAATATCATCGAGCACTTGTCCTTTTGAGCTCGTTAACTTTGAAAGTGAATAGAGTCACATTTTTCCCTTTTCTTTATTCTTAAAACATGAAAAGAAAAAGTTTTGTTTCAATGTTCTAAAATTAACTTCCCATGAAATATTCATAGTTAAAGTTATACTCCTTAGTAATTCTTTAGGGTCAATTCCAATGGCAACATTTCTAGAATCTACTAGTCAAGGATTTCCCTCGGATGGGAATCCTGGTCCTTTTCCTTCTTTTCGAAATGATGGTGCTCCTTATATGGTGATGTTGTCCCTTCCTAGGTTAACCATTGGTCTACCTGTCTAGTTGTTTTCGACCTTGATGGTCCCGAGTGTCCCGAATCCTGTCCAAACGTCCCCTTCCCTCAAATCACATCATGATGATTCTAAGGTTGACCTCTTCCATTTTTCCCCTGTTTCTTCCTCTTCCTCTTCTACTTCACCTGGTGAAAGTTTGAAATCCAGTAACCAAGAGGCTAAGAAGAAGAAGAAGAAGACAAAGAAGAAGAAGTTAGATAAGTGAGAGGCCAACCGTGTCGATGTTACTCCAAATGTACCTCCTGTAGACAAACCTTTTGATCCTCCATGGAAGGTTAGATTCCCTTGCAAGCTGTGTAAGGGTGACCATCTCCTTTGCGACTATCCTGGCATTCCTAGAGTCTTAGAGGTATAGTCTCAAGACCTGAATCGACCATCCCCATCGACCTCTGGAGATCATGTCGATGTTTTGCCTTCAGCTAATGATGGTAAGAAGAAGGGAAATATTAGATTCCCCTGTAGGTTATGTGAAGGGATGTATCTTCTTCACCTTTGTCCTCTTATGAATAAAGCTTCCAAAGTTTTGGAAAACCTTACAGCTCCTCAACCCAAACTTCCTGTTGTTTATCAAAGGATTTCTTCTGACCCTCTCTCAGTTGGTAAAGAGATTGACTTAGACTCATCTCCTACCCATCCTATTCTTCTTGAGCAAGAGTATTTTCTGTCTATTCCCGACCAACCATTGGTCGAAAAGAGTGTTGAATTGGTTCCGCCACTAGTTGCTCACTCTGTTCCGGAAGAGAGTAGTGATCATACTGCTCATGTTCTTCTCATCTCCTCAGATTCTCATGAATCGAAGCGTGACCCTCCCGTCTCGGTTGTTCAGGAGAGTCCTTCTCCTATTCTTGTAAAACATGGGGGCAATCATATGATACCCCCACCAAGTAGTTATGTCGTCTCTTTCGATTGGGGTCAATTGACTGCTTTCCGCCTCCCATCTCGTGTGCCTTTCTAGATCACAGTACAAGCCTATAATATGGTAGTACCTAGCACTATATTAGATGAAGGTGCATCTGTCAGCATCATGTCTTTTACTACTTGGTGAGTTTTGGGTTCCCCACAGCTTGTGCCTGTCACCTAGAATTTGTTGGCTTTCAACGGAGGAACCACTCAACCCTTAGGGATCCTTCTGAAGTTACCTATTATCTTGGGAGGAAAGACCGTCTATATAGACATGATGGTAGTCGAAGGTCCGTTAGATTTTAATCTTCTCCTTGGACGCGACTATGTTTATGTCATGGGAGCTCTTATTTCTTCACTTTTTCGTGTGGTTTGTTTTCCGCGTGAAGGAAGAATAGTGACCATTGATCAATTGTCGTTCATTGGTCACCATGCGCCTCCTTTGCAACCGTTGTCCCCTATCAGCTCTTGTTTGCAAGCAATACCTTCCCCGCCATAGGTCAATTATGTGATTACCCGTTTCGTCCCTACATCTGCTGATGATCACACAGATGGTATTGTACAGTATGTACTGGGGGCATTGGAACTTGATCTGTCTTTGGTACCGAATGACATGTATTCCTCCCAGAGCGCGGTTCTTTTGTCTAGTGAAGACCTCTTGGGAGCCATGTTCTCATATGGTCCATGATTAGATGTACGAGGATAGTTTGTTCTAGTATCAACCTCGTTAAAAATGAAACAAATTGTGAGCATAGTTCCCCGTCTTGTGTCAAGCTCGTTAAAAAATAAAACAAGGGATGAGAGCATAGTTCCCTGTCTTTGTTTCAAGCTCATTAAAAAATGAAACAAGGGTCCGAGGATAGTTTCTTCCTGTATCTACCTCGTTAAAAAATGAAATAGATGTTTGAGGATATTTCTTTTACTGTGTCAACCTCATTAAAAAATGAAACAACTCCCTTCTCCAAATCGAATCTTTGATTAAGATCTCGTAAAATCCCAGTCGAGTCTTTCCAAGATCTCGAAAATGAACCTTCATTCCATCCACCTAGTTGACTGAAATGAAGCTTGGGGGGCATGTAGCTCGATTGAGTCATTATGCTGGGGGCATACAAACTTATAGAAAGCATAGTTTTTCATTTCAAGCTTGTGTAAACATGAAACCGAATCCAAGCAGAGTTCTCCATGGTTCAAGCTTGTGTAAAAATGAACCCATGCCCAATTTACATCTCGTGATTGTCGTTTTTATCAGCTAATTTATGATAGATGAGCTTTGGTTGTTACATTCCATCGCCACCATCTCTTTGGCAAATCATATGCTTTCACTTGGTCGTTTTTCCTTTCCCAAGGGACCGCAACAATGAGTGGTTTTATTAGCCAGCCTCTTGACCACTACATGTTTTGAGCAATTCCACCACTGATGGAACCAGTTGCTACCCTTTATACCACTCATAAAAGAGAATAAAGTTGGGGGGTCTGCTTTCAAGCTCTTTTCTGACCCTTTAAAAACGAAAAGATAGCCAAGTCCTTGTCGTTTCGAACTTGTTAATGGATGCAAAACATCGTGCGCCCAGTATAAGTTTACCCCTTTTTCGGGATGGGATGCACTATTTACGAAAAAGGTACTCCTTGACTGAAATGGTCAAGTGATTATCTCAAGTATCATTTTCTACCTTTTCGTGCTCGAGAGACACAAATGTATGAAAAGGGACCATGTGTAGTTTTCTTTTCCATGTCTTTTTCAAACTCTCTAAAAATGAAAAAGATATCGAGTTACACCTTTGTCGGACTCGTTAAAATATTAAATGACAGTGGATTCGTCACCATGGCGAACATGAGCTTCTCCTTCCTAGGGCTCATTAAACTTACTAGGTCGGATTCGTCTGAAGGATGAACTTACAGTGCAAGCATATGTTATCCCTTTTAAGCTTGCAATTAAAAATAATTGGGGTACCTACTAGAAATGGTGGGGGAAAATTTGGAAATCTAATCAGTTGTGTTAGCAACTCACTCTTGAACATGACACTTTCTGCTTCGTGTCAGGATGATATATCCTCTTTTTTTCATTGACCTTCTTGGGTTGGGTCGTTCATTTTTGCCTTCCATTTGATCTCTGCCATGTCATCATGACCATCGATCCCATGGATCCAAAATATTCCCAACTTCCAATCATGTCATCGATATGTTCAAGAGTTGTCCTTTTGCAGTTACACTTACCCCTAATTCTCTGTATCATCCAAAATCATTTTGCATCCCTTTGTCTCGTGTCGATGATGTGGGATACATTATGGCCCTCCTGTCGACTTCAAATCATTATCTGGGAAGTTGATCGAGAGACTCCCTTCTGGTACCTTAGAGCTTGCATGCCCTAATGGCAAGTTCTTCACACTCGATGACAAGTTCACATCATTGGCTTTCGATCGAGTGATTTCACGGGTGTTCGACTTCAGTTCTTTCATTCACATTCCGTGAATTGTGCTGATAGTACCTTGAGGACCATTGTCATTATTGGTGGTTTCTCTCGTGCGTGTTAACAGTTTACATCATTGACTGGTAATCAAGTTACTTTCTAGCATGTTCGACATCAACACATCTATTCACAAGTTAGGATTTGTACTTTGATCGGGTCGTGTTGGAGCGCAAGACCCTGGGCTCAAATTACCGAATTCCAGGTTGCAAAGCGGTGTGACATGATTATGTTGGTATGCATATCTCTCTCAGATGGATGGTTGCAACGATTCCATGAGTTGTCATATGTGATCCTTCTCATTATTGGATGGCTATGACCATACCTTGGTTTTGATATGATCCTCTTTAACGGATGGCTATGCCCATGCCTGGATCTATTCACATGGACGTTCTCTGGATGGCTGCGTCCATACCACAATTCATGTATCATTTGACAGAGTTTTCAGTTATGTATATGTATCTGTACTTTCTTGTAGGTTTTTTGATGACAGACTATGGTTCCCCGAACTGATTCATAAAGCATTTCATCCCTCACTCTAGTTCGACCTTCACGCTTTAGGGAGCATCTGTTACACAAAATTTTGTCACTGTCCCTATACTTCCCATTCTTTGATCCTGGAGGACCTCTATAGTGAACCCTACATGCTTTCCCTTCATGAATAAACTCCCATTGTGTCCCTCTTCATGAGCAGAACAATTCCCTTTTGCAACATTTTCCCAAAATCTTCTGTTTTTCCCAGTTTACAAGACCGACACTAATGCCCCTTTTCCTCCTTGCGCCGATATGCAGGGATTAACACTATCCCTAGCGCCGACCAGAGTGACTGAGCTTTGTTCCAGTCGCACCAGTCCTCTCATGGAAA
This sequence comes from Pinus tabuliformis, assembly GCA_031772625.1. Classification (NCBI taxonomy): domain Eukaryota; kingdom Viridiplantae; phylum Streptophyta; class Pinopsida; order Pinales; family Pinaceae; genus Pinus; species Pinus tabuliformis. The sequence continues at coordinate 937,809,056 of CM062811.1, read as the reverse complement.
GTTTTTTAAATAAAGAGCCGGAGCTTCCAGCTCTAGAAGCTTCGTAACGGAAGTCTGATAAATGGTTGAGCCGAATGGAGTTGAGGATGTCAGTTTGGGCTCCTTGTTGGAAATAATACTGAGAGGGGGGTGAATCAATATTAGTCAAATCAATAATTTTTTCTTTTCATACTCTGATTTATATACGCTACTTCAATGAAGGTAACTCACATGTACACGCAAAAAAGTGACCTGATTTTGAAAAGGGGTGATACAGAATACACATGTTTTTTTAGAGCTTAGTTTTTGGCACTTTAATTATTATTATTATTATTATTATTTTTTATTTTTATTTTTATTTTTTATGTACATTGCATTTTAGAATGGTAGTGATTTTCATTGTGATTTAAAAAAGTGGTAATTCTACATCAGACCCTTTTTTTAAAAGACCTATTTTTTGACTTTAAATTTTCTAATGTATGAAATGTAAATAATTATGTTGTAAATTTAATAATTTTTTAAGTGGTCATTTTCTTCATATTTTCTTGTTTTTATTTTAATTTTAATTTTTTCATAGTGAGGTTTTTATTGTTTTGCATTTTTAAATTAGAAGGTCGATATTTTGGATTTTCGATATTTTACATATTTATACATCCTTAATGAATTTTTCAATCCACCTGAAATAATTGTTTCTAAAAAACAATATTTTTTAACAATGGACATAAAAATTACCATTTTTAACATAAATGTAACTAAAACAACTACACGTTTTGATAATTTTTTGCTAGAATTGACATGTAAAAATCATAATTTTTATACAAAAATTTTAACTAAAAATGGTTAAATAATAGGTTTTTTTTTTTTTTTTTTTTTTTTTTTTTCAAAAAATAATGATTAACTTAAAAAATTAATGCGAAAATCACATATTACAAATATTGAACGCATAACAATATCAGTTCCCATAATCAGAATCAAATAACCACCCCCTGACTGCCCATGGGGGTGGCTATCCGATTCTCGGAATTGGATAGCCATCGCCCGGCCACCCCTACGGGCGGTCGAGCGGTGGCCATCTGATTCTGAGAATCGGATAGCCACTGCCCGGCCACCCCTGTGGGTGGCTGGGTGGTGGCTATCCGATTCTCAGAATCAGATAGCCACCACCTGACCACCCCCACGGGTGGCTGGGCGGTGGCTATCTGATTTCGAGAATCGGATAACCACCCCCATGGACAACCGAGTGATGGGTAGTCGATTCCGAGAATTGGATAGCTACCCCCCACGGGCATCTAGACGATGACTATTCGATTCCGTGAATCGGATAGCCACCTCCACGGGCGGTCGAGCGATGCCTATTCGATTCCGAGAATCAGATAATCACCCCCACCAGCGGTTAGGCTGTGGCTATCCGATTATCAGAATCGTATAACCACCTCTTGACCGCCCTTGAGGTGGATATCTGATTCTCAGAATCGGATAGCCACCGCTTGGCTGTCCCCACAGGTGGCCGAGCGGTGGCTATCTGATTCTGAGAATCAGATAACCACCACCTGGCCACTCCCACAGGTCGCTGAGTGGTGGCTATCTGATTCTGAGAATTGGATAGCCATCGCCCAACCACCCGTGGGGGTGGCTATTCGATTGGAATCGAATAGCCATGGCCCAGCCGCCTGTGGGGGCGGAGGCCGATAAAATTGTTTTTTTTGAATAAAAAATAAATTTTGTTAAATATGTTTATTGTATTTAAAAATACATATATATAAATTTTAAATGTTTTTTTTTAATTTTATACATAATTGTAAAATATATATATTTTAAATATTTTAAATGTCATTTTAAAAAATATCAAAAATATATTTAGATTTTTTTAATTTTAATGTTTTTTTTGAAAATGATGTTTAATTTGAAAATATGTATTTTTTAAAAATTTTAATTGTTTTTCGGGTTTTTATTTTATTTTTAATTTCAGCATATTTTTGGTTTTTAGGGTTTTTTGAAAATGTTTTTAATCTTAATTTTTGTAGTTATTTTATTTTATTTTTTTCGTTTATTTTGTTATTTTTCTATTTTTTTTTAATCTAGTTTGTTTTTAATTTAATTTAATTTTTTTAGTTTTTCTTAATGTTTTTTTAAAATGTCCTATTTTTACTTAATTTTATAGTTTTATTTTATTTTTTATTTTTTTTTTCAATTGTTTTTTTTTATTATGGTTTACCACATTAAAAAAATGTTATTTTTTTGAAAATATGTTTTTCTTATTATTTATTTCTTTAAATTTTTTTAATTTTTTAATTCTTATATTTTATAGGTTAAATTTGTTTTTGTTTTTTTTACATTTTTATGATTGTTTTTTTTTAATATATATTTTTATTTACGTTTTGGTATTTTTTTTTAAACTTTTTTTTTGTGTTTTTTTTTTCATTGTTTTTATTTTTAATTTTATGTTTTCATTATTTTTTTGAAATTTTAATGTTTTTTGGAGTCATAACAAAATCTTTTACACCATTATTTCAAAATGTTGCAAATTTACCAAAAAAAAAATTTGTTATTCGAGCATCAACACTTTTCGTTTTGAGGGTGTTTCTTGCACAATTTTTTCACATAAAAATTCGGTTTTACTGGCATTTTTTTAAAATGTTGAAAATTAACCCTAAAAAAAATCCATCGTTTCATTATTAGCACTTTTCATTTTTAGGCTGGTTTTTTCACAATTTTTGCACAAAAAATTCGTTTGCACTACCATTTTTAAAACATGTTCAAAATTGACCCTAAAAAAAACCATCGTTCTAGTATACACACTTTTTGTTTTTAGCACTGTTTTTCATGTTTTTTTGAGGTTTTTTGGGCAGAGTTCTCATTTTGAGTTTATAGTTCTCGTTTCAAAGTTTACATTGTTATATGTTGATCTTTAATTAGTGAATCATTACTTCATTAACCATATAAATAGTAACCATGTGCAATAATAACAGAACAAACCATCATGTTAGCCTCCTATTGCAACAGCGTCTCATTTTTCATGATTGACATTTTTACATGCCAAATATGTCATACTTTGCAGGCTGCAGTGTTCCATATTTCCACAAAAAGCCATGATGTGTGCTAGTTCAAGGGCACTGCTATAATCCAATTTTGATGAGTTGTTCCAGTTTTGAAGAGTTTTCATTTGAGGGAGGTCCAAACAGTTTAATATGGGTCTCCCTAGGTTTCAATTTCCTGCTTTACAATATAGAGAATGATATCTGTTCAAACAGTTTAATTTTGGCAGATCTGTAGATAGGTAGAGAATCAAAGAGACCCAACTGCTTAATCTGGGCCCTGGCAGAAATAAGTGTAAATTTAGATAGGAGATTATTCAAAAGAAAAAATTGTAAAGCTGGGTCTGCAAGTCTAAGTGAACCCAAATCAAAAGAAGAAAAAATGTTAGGTGAGTAGGCTGGGTAGGTAGCCTGGGGTTGCAGAAAAGATCATCTTTAGTTTTGGTTTGACAAAGAAAACTCATCTTATCAGTGGTGGAGGTAGCAAAGCACTATTTTAATGGCAGAAATCTGGAAGCATGTCTAACTTCCCTTCATTCCCCCTATAAACCCTCTTACTAACATTTCCCCAAAGGACCTTGGGATCTGCCCAACAAGTCCTGATTCCATTTCATCTCTGAGAAGCATTAAGGTAAGTGTTGGCTTTCTTAAATGAAAAGAAGCCACATTTCTTGTGTAAAAGTCATGTCTTCATCTTTTACACACTCTCTATGTCTATCATCAGTTCACAGATTTATCATCATTGTCCCCTTCATTTTTTCATTTCATAAACTCACATTAACTCCTAATTTTATTATGTAGCTCCCTAACTACTCCCCCATCCCCATTCACTATTAAAGACTATATAAAAATCCCCAAAAAACATTAAATTAACCCCCCGCGCGCATATTAACCCAAAAACCCTCTTTATTAAAAGTTATAACCCCCCTTGCCGCATCAATAATTAAACAAAATAGTGGGCGGGTCCCTGCCCTAACCCTCTATTTTCTTGTTCTCCTCGCCAGCCGTTAGATCTGGCCCACCCCAGATCTACGATGGGCGGGCCTTTTCACATACCAATACACCCAAAGTTTAGCGTCTGGGAGTTCGGCGGTTTTGCCGTCGTACTCCCGCCACGCGTCAAGCTCTCGGGTGTGGCGGAGCCCCTCCCTCCAAAACCACCCAGGCGCTTAGGCGGTGCGCCCAAAACCACTTACCACCCTCGCCTGCGTAACGTCAGCGCCACGTCCTCCCCTATGACGTCACCTTCCGCGCTCCGCTGCCGGGCCACGTCACCGCCACCTCATACTTTGTGTACCCGCGCCCTGCCACCATGTCCCTGCCACCATGCTGCCATGTCATCCATTCGTACCCCGGGACCCGCCGATGACGTCATGCTGACGTCATCCCGAAAAAGCGCCAAAAGCGCCAAATGTCAATTTTTTGCTCAAAAGAGCACGGACGACCGTTGTAATTCATTTTTATGGGTTCGTTTGAATGCTTTGGTCCCCTGTTTTATTCATTTGCTCACTCCCAAAGCTTCAAGGCGACCAACTAAGCTGCTGCGGCCGACAATTCAAGTTCGTAACCTACTTTGCATCAATTCATCAACTTTCGGCGCCGTTCAAACCAGGTATTTGCCATATTTTCCCCTTTTCACTCCTGTGCTCGCATTTTATCTGTTCCAAATAGTGTAAACCTGCAAAAATTCCCCGAAATTGTAACTCCGCTGCACCTGAGACACCATTAAACCTACTGGAAACCCTTTGCTTCAGAAAAGTCTCAGAAACCTCATGCCCATTTACACTTTTGCGCACGAATTCTGTTTAAAGCTTGGCTCCTGGCAAGAATCTCGCGGCCGCTCAGCATTTCCCATTTTTACCCTGTTCCCCTGTCCAAATCCCTTCACTGAAGCTGTAAATTGCCCTCTGCTCCTCTGCGTTGTTCTTCACAGTCTCTAGCTCCAAAGAATTCACTGAAAAAGGGAATTGACCCAAAATTCTGCAAAATTTGTCTCTTACGGCATAAGCTCTCAAGTTGTCCAGCTGCTGTCACATTTGAGTTCAGTTTACCTGCTCCTGCTGATTATTACAAGCAAAATTGATAGCCAGTTGTTACATTAGTCCTCCTTCAGCTCAAGCATTCAAAAGCTGCATTATGGCCACTCCGTCTGCTTTGAACGTTACTCCCATCAACCCGCCAAGCAAAGAGCTTGAGTCCATGCCCTTGGCTGATACAGACTATCTTATTCAAGACTTCGTTGCCAAAAGGAATCATCTACACACCTACTGCCAGCTGAGAAATAGCTTCATAAACAAATCTGACATATATGGCATTTGGGAGTCCAATCTACCCCATTTTTTTCTCCCTTCTGTGAATATTTTTCCTGAGATTATTCACCTCTGCGCTGCAAATTATGAACCTAGTCAAAGGGCTGTTAAGTCTTCATCTGGAAGCATACTTTTCTACACTACTCCTGACTCTATCAACCAGATGTTGAACTTCAAAGAGACTCAGACGCTATTGCCCTTCTCCATAAATAATTTGCTGGAAGAGGCCTCCTAGTTCCCTGGTACCAAGATTGAAGTGATTGCTAAGACATTTATGAGAGCGGATTGCCAACCAAAGGAACCACCTCCATTTCCTTATGACCATTTCAATGAGGTGGGAAAGCTACTGGTGGATATGATATTTTATGTGTTGGGCTTCACAACAACTGAACTCGTAGATGAGATAGTACTGGTTATATTGTCTTCTTTCAGCCAAGGACAACCTCCTGCTGTCAAGTACAATTATGCCAGGTTCATATCAAATAAAATCCATGACCAGCTCACTAGACTAGATAGACAGGGAATCTTCAAATATTCCTCCTATATCTATCATTTGTTCATGTTTTATCAATCTGAAGTTTTCCAATGCCCTATCAAGAAACTGGACTCAAAGGGAGAAAGGAGGTCTGTTGTCTTTTGGTCATCTGTATTTCATCAAGTCCAGCACTCTCCTTATTCATACTGTGAATTCATTGACCAGTTTGTCTATCCGGTCTCCTGCCTCCTAATGAAGATTCCTCCTCCCAGATTAACCTATGAAATGCAAAAGACCTTACAGCTGTCTAAGAATTACAAATTAGGTGATTGGTACCTATATCAAAACCATACTGTCATCAGAGTTTATGGCTGTGAGCTGTGTCCATATAGGCTCCCGAGATATGTGCCAATGAGACTGTTTGCATTAGAATACTACAGGCAGCTTATAAATTCAGATTTGACTCACTTTCACAACACCAAAAAGAAGGCACAACTGAAATTCAAAGACCGCCTAGGCCCCTTCATTATGAATAAGAAGGATGGTTGGCAAGAGGCTGACATAATACTCAAGGATCAATTAAAATTGAAAAGGAGTTTCTGGTGGGTCCCTTATGACCCATTTGGCTTCATTAATGCCAGAAGGGTCAAATATAGGTTGATACCCTATGACCACTGCAAATACCCAGACATTGAAAAATATGCTAATCAAGATGCATGGGCGCAAGGAACTTTAGTGGAAGAATTAACTCAAGAGGAAATCTTGGAACAAACTGCTAAGGATCTTGAAAAAATTCTTGACTTAGATTCTGATGACCAGGTAAATTCCAAGCTGCCTTACCAAGTTGAAGAGGGCACTTCTACAGCTGCAGCTTCACAAGCTGCCCAAGGAGCTTCTACATCAGCAACAGGTACAGCCAAAGGGAAGGAACCGATGGAGACAGAGCAAACGGTCACGGAACAGCCGGTCACCTCAATGGAGCAAATTCAAGGGCAAACCCCTCCTCAACAAACAGAGGCACTACAAGTGCCACCTTTGCAAACGCCTGCCCACGAGGAAAGGGGCAGGAAGCGAGACCGACAAGATTCCACACCTGCTAGTGGGTCTGTGCAACAGCCTGAATCAAAGAGACAAAGGGTTGATTCTCCAGTTGAGGAGGAGGTCAGTGAAGAGATCGTGGAAAGCCCGAGAAGGGAAAAAGGCCTGCATACACCAACAAGCTCTTTTCAGCGAGAGCAAGATAGACAACAAGGCATGGAGGTGTCCTCCTCCACTCAAAGAGGCAAAAAACCAGCCAGCACCAAGGCCAGCTTCAAAGAAATCAAAGCTCAAAATGAGCTACTAAGGGTGCAATTGTATAAGCAATTTTTAAAGGCAACACCTGCCAAACAAGAAAGACTGATGGCAGCATTTGATATAAAGCAAGAAAAGATGATTCTGAGCCACTTCAAGCCCAAGGTTCGGCAGCCGCAATCGGCTGCAGACTTTGTTAAAACGAGGTTAGAGGTCCTGTCCAAGGACATCCACCCAATGGATCAAATAGAATTACACAAGCAGACAGCCGAAATGCTTTATGCTACACTTGCTGAAAAGGCCACATTGGCCCATGAGTTAGAAGAATCATTGAAGAATACCAACACTCAGCTGGATTTTGAAAGATTGTCCTCCACAGCCAAGGATAATAGAATTAAAACACTGGAGGAGATTATTGTGGACTTAGGTCATGATCCTAAGGATCCTAAGGGTGTCAGGACCCTTATGAAAAATAAAGATGATGATATTGCTGCACTGAAGAAAAGATTGAGGTTGCTTCCTACTGAGCACCCTCAAACAGGAGAAATGCAGAAAGAAAAAGAAGCTGAGGATCAGTTGGATTTGATGATGAAGTTGAACCAAAGAGTAATCGATTTGGAAGCGGAGTTGGAGCAAGCGCTGCACGGAAAGCAGGGAGAGTCGACCTCCCAGCCTCCTCAAACAATCCCAACTGTTGCTGATCCTCTATCACAAGCAGCAGTGAACCCTCCAATTATTCCAGCCACAACAATAGCTACAGAAGCTACAACATCAACAACAACAGCACCTGAAGCAAGCATGAGCGTAGATGATTTGACAGAAGCTGTCAATAAACTTAAACTTCAGGCAACATAAATAAAGGAAGCCAAAGAAAAGCTGGCTAAACTAGAAGAAAAATACGATAAGTCCAAAATGACGGTGGGTGAGCAATCAAGGGAAATCAAAACCCTGAGGGACAGAATCAAAACCTTGGAGAAAGAATTATCCCTGGACAAAACTTTGGCTGAAATAAAGAATATCTTGTGGGCCAAGATAAATCAGTCAATCACTGGCCAATGGAGATCAATTCAGGCCATGTACAAACAGGTAGAACTGATTGGCCGTGCTAAGCTTGAAAGCCAGAGAGCCAAGGCAGCATTAGGAAACATGCTTGAGCAGGCTAACAGAATGATCAACTTTCTGAATCATCAAACTAGGGAAGAGCTGGCAGCACTCCATATCATGAACAGAACAGATGCCATATTAACAGCAAAAAGTGTGCTCACATTAAGAAGCTTGGTGCAAACTCTGGAGGCAAGATGTCGGGATATACAGAGGGATGTAGACAATTTTGATGTAAAGCTTGCAGCACTACAGATTAGAGGATTGCCCAGCCTGCTGACCAGTGCTGGTAAGTTATTAACATGTGACCAATATGCTACCAGGCTAAATAATTTTGTCACAAATCAGCTTACTGCTGCATCAAGTTCTACAACAGAGGCAGGGCCACCTACAGGATAGACACTCTATGACAAGCTGGAAAGCTTATTTTACCTGGAGCATGAGGTCAATCATTTGTTTGATATGCCGCCCAGTTATTACAAGTACACAGAGGCTGATGAAACACTTGTCAAAATACAAAGGCATCAGTTGCCTTCTGAGAACTGGTGGCAGGCAATGCTGGCCGTATTGCCCAGGTGATTTCAGTTTTTGCCTCTTTTTGTTCATTTCAAAATCTATGTCAGATACAGGTCAGCAAGAAGCACAGGATAAGGCACAGAATGCACAGGACAAAGTAATGAAGGATAGGTGTGAGTAGGTACAAAGCAATGACATTGAGATGCCAAACTCAAGAGCGCGGATTTCCAAGAACGCAGCCCCGCCGACTCAAAAGTCAACATCTACCGCCAGAAGTGAACAGCTGTTGCATTTGTATTTATTTTAGCATTTACTTTTCATCAATGACTCCTTAAGAGTTGGTAGTGAAGTTATCAGCTATTAACTTCTCGTCTAGATATTTTTGTGTCCAAATTTTGTATAAAAACCACCCTCTGTGTTGTTAAAGGGGTTGGTCGGCTTATGTATTCCAGGAGAGACTCGCACTGCATTCCTGTTATTTTCTATAATCAAAGACTGCTAAAAGCTTGGAGGAATGGTTGTCTGCATCATGTTTAATTGGTTTAAAGACGTGAATATGGAATTCTTGCACTGCTATATGAAACAATAAGTGTTCCTCATCTCTGTCATTTCCATTTCATATATGCACAAATCACAGAAAGAAAGATTAGTCTAGAAATTGCATATCTGCACTCTACGCTCAATTTTTGTGGTTTCTTAATGTTTTCATCTTGATTTAGGCATGAATATGAATTCCTTTATGGCTCATGTTTAACCTATTTCACATATGAATGACTGTTAACTAGGAATTCTTAATTGCTCCTAGGCTGAGCTCATTCATCTTCCCTCTGCTAACCTGTTTGAGAGATTCTTTGTTGCCTCTCATTCCTTGGCGTCCTCTCCATCATTTAAACTTGAAAAATTGTTTCATATGCAGCTATCTTGCTCCATGTTAGTCTTGTGACCAAGAAAATGCGCCAGTGGTCCTACTCTTTGACTCCACGCCCAATGGTTTGAAGTCTTCAGAGCATGCCTTGCCTCTCTGCCTGAGGGTATTCTCCTTCCCACCCAAAAAAAAAAAAAAACCCCTTGAACTCAATACCTAGCCTAGAATCCTTTTAAACATAGCTAAATCTAAAAGAGAGAGCCCTCTCTGATTGCAGGTGGGCTAGAACCTGCAGTCCAAAGTTGGTTTGTGGTTACCTCGGTCGTATCCTTTCCGGAGCTTAAGGACAACCTGAGTGATAACACATCACACATAAGAAACACACATGAAAACCAAGATTTAAGGTGGAAACACAATGTGGGACAAAAACCACCTATTGCTGTCTTCTTTTAATATAAGAAAAACCTGTTTACAATCTTGTACTGGTGTAGACTCATACCAGTACATAGACACTCACCTGCAGAAAGCTACAACCTTCTCTCGTTTTGCAGCTTCTACTGGAAGGGAGCTACAACCCCTTAGCTCTTGTACTAGCTGATCTGTTTACTAGTACATAGGCACCAACTTACAGAAGCCTCCAACCTTCACTCGTTTTCCAACTGCTACTGGAAGGGAGCTCCAACCCCATGGCTCTTGTACTGGCCGATATGTTTACCAATACGTAAGCGTTGACCTACAAAAGGCTATGACCTTCTCTTTTCCTCTAGGGACCACGTTTCATATAGTTTCAGACTGGATACTCCTGGAACACAACATCACTATCTAAAGGCCTCGTTTCATCAAATTTTCATACTAGACCCATCAGCAACAATGAAGCTCAAATTCAATCACCACTGCAATACAACCAATCCCTGAAAACCCATCATCACTGAAGCAAATCAAAATCAATCAATCTGAAGATTCAGAACACTGTCACCAGAACACAGAGCAAAACCCAGAATTCTGCATCAACAACCATAACCAACTGCAACTTCAAATATCATATTTCATAATGTATACGCTACTTTGATATACCGAACCAGCGTATATATGTGCTTTTACCAAAGCGAACCAGCGTACAGATTTGCAAATGCTAACTTAAAACATCACAACTATTTCAGACTTCAGTCATACCCAGATCAGAACATTTATAGTGTAAATCACGCGTTAGCATTCAGATCTAGACAATCCATGATCAAACCATATAATAATAACTCATTTTAGGTCTCTTGATCCTGATCCATCATTAGATCTCATCCCCCATCAACCGTTAAGGTTCATCCTTAGTTCAGATCAAGTAAAGAACCTAAAACCCATAACATGCATATTTTATTTTGATCTCACTCTTCATAAGATATTCATTACTTGCACACTTGGCCTAATTATCTTCTCCTCCTTATATAGTTTTAGGCCTTTCTCAATACCTTGGACCAAAACTACTTAGGACCAATACCTTGGACCAAATACATCGGACCAATACCTTGGACCAAATACCTTGGGTCAAATACCTCGGACTAAATACCTTGGGTCAAATACCTCGGACCAAAACCTTGGACCAAAACCTTGATTTTCCATCCCATACACGCTTTTCCTTCTGTGAAAATGCGTGTATACGTATACGCTCCTTTTGTTCTGTTAACCCGCGTGTATATGCTTCTTGGACAAAGTGAACCAGCGTATACTTCTTAAACCACTCTCTTTCTTCAATATCTGGAGTGTGATCTGTAGTCCTTTGCTGTTAACCTGCTGCACTGTGAATTGTCATCTGAGTGAGTTGCCATCAAGGACAACACTTGTATCATAATGCCAACACTCCTTTCCCCTATAAGGATGGAACTACCTCAAGAGATAATACCTTCTCCCATGAGAAGAGGTACCATCTCCCATCCATTAATGCTAGATAAACCTCCATTTTTCCCAAGCACAAGCTAGTGTTAGTGTTGAAGTGTTAATATTGGTGTGCTAGTGCTAATTAAGTTTGGAGTAAACAACAATCTATTCATAGTTGTAGCTCTCTATTAGTGTGAGGGAGAAGTGTGAATTTGGTTTAGTATGAAGCCTAAAGGGAAGAGCCTTAAAAATATCATTGTTGAGGCCATCATGGATGCTAGTAGGAGTGTGTGGGAACTTGGTTTTGTCAGAGGGGAACGAAAATGTCAATACAATGGTTGTAATCATTTCTTGATTCAATATATATGCAACTATCGATTGATTTCCTACATGATGTATCATCTTACATGTTCATGGCTTAATGTTTCTTGACTTGTTAAGTACATTGAATTACAAATTGTCTATTATCACGGTTGTTTTTTGCTGTTGTTTACTTGTTTCAGGTGTTTGAAGAAGGAAACGAGAGATAGTTAGAGCGAGAAAGCAAAGACATCATCAAATGGGATAAGCGTACTAAGAGGTAGACCCTCTTAATTGGTTCTAACCTAAGGTAATCTTCCATAAAATGTATCAGTTGTGGCTAGACTCATTATCAGGCTAGAGGAATTATTTGTGTCTGCACTCATAGTTTTACTTCACCAGAGGGAGGCCCCCCTCCACTCATAGAGATGGTTCTCATGCTATAGTCTCACAAGTAAGTACAACCCGATGCCCCTTGAAGGAAGGCTTTGCGAGTCCATATGGCGGAACAATGTCGAGATAGTTCCCACTCTAGGAGTTGTAGTAGTAGGACAAGATTCTACCCCCTTGCTTAATGGCAGACAAGAGGACCTTACCCCTAAATGCTACTCGAAATCGGGTAGAACCATTGTTTTGGCAGGTAGAAGGAGATGGAATAACTTTGAGGAAACAATATGGTTGGTTGAAAAATTTTGAGCTACCCCACCCTAGTAGCCCTCAAAGTATATTGAAGAAGGAAGGAAGAAAAGATCCTTGCCACTGCCAACCAAAGGAAGGAGCGTGTGTAACAGGGAGAAGAGATCAATTGTTAGGGATAGGCATGGGACCCTGACCCGGTGTTGGGGAAATTAATTGTTTAATAAAATTAACTAATCACCTATACATTAGTTATTAACCTGGGGAACGTCGTTTTATTTCAAGGAAATCAACAAAATATATGCAAGTATTTACCAACAACTAATATTGGTTCTATATGTTTGTGTTCTAAACTATCAAGCTCATTCAACAAGAAATAAATGTAAGACTTAAATGACAATGCTAAATTTAGAAAAGAATAAAGTAAATGACGAGAGAAATAATTATGCTAATCACATGACTTGAATTAATATTGAAGTAAACCATACCTTATTGAATTGGAAATTTGAACTGCTACACCCAACATAATTCAAAAGCTAATCTAGATCATTAAATTAATAGAAATCTAGAAATTGTAGAAAAAAACAAATATGGAAAATGAAACAAATAACAAAATACTTGATTCAAAAGGAACTTTACTTTAAGGAACAATAATTTAAATTCAAAGAAACAATAATTAATTCAAAAGGAACAACACACAACTAAACTAGTTTACATGTTCAAGGCAACACGTCATCCAGGAAGTCGGCCCAAACCACAAGGAGTTAGTTCTGCCTTGAAGAATAATTAAGATCAAATTGAAAATAGTAGATGCAAATATCAATGGATAAATTTCTTCATTAAAAATGATCAAAGAAATAATTACAACAGAATGGAGTTCCTAGCTTTGTCTCAAATTCAACAAGTGTCCATCCTCTCTCTCTCTCTGATTTTTGTCTTCATCTAAATACACATTGAGAAAAGGGAAAATTACAACTAAACTGAACATCATGATCTATGATAATATTGAAAATTATTTTTATTACAATAATAGATCAATCAGTAAGATCAGATCTGAAAGATCTCTCCATCATCAATAAGCTAGAACAAGTTGAACCTGGTTTTGCAATTGGGGAAAATTTAGGAAACGACTACAAAAACAAATTCAGGAAAATCATCCTTAAAGAAGCACACGTTTCTCTAATTCGAAACCAAATTCTGGAAAGTTTCTCATCAAAAAACTAAATTGTTTTGTTCTGCACAAAACCCATGTCATGTAATCTCCAGATCCACCCTCATTTTCTCGTAAAATCCAATGCAAAATAATCACTTCTTATCCTATAAAATTTTTGAGTTGGAATGTTTGACCATGAGTTAGAGCTCAAATTTACAATATAGATGAGAATTTGGATGCTAAAGTCGTGAGTGGTATCATAACAATCATTTTCATAAACCATCATTGGCAAAATTATACATAATAATTTCTAATTTATTAAGAATAAAGGAGAACAAAAATTATTTAACCACAAGAGCATAAATAATTATGAGATGGAATTATATGATAAATTATAATAAGTAGAATAAAAAAATATCAATAGAAATTGATGAAATATATGTCAAGAAATGATAATTAAAATAACAAGTTAGTGGCCCAACATCTCCCCCAGACTGAACATGTTTCACGTCGTCATGCAATCCAATGCCTTTGTATTAACCAAGTTGTAATATAATAACCCATACACTTTGCCCAAATCATGATATTGATGGAACGACTTCTTCCACAAAAGCCTTTTCAAAACAATGGTTATCCTATTCTAGAAATGTTGAAGAAGGTATACTGATTTGCACATTGACTTTCAACAATATGTATATGAAGTTGCAACAAAATATTATATAAGTAGCAACAAACTTCATTAACCATTTTCTTAAAAACTACAAACCATATTTTGCTGAAATTTTGCAGGCAAGTTTCTACAATATTAATGCTTCTCCACACATAAAATCAAAACACTCTAATGCATGGATTTTGAGATATCAACAAAATGGATGTAGGTGACAATTCTTGATTTCTGAAATTTTACAAATTGGTTTAGCTTGAAATTTTCTAGGTTTATTCATTTTAATGATACGTTCTTTCTGTCTGAAAATCACAAGAATCTCATTAATAGTTTTAAAGATATTCCTGAACTAATTTATTCATTGTATAAGAGTGAGATTGTATGCCTTAAATGAGGAAGAAAGGAAAAAGCATCCATGATGCATAGGAACTCCCCCCCCCCCCCCCCCCCCCACCCACTAAATTGGAGAATTAACATGCCCTCATGCTATACTAGAAAACAAATAGAGGGTGTTGCTACAATCGTTGTTGAAAGTTACGCTTGATGTATAATAATCATGTAGTTAAGATGAAAATATTGATGTATCAATTATGTCCTTTCTTCTTATGTAACAACAACAAGATATTCATTTAACTGTTTCTTCTTATGCAACAACAACATTTATCATGGAGCAATAATTTAACCATTTGAGTTTTTGTACTAGGATTGTGGAAGATGATGCCATAGGTAGAATGACCTCATAAGTCACGTGGAGTAAGGGAGGATTTTAGAAAAAATAAGGATGGTAACGGATGGAATGGTCATGATAAATAAAGTAATGAAAAATACCTTTCCCCAAACTGAAAGCTTTGATGATTTTGAAAAATGTGAAGTGGTAAAGAAATGGAAATAATGGCTTGAAAATATGAATGAGTAATTACTAATGGTTTTCTATGATAGTCTCCTAAAATTTTAATGAATAAAAAGCTTATGTTATTTTACCTCAAGTTTTACTTCTGTGAAAGCTTTGAATGTCATGGATGGAGTGATGTTTGTTGAAGCTTATGTAAGCCAAATTAATGTTGAAAGTGATGCTAAAGGTGGAAGCCATGCAAGATGAAAGAAAGCAATCATAAAGTGAAACAAGGTTTCATTGGCCCAAACTAATTAGTTGCCTTGTCATCAACATCTCTATAACACATCCCATGAGTAGCCTCAAGTAGTAATTCATCACCTTAATAACCTTATTATTTATAAAAGTGACATAGTTATGTTGTGAATATCATGGGATAAAAATTGATGAAAAAGGGATATAAAATAAGGTAAAAATTATGACAAAAAGATGCTTTCCCTAGACCCATTATCTTTTGTTGTTAAGAGCACACAAATGGTGACAAATGGAATGAATCAATTATCCCAGTGTTTATCTCTCAAAGTCTTACTGATTTCTTGGCATTCAAAATTAGAAAATTATGGTAATAACACATAAATAACGACAAAGTATGTGGTACTGGAGTAACACCATATGAATGATGGCACAACATGCGGAAATATAGCAAAAAAGAATTATACATTGCACCCCCAAATGAAATTAAAGGTTGTCCTCAACTAGTAATCACATCAATAATAGTGGAAGAGGTCAATAAATTGGTTATTTGAAATAATCCAAGGGTATTCGTCATACTTGCAATTTCCTGCCACATGAGATTGTAAGGGAGTCACCACTGAATACTCTGCATTGAAACAAGAGATCATTTTTGGAAATATGTAAGATTTTGTCTAATAATTAGTCCACTTAATACCCATTTATAGAAATAATGACATGATAATAATTGAAGAGCGCGGATGGATAAATGCAAAAGACAAAGGAACATCATTCAAACAATATACTCCATTTATAAGCATTTTACGTTTATTGTAGCAAAATTATAATAAATCCAAATTGTATAAGTAAAGTGAAACAACTTCTAAGGGTCGCACATTTTATGACGTCCAAATATTTTTAAAATATAACATCAAAGAATTAATTTTATAGGATATTTCAAGCAATTCTTTGAAATCCAAAGTATGAAGTTCATTTTTCCTAGCTTTGACTTATTTGAGTAATGAGGATTGAATGTGATAAAGACTTTTCCCAAGGTGAGCAATGTTGTGCTATTCATTTTACATCTCCTTTTACCGTCATAGCCCCGCTACCACCAGGGCTGTTTAGTAGCCTAAGAGGTTTACCTTAGTACCACACAAGCATAGCCCCACTGCCAGCAGACCTATTTAGTACTCTGGCGGGCTTACTTGCATTTCCTATTCCTTATTTTATATATATATATAATTTTTGTGGAATATGGATGATACATGAGTTTATTTATTAACCACATTATTTTGCTTCTTAGGTTGGGTTTTTAAGCACATATTTCACCACAGCCCTTCTGTCATGGCTATTTTAATGTGAAATAGGATGGAGCATTTAAGGGAATAACAAAAAACTTCCTCATAATCATTAATACTTATATTGTTATTGTTAATGTTTAATATAAATAATTCATGGAAGTGGGCCTGCATAGAAAGCTATGACACTAATGCTCATGCTAATAAGGATTAATAGAAATTACTCAAAAACGGTAATGGCAAACACGAAGGGAGTAATAATCATTCGAATCAATAGAAAGAACAATAACACAACCCTCCCAAATCAGTTGTTGGAATGGTAAATTAAGTGATGAGAGGGGGTGGGTAGGATCTTCAATCAATCATAGTAATTTAAATGGGGATCAAGAGGTCATTATACTCGAAAAATCTCGCTAAAATTCAATGTTAAATCTCTTGTTCAATTTTGAGTAAAGGAACAACAACTGTAACTACATGTAACGACAACTGTGACTTCAGGTGACAACAATTGCGACTTAAGGTAACAACAGTTGTGACTCGGGTAACAACAATCGTGACTTAAGGTAACAACAACTATGACTCAGGTAACAACAATTGTGGCTTAAGGTAACAATAATTGTGACTTGGTTAAGAGTAATTGTGACTTAACGCAATAAAAATTGTGGCTTAGGTAACAACAATCACGACTTATATAATTTATTCACCCAATATTACCATTGTTTCATGTTATAACCTCAAAACTACCCATATAATGAAGTATGAAGCATGATTGTGACAACCCACCTCGCCCCCGCCGCGGGTCCCCCCCCAAACACCCAAAGCTGAGTCAATGGATTATATTAGCATGGTGACATGGAGAAGGATTAGGTAATCAGTAATCATAGTCACTTTAAAAAATAATCAAGAATTGTGAGTGAATCATTCCTGACAAGAATTTCCATAACAATGTTTGATATTAGATATGATGCAACCATATACTTGATAAGACTGGGGAACAAATGGATAGATGTTGAGTAACAACATAAAACTCAAGAAATTCCTTCTTTTATTTTGATGAAGGAATGTCTACAACTTTGAAGGAAGCACTTGAAATATAAAAACATAAGAGAAACCAGAAAAGAAACAAATTTTTATTGAAAACAACCAAAAATAAATAAATAAATAAATAACTTAAGTTACAACAACTGTGATTTTGGTTGCAACAATATTGTTTCTTCAGGGAACAACAATCGATTTCCAGGGAACAACAATATGTTACCTGAGGGAACAACAATATGTTAATGGTGAATGAAGAAATAAAAGACCTTTTGGAAGAATGCTTTGGTAGTAATGGCATGGAAGATGGTGTAGTGGTACTAAACAATATGGAAATCAATTCTTTAATTTTCTTATTATGGATTTATCGAATAATGAAAAAACCATGATATATATATATTTTTCTTCTTGTTGTTGGGAAGTAGTGGAAACATTTTGTAGCGACCCCTTATGATTCAAATATTTTTAGATCATGACAACTAGAAAAAAGTCAACTTCATATGATATTAAATTTATTAATAGATTCTTGGATGAAATGCCCTTATTTCATGGACATTGCCTTCAAGAATCACTTGTTCATAAATTGAATTTCTTTATTCTCCCAAGACCTACAAAAAAATGAGCAAATACTGGCAATAAAACATGAAATGATGGAGGAAGATGGGTGATAAGACTCTCTTAATCCAAAACATATGCAAAAAATAACAAGTAGTTACTCTGTAAAACAAATACACCAAAAGATAAATAAAGCAAAATGCATTTGTTACCTATATGAGAGCAGTGGCCAACCATACTAACCAGTAGTTTTTTAATCATAACTTATTTGTTTTTCATCCGATTTGAGTGATTCCAAAGAAAAATGAAAGTGAATTCATAGGGGTATATCCAATAGAAGCATGTTTTAAAAATTCCATGTTATGATATGTCAAATATGTTCGAAAAGAACTTATATAATAGAGTTGTTTTTATTTTCTTAGCTTAAACCAACAATCGATATTGTAAGCATCACTTTTTCGTTTGATCGTGGATTGAAATGATTCAAATTGGAGATTAAAGTAGATTCATGTAACTATCTCCAATAGAAACAGGTTTTGAATGCAAGAATAATTTATGGGTCAAATGTGCTAAGGAATATATGGAAAAACAAAGTTTTAAGAGTGTTGATTTACGATAGGAAGTTGGTATTTTGGTCATAACTTTCTCATATGATATCAAAATTGAGTGATTAAAATTGAATTGTAACTTTATTCATAGGGAAATATACGATAGAAACAATTTTTCTAGATCTAATCATTTAGGCATCCAGAAACTGATTGTCCCAACTCTGTTGTTGAGTTGCCTACTAGACACCCTGTCAATGTTTTGGTCATAACGTTTTCGTTGGAGATCCAAATTGAGTGATTCAAATTGGATTAGAAATAAAAAATCAAGGGACATTTAAGATATAAAAAAGTTTTAAAAATATTCGCAAATGGTCCCTCAAAACATGACTATCTCGATAGTTTTTTTAGTAATTTCTTCAAGTCAATATGCCATAAAATATGATAAACAAACAATTTCTCCCAAATGATAATCCAAATGGATGTGAGTGTTTGCAGGAATGTGATTTTCAATACAATAAATTTACATACACAAATAAATTCAAGGATCTATCACCGATATTGATTTGCAGAACGTGTTGCAACGAACCCTACATTTATTTATTTACTTATTAATTGTAATGATCTCTACATTAACCTACTCTATTTTGAAAAAGATGAAATATATCTACGTATAAGAGTAATTCCAATGGAACAATTTTTGAAACAAGGCCTCAAGTATTTACATACAAAAATTAGAAAAATGCACGTTAATAAATACCTGGATATGAGAGATCAAGTTCCCTTGAAAAGATGGTGCTAAGAATTGTCGAAGTATGGAGTGATGCAGTGAGGAAACGATAGATTGAAACCAAGATTCAATATAGTCTTTACTCTCTTGATTTACCATAGTTGTCATATCATGAATTTATTTCAAGACTTCTACAATTTGTGGATTTGAAACCTTCCCATACCTAATATAAGTTGTTTGTAGTGGTGCAGGTGAAAATGAATGGGTGGGAAGGGTGGATAAATTTTGTAGTTCAACATTGTAAGCATGCTATACTAGTTTATAATTGTGAGGGTGTAGAATGTATTGAGAAGGAAATTGTGTAGGGCATGGATTATATTGATGATATATTTGATTGGGTTGTAGGGTTGATCTTGATAGTAAAGGAAAATGACATGTTTGTGCTGTAAGAAGAGGGGAAATAGCCATGTAATTATAAGGTGGGACATGCCAAAATTGTGGGAAAACTTGGTGGTGGTTATACTGAGATCACCACAACTTACATGGTGCAGGAGTATATGATAGATTATGCAAGTAAGAAAATGGAAGGATAGATTTTTGGGTCATACATGCAAGCCACGGTTGCCATGGTTGTGAACTTGTTGCATATTCTCAATCTCTTTGATATGTTGCTTTCATCTTGGGTAAGGAAGAGCAACTATCCATGGAATGGATCAAATCACATATCCTAGAAGTTTTGGGACTATCCAAAGGATAAATTATTACAAAATGGAACCGATATCAAAACACTTCTTCAAATTCTTCCTGATTTTCTTTATCCTACAAAATTCCCAATTGTGAATTTAGAGAGCTAATAAATTAAAATAAATCACTAATTTCAGCTCCTATAACTCTTGTTCTTGCAACAGATTTCGAAAGCAAGAGGTAATTTCTTTAGAACTCTTACCAACCTTGAAGATTCCTCCTCCAAATGTTTCTACAAATTGGTCAGTAGAATGGGTAGTTCTTACAACACCACTTAAATGAAATGATAATATTTTTTTTCTTTTCAAATTTCTACCTCTTAGATTCCTACTACTATTCAAGCATGGTATATGACCTAAAACTAACTATAGAGAGTATATCTCACCACAACTTAGCTAGGGTGTGTGCATAGGTTCTTACCTTCCGTATTTAATATCCTACCCTCTCGGAGTTAGGAATGCATCTATGACCAAATATTAGTGTGGTAGCGTTATTTGACTGCCTTCTGGGCAGCAATGCCAAAATGTTGGGGAAATTAATTGCTTAATATAAAAAATTAATCAACTAGACATTAAAAATCAACCCAAGGAATATCTTTTTATTTAAGGGAAATCAAAAAAATATATGCAAGCAGTTACCAACAACTAATATTGGTTCTACATGACGATGTTCTAAACTATCAAACTCGTTTAACAAGAAATAAAATGTGAGACTTAAATTTCAATGCTAAATTTAAAAAATGAGAAATTAAATGACAAGAGAAAGAAGAGTCATCTATGTAATGTGAAGTGGAAGTCCAAGAGTCATCTATGTAATGTGAAGAGTCATGTAGGAAGTTGAAAAGTCATGAGAATTCAAACAGTCATGAGGGTAGTCCAAGATTCATAAGGGAGGTGAAGGATCACCCCATTTGTTATATATACACCCTTATTTTTCATGTATCCAAGTTGACTCAACTCCCAGATTTAACCAGGATCTTTTGCTTTTGTGATGTGATTAGACTATCATTTAAAATAGCATAAAGGAACATAAATGCATGTTGTAAAGAAGAAGGAACATGACAATCATCATCAACATAATACACAAGACATTGATAACGGAGTTCATCCAGGAGGGACTACGTTTCCGGGCGCTTGGTGTCAAGATGGTGTAGGCCATTGCATTAAGTGTTGTTAATAGTGATGATGTACATAAGACGTGACGTCGCTATCATACAAGGAAAATTCCCTCACGCAGGAGTGGCTCCAAGAGATGTTCCGCTACAGGAACTCTCAGTCAAAAGGGACTCCTATTAGTATGACATCAGCTCATGCATGATGATAATGAGCATCCCACCAACATGGCATAAAAGGGATTTTGATGCAAACATACATGGCGACAACATGAGTATCCCATCAACATAATGAAAAAGGGATCTCAAACAAAACATGATGAATCATGACAACAAGTACATCACACGAATGATTCCGCATCACATCAAGTAGGAATCATGAACAAATAAGGAAACAAGATCCACATCAAACATCAAACAGGGATCTGTGCAGCACAATGCATCTCATAGAAAAAACAAGGACATGAACACACTCATATACCTCACATCCTGGGACCATCTGATGAAAAGGATGTCAAACTGCTGAAGCTGGCCATACCATCAGTCTCACTGCATCGAATCCCATGGAATGACTGCTCGCATGTTGAATGTTGACCCCTGCACTCCACTTTGAAAAGTGGCCAAAAAATGAAATGAACAAATGGAAAATCTGAATGCACCATCATATTTGTGGCGTCGAATAGTAGAAAATCGACTGTCAAATTTCTGAATTCTGAGAAAGTGGAAATCTGGGGCTTAAGGAATCTTTTAGATTCAACCTAGATTCCTCAAAGATTCCCTCCGGGTCCTCTGCAAATTTCTACTCAGATCAGGAAACTGACGGCACCATCAGGTTCGTGTTGCTGAGAGGTGTAAGATCGACATAAAATTTGTCCAATTTGGACACTGCAAAAATTTCATCCTCTTGAGAATTTTGCCCAATCATGGTTCCACCTATGATAAATTAATTAAAAATTTACGCTCAATTTCCGTGCATGCTCCTGGTTCCTCCATGCCTAGGCGCACTGAAGAAATGAGGGTTTATATAAATTTTTGGGTGGAGTTATCAAAAATGTGGTTTGGCATTGTGGTAAAAATCCTAAATTATAAGGAGGAGGTCGAGTGGTCAAACCCTGACATATCCATGTTAAAACATTTTTTGTTTAAAAAAAAGCGCAACATATTTTTCTGTTGGGGGTCGGTTCCGCATTGGGCTACCCGCCCCATAACCTCCGCAACAATTTGAATGGGGCACGTTTAAGGTTTGTTGGCACGTTAATTTTTTGTGGTATGTTTGTTTGGTTTGTTGTACCATGGGGCCGCCGCGTGGGTGGGGCTGGCCCTACCGCCCGCTGTGGTTTCAACTCCCACCGACCTCATTTTAATACGACATATATTTGTTAAGAGGGTTGGGGTGTGGGCCGGGTCCATCGGAGGTGACCCACCCACCCCTTTGTAACTTTGATTGATATGTTATAACGTTTGTTGGGTTATGGTGCGGTTGGGCCGGCGGGGGTCATGGCCTGTCAACCTTTTAATAACTAATTTTTTTGTAATGTAGTTTGGGGTGGTGGGGGTGGTGGCCTGCCACCTCATCTATATCTATATATATATATATATATATATATATATATATATATTGATCTATCTATCTATCTATCTATCTATATATATATATATATATATAGATATATATATATACTTTTTTTTAATTTTGTCTAACATAAGGTTTATTAGAGAAATTAACGAGGCTACAATTTCACTCTCTTTCGGGAGCTAGGTTTCATGCCCCGGGGTCAGTCAAATTGTAGGACACTTAAACCTGGCCCATAGTCCAACTTTGACCAGAACTTTAATTGGCTCGTTCTCCCTCATATGAGCTTGGATTGACGAACCGTTCACATTGCCATGATCAGGATTACAAGATCTATGCTCTGGTCTTGGTTCGAAAGCATTATGATCACTTTGATTTTCAAGCTTCCATAAGCCCCCTTTGTCTTGTGTGTGTCCCTGGAGCCACCTGGATCAATCCTCCCTACTGACGAGACTTTGGTCCTCCAAAAGCATGAAAAAGAATCTGCAACTTCTCTGTACCTTGTCTGCATCACAAGTGTCTTGAAAAGGTCTCGCTTCCATCTCCTTCACCTTTGTTCTTTGGAGACTTAAGTGATGAGCCGACACCTACAACCTCTGTAACTTGTAGTAAATTGTCTTGCAAATTACATGCTTGACTTTCATGACCAACTAATGACCCAAGCATCCCACACTTGCCACTAGTTTATAACACATACTCGATGGTCAAGTTTACATTAAAATGGAAACAATACCCCAGCTGAAAAAACAAGGCCAACATATCGTTGTTGCTTCAACAAGTGATGGAAAACACATCATCACTACAACACATGATTTACAAGAATAAGGCCAAATGTTGTTTTTTCTTTGACAAGTGATGGAAACAGAACATCACTTTCAGAGTGTAAAATGCAACTTAAAATAAGGCCAGACATCATTGTTGCTTAACAAGTGATGGAAAACACATTATCAATTTTACATTTTAAAATGCAACAAATGATTTAGAAAAGCACGACCATGAAAAGACAGCATATCTAGAAACCATTTTTTACTTGTCGTTGTGAATGGGTCATCCCCCTATGGTGGTTTTGCTTGTCGGACAATTGTTTCACCTGGTTCATGCATTTACACTTTGTCTTTAAAGCGCTGCTCTGGATGGAGCCTCCGACAAGTGGGTCTTTGATGACCACCTCTGTTGCAATGACTACAATAGGTATTCTTTCTCCAGATCTGCTTAACATGTTTTTTTACCTGTTGTTGAGAGGGTCTTTCATGCCTCCTTTTGTGTGCTACTATTCTTTTCCAACACTCAACATATGTATGGTTATGTAATCCACAAAAGGTACATGTTTTTCGATGCCTTGTTTTACGTCCATCATTAACAACATGATTATATTCAAAATGAATATTTGAATATCAAAACTGGTTATACCTTTTCTTGCCATCTCTACTGTCATTATTGCGATGAGACTTGCCTCAGCTTTTTCCCTACAATGGACACTTCCATGGGATGATGGGGATGTGTTCCCATCATTCTCTTTCCTCAACGATTTTGACGATGTCTCGTAAGCATATGACACCTTCGAGCATTCTCCTTTGGTGTATCATAAGCCCGCAAATTGAGGTCTCTACACAACCTCCAATGGTTGAGTTGTGCCTTGGTTATTAACACCAAGTTCTTTTTCCTCCTCGTGCCTCATCCTAGTAAGGAGCCTCATGTTTGTCCCTGTAATTGGGATCTCCAAATCTCCAACAAAAATCATACTATGTGATGACGAAAATGAAAGAAAATCAACATCTTTTACCTCCTTTGTCGATTTGGAAAGAATTGATGATGGCTTCTCATCATCTGTTGTTGGTGGTTCGCTAGCTGTCTTGGTGCATTCCCCAATTTTCTTTTTGACATATCCAAGTCCCGCCTGACGGGGTAATTCCTCTACTTGGATGGGGTTGATAATGCCTTGGTATTTAATTCCCAAGGATTTTCCTTCATACCCCATTCTATTCAACAATTTGGAGCCAATTCCTGTGGTATGATGTTCAAAAACAGCGAAATCATCGTCAGGAAACATACATGAAGACAAAGAACTACTTTTTACCTCACATGGGTCATGCTGCAGCTTTTCTAAGGTCTTGTCCTTAGCTTGCAGCTGTTGCAGCAAACTCTGTTTTTCCTCTTTCTCTTCATCTAGAAGCATCTTCAATTCAAAATTCTCTGTTTTAAGATTTTGTTTGTTGTGCTTCAGTTCTTCCAGGGCCTCTTCCATGGCTTGCAACTGAAGTTGCAATCGCTCCTTTTACTCTGTCTTTTTTTGTAGAGCTTCATACATTATTTCCACCCTTTTGGAAATTTTGAGCATGGTCTTGTACATCGCTTTTTCATCCTCTATTTCTGCACGTTCCATTGTTCACGCTTGCAATTCACATCCATGCAAAGAGTGCTCTGATACAAAACTTGATCCGAGTTGACTCAACTCTCGGATTTAACCAATATCTTTTGCTTTCGTGATGTGATTAGAATTGCATTTAAAATAGCATAAAGGAACATAAGTGCATACTACAAAGAAGAAGGACCATGACAATCATTAGCAACATAATACACAAGACGTTGATAATGGAGTTCCTCTAGGAGGGACTATGTCTTTGGGCCCTCGGTGTCAAGATGGTGTAGGTTGTTGCATTAAGTGTTGTCAATAGTGATGGTTTACATAAGAGGTGACATTGCTATCATACAAGGAAAATGCCCTTACGCAGGAGTGGCTCGAAGAGATGTTCCTCTATAGGAACTATCAGTAAAAAAGGACTCCTATCACTATTACGTAAACTCATGCATGATGATAATGAGCATCCTGCCAACATGGCATAAAAGGGATCTCAATGTAAACATACATGGCAACAACATGAGTATCCCATCAACATAACGACGAAGGGATCTTAAACAAAAAATGACGAATCATGACAACAAGTACATCACATGAATGATTTCGCGTCACATCAAGAAGGAATCATGAACAAGTAAGAAAACAAGACCCACATCAAACATCAAATAGGGATCTATGCAACACAATGCATCTCATAGCAAAAAGAAGTACATGAACACATTGCATATACCTCACATCCTAGGACCATCTGAAGAAAAGGATGTCAAACTGCTGAAGCTGATCGTACCATCAATCTCACTGTGTTGAATCACATGAAATGATTGCTCGCACATTGAATGCCGACACTTGCACTCCACTTTGAAAAGTGGCCGAAAAATGAAATGAGAAAATGGAAAATTTGAATGCACCATCAGATTGTTGACGTCGAATAGTGCAAGTTGACTATCAAATTTATGAATTCTGAGAAAGTGGAAATCTAGGGCTTAAGGAATCTTTTAGATTCCCCCTAGATTCCTCAAAGATTCCCTCCTCTGGGTCCTCAGCAAATCTGCTGCTCAGATCCGGAAACTGATGATGCCATCAAGTTCATGTCACTGAGAGGTGTAAGATCGACATAAAATTTGTCCAATTTGGACATTGCAAAAATTTCATCCTCCTGAGAATTTCGCCCAATCATGGTTCCACTTGCAATAAATTAATTAAAAATTTACGTCTCGATTTCCGCGCACTCTCCTGGTTCCTCCATGCCTGGGCGCACTAAAGAAATGAGGGCTTATATAAATTTTTGGGCGGAGTTATGAAAAATGTGGTTTTGCATTGTGGTAAAAATCCTTAATTATAAGGAGGAGGTCGGGTGGTCAAACCCCAACCCCTCCATGTTAAAACCGTTTTTGTTTTAAAAAAGTGCAACATATTTTTCTATTGGGGATTGGGTCCGCATTGGGTGGCCCGCCCCATAACCTCCACAACAATTTGAATCAAGTGCATTTAAGGTTTGTTGGTGCATTAATTTTTGGTGGTGCATTTGTTTGGTTTGTTGTACCATGTGGCCACTGCGTGGGCGGGGCCGGCCCTCCCGCCGGCTGTGGGTTCAAATCCCACCTGTCTCGTTTTAAAACGAAATATATTTGTTAAGAGGGTTGGGGTGTGGGCCGGGTCCATCGGAGGTGGCCCGCCTACCCCTTTGTAAATTTGATTGATATGTTATAATGTTTATTGGGTTATGGTGTGGTTGGGCCGACGGGGGTCATGGCTCGTCGACCTTTTAATAATTAATTTTTCGGTAATTTAGTTTGGGGTGGCGGGGGTGGTGGCCCGCCACCTCATTTATATATATTTTTTATTTTTATAAAATGGGCTATTTTTTTAATTTTGTCTAACATAAGGGTTACCAGACAAATTAAAGAGGCAACAATTTTTCCTGCTTTCAGAAGCTAGGTTTCATGCCATGAGGTCAGTCAAATTGTAGGACACTTAAACCTGGCCCACAGTCCAACTTTGACCAAAACTTTGACTGGCTCGTTCTCCCTCATACAAGCTCGGATTGATGAACTATTCGCACTGTTGCGATCAGGACGACAAGATCTACGCTCTAGTCCTAGTATGAAAGAATTTTGATCACTTTGATTTTCGAGCTTCCATAAGCCCTCTTTGTCCTATGTGTGTCCCTGGAGCCACCTAGATCATTCATGGAAACTACTTTTCACCTTGGCTCTTCCCGCAAGGAATCAGAGAGACAAGCTAGTTCTTTTGAGGAGAAAGTTGTAGCTCCAACACTCCACTATTGGAGCTAGTGGTGTTCGATGTATACATGTGTCTTGGAAATTTTACTTAATATATGAAGCCTGATGACCAAA
This sequence comes from Pinus tabuliformis, assembly GCA_031772625.1. Lineage (NCBI taxonomy): Eukaryota > Viridiplantae > Streptophyta > Pinopsida > Pinales > Pinaceae > Pinus > Pinus tabuliformis. The sequence goes on along the minus strand of CM062811.1, from coordinate 937,781,488 downwards.
ACGTTCTTCATGCATGGATTATGAATATTTGTAAGATTGTTCTGTGAATTTTTATGATTCATGTTTGTTTTCACCTATACTAAAGTAGTTGAACTATTTCGGTTATTTTAGTGCTTATCATATTGAGAATGTGTTGTAATGGTTGCAATGACCATCACATCTTTGTGGACTATTCCACTAGATGTTAGATGGATATTTCATGTTCATGTGTGTCTCTGCTAGGGTGGTACTATTACCTCTCTCTTACAGGCTCACTTTATTTTCCCTCTGCAGTAGAAGAACCTTGGCACAACTACAATTGAATACTCACCAGGCACACTTACTTGTTTTTGAAGGCACATATGCATTCCTCTCTCTTGATGATAGTTAGAGCCAAGGATATGTTTAAGAAAATGGTAATTGGGTCGTATAACGGATGGGGCTCCTATCCCAAATGGTGTGAGGTATAATTGGGACCACATATTAGGGAGACCCCGTGGTTGATGGATTTCCAGCACCGTCAACACTCACATAGGATATTTTGAGAAAAAGGAAAATTGGCTATAAGTGACAGTGCTTGATTTATGAAATTTTACAAATTAGTTTAGCTCAAAATTTTGTGGGTACGTTCATTTTAGTGATACCATCTTTCTATCTAAAAATAACGTGAACCCGGTTCACGGTTCGAAATATATGCCCATATCATTTTTTGCATTGTATAAAATAATTTTGTGTGCCTTAAATTAGCAATAGAAATGTGAACAACAAAGGAGAAAATAAACCATCATGCATAACAACTCCTTCTCCCCCAAACTGGAGAATTAGCATGTCCTCATGTTACACTAGAAAACAAATTGATGTTGTTGTTGCAATCTCTATTGAAATCTGGTTTTAGTCATCAATAATGAATCATAACCACGACGCTTCAAATGGGAGGGTCATGCATCAAGAGAATGGAAAATATGAGTGTAAAGACATTTACCATGTCTACAATATTTCACAATTACATACCACATGGCCTCCTTTATTTCTATTCACAACAACTTTGAAGAAGTGAGCCAATTTTATGCATCAAGTGAATCATGAATCAAAGAACTCATACCTCAGTTTTTTTCTACATTTTCTCAATTTTTAGAGCTATCATAAAAATGCTCCACTTCTATCAATGAAAAGGATAATAATGCTTTATAAATACTTGATCCTAGACTCAATAATTCACTATTGAAGCATTGATTCAATCTTCTACATGAAAAGGCTACCTGCATTTTCTCATAGAAAAACATTGTTATAAAATAATGAGTAAAAATGTGACTGTCGTAGGATTCACTCTTTTCACCATACCATGAAATGGAACAACATTTCCTTCCCCTAAATAGAATAGTTTCCTTGTCCTCGGGGAAAGAAAAGTTATTTTCCTCCTAACCAATTGTATGCCTTATTAAATTTCTCTTCAAGTGTCCATGGAGAAAATTGAAACTATATCCATAATAAAAAACAAATTCCGAAGGAGATTCTTTTCTAGTGCACCAATTAATTATTCAAATTTTACAACCATAATGAAAGTATTTGCAATAATGTATGGCACAAATAAGTGAAGAAAAATGGTAGAGAATGTTGATATATACTATTGTTTATGTGGTTGTTTAAGTGCATATCCAAAAGTGCTCAAAATGAATCCGCTAGACTTTTCACTTGCATCCTTCAGTAAGGTTATGGAAGATAATAGCATGTGTAGGATGATATTATAGGTCACATGGAAAAGGGGAGATTTTAGAATGAATAGGGATGGTGATGGATGATAAAGAGTATTAATGGCATGCTCATGGTAGGAAAAGAAATGAAAAATGATCTCCCTCAAACTGAAATCTTTTTATGTACTTGAAAAATGACAAAGAAGTGGAAATAATAGTCTGAAATATGAGTGAATAATTCTTAGTGGTTTTTCATGACATTCTCCTAAAATTTTAATAAATAAAAAAATCATGTTATTTTACTTCAAGTGTTACCTTTGTGAAAGCTTAGATTGGCACGGATGGATTGATATTTGCTGAAGCTGATGTAGGCCAAATTGATGTTGACAGTGATGTTGGAGGTGGGAGTTATACAAGATGAAGAAGATATTAGATAAATAAATTTAAAAATGATATTCATTGGGACCAAGAGAAAACTGAAATATGGATTTAAATATTATTGATTGCAATTGGTAAACTAAATGAACGAGTACTACTACTATCAACAACTAACCAAACTGCCATTAATATTTCTACAAAGAATCTCATGAGTAGCCTAAGTTAGTAATTCATCACCTCAATGACCTCATTATAAATAAAAGTGACATAATCATGTTTAATGCCATGGAATTAAAATGGATGAAACGAGGATATAAATAGAGAAAAAAGGATGAAAAAGGGATACATTTCTAGGATGAACTAGTTATCTACGTCTTTGTCTCTCAAAGTCTTACCATTATCCAAGTGTATAATAGAAGCACCCTTATATGAGAAAAGTAAATTTCCTACGCTAAGGGTCCCACTTCCTTGAAAACTGTTGACACCTAATCCTTGTGATTGGGTGAATTTATGTAAATAGATAAATAGGAAATATGAACAGTCATCGGGAGACGAACTGAACAGTCTCTCCCTCATGTATATAATGAAGACCTACCTGATGGAATATAACACACGAATCATTTTTGCCTTATGGAGTTACTGCCTGGCTTGACATGGTATCAGAGCCAACTCCTTTTTTTTAGCTCTTATGTCCCTTGTAACTCCCTTGTCTACTCTCCATATACCTGCGCTGCTCCTCCATACAATTAGATGTGCCCTCTGTTTACCATATTCCATGTATTTAGACCTGCCCCCTCCATTGACGCTGCCAGGTCTAAACGCTGCTTTAAACGTTTCATAAAAGGCGCTGTCCATACTGCCCCACTGTCCATGCTGTCCATAATTTCCATATTTCCCCACTATCCAGCACTGTCCATGCTGTCCATACTGTCCATACTGCCCCATTGTCCAGCACTATCCATGTTGTCCATACTGTCCATGTGCGTTAATTTTTTTTTAAAGGGCCTGCAATTCTACTCTCCGACCATTGTATTCTGCAAGGTTGAATACCCACTGCATTTTCATTACTACACATACCACCAACAAGCCTCAATGCCATCTCTTCATTAGATTTTCTGTGCTAAACATCTAAACCTATGGCAATTTTGTTTCTCAACATCAGTGTGCCAATAGTTTTACTAGATTCCTTTGATGTGTTCCTCCGAAATAGTTATGACCTGCAATCTAGAGAAAGGGACTTTCTGCCATGGCTTTAATAAAGCTTTGTGAAGAGCCATTGTTGGCACAACCACTGCCATTGATAAACTCCCAATTACCCTTTGTATAGCTGCCATAGCAACTAGGTCGAGCTGAGTTTGCATAGCGGTTTTCTATTCATTGTTTGTTAAAGGAGTCTGTTTGAAGAAAACAGAAGAAATATTAAAGAGCAGTCGCAACTACCATGAACCACCATTGTCGCGTTTTCGAAGAAGTGAGTGTGCCAAAACTAGAAGCACCGTAAGCCGTGACCACCACTACTATGAGCTCCAAAAAAAATCAGTTCATATTTTTATGATTGTATCAACGTAGAGGCATTAAGGTTAAGTCTTGGAATGGTGTTGGTTCATATGCATTGAAAGGACTAGTAGTTTATTTTTGTGTGCTAAATGTTGAGACTGTGAAGGTGTTTGACTAGCCTTGGTATCACTAAAGAAAAAAAAAAGGGCGTTGAGCATGATAATATATTGGAAAGAAACAATTTTTCTCAAGATTTTTTCCTTATTTTATTAGTCATTCTGGGTTTAAGGATTACAATATATATTGATAATGGTGTAGTGAGTAGTTCCTTTTTTGTCAAGGGCATGGATGTTTGATATATCATATGAAATAAGGTTGAAAATACAAATGGTGATATTCTATATGGATAAAATATAGTTTTGCGCTTTGCCAGCAGAAGTATTTTTTTACAGTACACAGATTTTTTCTTGCTAGCAGAAGTATTTTTCTATCAGCAGAAATAATTTTTTACAGAATGCATTCAATCATATCCATGGTGGGAATAGTTCTCACTGGCAAGGAGAACTATCCTGAATGGTCGCGGATGATAAAACACACCCTCATTTTCAATGAGTTGTTGAAAGGAGTGTGTGTCGGAGACGGAGACAATGAACCAGTACAGCCTACCTCAGACAAAGAGCTCGTCATTTGGGAAAACAAGAACAACAAAGCTTATGCATTAATTGCAGCATCTGTAAATGAAGAGGTGAGTTGCCATATTTTGTCATATTCAACTGCCTTTGAAGCCTTACAAAAGCTGAAAGAACTCCATGACTCACATTCTGCACTTGAAGTTGTTCAACTCATGATTAAACTCTTCCCTCTTGAACTACAAAATAATGATCCTCTTGCTCTTGCATCTGAAGTAAAGTCTATAATGCATGATATCAAATCCACTAAGGTTGAATTGGATATTCCTCTTATTGCTTTTCTCAAGGAACTTTACCCTACTTACTCCAATTATCTTGAGTCATTGCAAGCAAATGGAAATCTCAAATATATAACCTTTGACTCTCTTGTGAAAAAGTTTGCTGAAAGAGAGAAAGCTTTTGGAAAGAAGACAACCCCTGAATCTTCTGAAGAGGCTGTGTGCCTTTCTCATAAAGAAAAGCATCCTGCTCAAGATTCTACAAGAGGAAGAGGTGGTCGAAGAGGAAGAGGAAGATATTTCAGGGGGGGAGGGGGTGGGGGGGCAGACATTCTCAAGGAGAAAAGGCAGATTTGCACTGCATTCGCTGCAAAAGAAATGGATCACATGCTGCCTCTACATGCAAGCTACCATGGGACAAAATTGAGCAGAAAAGAAACCAACAGAAAGGTAAAATTGATGATACAGACAAAGGTAAAGCACATGAATCCGCTCACTATGTTGTGGCACAATGTAACATTGGAGTAAATGAAGATTTGTTTAATGCTTCACTTGCTTCTTGGAAAAATGATTGGTTGCTTGATTCAGGAGCAACCTGCCACATGACTCATAGAAAAGATTTTTTTGAAGATTTCATTGACAATGTTGATGGAGCAGTATACTTTGCAGACCAATCAAAAATCAAGCCATCAAGGCTTGGCACAATCAGGCTTAAACTGCCTGGTCTTCCAGACTTTCTTTTGCATCATGTGCTATATCTCCCACAACTCAAGAGAAACTTGTTGTTCTTGGTCCACATCCTCCAGCAAGGTCACTCCATTCATATGTTTGATGGCAAGCTTGAGGTAAGAAAAGCATCTAACCACTCACTTGTCATGAGGGGAACAGAAGAAGAAAGGCTTATCAAGCTGCAAGGAACCTCTGCTCGTGCACAACATTTCTCATACAATTCTCATCATGAAGAAGGTACACTTCCATCAAGTTTATTATGGCATACTAGATTTTGACATTTGAACTATGACAGTCTCCGCTTGTTGAAGAAAAATGGTGTTGCTGGTTTGCCTACAATTCCTAGGAAACTTAAGCAATGTGATGCTTGAATTCTAGGAAAGCATAGCAAACAGTGTTTTCATGATTCACATTCAAGAGCACATAGAAAACTTGAACTCATTCATTCAGATTTATGTGGTCCAATGCCTGTTCCTTCTGCAAATGGAAACAAATATCTCATGACATTTATTGATGACTACACCAGAATGTGTTGGGTTTATTTATTGAAGAACAAATCTAATGCTTTTCAAACATTCAAGAATTTTCATAAATGGATTGAAAATGATGCACAATCTCATATTGGGTCTATTCGCACTGATAATGGAAAAGAATACACATAAAATGAATTTGAAAACTATCTTCACCAACATGGGATCAAACATCAAACAATTGTGCCTTATAATCCCCAACAGAATGGTGCAGCTGAAAGAATGAATAGGATAATCTTAAATATGGTACGATCCATGCTCTTCTTCAAAAATGTAAAGATAATGTTTTGGGCTGATGCTGTTCTATGTGCTGCATATATAAAGAATAGATGTCCATCTAATGCTATAAGAAACAAGACTCGATATGAAATGGTATGGACATGTTCCTTCGGTAAAGCATCTCAGGGTCTTTGGTTCCACCTGTTATGCCTTGATACCAAAGGTACATAGAAACAAACTTGGTGCTAGAAGTCGTAAGTGTATCTTTCTGGGGTATTCAAACACCTCCAAAGCATACCGCCTCTATGATGAAGTAAATAAGAAGTTTGTTGTATCTAGAGATGTAATTTTTCTTGAATCATCCAAAACTGACAATGTTGTTGAGCAGCAACTTGATTGCTTGGATAGATTCGCAAAAGCAAAATCATTTCAAGAATTTGATAATCAGATTCCACATCTTGAAGGGGGGATTCCTATACTAGATCAACATGTGGAATCTTCTTCTGAAGAACACTCTCCCCCGCATGAAACTCCAACAACGGATGATGCTTTAAGTGATGTAATTGATAGAATTGGGAGACTCAATCTTGATTTAGTCCCAACTCAATCAACGAAGCAGCCTGGACCATCTGAGAAAGGTCCCCCAAAGTGGCTGACAAAGACACTTGAAAGTGTTCATCTTGATGAGGTTGGAAAGACAGGAACTAAAAATTCAAACCGGCAAAATGGAGGTGATGTGGATGACTCTAATTCACCTGTTGATATGGATGTTTCTTATGATTGTGAATTGAACTTGTCTAGAGATTTTGAACCAACTTACTTGAAAGAAGCTACTTCTCATGATGAATGGAAAGAAGCGATGCAAAAGGAGTATGTTTCCCTCATAAAGAACGACACTTGGAAGCTGGTTGATCCTCCATCAGGAACCAAACCAATTGGCTGCAAGTGGGTCTACAAGAACAAGTATAAAGCTGATGGCTCACTTGATAAGCACAAAGCTAGGCTTGTGGCAAAAGGCTTTGTACAGAAGGAAGGGGTCGATTATGAGGAGACTTTGGCCCCCACAGCAAAATGGGCTACCATCCGGACACTCTTTGCACTAGCAGCTCAGAACGGTTGGAAAGTCCACCAAATGGATGTAAAAACTACTTTCTTAAATGGAGATCTAAAAGAGAATGTTTTTATGTCCCAGCCTGAAGGATTTGCTATGAAAGGACATGAACATAAAGTATGCAAACTGGTGAAGTCCTTGTATGGCCTCAAACAAGCACCACGAGCCTGGTATGAAAAACTAACTGAGCATCTTCTGAAACTCAATTTCAAATATTTTGATCTTGATGATGCAACTTTATTTGTCAAGAAAGTTGGCAAAACAGTTGTATATCTTGTGGTTATGTAGATGATCTTTTGATGACAGGGAACAATTAAAGCTACATTGCATCCATAAAGAAGGAATTGGGGAAAATTTTTTAAATGACTGATTTGGGCTAGGTTCATTACTATCTTGGCATTGAGGTAACCCAACATCCAAAGTCCATATTTATTTCTCAAAAGAAATACATTGGAGATCTGTTGAACAGGTTTGGCATGACAGAGTGCAATCCTATTATTACTCCAATGGAACAAAACTTAAAGCTCACATCTATTGAAGGAAAATAATTTGAGGATGCAACAAAGTATAGACAGCTTGTAGGAAGTCTCAACTACCTAACTACTACCAGACCAGACATTTCCTTTGTTGTTAGAATCCTCTCCAGGTTTATGTAAAATCCTTGTGAGGGACATTGATCTGCTGCAAAAGGAGTTCTAAGGTACTTGAAGGGAACTCAAGACTTTGGAATCAAGTATACACAGGTGGACGACTTCAGTTTGATTGGATACTCTGATTCAGACTTCGAAGGAGACAAAGAAACTGGGGTATCAACTTCAGGATATGCTATGAGTCTTGGATCAGGAGCTGTCTCCTAGAGATCACACAAACAATCAGTTCCAGAACATTCCACAACAGAAGCAGAATACATGGCAGCAGCTGAAGCAACAAAAGAAATTTTGTGGCTCAGGAAAATTATTGAAGATTTGCAGGTAAAACAAGTACAATCAACTCCACTCATGATTGACAATACCTCTGCAATAAAGTTGGCCAAGAACCCAAAGTTCCATGATCGAATGAAGCACATCACTACTAAATATCATCTGATTTGACATCATGTTGAGGCCAAAACAATCTATCTCCGTCATTGTTCCACAAATGAGCAAATTGCAGACATCTTCACCAAAGCATTTGGAAGAGAAAAGCTTGAACAATTCATAATGATGCTTGGACTCACCAACATCCCTTCAGATTAAGGGGGGGAATGTTGACACTTATTCCTTGTGATTGGGTGAATTTATGTAAATAGATAAATAGGAAATATGAACAGTCGTCGGGAGATGAACTGAATAGTCTCTCCCTCATGTATATAATGAAGACCTACCTGATGGAATATAACACATGAATCATTTTTGACTTATGGAGTTACTGCCTGGCCTGACAAAAACCTATTTATTTTCTGAAAGATAAAACTTCAAAGCATAAGATGGAACTTAAATCCATTCTCCTAAATTCGATATATGAGGTCTATTCTTCCTAGCTTGAAAGTGATTGACAATTATTTCAACATGTGACCTTGGACCTTCACTTAAAAGTGAGCTATATGTGTGCTAATGTGTGTTCCTCACCTCTCTTACTTGGCATAGCCCTACTACCATCATGCATGCTTAGTACCCTGATGGGTTTTCCTTGGTACCATATAAGCATAACCCTGCTACCAACAAACCTGTTTAGTACCTTGAAAAGTTTACGTGTACTTCCCAATACGTCCTTTTATTATTCTTTTTATTTCTTTATGTGAAGAATTTTTATCTACATTCCACTCAAGATATTTGAAATAATGTATACAAATCATTGGAAGTTTTTAGAGTGTAAGGAAGTCGAATGGTATGAGAGTATTTTATATTTGATAGGCACATAACTCATTATTCAAGTTTAGCCCATGGGAGACACCATTTAATAGTCTTAAATATCAATTATTTAATGTGTAGTGAAATGAAGCACCACAGATAATAATTGAAAGGTCCCTCTATTCGATCATGCTAGAGTTCTCGTGAAATATTATTGAGGTTATAATAGGAAAAGTTCACCATAGGAGGATTTTTGACAATACCCCTTAGAGGAACTTGGAAATATTTCTCGCATAACAACTTTTAGAGAAACTAGACTTATATGATTTATTAACCCGATAGTATGATTGTTGCTTGTATATTTCCCACATCATTTCAAGCTTGTGGATAGGATGTAGCGAGCATGACAGTGACAAGTCCCCGCCTCGTCCCCCGCCCACCCCTCCCTCTTTCTCAAACTGGCTTAGTGGATGATCTTCGTTAGGTGACACGGAGAAGGATTAACCAATCAACAATCATAATCACTTTACAAATAATGAGGAATTAAGAGTGAATTGTACATGACAAGCCTTACCATAGGAGGATTTGATAATCAATGGTGATCAATTTAATGATGGTAGTGATAGATTATGAAATGATGAAAGTGGTAAAATAGCAGTAGACATAGTGGTGCTTCTAGGAAGGAATTTGCAACATGAACCCTGGTTCTTGTGAAGCTTCTTATTGGTGGGAAGAAGCTTGGAACATTTATGTAGTTCATCCTTATTTACAAAAATATGGCCTCAAGAATCACTTTTATTGTGAATTGGCCTTCTTGATCTTATAGGGATTTAAAAAAAACTAACACTTTCCTGGAATAAGATCATGGAAGAAGAGAGGTGCATAGTCTCTCTATTGAGGAGTCACGATCGCCATAGACTACCCAACAATAATTCATTGATAACTTATTTGTTCTAAGCCCGATTTGAGTGACTCCAAAGTCATATGAAATTAGATTTAGAGGGTTATTCCTTATAGAAACGGGTTTTAATAATTCCTCCATATGGTATATCAAATTTTCTAAGGAACAACTTGCATGACATAGGTGTTTTTGAATTCTCCAGTAGACCAATAGTAACTATTTTGATCATAACTTTTTCGTTATAGGTCGGATTGATGTGATTCAACTGGGAGGTTAAATTAGATTCATTTATTCATCTCCAATAGAAGTAGTTTTTAATATGATTTTGAAGGAGGCAGCGTTTTTGTTATGTTGGTCTACGATAGGAAGTCACTAATTTGTAAATAACGTTTTCATAAAGAGTCTAAATTGAGTGATTCAAATTGCATATTAAACTAGATTTGAAGATATTTATCGCTTATAAATAGGTTTTTCATATGTTATGATTTGATATATTGTATGTGCTTGTGAATAGTCAAGATACAGACTTGCCATGATGCATATTCCATGACTAACAGTCAGTAATTTTGTCATAACTTTTTCATCTGAGATCCAAATTGAATGATTCAAGTTTGGTTAGAGACTAGACTCCAAGGGATATGTCCCTTAGAAATAGGTTTAAAATTTTCTCAAATTTAGCCCCTCAATTTTTGACTGTCTTAACTCTATTCTTGAGTTGCCTACTCTATGTTCAATCACTATTTTGGTCATAAAATTTTCATTTGAGATCTAGATTAAAAAATTGAAGATGCATTAGAAAATAGATCCAAGGGATACTTTAATTAGAAACGTATTTTAGAAATAAGCCCATATGATCCCCCCAAAAAAGAATTGTCCTAGTTGTGTTTTAGGTGAAGTCATTGTAACAAAGTTCCATAAGAGTCTATTCACAAAGAGATTTGTCTAGATAGTGATCTAAGTATTTGTAATTTTAATATGTATGTCTCTATGTGAGACAATTCCACACCAAAAATTGCAATCACCTTGATCCTAGATTGTGCATTATGACCTATGCAATGAGTGTAAATAATATACCCAAAATCAAAAGTAAAAGATGAATTAATAATGAAATCCAAAAATGTGGCAATTGGATCCCATGGGAACTCAAAAAGAGAAGTGTCCCATTATTGAGAATATAAGATAATGAAATCCTAACATAACAACTTTGAAAGAAGCCTATGTAGTATCTCATTACCCATAAAATATATTCCACATTATTTTATGAAGTTGAGATTTTTGTATGATGAGGGCTTTGAAAAATTCAAATAATAAATACAACCATCTTCAAATCATTCCTCAACATGCATAAGATATAAGGGAATATGTGTGGGTAGAGGAAATCAATGATTGAGGGCTATAAAAGGATTAGTAAGTGTTAAAATCAGAAAATGTTGCCACGATTTCATTTTAAGATAATATGTGTGTGTGTGTGTGTTTGTGTGTGTGTGTGTCTATATGTATATCTATGTCTATATATATATATATATATATATATATATATATATATATATATATATATATCTCTGTATATATGTATACATGTATACATACATACATACATACATACATACATACATATATCTATATATATATATATATATATATATATGTTGTAGATGCTATGATCATATGTATGATTTAGTAGGCTGTGTGCCTGTCAAAAATTAATAACAAAATATGTTCTCCACGCAGGGAGACAGTCCTTGAAAAAGTGTTGATTAATAAACTCAAAATTTTGTTTACTCTACGCAGAGAGTAGTCCTGTAAACATGTATTGTTTATGTATAAGCAAAATAAATATAAACAAAAATAACAGGTAGCATATCAAATGATATCAGGCTCTTGTTGAGCCTGTGCTGCATGGTCCATGTATGGACGGTGGTAGTACTGGTAGTGTTCTCCTTCTTGCTGCTCCTGAATCATCCATAGGTTGCATGGCCTGATCGCTGCCTCTTTTTGGAAAGTTTGTCAGTGAGTGTGTTTCGTTCCTTGTAGATATAGTGACATGCAAAATTGTCAAAAAATTTAATGTATCTATGCACCTCATCCAATATGTGTCGCAATGTGTAAGCATGACATGTTGAAGATTTGTTAATCCAGTTGCAAACAATTTTTGAGTCACCAAAAACTTGAAGATTTTGACAGCCTTTTTCAATTGCAAATTGAATGAGATTTTTTGCTATGATGAGCTATGCATAGTTGTTAGTGCCATCTCCAAGTCCCATTTGTAGATGGTAGTAGTGGGAATATGTTAAATATAGTGTTGCCCCTCCACCACATCCTATCTCTTGTTCCGATGCATCAAAATATGCCCAAGGCTATGAGTGATCAATGGACTCAGGGGTGATATTTCTGGGAGGGGAGTTAGCATCATCCTTGGGTATAGCGTTGTAGTCGACAAGGATTTTGGCTATGATGGTTGGCCAACGGGGGCAGAGTCCTGGAAGATGGTATGGTTCCTGGCTATCCAAATTTCCCAGCTAATGAGGAGGGGGAGGTTCCTAGATTTCAGTGTAGGTGCAGATGTCCACTAGTTTGCCCATACCTTCCTTGTGGTCTGTCCCCCCTAGATGGAGGTTGAGAGTATGTGAGATAGAGTGGAGTTCCAAAGATCGATAGTGATGGGACATGAGAGAAACAGGTGATCCAAGGTTTCAGTGTTGTCCTTATATAGGCAGCACCAATAGGGTCCATATTGCCCCCTTTTGTTTGGGTTGTCTCTCGTCGGTACCTTATGCCTCAATATGGACCACATGAGTAATCTTGTTCGAGGGGGTGATTTGGGCTTCAACATTCCTTTACACCATATATCTATGTGGTGTGGCTTGTGTCTATTGGCAAGATGTAGATACCCCTCTTTTGGAGAGTACCGTTAATTTTTTGCGATGGCCCATGTAATCTCATCCTCCCATTCCCTTATACGAGTGTGAGACTCAGTGAGGGTTGTTGTGTATGTGCTCCAACATTGGTGCCAATGAAGAGGTAGGAGCAGACTGTGGGTTGACTTCGACGCTTGGTGCAGGAAGGCTTATCTCTCCTGGTCCACAATGTGACTTAAGTGTGTGATACCTTTGTCATTGAGGTTATGGAGTAAGCCTTCAGTGTTGAAAATAACAACAAGAAATGATAAGCCTTAAATTAAGGAGATACGAGTGAGTTATGTTTGAGTTGTAATTAGTTAGCTCAATTTATTGAGTTAAGTCCAGTTAAATTAGTTCCGAACTGTTTGAGGAACTAATTGTGAGTTATCAGTCAGTTGATGCATGCATGCACTCAACCAGTGTACTCCAGATAACTGAGTATTCCCTCATCAGGAACTCATGCATGTCTATTCAGAGAAAGAACCAGTTGAGATTAAAGACAAGGACAATGTACTATCAGTTGCATGTGTTTTCCTATAAAGGAAACTCATGCATGCAGTCAAGGTAAGGTTCCTTGAGGATTGTGTAGTTTTGACAGTGTGTTAGAGCAGTGTGTGAGAGCAGTGTTCCATTGGGTGAAGAATATCATCCCAGAGGAACTGCGCAAGGAAATAGGAGGCTTGGAGGGTAGAGGAGAAGGTTTGTGAGAGGCCTTGTTTGCCTGTGAGCATCCAGGAGGATTGTACTGAGAGTTAGCTAGCTGTGAGAGCTAAGGTTTTGTGTAATCTTGATGTATTTCCACCTTGTGGGGTTTTTAGCTAAGGCTTTCCCCTGAGTATTTTCTGTGTTTCATGTGCTTTGATTCTTCTTTTGTTATATGTGTTCCGCTTGATCTTGCTCAAATCTTTTAAGCTTCCGCTAATTGATTGTAGAAGTAGATTAAAGTATTTTGCTTTAGTTATATTGCATTATCAAGTTAATCTACAGTCAGAATTTCTACATTCATGTAGTAGGCGTGCATTCCCACATCCTATCCAAGGGTCACAGCCTATGCGAATAGATGTCCCATAAGATATTCTCCACGTAAGTTCGTCACGTATAAGTGACAATGAATTCAGAACCGCTTTCCATATGTTTGAGACCCCAGATTTGTTCCAGCTTGTTTGTCTCAGCCAGTCCATTGGCCTTAATGGATCGATATACTTAGCAGACGTAGAGGCTATTACTGGCGATTAATTGCCACCCTAACTTGGCTGCAAATGCAGAGGAGAATCTTCCAATTTCTTTATACCCCAACCACCCCATTTCTTATGAATAGACAGAAGATCCCATTTTGCCCATGCAAAAATCCTCCCTTTTTGTTTTCCTTTCCACAGGAATATGCAATCGAGGTTTTGTATTCTATTGAGGATGACTCTTGGAATCCATGCGGGAGACATCCAGTAAACATGGGTGGCCTCGAGAACAACTTTGATGAACACTAATCTTTTGGCTCTGGAAAGATGCTTATGATACCATATATTAAGTCTTCTTTCGAGCTTAGAAATCAACCATATCCAGTCCACTATTTTATATCCGAGTGGCTTCATTCTATATCCCAGGTACTGAAGGCGTTTGTCTAGCTGCAGTAGGGTGAATGGGAACTTTTGTAATGCAAATTGTATCTCATGAGGAGAGCATTCCAAAACTATAATGGTGGATTTTGAGTTATTAATGATCATGCCCATAATGGTTTTGAATAGATTGATGGTGTGTTGGATGGTTTTTAGATCTCGTATCCCCCCATTAAGAAACATTAACACATCATCCATGAAAAGGCGGTGTGTTATCGTGCATCTATCTGATATCCTGATTCCCGAGAGCCTGCCTCTTTGGTGCATGTCCTTGATCAGTCTGCTAAGCCCTTCCATGACTAGAAGGAAAAGTAGGGGAGATAATGGGCATCCTTGTCTGAGTCCTCTTTTAAAGCCAAAGAAGGGAGATGCAGCCCCATTTATTAGGACACTAAAGGATATATTAGTAATGCAACACATGATCCATTTAATAACTCCCACAAGAAATCCTAAATGAGTAAGGAGCATTCTGATGTATAGCCAGCTTACCCAGTCGAAATCTTTTGATAGATCAGCCTTGAGGATCATACCTTTGATCTTCTTAGTTTGTATGGAGTGCAATACTTCCTGGGCCACTCCTATGGCCTCATGAATCTGACGATCCTATAAGAAGGCAAATTTTTGTGAAGATATGTGGGTGGAAAGAGTGGGGTGGAGGCGGTTTGCAATGATTTTGGATATGATTTTGTATAAGAAATTACACAGGGAGATGAGCAGAAAATCATTGAAAGATGACGGATTTTATGATTTGGGGATGAGGGTGATGAAGCTGGAATTGATGGCCCCATGCAATCAGTCGGTCGTCCTGCATTCCTCGATGACCTTGAGTAAATCTTGCCCTAGTATATCAAAAAAGATTAGATAGAACTCTATCGACCAACCATCTGGACCAGGGCTCTTATCCTTCTTAAACCATTTCAGGGTGGACTCCAGCTCCCCCTAGTGTGACTTCTCTATATAGGTCCATACGATCCTCTTGTTCGATAAATCGAGGGAAAATCTGTGCTACTCTAATGACCTCTGCTAGGGTGGCATTAAGGGGGGTCTGGTAGACCTGTTTGAAATCTGAGGTAGCCAGGGAGGCCAAGTGAGGGAAGGTGTCCACCTCAACTCCTTGCTCATTTGTCAGTTTCCATATAGTGCTAATAGCTTTTCTTCCATTTTCAAATTTATGGAAAAATTTGGAGTTATCATCTCCTTCCTTTAGCCATATAGCTCTGCTCCGCAATCTCCAATTTTCCTTGCTTTCCTTAGGAATGTTCCTCGTTTGGATGTTAAATCTATGAGCTTATCCCTGAGTTCATTTGAAGGGAAGGCAACCCCACTGTTTTCCTCCAAATTAGAATCTCTAGTTCGATATTGTTTAACAGATGCTCTTATGCACACCTCTTATTATGTGCCCATATCTTAGATAGCTTCTTCAATTCCTTTAGGTTGGCAACGAACCCTTCCATTATGTTCCCTCTAACTGCAGGTGGATGGGCCTTCCAAAAGTCTGAGACGAGGCATATATAGGAATTATCGTTCAACCATGTAGAATTGAATTTGAAAGGTGCTCATGGTTTTCTTACATCGCCCTGGATGTCAAGGTAAATTGGCAAATGGTCTGATAGCCCACCTGATCCCACCCACTAGTGATAAGTGAACCCTCCTCCAGGAATCATTCCTTAATGAGGAAATGATCGAGTCTCCTAGCAAGGTTGTCCTCACCGCTTCTTCTATTCCTCCAGGTCGGAACAAGTTTTGCAGATGGGATATCAATGAGATTGTGTGAATCTAGGAGATGCTCAAAGAAGACGCCTAAGGGGTTAGCTTGTGCATGGTGCCCCCAAGACTCCAAGAAGCCTAGTGAGAAATTTAGGTCTCCTCCCATAATGATGTTATTAGGTTGTAAAAGGTTGGCTGACAAAACCTGCTCCTAGAAATTCTCCCGATTGTGACAGGGCCCATATATATTCAACATTCTGATCTTTGATCCCAGTTCAATAGAGTATATATCCGCCCCAACGAAACTGATGCCCCCCCAAGTTCCCTTTAGGTTAATTGTGCAGGAGTTGTCACCTAGAGTGATGCTACCTGCATGGCCATTTACATCAATAGCTTGGAAATGCCATCCTGGGAGCATGGATTCCATTAGAGGGAAAATGGTATCAAAAACACCTAGAGTTTCTTGTAGGAAGACCAGATCTATTGTCTCCTTCTGGAGAAGCCTCTGCAGTGCTAGTTTTTTCTCGAGACTAGCAATCCCTTTGCAGTTGAATGAGAGTACCTTCATGGGGAAGACAGCTCCATGGGGCTTTGTGCTCTAAGGACCCTATCGAGAGTAAGTTGTTTGCCTGTGGCCACCTCCATTCCTACCTTCTGTTTAGCTCTTGATAGGGAGGAAGGTCAGCCTCTAGGGAGCTTCAAAGTGGTGGAGGGAGGGAAAAGTACAATGCCAATAGCATCTGGTGTCAGTGACCGAGAATGTGATCGGAGGTGGTATTGGTGAGGAGCAGGATCAGATCCACGGTTCAATTCCCATGGCATCTCCACAGAGGTGGTAGGGGGAGTATAGGATGTAACAGGTACATGAGAATTGAGGGGGAAAACAGGGTGACTTAGGTTGGGTTGTGGCTTATCCGAGACCTGCCGAGCTCCTTCATAATTATCCTTATGAGAATATGTACAATTAATAGATGCAGAGTGAGGGATAGGATTAGACATAGCCGAAGATAGCGTGACTCCAGCGGCCGCCTTACACCTAGTCAGCGGAGATGAAGGTGGCCAAAGAGGTTCTTTCCGCACTTCTTCAAAGCCATTGAGTCCAACCTGGATCCATATGCATCAATATCCATTTGTTCTATCTCATCCGAGTGATCCGCCTGTGGCTGAGCTCCCCTAGAAGGAGAGGACTTCCCTTTGTTGCCTGCCTTTGATTTCATGAGAAGAGGGTAATCCTTGTAGAGGTGTCCCACCCTATGGTAGTGTCTGCATCGGAAGGGGCCCCTCTCATAGTCTAGTATTTGGGTATGATTATAGTTACTCCATCGTAGAGTGACTTTTTCTTGTAGCCCTCCTTTGATGTCCACGTGAACCAATATCTGTGCATAGGCCATAACCCCAATAGAGAGATAGGATCTATCATAGTCTAGGTATGTGCCCAGATAATTCCAAATTCTCCTGAAGATGTCTTCGGTCCAGAAATGGAGTGGCATTCTAGGGAGGCGAACCCAAATTGGTCTTGCCCCAAGTTGTTCTCTATCCGGGTCAAAAAGCAGACTCCATCTCCTTAACATAACCGGGGCCTGTTCTATGTGATAGAAAGAAGATAAAACCCAATTGGTGTGTTCTGCTCACGCAAATCATAGAGAAAACCAGCCACAAACAAAAGTCTGAACAAAAGGCAGATCGGCCAGGTGATGGCCCCAGATTTCCGCAACCAACTGCTTAAGTCTTCCCACAGTGTAGTTCCTTCCCCTGACTCTACCTACTAGGACTGTCACCGCCATGTCCACAGTATCTTGCCACTAAAAATCTTCTTCCCAATCAATATATACTTCTTGTGCCCTAGGCTTGACACACCTTTGCTTCTTCCCAAGACTTGGCTCCGCATCCTCATCACATTCTGGGGTTTCTTCAAGGTTAGGGTTAGGAGGGTTAGGGTTAAGGTTTGGGGATGTCGAATCCAGACCATTAAGGAATCTATCCAGGAGGGGAGGGACGTTTGAGTAGCAGCCAGAGGGGTGTGCAGGCTCCAAGGGCGAGGAAGAGGGAGCAAGATAGGGTGGAGCCTCTCCGTGCAGAGACTGGGATGGGAAATGAGAGGTTGCAGAGGGTTGGAGGGAGGATATGTCGGATGACCCAGCTGCCTGTTCTAGGCCAGAGAACCTGGAAGCAAAATGATGGGGGATTGGCATCAAAGGGGGAACGACTGAGTCTGGCTAGGAGACAGGTACTTCTGGGAGGTCGATGACTGCACTGGTCTATCCCGTGAGTGGCAGAAACGGAGTGATAACCTCAGTGAGTTCTCTGTTGAACGAGAAGTAAACCTTGGAGTTGGACTGCTTGCCAAAAATGAATATGCCCTCGAGGGGTTCCTCAGAGTAGTCAATAAGGTCGGTCTCCATTGATGCCTTGGGGGTTATGCCAGCTGCCACCATTTTCCGGAGTAACTGACACAGGTGGGGACCAAAAACGATACCGCAAAACTGGAAGGTGATAGGTTCAGTCACCATTGCGGGAGGTAAGATGGGTTCGCATTGGAACGAAGATCGCTAAATGGCTTGCGGTCGAGGAGCTGTAGGGAAACAAGCCTAGTTGCTGCAAGCTGGTACTAGTTGTACTGCAGAGGGCCTACCCAATGTTAGGGTACGGTCTCGTCGAATCCATCCCCCCTTCCCATACCATCAATATCCTATATATATATATATATATATACTCTAATTTACTTGGAAATAGAAATATATTCAAGTATAGGAATACTTCCAATGGAGCAATTTTTGAAACAAGGTCCCAACTATGTTTATACGTGAATCTAAAAAATGTACTTTAATGCATACTAGGATATGAAAGACAAATTTCTCTTGAAAGGATGGTGCCAAGAATTGTCGAAATATATAGTGATGTTGCAGGCTAATGATATATTGAAACCAAGATTCAATATAACCTCCTCTTCCTTGATTTCCTATAGTTTTCATGTCAGGAAGTTCTTCATAAAATTGATCTTCTTAAATGCATAAGGGATCTAGATATAGTGACAATGGAGCAAGGTATTCTTCAATTTTTGCTATCAATATTTGTTCTTCATTAGATTTTAACCATGTCTTGCTTATTTTGTCTACCTACTTATAAAGACTAGAAAAAAATTTATTTTCTCCCATGATTTCTGCAACTTTTGGATTTGAAACTTTCCCAGGCCTAGTATAATTTTCCTGCAATGGTGCAGGTGAGATAAAATTGGTGGGAAGGGTGGGTAAATTTTGTAATTTAGACCTATAAGAATGTTGTACTAATTTATTATTGTGAGGGTGTGGAACAAATTGAGAAATAATTCATGTAGGGCATAGAGTATTTTGATGATGTATTTGATTGGGTCGTGTGGTTGATCTTGATAAGAAAGCAATATGTTGTTGAAGAGCTAGTGGAAAGTATGGATGATTTGTTTTTTCTACAAGGCGACGGAAATTAGCCATGTTAAACTTGTAGGCAATGCTGGTAGGAGTTATATTGAGGCTGCCATGACTACCACGATACAGGAGTATTATGCGAGTAAGAAAATGGAGGGATAGAGTTTTGAACAATACATGTAGGCCACATGTGTCATGGATGTTTCAGTGAAATTGGATAAAGTGAACTTGTTGCAACTTTCTAATCTTTGTGATATGTTTCTTTCATCCCGAGTAAGGAAGCAAAACTATCCATGGGATGGTTCAAGTCACAGATGCCAGAAGTCTTCAGGCTATCCAAAGAATAACCTCTTACATATTGTTTCTTTTGGCACTGAGGGAAAAACACTTCTTCAAATTCCTCCTATTTTTTCCTAACCTTCAAAATATCCATTTGTGAATTTAGAGAGCTAATAATATCAATTTTAAAAAGTTCAAATAAATGACTGTTTTCAACTCCTCCAACTCTTGTTCTTACAATAGATTTCAAAAATAGAGAGGAAAGTTCTCTAGAACTCTTACCAGTCTTGGAGTTTCCTCTTGAATACCTTATACATAATTCAAAAACATCATCATATGGTAGCTGAAAATCATCACCTATTCCCATCAGATTTAAGAGTTCTAAAAATTCATCTTGGATTCCATTGAGTAGGAGTATTTTCAGGGCCTCTTTCCCCATCTGTTTGTATTTTCATTTTTGAAGGTTGTATTGAAATCCTTCTACATATTCCTCCAAACTTTCATCTTCTCCTTGTTTAATTGTGAAAATATCTTCGCTAGCCTTTTAGCAGTCTTGATACTTCTTCAAGTGTACATTCTTCAAGTCTTATAAAGTTTGTATACAGTTCCCATTGATGCTTATGAACCAACAGAGAGTTGATCCTTTTACAGTAAGAGGAAACACTTTCAACTTTTGAGAATTAGTATAATACTTATATCATTTACAAATTACTTCAAATTCAAATAAGAATATATTTGGGTCTTTGTTTTCCAAACCGTGGAAATTTGGTAGAACATATGGGGAAATGTTTTGGATTTTTTCCACTCATCCTGGATCTCTGATGGGAAATTTGACGGTAATGATATCTACCATTTCTTTCCAAAATAGAATAATTTCTTCATGTTATACCTTGAGGCTCCCCCTTCAAATGTTCTTGTCAACTAGTTAGTGGAATGGGTAGTGCTTACAATAACACTAGGTGAAATTGTGAGATTTATTTTTCTTCTACCTTTAGTCATACACACCTATATTCTCACATGTGCAAGCTAAATGTTCTAATACAAGTGGGACAAGAGGCTACCATGTTCTGTTCACATAGGGAGATAGGTGGTCAGCTACGTAGGTTGATTCCCATCTCGTCTTTGAAACTTAGGCCCCAGTAGTGCTAGACACAATGTAGCTATTGAACACTAGATTTTCTTTCATGCCCTTGCAACCTCCTCGACAACGACGGCAAAAATGTCGGTTGTTGCATATATCTTTTTAGGACAACTACAACAATCCACATTTAAATGTCAATTTAGGGGTCGTTTATTATTTCAAGGTTATGTGCAAAATATATGTAGGCAAGAGATCCATTTCTAGTGCTTGTGGTTCTAATGGTCGTGTATCTAGAAAAATCACACTTGCAAATTAAATACAACTCACATTAGAGGAATTTTCATCCTAAAAGTGCCCATGAAATTTTCATGTAATTTCCATGTCATAATACATAAACCAACAAAAATCTTTTAAATTTAAAAAGAGATACATATAAATATTTTGGAGGGAAAAGAAGAAAAACTATTTTTTTAAACTGTATTTTTGGCTTATCTCCTTATATGTTTACTCAAATTTCAGGTGTAGATACTCTTTGGATGAAGAATTAAATTCTACATCCAACAAGTACCCATTATGCATACTTTTAAGAAGACCCCTATTGATAAAAGTTGAAGATACATTAGAAAAAAATGTCATCCAACAAGTAGCCATTATGCACACTTTTGAGAAGTCCCACATTGATAAAAATGTAAGTATGTATAATGGATACTCATTGCATGACACACTTTTTTAATGTATCTTAAAAGTATGCATAATGGGTACTCGTTGGATGTGGAATTTAATTTTGCATCCAATGAGTGTCTACACTTGAAATGTGAGTAAACCTATAAGGAGATAAGTAAAAAATACAATTAAAAAGATTAGTTTTCCTCTTTTCCCTCCAAAATTCATAACTCTTGTTTTATTATTTTTCCTTAGGAGGCCAATTTTAGGCTGAAAATTTCTCTAATGAGCAATAAAAAGACAAGAACTCAATGCAACATAAGCTTCAATCAATTACAAGAGAATGCATTGGCTATAAAAAAGGAAATTTAATCTACAAAAGAATTCTTAACAGTTATATGAAACAAATTCCTATCTTAATAGCAACTCAATCCTTGTGAGAATAAACAATTAAACCACTCTAAAAATAACAATAGTTAAACACTCCACAAGTAACCACAATTAAACATTTTGCAACTAACATCAATTAAAAATTCCACAAGTAACAACAATTAGACCTTCTACAAGTAATAACAATTAAAAATTCCGCAAGTAACAATAATTAAGCATTCCGCAAGTAACACCAATTAAATCACTCCACTCTTCAAGTAACAACAACTAAACATGATGAAAATAATAGGAAATAAATCACCTTAGAAAGTCAATATAGAAGAATGTCAACTTCGACAAATCAACCTCCTCAAGGTAACATATGTAAACATCAACTTCTAGAAATTAACAATTTTTCATAAAAATAAAAAATTAAGGAATTACAAAGCTTCCATGATAAATCCAACTAAAAATTGAAATTGTAGAACCTGACCAGTGAAAGGGGGCCTCCTTTACCAATCAGGGTTGCTAAGGCTTATTCAAAAATTAGCTCTTTAGATGATAAGAAACGACATGCTCTATTATATAAAAAAATGATAATACAACAATAATCTTCCTGTGTCTTTATTGTTGATATAGTCCCTTGTTTCTTACTATGTCTTAATTAACCTAACACTCCCTAACCTTCTCTCTTCCCATACATTTATACAACAAAAGAGCACAGGGAAAATTTGGAGCAAATTCCCCTAAATTTGGGTTGTAACAACTATGGACAGATTACAAATATTGACTTTGTTTATTTTTTGGAGATCTTGGTTGTATAACAACACAAGATCAGATTAAATTTGACTTATTTAACATAGAATCATATTAGAATAAGCTATATTTGTTTCAGTAGCTAATTTATTGCTTTGTTTGGGACACAGTATGTCAACAGTCACAATAGTAAATCTGAAAATATCACCTTCAAAGAACCAGATGTATCTCTCAAAGCATAAAAAATTTTGGAAAATTTCTCCCATGTCAACTAAATTGGGCAATTTTGTACAAAACCCATGTTTTGTATTTTCAATATTTGTCCTCATTTTCCTGAATATTACCACGTAAAATGTTTTCTTCTTATTTGACAGATTTATGACTAGGAAAATCTGACCACGAGTTGGAGCTTAGATTTTGCGACCTAGGTGAGGAATTGGAGGTTGGAACCATGAGTTCTATTAAAATAATTCTCTTCATAAACCATCATCAGTAAAATTATGCATAATAATATTTAATCTATTAAAAATAAATGAAAATGAACATTACTTAACCATGAAAGCATAATTAAGTATGATATGGTATTTTACAAGAAATTATGGTAAATAGAGTGATGAAGGAGAGGTAAAAAGGGATGAAATGGATTTCTGGAAGTGACAATAATATTGATAAATCAGGAAACCAACAAATCCAACCTCCAATATTTTCTCATGCTACCACCTAAAGGAAGTCACCACTTGCGTATAAGCCTCCACTTTCCATTGAAGGCCCTAAACCTCAGACTCTTACGAACCACCTTTCATATATTTACAACTTGGGCCCACTATTCTCCGCTTAATTAACTAGAGGCCATGATTCATCTATTTTCATATTGGACCCACGTAACCTTCTTCACTCAACAAAAATACATCAAAACACCTCTCTACAATATAACCATATGACAAACTCAACAAGCAACATGCAAGCAAAATCCACTCATCATATTCAACCAATCTCTGCTCACAAACCATAACTCATCAACCCAACATCCACTTCACACTTTCTCACTAACAACACATAAAAACAACATATAGGCTCACTCCCATGACTACAAAAACATATGTAAGACCATATACTCAAACCTCACAACCCCCATACTCAGCTATGACAATACATTAATTTTACCCAAGCACCCAAGCCACATCATATATCTCACCTGATAAACTAGAAAATGGTAATCATATTAATCAATGACTCTGGCCTCGTAAGACTAACACTCAGCCTTACATGGATTTTACATCCATACAAATAGAAGGCAATACAAGGAATTATACAATATATGTATAACTCTACAAATTAACAACAACCCTAAGACATCACACCTGCAACAACAACTATGCTATCACTACAATACTTTTTCAATACCCTACCATCGATCTCTGCAATAAAACACACCAACATACAACTCTTCATCAGGTGACAAATCACTGGAGTCTAATCGCACCATACAAGGGATACACACTCCTACACAACAAAACATTAACTTAACATCAGATCACACCAACAATAACTCTTCTAAGCACATTTCCATTTTCAGTTCAACAATCAAACCATCGCTCTCCATATCTTTCATAAGAACTAAATAACATGAATTCGCTTCAAGCTACCATCTTTATGCTATCAACTCGATCTACACATTCTCTCTAACAAATCAATCACACATTCCTCACATTGGCCAGTAATCTAACTTATACAATTACACATTTAGCATACCATAGGATCAATCAACCACACCATTTTTTTTCCCATTGCACAGGTCATGGAATGCGCTACCCTCCTCATCACTCCATCACACTTTTATCTAATAAATAATGCACAACTAAAAACAAAACTTGGAATGTTACATTGATTCATGGCATCACCCATTTCAATTGATTTACCCATCATTTAGTTAACCAAATCAACAAATGTTTAATGTTTTCATGACATTCCATAATGTTTGGTGACCAAATCAGGTCAATATGTGACTAGATCGGCATGACCAAATCTTCTTATGGACATTAAGGACCAAATCGTTCCACTAAACAAAAGACCAGATCAAATTGATATGTAACCAAATCAACTGATGAATATGCTATCAATGTGTTCCACTAAATCATAACCACATAATAATTTCATTCATACCTCATCCTTGAAAACCAAATCAACAAAAACATTATAGACCAATTCAATATACTTCAATCAAAACAAATCCTTGGGAAAAGTCATTGGTAAATGATCATGATTTTTGTCTTGCATAAATTCTCACCTACAAGAATTGTCGCAGGCATATAAAGGAAAGCCAGAGAAAACTCAAGGATACAAAGGAAATCCATAGGAGATTTTGCAAGTGTTGTGGGGATGAGGATGCAAGCCTGCATAGATTCTGATAAGCTTGGAAAACTTAAATCTTCAACCCAAATATGCAACTTAGCTTCAAGCCTTCTGCAATCATCATGTTGATACCCTATAAACCTCCATAACACATATCAACCAGTTGATGATCATGCACGAGCCACTGCTTTTCTGGACATTAATATCCAACCCCAGCTGACCCATTATTGACATCAATGGCAACACCATGTTGCCAACACAATGGATGCAAGGATCAACCATACCAGTGTTGGCACTTGAAGTATTATATATATTGCTTATACTTCAAGTGCTAACACTGGTATGGTTGATCCTTGCATCCATTGTGTTGGCATTGATGTCAACAATGAGTCTTTTAACGCTTTTGACTTCTGGTTTCTTTTTTCCTTATCTAGAATAGTAATTTTCTTGAACTATATTTTTTACATTAAATTGTGAAATTCCAAGGTGTGGTCAAAGACAAAGATTAGAGAAACTTTGGTTGATAATGTGTGGCCACTAGTCGCGATTAAAAACTTACTTTGATACCAAATGAGATGAACAAAGTTCAATCAAACACAAAATATTCACAATATATAGAATATGAAAATATATAGAAGGAAAAATAATAATTTATATAAATGTTTGAAATATGGTTACAAATGAGGACCCCACACAAACACACACACACACACACACACACACACACACACACACACACTAGATTGGATTCCATTTCATGTTCATGTCCTTTGAGACATGTCCTTTCACAATTATTGATTTGTATTTGGTTGGTTTAATCCATATTTAGACTAAATATGGTGGATAAAGTATATCCACAAATTCGTGTAATGATGAAATTTGAACTCATGACCCTACCCATATAAACTATACACCTTCCCACTACACCGTGAGTTGGAAATGTAAATTTCTATGCAGAAAGTTGATTTTAAAGTGTAATTTTCAGTGAAATGTAGGTTTTAATGTTGAGATTGCAACAAGATGATGGAGCTTAGTGAAAAGAGTCGCCTTCACTAAGTGGGCCTGCAGGCTATTTTTGGCGCAAGTCTATTTTTAGACTATGTCTATTTTTAGACATATGGATCATGTCTATTGATTGCAGGTTGCTGTTTATGGATGATTGATCAAGTTGGGAAAAAATAGATGGACTTCTATTTTTGATGAAAGTGTGAGTGATCACAGTGTGAGTGATCAAAGTCTATTTTTAGACTGGCTGTCAAAAATAGAAAAGTCAAATATTATTATCTCACAATAATATTTGGACTATAAACTTAATCTTATTCTCTTGGAGCACTTCAGTTTGAGCTACAGAGGTGGCACATGCAGCTGTCAGAAGGAAATACGCTTTTCTTATGAGTCAATTGAGTTGTTGCATGCATGACTTCAGTTAGAACTCAATCAGTTGAGTTTGGTGGAGTTGATTGTGGAGTTGATGGAGTTGTGTTCAGTTTAGCTTTGTTAAACTGGTTGTATTTAGTCTAACTGGAAAATAGACTAGAGATGAGTTGGGTGAATTAGTTATTAATTAATTCAAAAGTTATTAACTCATAATACAACTAATGAATACATCAGTTAACTCAGTTGCATGTCAGTGCATGTTCAGTTCAACAGGGACAGGTGGTAGAGAATCAGATTGCTATTAGTTATGACTATAGTTGTGCACCAGATCTTGCACAATCAAGGGATTGAGTATGCCAATGAGTTTGCCCACGTATTTGCCCACATTATAGCTTGTGCTCACGTCCAACAAAGTGTGAGTGACTATTTTGCAGGTGAAAAACGAGTTTGGTGAGCCATTCTCATCAGTTCTTGAGCAGTGGAGGCAGGCAAGCAGTGGAAGAGATTTGGAGATCAGATCTGAGCTGTATTGTGTGTAACAGAGGTGGAGATACTTGTGAGAAGTATTATGTTGTGTAATGTTACATGACTCAATCATTAATATACAGATAGTTGGGGTTTTTAGCGAGATGCTTTCCCTGGGTTACATACTGTGTTAATGTGTGAATGCTCTTGATGTTTTATTGTTATTGATGCTACTATATTGATGATCAACGTAGAGGAGCTTATGTATTGTGTATGTTTTCCGCAATAGTACATGATCAGGATAATCTCCATTGAATATGTGTTAAAGTATTCAAAATTTCTACATGGTATCGGAGCTGCTTGATTTGTAGAAGATATTTTTACAGGATATCAAGCGAGGATTGATCATCAGATCTACTATTCAGGAAGTGTCTACATTCTATTTCTTCAGGAAGAGTCTGTAATCGGGCCAGGTAGCCTTTGGATTCATCCTTCCTTTGGAAGGTGAGATATCCGGTGAATGCCCATACAGTCAATCTCTGTACGAGAAATATTGTGTTCTCACGAATCTTAGATCCGAGGCGATTGAGTTGGTCGCTGGTGGAATTCGAATTTGCAGCAGTTTTTTCTTGGTGACAACGCAACAATGTCTTTCAACGGATTGCGATTGGAGTATGCTCTTGAGGGAAGCTCAAACTATATTGCATGGAAGGACAGGATGGAGGCAGTATTGGATGATAACGGGCTGAAGGAGTTCATAGATACGGATATCCCAAAGCCTACTGATGCTGCTGAGGCGGAAGTTTGGCAAAAGAAGACCGCAAAATGTCGAAGGATTCTGTTGGAGGGCATGAAGGATCACATTGTGTCCAGCCTCCATGGAAAGGCTACTCCATATTTGATGTGGAAATCATTAACAGAATTATTCCAAAGCAAGAGAGATCAGAGGAAGCTGGCGCTCAAAGATAAACTCAGAAACATCAAATGCGAGAAGGGTGACAGTATTCCCAAGTATCTCACGAAGTTCACTCAGTGTCGAGATGAGCTGGGAAGTGTGGGGGTTACTGTCTATGATGAGGACTTGGTGAGCTTGGCTCTCCTTGGTCTTCCGAAGAGTTGGCATTCCTATCAGGACTCTGCCAATGGTCGGGAGAAGTTGCCAGGATGGGAAAGACTATGGTCAGATCTTGTGCAGGAGGAGATCAGGCGGAGTACCAGGGACGGATCTTCGTCAAAGGGAGCTGATGAAGAGAATTGTGCTTTGGCTACCAAAGCAAAGAAAGGGAAGAGTAAGAAAGCTTCTCAGTCTGGTGCGAAAGGCAAGAAGCAGGATATGTCCAAGGTGAAGTGTTTTCACTGTCACCAGCACGGACACTATGCCACAAATTGTCCGCAGAAGAAGAAGAACAAGCAAGCTGCTGGATCTGCAGGGGGAGAGGCCTTAGCTTCTCAGTTTGAGCTTGATTTTTCATTGATCGCATGCTTGGTTTCAAGTGTGATGGGATCAGTGTGGTTCTTGGAGAGTGGTGCGTCTTTTCACATGACGGGAGATAGAGATTTGTTCTCTGATCTGGAGGACAAAGATCTTGGAGTGCACATCGAGATGGGCGATGATGGTAGATACAGTGCGACCGGTATTGGTACCATTTCCTTTGAGAGGGAGTCTGGTAAACCCTTTGTATTGAAGGAAGTCATCCATGTTCTAGGATTGAAGAAGAATCTCATCTCAGTGGCGATGTTAGAAGACAAGGGGTATGATGTTGTTTTCAGCGAGGGAAAGGCCTTCCTGTGCAGCAAGACAATTGGTGAGACCCGGAAGATAGGGGTTCGAGTGAGGAACCTTTATCAGTTGCATGTAGATGGATGTGCAGCAATGGCAGGCAAGGCAGAAGGATTGGTGAGCCAGGATGATGGCGAGTTGTGGCACAGGAGATTGGGTCACCTTCACCATGGAGCCTTGAAGATACTGCAGCAGATCAGTACAGGGCTTCCTAAAGGCACACTTGCGCAGTCAGATCAGTGCAAGGGGTGTACTTTGGGGAAGTTTGTGAAAGCCACCTTTCACGAGAAGGATAGTCGTGCCACGACGATCCTTGAGAGAATTCACACAGACGTGTGTGGACCTTTCTCAGTTGCTTCGACAACAAAACACAGGTATTATGTGATTTTTGTTGATGATTTCTCTCGTAAGTGCTGGATCTTCTTCATGCAGAAGAAGAGCGAGACATATTCAAAGTTCTGTGAATTCAAAGCACTGGTCGAGAAGGAGTCGGGGAAGAAGGTGAAGGCTCTTAGGAGCGATAATGGTGGTGAATACATCTCGGACGAGTTCAAGGATTTCTGCAAGACAGAAGGGATTCGTAGAGAGCTCATAGCTCCCCATAACCCACAGCAGAACGGGGTAGCTGAGCGGAAGAACAGAACGATTGTGGGTGCTGGACGGGAAATGTTGCATGATCAGGGCCTACCCCTTCACTTGTGGGCGGAAGCATGCAATATAGCAGTTTATGTGCAGAACTGTTGTCCTCATAGGATACTTGGCATGAGTACACCTGAGGAGACTTATTCTGGTAAGAAGCCTGATCTTTCTCATTTGAGGATTTTTGGTGCTAACGTTTACATGCATGTGACGAAGGATGCCAGGAAGAAGTTGGAGCCGACCGCAGAGGTTGGGATATTTGTGGGGTACACTGATACGCCCCACAACTATCGTGTGTATTTGCCAGACAGTGGTAAAACTGTTGTGCGACGGGATATAAAATTTCAGGAGGAGAAAGCCATGAAGTGTTCGCTTGAGAGGGAGCTACACTTGCATGCAGATGAGGAGCTATTAGTTCCTAAGGATGAGCTTCAGGACGTGGATCAGCCACAGGATGAGGTTCATGGAGTGGAAGAGACCACTCATGCAGCGCCAACCATCAGAGGGCGAAAGCGCTTGACAGAAGCTGAGCGACTGGCTCAAGATGCAGAGAAAGTTGTAGGACCACCTACAGCCCAACGCAGGCAGAGACAGTCACCTGATCGGTACACTGGATACATGGCTCTTATGAGCAAGTGTGTTGTGACTGAGCCATCCTCTTTCGAGGAAGCTGTGGAGGATCCCGCATGGGTAGACGCCATGGTGGAAGAGTATGATTCTATTGTCAGAAACAGTGCATGGGAGATTGTTCCTAGACTGGAAGGGAAATCAGTGGTGGGTTCGAGATGGATCTACAAAGTTAAGCAGGCAGCTGACGGGAGTGTGGAGAATTACAAGGCAAGATTTGTTGCCCGAGGCTTTTCACAGATTGAGGGGATCGATTATGAGGAGACCTTTGCACCTGTCACAAGGTATTCTTCCATACGGACGATTCTTGCTCTCTCAGCGCAGATGGGATGGCACATTCATCAGATGGATGTGAAGACTGCGTTCCTCAACGGATTCATTGAGGAGGAGGTGTACATTGAGCAACCCGAAGGCTTTGAAGTCTTCAGCAGCGAGTCGCATGTGTGCAGGCTCAAGAGAGCGTTGTATGGGTTGAAGCAAGCACCACGTGCTTGGTACACACGAATAGACAGCTATTTCACAGGACTTGGATTCTCCAAGAGCGAGGCGGATCCGAACCTATACCAGATTGTGGTGGAGGGTAAGTTGCTTATCATTGTACTGTATGTTGATGATTTGATTCTAACGGGTGATGAGATGTTGATACTGCCATGCAAGAAGGATCTTGCTACAGAGTTTGAGATGAAGGATTTGGGCCTCCTTCACTATTTCTTGGGATTGGAAATATGGCAGCGCAGTGGTGGACTGTTTGTTTCTCAGGGCAAGTATGCTCGGGAGATACTGGAGAAGTTCAACATGCATGGCTGCAAGCCTGTTGATACTCCTCTTCCTGGAGGTTGGAGGAAGGAGGATGCCACTTCGGGAGAAGAAGTGGATGCCACTGTTTATCGACAGTTGGTGGGGTCGCTGATGTATTTGGTAAATACACGACCTGATATATGCTATGCAGTTAACCAGCTTTCACAAGCTATGTTTAAGCCTACCAAGCTCTTCTGGAAGGCGGGCAAGCATGTATTGCGCTACTTGAGAGGCACATCGGGATATGGTTTGTGGTACAGACAGGAGGATGAGGTGAAGCTATGTGGCTTCACGGATGCAGATTGGGCAGGGAGCCCAACAGACAGAAAGAGCACATCAGGAGGGGTCTTTAGTATTGGATCGATAGAATTTTCTTGGTACAGAAGGAAACAGAGATCCGTGGCACTCAGTTCAGCGGAGACCGAGTATATGGCAGCAAGTTTGGTTGCATGCGAGGCTATATGGATGAGGAAGATCCTAGTTGGTTTGTTCGGTTCTCATTTGGATCCTACTGTGATTTACTGTGATAACCAGAGTTGCATTAAACTCTCAGCTAATCCTGTATTTCATGATAGATCTAAACATATTGACATCAGGTACCATCATATCAGAGATTGTGTGCAGCGGAGGATCATGTTACTTTCGTACATTCCAACGGAGGATCAGGATGCTGATATTCTGACGAAGGCTCTCACCAGGAGCAAATTCGAGTACCACCGAGGCAGGATAGGGGTTGATGATAATCCATATCTTGTCGAGAGGGAGTGTTGAGATTGCAACAAGATGATGGAGCTTAGTGAAAAGAGTCGCCTTCACTAAGTGGGCCCGCAGGCTATTTTTGGCGCAAGTCTATTTTTAGACTATGTCTATTTTTAGACATATGGATCATGTCTATTGATTGCAGGTTACTGTTTATGGATGATTGATCAAGTTGGGAAAAAATAGATGGACTTCTATTTTTGATGAAAGTGTGAGTGATCACAGTGTGAGTGATCAAAGTCTATTTTTAGACTGGCTGTCAAAAATAGAAAAGTCAAATATTATTATCTCACAATAATATTTGGACTATAAACTTAATCTCATTCTCTTGGAGCACTTCAGTTTGAGCTACAGAGGTGGCACATGCAGCTGTCAGAAGGAAATACGCTTTTCTTATGAGTCAATTGAGTTGTTGCATGCATGACTTCAGTTAGAACTCAATCAGTTGAGTTTGGTGGAGTTGATTGTGGAGTTGATGGAGTTGTGTTCAGTTTAGCTTTGTTAAACTGGTTGTATTTAGTCTAACTGGAAAATAGACTAGAGATGAGTTGGGTGAATTAGTTATTAATTAATTCACAAGTTATTAACTCATAATACAACTAATGAATACATCAGTTAACTCAGTTGCATGTCAGTGCATGTTCAGTTCAACAGGGACAGGTGGTAGAGAATCAGATTGCTATCAGTTGTGACTATAGTTGTGCACCAGATCTTGCACAATCAAGGGATTGAGTATGCCAATGATTTTGCCCACGTATTTGCCCACATTATAGCTTGTGCTCACGTCCAACAAAGTGTGAGTGACTATTTTGCAGGTGAAAAACGAGTTTGGTAAGCCATTCTCATCAGTTCTTGAGCAGGTATTGAGCAGTGGAGGCAGGCAAGCAGTGGAAGAGATTTGGAGATCAGATCTGAGCTGTATTGTGTGTAACAGAGGTGGAGATACTTGTGAGAAGTATTATGCTGTGTAATGTTACATGACTCAATCATTAATATACAGATAGTTGGGGTTTTTAGCGAGATGCTTTCCCCGGGATACATACTGTGTTAATGTGTGAATGCTCTTGATGTTTTATTGTTATTGATGCTGCTATATTGATGATCAACGTAGAGGAGCTTATGTATTGTGTATGTTTTCCGCAATAGTACATGATCAGGATAATCTCCATTGAATATGTGTTAAATTATTCAAAATTTCTACATTTAACCCCATACAGAAATTAACTACATACGAATTCTAAAACACAGAAAATAAACAATGCGAGAGCATAACACATAAAACACATATACACAAAGATTTTCCCCTGGATCCCAAAACCGAGACTACCAGCTTGATTTTTCATTATATTCCTTTCAATGTTACAATACATATTTATATGTGTCGAAGCATCCAATACCATGGACCGAAAACCATAGGTAGGTCTGCCCAACTTAATATAGGGTCCAAATTTTTTTTTCCCAAGGCATTGCCCCGGACCCCATAGAGGGGGGCTACCCACCCCCCTCAAAGCCTCCGGACAGGGGGGCTACCGCCCCCTCTGTGACCCCCTTGTTGTGCAATCGGCACAACGAAGAGGGGGCTCCTCCCCCCCTCTAACCCCCTGGTTCACTACGTAGGTTAGTCGTGGAAAGAATATAACACAACCCAACATTCTCCCACTTGTTGTTTTCTTTCCACAGGGGGCCACAGGAGAGCTTAGTCATTTTTCTAGCCCTGAAACGCCCACTGTTTCTCTACACCAGGAGAACTTCTCAGAGCTCATAGATTTTTTCAATGCATCTGCAGTATTCTTCAGAGTGTCCACCTTTACCAGCAACACCTTTTTGTCTCGTATCATATCCCTCACAAAGTTATACTGAACATCAATGTGCTTTGTCTTTGAATGATAAGCAAGGTTCTTTGCCAAGAAAATTTCACTTTGGCTGTCACAATCTAACCTTATAGCTCCTTGTACTAACCCCATACTTGAACACAATGTCTGCAACCAAACTGCTTCCTTGCTTGCATGAGTGGCTGCCATGTATTCTGCCTTTGTAGTTGATAGTGCCACTACAGATTGTTTCTTACTCATCCAACTGACTGCACCTCCAAATAAGTTAAACACAGACCCACTTTTAGATCTTCTCTAATCCAAATCTCCAGCCTAGTCTGCATCAACAAATCCATGGATATCCAAAACTCTGTCCAATCCTGGTCTTCCTTGGTAGCACAAACCATAACCACTAGTGCCACGCAAATACTTGAAAACCCTCTTCACTACTGTCCAATGCTCCTTCCCTGGTTTTGACATAAAATTACTAAATACTCCCACTGCATGTTTAATGTCTGGTCTAGTACATACCATTGCATACATCAGGCTACCGACTGCACTTGCATATGGAACATGGGACATATCCTCTTCCTCTTCTTGTGTCTTGGGACACCGTTCAACAGATAACTTTACACCTACAGGAATAGGAACCTTCACCAGTTTACTATCCTGCATATTAAACATCTGTAGTATCATCTCAAATACTTCCTCTGGTTTAACTAGAGCTTCCTCTTTTCCCGATCTCTTTTAATTTCCATGCCCAAAATATAGTTTGCAGCACCAAGATCTTTCATGTCGAATTTGGAGGACAATTGGGTCTTCAAATCCTGGATAATTTCTTTGTCATTTCGAACCAGCAACATATCATCCACATACAAGACCAGATAGATAACATGGTCACCAATTAATTTGAAATACACAGTGATCTGCTTTGCTTCTGGTGAAGCCAAGTCCCCATATAAATGTATCAAATTTCTGATACCACATCCCTGGTGATTGTTTTAACCCATACATAGACTTCTTTAACTTGCATACCAGTTATTTCTTACCCTTAACTGTAAATTCTTTAGGTTGCTTCATGTAGATCTCCTCTTCCAGATCCCCATGAAGAAATGTTGCCTTCACATCCATATGTTCTACCTCAAAATCAAAAGCAGCAGCAACAGATAAGAGTAATCTAATAGAAGTTACCTTGGCAACAGGAGAAAAAATATCACCAAAATCAATTCCCAACACCTGGGAACAACCTTTTGCTACCAACCGAAATTTGTATTTCTCCACCTTTCCTTCTGCATTTGTCTTCTTCTTGAACACCCATTTGCTGCCAATGGGTTTCCTTCCATCTAGTATCTCCACCAGATCCCAAGCCTCATTTTTGTGCAAAGATGCCATTTCATCAACCATGGCCTCTTTCTAGAGTTTTCCATCCTCTGAATTTACTGCTTCCTTCACACTTCTGGGATCATCATCGATAATAGATAAAGAAAAATTTGAACAGAAAGCAGATGGACTATACCTTTCTGCCTGCCTTCTTTCTTGAACTGATCTTCTTACACCCAGAGTTTGTGGCTCTTCATCTTCTGATTCTTCCTTTGTTGTAGAGTCTGATTCTTCCTCCTTTAGCTCAAACTCTATCTTCTTAGGTTCCTTTGGTTGGACTTCATGTTTAATAACATCTTTCACCTCTCTGAACACCACATCTCGGTTGTACACAACCTTCCTTGTTGTTGGGTTCCAAAGCTTATAACCCTTTAAACCATCCTTATACCCAATAAAGATGCACTTTTCAGATTTACTATCCAACTTGGTTTGTTTCTTCTTTGGAACATGTACATATGCATCACATCCAAATACCCTAAGATGTGAAAGAGAGGGTTTCTTACCAGTCCATACCTCTTGTGGAGTCTTATCCTCCAACACTGATGAAGGTGATCTATTGACCAGGTAACATGCTATCTCCACCGCCTCTGCCCAGAATTCCTATCCTAACCCGACACCACTGAGCATGCTTCTTTCCCTTTCCATCATCGTCTTGTTCATTCTTTCTGCAACTCCATTTTGTTGAGGTGTATATGGAGTAGTCTTCTTCCATGCTATACCACACTTATTACAGAATTCTTCAAATTCCTTACTGCAAAACTCTCCACCGTTATCTGTCCTTAGCACCTTTATCTTCTTCTCTGTCCGGTTTTCCACCAAAGCCTTAAATTCTTTAAACCTGTCAAAGACTTCAGAATTCTTCTTAAGGAAATATATCCATGTATGCCTTGAGAAGTCATCTATAAATTATACATAGTACATAGACTTACCCAGTGATGGAACCTTCACAGGTCCAAACACATCACTGTGCACAAGCTCTAATATCTATTTTGCCCTCTTACCACCAGAGGGGAAACTCACCCGATTCTGCTTCCCATATACACAATTTTCACATAAATCAAAATCTAGAGAGATATTACTCATACCTTCTACCATACCTTTACCATGAAGTATTCGGAGGCCCTTCTCTCCAATATGTCCAAGCCTTGGATGCCACAATATGGTCTTCTCTCCATAGACCACTAGATTTTCTGCTCCACTTTCAGGAACCACAAAACTGTTGCACCCATCAACAACAGTGCTACCTTGCAGCTTGTATAGAGTTCCAGTCCAAACTCCTCACATCAATATCAGTGCTCCTCGAACCATCTTGTAGGTATTCTTCTCGAACACTATTTTTACACCTGCATCGTCCAACTTGCTTACAGAAATCAGATTTCTGTCTAATGCAGGAATATGCAGAACACCCGGAAGTGTTCTAACCCTTCCACCTTGCAACTTCAACTTTACTTTTCCATGACCAACGATTCTAGCCTTCTTATCATCCTCTAAGAATACATCACCACCATCGTATTTATCATACTCGCAAAACAACTCTCTATGGGGAGTGAAGTGAAAGGATGCACCTGAGTCAATCAACCATGCCTCATGATCCACATGTGTACTTGAAGAATCCAAGTACACATCCCCACCTTCATCTCAGGTGGTTTTCGTCTGTGCAGAAGCAGCATCATCAGATCCCTTTCCTTTGTTAGGAGCTTTAGATTTATAGCCCCTTTTGTAGTGCCCTTCCTTTTCACATTTCAGCACACCACCTTTATAGGTTTTCCTGGAGATTTAGATCTCCCACTCGATGACTTATTTTTGTTTCTGTTCTGGGACCGTCGTCGTACAGACAAAGCATCACCATTCTGGCTCCCCATATTTTTCCGTCTCATCTCCTCCGTCAGCAAGGATGAGACTATTTCATAAAACTGCAAGGCAGTCGCATTGCTACCTATTGCAATAACCAAACTATCCCATGAATCTGGTAGAGAACACAACAAACTGATGCACTTATCTTCAATTGAAATTTTAATATCAACAAATAATAACTAATTTACCACAGTATTAAATGCGTTCAGATGCTCTATCATCGAGTCTCCATCTTTCATCCTCAGGTTACACAACTTTTTCCATAGGAACAGTTTATTCACCAGAGACTTAGATTGGTACAAAGTCCCTAACTTGTCCCACAAAGCCTTCGCCGTAGCTTCCTCTGATACATTCAGCAATACTAAATCTGAGACACACAATCGTATTGTGCTCTTAGCGTTCTGATCCAACTTCTTCCATTCTTCATCGGACACTCCCATTGGTTTAGTACCTGGATCTACCGCGATCCACTGATGTTTATCCACCAACAGATTCTCCATATTGAGTTTCCACAACTCAAAACTCTGACCATTAAATTTCTCGATCTCTATCTTTCCACTACTCGCCATCTTCTTTCACCACCAGAATCGATCCCGCAGATCTCCCACTGAACAGAGTCCACCACAGGCTCGAGCGAAACCCCTCGGTAACAAAGGCGCCCCCTTGAAGCCAAAACGACTCTGACACCAAATGTAGGTTTTAACCTCGTATAGAAATTACTTGCATATGAATTCTAAAACACAGAAAATAAACAATGCAAGAGCATAACACATAAAACACATATACACAAAGATTTTCCCCTGGATCCCAAAACCGGGACTACTAGCTAGATTTTTCATTATATTCCTTTCAATGTTACAATACATATTTATACATGCTGAAGCATCCAATACCATGGACTGAAAACCATAGGTAGGTCCGCCCAACCTAATATAGGGTCCAAAAAAAATTTCCTGGGGCGCTGCCCCGGACCCAGTAGATGGGGCCTACCCGCCCCCCTCAAACCCCCTAGACAAGGGGGCTGCCACCCCCCCTACTACACAATTGGCACAACGAAGGGGGGGCTCAGCCCCCTTGGTTCACTATGTAGGTTAGTTGTGGAAGGAATATAACACAACCCAACATAAACTTTTGGAAAATAAAGGCTTATAGCCTTTTTATTTGTAGGAAGAAGCTAGAGGAAGTTATCTTAAAAGTTATTCTATCTTCCCAAATGAATTTTGAAGATAATTTTTTGCAGGTTGTGTTATCGCACTGTTTAGTTTGAAATTTTTTAAAAGCGCTGACAATGACAGTGTAAATGTTATTGTAGTTTTGAAAATTTAAAATTGCGCTAACAACTAGGCTAGTAGAGTGAATTTTTGAAGATGGTCAATTAAACTCTGACAACTGGAAAATCAACGCCAAATGCAAAATTCAAAATTTTTCATGACCAAAGAAATGCGTTGATGGAATAACATGTTTAATATCAAGTGTTTTCAGATGGTGGAAGTACTTATATTACCATGAGCTAAAAGTTATGCAGGGTTAATCATTTGTATTATTTTATTCGCAAAAATAAAGAAATTGTTATCCCACATTCTTGTAATCAAATCCCACTCCCATCTCTGTTCCTTGTGTTTCTGGATGGTGTAAGTTATGGTACAAGCTTAGTATTCAAAGGGAAAAGATGCCAAAACATATTTGTTTTTACTTGACAAAAACTCTGTTTTTTAAACTGTTTTTCCTCTAAAATGTAGTAAATTCGGGAGCAGTTTACAGATAGTTGGAAATGATTTTCCCAAATATGGATTTTTTGTCCAAAATGGATCCATTTAAATAAACCTCTCTCGATTTTCTAATGGGCATTACATTTTGAAATATTTGAAGGGATATTTGAAGGTTGTTTTTCAAGATTTTGCAATCATGTTTAAGTAATTGTTTTCAAAATCATATCTCGAACAAACGAGAACGTATTTTTCAAAAAATAAAGAAGATTTTGTCTCTAACAGAGTGATTTAAAAAAACCTCTCTTATTTTTATAACATATATCACCATTTGGGAATTTCGAAGGGATCACTTGACCCTATTTTTTAGGAATTCGTGAGGAAAAAGCTCATGGACAGTTGTTACTTGGATGCCACCTCATCAAATTTGACTTGTTGATCTTTACCTCCAGACATGACTGCAACAACAACATGATATTTAGATGCAGATATGATTAAGAAGTTTTATATATGCATGTATTTGAGAGATATGTTTTATCTCTTTTATTTTTAGCAGATTATAATCAAGGATAAGCAAGAAAATTGCTTTATCTATTGATTTTCTATATAACCATTTTCTGAGCAAGAGGAAAAGGTTGGAACTTATTTGAAAGTAGAATTTTTATGTACACTATGATCAAACTATAGTAAAGCAATTTATATGAGCAGTTTTCAAAACAATTTGTGTTGCAATTCCCTGTCTATTTATTGATGTAATATTTTCCTCAATGTGAGATTGCTAAGTGGTTGAATTTGGAATTCATATTGTTGTGCTCCAATTTCTTATGTTTAAAATATTTAAATACTTATTTTTTTCACATATATATCACATTGTTTTCCTCCATTATCCTCCAAATTTACTGAAAACTGTCAAAGGAATTGTTACTATCTCACTTTTGTAATGTTTGCTCACTGAACCTGTGATTATATAAACTTATTGGAATCAAATTCCTTGCCCAGTGGTGAAATTTTCCTACAACCCAATCAATCTCAGTTTTTGTTAAATAAACCCGGCCATAGGGCTTATTGCAAACCTTCTACCACTGTGACCTTGGGTAGCTAAGTTTAGGGAGAGATCCCTTTCCCAGTTGAAGGACATGCTTTCAACCTTGAAGCGGTTTGAGGTCACCTCATTTATTTCCTTCCACAGCCAGGGAAATTTTTGAGTCATAATAGGTTGAAGATAATGTTTTATGTAAGAAGGAAATTGTAATGCATTATCCTTTATTTTAATGGTCCAGTTGCTCATTTGAAGCCAACTCAGAGATGTATCTCACAAGAAGTGAGCTTCGTTAATAACTCACTACTATTTGCCTTTTTTGTTGTTGTCTATTCTCCTTTTTTCATTATTTTAATTTCTCATCAAACTTTAATAAGTCTATTTAATAAATGAAGTTGTTGATATTATGGTTAGCATAACAAAGTCAATTTAAGCTTTAATTTTATATCATTAGGACTAGAGATTCCCTAGTCAATATACACTAGAGCATTAGAAGGAAGGGGGACAACCCAGTGGAGTATGTAGCAAGGAAGGGGATCTTATTCTTAATGTTTTGCACACTGAGGGTGAAAAGAAGTTGGTTGAGTGTAATTGTTGTGGTTGTAAAGGTCTATAATGTTAATTACCTATTTGTGAAATTTGGTAATTGATCTAAGTGTGAGGTATTAGGACCATGTCATAGGTAATCCACCCTTATGGATTCATAATTGTTGGGTTGTGCTATAATCTTTCCACGACTAGCCCACGTAGTTAACTGGGAGGTTCGTTGCGCCGATTGTGTAGCGAGGGGGTCACAGGGGGTTTGAGGTGTACCCGTAACCCCACTTTATGGGGTCCAAGGCAGCACCCCAGACAATTTTGGTTTTGGACCCTATGTTAGGTTGGGTGGACCCACCTATGGTTTTGAGCATGATTTTCGCACATGTTTTTTGGACGTGATGGTTTTCGGTCCATGGTATTGGACGCGATGGTTTTCGATCCATGGTATTGGATGCTTCGGCATGTATGAATATGTATTATAACATTGAAAGGAACATGTTGGTAGTCCCGATTTTGGGATCTAAGGGAAATCCCTGCGTATATGTGTTTTATGTGTTATGCTCTCACATTGTTTATTTTCTGTGTTTTAGAATTCTTATGCAGGTAATTTTTGTACGGGGTTAAAATGTACATTTGGTATCAGATTTGTTTTGCCTTCAAAGGGATGCCTTTGTTGCTAAGGGGTTTTGCTTGGGCCTGTTGTAGACCCTGTTTAGTGGGAGATTTGCGAGATCGATTCTGGTGGTGAAAGAAGATGGTGAGAAATGGAAAGATAGAAATCAAGAAATTTAATGGTCAGAGTTTTGAGTTGTGGAAATTCAAGATGGAGGATTTGTTGGTGGATAAAGATCAGTGGATCATGGTAGATCCAGGTACTAAACCAACGGGTGTGTCTGATGAAGAATGGAAGAAGTTGGATCGAAAGTGTTATCAGGAAATCTAGTGTCTATGAAGAGATGCTAGTCCCACTAAGGCTGGTAGCTACCTTAGAAACAAAAAAACTAAAACCACTTTCGTTTTCCTTTATGAGAAATAGATAAGAGGGGAATAAAGGAGACCAACCTCTGTCTTGCGCTTGGTTCCTTGCTTGATTCCTCTCCTTTCTGATAGATCTTTGCCACTCGCTTCCTCGTCTACCTAGCTTCAAAGAGCACCTGTAGGATCAAAGCAGCATAGAACTATCGAAGAACATAGATCTACTATCATAAACAATATAGGACCAGATATATATTGACCACACAAATGCATATATCATCAATCATACAAGAATGTGGAGGAAAACTTGAATAGCTTTATTAATAATCAAGAATAGCAAAGAGGATTACAACCAATTGTTCTGACCCAGCATAATCCTCTCAGCAAGAAAGCCCTTCTTCACCTCATGAAAAGCTTAGATCACCCTACACTATGATGTTACACCAAGAAACCAACAGCACTTCCTTACAAGATACAAAATTCCAGCCCTTGGATCTCTGGGATGAGGGATCCATATATAGATGTTTGCAAGGTGGGTGAGTCAGCTTTTGAGATTTGATTAGTGTCCTCTCTCTCTGATAGTTCTTGATTCCACTTGGAGATTGATGATCTCTTACTCATCCCTGGGCAAATGCAGAGAGGCAAGTGTCACAGGGGAAGTTTCTGGAAGATTCCATGATCCTCCACCTTGCAGATCGACCCTGCCATTTGTCCACTCTCGCCCATCGCACCCCATAGAAGGGCTTTTCAGTATGCATCGCACCTCCTGTGTGTATTTAGGTGGGATGCACCGCACTTTGACCATGGAGCAGGTGAGATGGTCCAGTTTTGACCAGTTCTGAGTAGTTTTTCATGGAGAACTTCTGGGAGAAGATGTAATCAGTTGACCTTGTTCTTTTAGAGGTTGGAACAACACTTTTAGGGACTTAAGAGCCCTTAGTTTATGGACATTTATGATTGGGGTTGCAGTGCCCAAAAATGTCTATAACAGTTGCCCCTAAAGCATGAGGTCGTTAATCTTTTTTGATGTCGGGTGAAATGCTTTATCATGAGGATCTGAAGTTTTTTCAAGCTGGAAGGTGACCTGTAATAAGATACAATACAATACATTATCTTCATAATATTTTCATGATCTATCTAAGGTGGGAATTCCCATGCTCAGCTTCATAAATTCATTTTAATGTACATAAGACAGACAATCGTCTGAGTGCAGACTGATGATTCTGGTAGAGTCATCATCACTTAGGTTGGATGATTATCTGTGCAGCAATGATGTACATTTGATGTATTTATTTTCCTAAATATATATCACAGCCCGGATGGATGAAACTAGATCCAGGGTCTTCAATCTCATTCGATCTTCACTCGAAGTACAAGTCGATCCATGTGAGAGATGTTCTGGAGTCGAACATGGAAAGACATCACCTGATTACCAGCCAATGATGTAAGCTGTTAACAGGCGCAAGAGGAATCACCGATAATGATGATGACCCTCAAGGTACTGCAGTACAATTCATGTGGTGTGAATAAGGGACTTGGCGTTGAACACCACGCAAAATATTTTGGTCGAAGGCCATTGATGTAAACCTGTCGTCGAAAGTGAGAAACTTGCCATTGAGGCATGCAGGCTTCAAAGTACTGAAAGGGTTGTTCCTAGATCGACTTCTTGGATAATGAGCTAATGTCGACAAGAAGCGATCCGTCATAGGAGGGCCTTAGTGAATCCCACATCAATGACACAGAACGGAGCAAATGATTTTAATGGAGGTGAAAACAATCTGATGATATAAGGTTCAGGGTGACAGTCATGAAAGGATGGAGCGTAAATGTATTGCAGTGGATGAGACACAGGTGAATTCTCTGAGCGACTTCTCTTGAACATATCAGCGACACTAACATGATGGATTGGTAGCGTTAAACCCAAATATGGATGGTGTGATGGACCCATGGTGATATGACCAGTGAATGGAACAACCCAACCTGACTCGGATGTGGAGTGAAAGTGTCATGTTCAAGAGCGACTTGCTACCAATAAAGTTTCTTCAAGTTTTCTTCCCAAATTTTCCCCAGTCATTGTTGACCAGTACCTCTTTATTTTCGTCAAGCTTGAGGAGGATAACATATGCTTGTTCTATAATTTTCCCTTCGAGCAAACCCATTGCTATGTTTTAACGAGCCTAGCGATATTGAAACTCGTTCTTGTCTATATGGACAAGTTTGTCGCTATTGAGTTTTAACGAGTTTAACGACAAAGATAACTCGGTCCTTTTCAATTTTAGAGAGTCTGAAAATGGGACGTAAAGAAAACTCCAATAATTGTTTTTCGTTATATAATCCCTTGAGTCCGAAAAAGTATAAAACAATACAAAAGGGATGAATTTTCGGTACTTTTAACGAGCCGAACAAAACAAGCGCTCGATCTTTTTGTGTAATAATCCCTCAAGTCCAAAAAGATTAAAATCTAAAGGAGGGATAGCACTTCTGGTCACTTTAACGAGCTGGAGAGGCCAATTGCTCGGCAATCTTTTCATATTTTACGAGTTAGTTGAAAAGAGCTTAAAGGAGACTCGTTTTTTGAGGAACGAGTGATAAATTTGGGTAGCAGCTAATTCCAGGTAAGGTTTGGAATTTTCCAATCACGGCAGTGTCACAAGGATGGCTAACAGGATCACTCTTCGCAGCTGTTCCTCAAAAAAGGGTAAACAATCAAATGGAGGTGAATGATCGGCCAATACAGAGTGGAGGTGATGATGAGAACACGACCAAGGCTTCAAAGGCTGATGATAATACATTCACAATGGTTATTTACCAGAAAATGGTTCATTTTTTAATGAGCTTAAACTCTGGGGAACATTTGCTCATTGCTTATGTTTATTTTTTAACGATATTGAATTCCGCGTTAAAACTGCTCGATCCAGTCGTATAATAAGGATGTCTCATTTAAAAATGGCATTTTTTCAAAGCTTTGCCCCGCATCATTTCTTTATGCAAGTTAGGAAACGACCGATCCTACGAGTTTAAAGGGTTATAGGACCTACAAATTTAAAAAATAAATGGTCGCTCTTCGCTTGCATGCCAAAAGGTTTGCATGCCCCCAGGTATAGTGAAGTAGAGTTTCCAGGTTACCCCTCAATTTGCAGACAAAACATTTGTTTTATCAGGAAAGGCCTACCTTTTAACAGAGGTATCTTATTCTGGTCTATCCCCATTTTCCTAAATGGATGGGTGTGTCAACTAGTCATATATCCTTCACGGAAACCTACCCTATACCCAAGGTTTTCCTATCGAAACAGGCCAGGGTGCATGCCCCCTGGGTTTCAATCATATCCTCTGAATCACTCGCGCTCATTAGGAGGACAGACTGGGGATTGATGAGACATTCCTTGTGTGAAAAGACCATTCAGGGATGGTATATGACTATTTGCTATGTGTGAACCGGGGAATGAAAGCTGGTCTACGAGCTTGACCACTCTTCCTTCATGCGGAAAACACATTACTCTAAAGAGTGAGGAGACAATGGCTCCCATGCAATAAACATAGTCACGTCCAAGGAGTAGATTATAATCCAGGGGTCCTTGGAATACCATTACGTTCATGTGAACGGTTTTACTTCTCAATGTTATCGACACATTGGGAAGGATCCCTAACGGTCGACTGGTTCCTTTGTCAAAGCCTGTTATATTTCTCATTTCAGGCAAAAGCGGTGGCGAACCAAGTGCTTTCCAA
This sequence comes from Pinus tabuliformis, assembly GCA_031772625.1. Taxonomy (NCBI): domain Eukaryota; kingdom Viridiplantae; phylum Streptophyta; class Pinopsida; order Pinales; family Pinaceae; genus Pinus; species Pinus tabuliformis. The sequence goes on along the minus strand of CM062811.1, from coordinate 937,737,120 downwards.
GCAGTTGAGGAAAGGATACTCACAGAAGCCCCTTCATCTATGATGGTACCGGTCATGACCATTCTGTATATTTGAGCAATGATTCGAAATGGTACACTAGCCGGTAAGCGGGGTCTGCCTAGTAGATTACAATCGAAGGAAACAACTTGGTTGCTTGGAGGTGGGACCGAATAGATGGCCGGATACAACTCTGATGAACTTCCTTCCTGCGATAAAGGAATGGGTAGACTGCCCCCATGTTCATCAGAGTCTGTGCTTACGAAGAGAATTTGGACGGTGTCGTTCTTGTTCTCTCCGGTGACTGTATCATCTGAAGATGGACCTTCTGAAGGTAAGACCGGGTCAACTGCCGCCTTGACATTTTGAATTTCATCTGGTGTGGATTCAGATGGTTTATCTTCAATTATACATGCTTCGGCTGACCACAATAGCGTGTTAGCCGGATTTTCAACTAGTGACAGACTCAGCAAGAGTTTCTTATATCCATGAGGAAGCCGCAACGGTGAAATCGGACGATCGTCCAAAACTCTTTTAGCCTCGTCTAAGAAGGGACAATGGTGGACGACATGATCGCCTTCACACAGTTTACAAGGAAATTTACATTTTCCTTTTTGTCCAGGGGCTTCACTTTCACTAGTTGACGGTGTATTTTCAACATGATCATTAGAGGTTGATGAAACCGGATTGTGCAAACGAGGAGACCAGTCCCTTAAGATCCGTGGGATGCAAGAACAATCTCGATGATAGTGGTCTCCTTTGCAAATGACACATGGCGATTTAGGCCTGGATGGTGCAGTGTGTGGATTTTCGCTAGACGATGCCTGGTCGCCCCTTTTCACCTTTGGCTCCTTCTTCTTCTTCTCTTTCTTCTTCTCAATTACTTGATTTTTGGCTTTACCAGCTTGATCAAGCGAAGAGGAAGGAGGAGAGGGAGAACTGGATGAAGTAGAAGGTTGGGGGGTAACTTTGGTATCGTTTAGTTGCTGACTTGATTGTTTAGGAATCACTGTGTTCTGAACGACAGAGGTCGAGAAGAGCCATACGGGCAGGCCAATTGTCAATCTTGGAAGCAACAATGTGGCCATATGGGGTGCACTAACATCTCCCCAAGAGGAGAAAGGACTAGGATTTCCTCCAATGGGAAATCCTTGGTTGGTGGACTCCATTTTTCTCAACCTAAGACCAACATAGGAAAGGTGATGTTTATTCCGATTAAAATAAATTTTAGACGCTTTGACACAGCTTGTTTTTTTCAATTTTTAAGAGTCGAGAAAAAACAAAAGATGACTCTAGTCACCTTCGATTTTTAATGAGCCTGAAGTGACAAGTGCTCAGATGGACCTTTTCCTTTAAGGAGTCTGAAAAGGAACGAAAGAGACTGCTATGGAAATCTTGACAGAGGGATTACCAAACCAATCGCAAAATTGCAGAATACTTTTTACGGTACAACAATCAATCTTCCCGAATGTTGTGTTCAGTGCATTGCGATCGATAGGGCGACAGACACGGCTTCCTATGGATAAAGGATAAAGCCTATTGTGGTCTCCCAATATATACTCGACGGTACGTGGGAGCACAAGCCCATACTGGCACTTATCGTCTCAAAGTGGAGGAATCACCCAACCAACAATGAAAACAATAGTTACCAGGCTTTACGACGCCGAAATACGTCTCTAGCCTAGACTTCTAAATGTTGTGCGTTAGGTTCCAAAGCGTTTTTAGATTCATTAAATTTATTTTACAGTTGATCTTGCTTAAGAAATTTTCCTTTCAGGTTCACCGCGTGATGTAGATGTACAATTCCTAAAATGTAATCTAAGATGATAAACAATCATTTAATCTTCTTTTTGCAATGAAAATCCTAGCTACTAAGGAAAGAGAGATGATATTCTTTCAACATAGAGCAGAGAGCACACACTATATGCACTGTCCTAAATCAAACCAACAAACAGTCTAAATGCAAATGCACATGCATGTATTTTTTTTCAGCTTTCTTAATGTGTGAATGATAAAAAGAAAGCTAAGCGCAAATATGAATTATTTTTCAAAGCGACATTACTAACAAGTTTCTTTTCAAAACAAAATGAAGGCAATGACGACACTTTGCGGTTTGGAATTGAAAACTTGCTTTCGACACTTGAAAAACTACTAATTCAAATCAAATACAAGAGTAACTGTGTAAGCGACTATCAAGAACAATTGGATTCTCTTCTATAACTGAAAACGACACTTGCGACACTTTCAAATCAAGAAACGAGAGTTCAATTATGCTACTTCTTTGTAAAGAGAACTGAAAATGGATCACAATACATAAAAACATTTACACTTCATTGCATAATGGAGGCGGAATAATGGCAAGGAAGGGGGTTTCAACAGTGGTATACTGACTACAGACAGCAAAACCCCTGAATAGAGCTGAAAAGAGTGAACACAGAAACCAAAATCTAGGAGCAGAAGAGGTCTAGTCTGATCAGCGCACCTGTAACATAGGGAAAGTGAGATGCAACGCACCTACTACACTCGGGAAGTGCGATGCATCTAGATTCCAAAGAAGAGACAGTGCGATGCATCTAGATTCCAAAGAAGAGACAGTGCGATGGTCTAGGGACAAGACTTCAACTGGGTTCCGGGTCACAGTTTGCAGCTCAGTTCAGGGATTTAGGTCGAGCAAGTGGTAATCAATAAATAAATCACAGGGGTAGATCTAAGGAGGTTACTAGAGCCACCACAAGGGAAATTAGAGAGTTTTTAAATCAATTGTTTAGTTCATAAACAAAACCCAGAGGTAGACTGAAGCAACATTGATCTACTTTGCACTTGCATAGCAAATGCAGTTCGAAGGCTAGCTGGCTTGAGTTCAGGCTCCGTCTGTAAGTTTATAAAGCAAACAAATATAGATAAACAAACAATCTATTCGCTCCCCAGCGGAGTCGCCATTTTGTTATCGGGAAATCTAGTGTCTATGCAGAGCTGCTAGTCCCACTAAGGCTGGTAGCTACCTTAGAAACAAACAAACTAAAACCACTTTCGTTTTCCTTTAAGAGAAATAGATAAGAGGGGAATAAAGGAGACCAACCTCTGTCTTGCGTTTGGTTCCTTTCTTGATTCCTCTCCTTTCTGATAGATCTTTGCCACTCGCTTCCTCATCTACCTAGCTTCAAAGAGCACTTGTAGGATCAAAGCAGCATAACACTATCCAAGAACATAGATCTACTATCATAAGCAATATAGGACCAGATATATATTGACCACACAAATGCATATATCATCAATCATATAAGAATGTGAAGGAAAACTTGAATAGCTTTATTAATAATCAAGAATAGCAAAGAGGATTACAACCAATTGTTCTGACCCAGCATCATCCTCTCAGCAAGAAAGCCCTTCTTCACCTCATGAAAAGCTTAGATCGCCCAACACTATGATGTTACACCAAGAAACCAGCAACACTTCCTTACAAGATACAAAATTCCAGCCCCTAGATCTCTGGGATGAGGGATCCATATATAGATGTTTGCAAGGGAGGTGAGTCAGCTTTTGAGATTTGATTAGTGTCCTCTCTCTATGATAGTTCTTGATTCCACTTGGAGATTGATGATCTCTTACTCATCCCTGGGCGAATGCAGAGAGGCAAGTGTCACAGGAGAAGTTTCTGGAAGATTCCATGATCCTCCACCTTGCAAATTGACCTTGTCATTTGTCCACTCTCACCCATCGCACCCCATAGAAGGGCTTTTCAGTATGCATCGCACCTCCCGTGTGTATTTAGGTGGGATGCAGCGCACTTTGACCATGGAGCAGGTGAGATGGTCCAGTTTTGACCAGTTCTAAGTAGTTTTTCATGGAGAACTTCTGGAAGAAGATGTAATCAGTTGACCTTATTCTTTTAGAGGTTGGAACGACACTTTTAGGGACTTAAGAGCCCTTAGTTTATGGACATTTGTGATTGGGGTTGCAGTGCCCAAAAATGTCTATAACATAAAGGCAAAGAGCACAATACAATTGTGTGTCTTAAATTCAATATTGCTGAATGTATCATGGGAAGCTACGGTGAAGGCTTTGTGGGACAAGTTAGGGACTTTGTACCAATCTAAGTCTCTGGTGAATAAACTGTACTTGCAGAAAAAGCTGTATAACCTGAGGATGAAAGATGGAGACTCGGTGATAGAGCATCTGAACACATTTAATACTATGGTAAGTCAGTTAGCATATGTTGATATTAAAATTTCAGATGAAGATAAGTGCATTAGTTTTTTGTGTTCTCTACCAGATTCGTGGGATAGTCTGGTTATTGCAATAGGTAGCAATGCAACTGCCTTGCAGTTTGAGGAAATAGTCTCATCCTTGCTCACAGAGGAGATGATATGGAAAAATATGGAGAGCTAGAATGGTGATGCCTTGTCTGTACGAGGATGGTCCCATAACAGAAACAAAAATAAGTCATCGAGTGGGAGATCTAAATCTAGAGGGAGATCTAAATCTCCAGGAAAATCTATAAAGGTGGTGTGCCAGAAATGCGGAAAGGAAGGGCACTACAAAAGGGACTGTAAATCTAAAGCTCCTGATAAAGGAAAGGGATCTGATGATGCTCTTTCTGCAAAGGCGAAAGCCACCTTAGATGAAGGTGGGGATGTGTACTTGGCTTCTTCAAGTACACATGTAGATCATGAGGCATGGTTGATTGACTCAGGTCCATCCTTTCACTTCACTCCCCATAGAGAGTGGTTCTATGAGTATGAGAAATACGATGGTGGTGATGTCTTCTTAGGGGATGACAAGAAGGCTAGAATCATTGGTTGCGGAAAAGTAAAGTTGAAGTTGCAAGGTGGAAGGGTTAGAACACTTCCGTGTGTTCTGCATATTCCTGCATTGACCAGAAATCTGATTTCTGTAAGCAAGCTAGATGATGCAGGTGTAAAAACAATGTTCGAGAAGGATACCTGAAAAATGGTTCGGGGAGCACTGGTATTGATGTGGGGAGTTCGAATTGGAACTCTATACAAGCTGCAAGGTAGCAATTTTATTGATGGATGCAACATTTTTATGGTTCCTGAAAGTGGAGCAGAAAATCTAGTGGTCTCTGGAGAGAAGATCATGTTGTGGCATCAAAGGCTTGGACATATTGGAGAGAAGGGCCTTTGAATACTTCATGGTAAAGGTATGGTAGAAGGTATGAGTAATAGCTCTCTGGATTTTTATTTCTGTGAAAATTGTGTATATGGGAAGTAGAATTGGGTGAGTTTCCCCTCTGGTAGTAAGAGGGCGAAACAGATATTAGAACTTGTGCACAGTGATGTGTTTGGACCTGTGAAGGTTCCATCACTGGGTAAGTCTGTGTACTATGTATCATTTATAGATGACTTCTCAAGGAATACATGGATATATTTCCTTAAGAACAAATCTGAAGCCTTTAACAGATTTAAAGAATTTAAGGCTCTTGTGGAAAACCAGACAGAGAAGAAGATAAAGGTGTTGAGGATAGATAATGGTGGAGATTTTTGCAGCAAGGAATTTGAAGAACTCTGTAAGAAGTGTGGTATAGCACGACATAAGACTACTCCATATACACCTCAGCAAAATGGAGTTGCAGAAAGAATGAATAAGACGTTGATGGAAAGGGCAAGAAGCATGCTTAGTGGTGCCGGGTTAGGACAAGAATTTTGGGCAGAGGCGGTGGATACTGCATGTTACCTAGTCAACCGGTCATCTTCATCAGCGTTGGAGGATAAGACTCCACAAGAGGTATGGACTGGTAAGAAACCCTCTCTTTCACATCTGAGGGTATTTGGATGTGATTCATATGTACATGTTCCAAAGGAGAAACGAACCAAGTTGGATAGTAAATCTGAGAAGTGCATCTTTATTGGGTATAAGGATGGTTTAAAGGGTTATAATCTTTGGAATCCCATCACACGGAAGGTTGTGTACAACTGAGATGCGGTGTTCAGAGAGGTAAAAGATGTTATTAAACATGAAGTCCAATCAAAGGAACCTGAGAAGATAGAGTTTGAGCTTAAGGAGGAAGAATCAAACTCTACAGCAGAGGAGGAATCAGAAGATGAAGAGCCACAAACTCCGGGTCTAAGAAGATTAGTTCGAGAGAGAAGGTAGTCAGAAAGGTATAGTCCATCTGCTTTTTATTCAAATTTTGCTTTATCTATTACTGCCGATGATCCCATAACTATGAAGGAAGCAGTAGATTCAGAGGATGGCAAAATCTGGAAAGAGGCCATGTTTGATGAAATGACATATGTGCACAAAAATGAGGCTTGGGATCTAGTGGAGTTTCCGGTTGGAAGGAAACCCATTGGCAACAAATGGGTGTTAAAAAAGAAGACAAATGCAAAAGGAAAAGTGGAGAAATACAAAGCTCGGTTAGTAGAAAAAGGTTATTCCCAGGTACCGAGGATTGATTTTGGTGATATTTTTTCTCCTGTTGCCAAGGTAACTTCTATTATATTACTTTTATATGCTGCTGCTACTTTTGATTTTGATGTAGAACAAATGGATGTGTTTGATTTTGATGTAGAACAAATGGATGTGAAGACAACATTTCTTCATGGGGATCTGGAAGAGGAAATCTACATGAAGCAACCTGAAGGCTTTGCAGTGAAGGGTAAGAAAGAATTGGTATGCAAGTTAAAGAAGTCTCTGTATGGGGTAAAATAGTCACCGAGGATGTGGTATCAGAAATTTGATACATTTATATGGGGACTTGGCTTCACCAGAAGCAAAGCAGATCACTATGTGTATTTTAAATTAATTGGTGATCGTGTTATTTATCCGGTCTTATATGTGGATGATATGTTGCTGGTTGGAAATGACAAAAAAATTATCCAGGATTTGAAGACCCAATTGTCCTCCAAATTCGACATGAAAGATCTTGGTGCTGCAAACTACATTTTGGGCATGGAAATTAAAAGAGACCGAGAAAAGAGGATGCTCTGGTTAAACTAGAGGAAGTATGTCGAAACAATACTGCAGAGGTTTAATATGCAGGATAATAAACTGGTGAAGGTTCCTATTCCTGTAGGTGTGAGGTTATCTGCTGAACAGTGTCCCAAGACATAAGAAGAGGAAGAGGACATGTCCCGTTTTCCATATGCAAGTGCAGTTGGTAGCTTGATGTATGCAATGGGTCTGTACCAGACCAGTCATTGCACATGCAGTGGGAGTATTGAGTAGGTTTATGCCAAAACCAGGGAAGGAGCACTGGATAGCAGTGAATCGGGTTTTCAGGTATTTGCGTGGCACTAGTGATTATGGTTTGTACTACCAAGGAAGATCAGGATTGGATAGAATGTTGGATATTTGTGGCTTTGTTGATGTAGACTGGGCTAGAGATCTGTATCAAAGAAGATCTACAAGTGGATATGTGTTTAACCTATGTGGAGGTGCAGTCAGTTGGATGAGTAAGAAATGATCTGTAGTGTCACTATCAACTACAAAGGCATAATACATGGCAGCCACTCATGCAAGCAAGGAAGCAGTTTGGTTGCAGAGATTGTGTTCAAGTATGGGGTTAGTACAGGGAGCTATAGGGATAGACTCTTATAGCCAAAGTGAAATTTTCTTGGCAAAGAACCCCACATATCATTCAAAGACAAAGCACATTGATGTTCAGTATCACTTTGTGAGGGATATAATAAAAGACAAAAAGGTGTTGCTGGTAAAGGTGGACACTTTGAAGAATACTACAGATGCATTGACAAAATCTGTGAGCTCTAAGAAGTTATCTTGGTGTAGAGAAACAATGGGCATTGCAGGGCTGGATAAATGACTAAGCTCTCTTGTGGCCCCCTGTGGAAAGAAAACAACAAGTGGGAGAATGTTGGGTTGTGTTCTTTCCACAACTAGCCCACGTAGTTAACTGGGGGTTAGAGGGGCGGCGGAGCCCCCCCTTCATTGCACCGATTGTGTAGCAGGGGGGTCACAGGGGGTTTGAGGTGTACCCGTAACCCCACTTTATGGGGTCCAGGGCAGTGCCTCGGAAAATTTTGGTTTTGGACCCTATGTTAGGTTGGGCGGACCCACCTATGGTTTTGAGCATGATTTTCACACATGTTTTTTGGATGTGATGGTTTTTGGTCCATGGTATTGGATGCGATGGTTTTTGGTCCATGGTATTGGATGCTTCGGCATGTATAAATATGTATTATAACATTGAAAGGAACATAATGGAAAATCAAGCTGGTAGTTATGGTTTTGGGATCTAGGGGAAATCTCTGTGTATATGTGTTTTATGAGTTATGCTTTTGCATTGTTTATTTTCCGTGTTTTAGAATTCGTATGCAGGTAATTTCTGTACGGGGTTAAAACCTACAATAACCCTGGCTTGGGGGTGGCCTAATAGTTTGCATATGGTTTGGTAAAACATTATTCATTTGTAGCTAATTTTTGGTGAAATACAAAAAACATGAGTATTTTTTCCGACCCTTATTATTTATTTTTATTATGAATAATTTGTTGGAAACATATAGCAAGTAAAAGTATATATGTTATCATTCATCTTAAATTTCATTATGAATTGGCTTAAAATTTTGTGTATGTGTAATTATGCCATTGCATTGAAATGTATGTGTATTTTATGTGTGTATTTTTAGATAAATAGTAACTATTATTAAATTTATACATTAACATGCATAAGCAGTGTAATTGGTTATATTTGGAGTGCCCAATTCATTTGGCATTAGTATAAAGGGGTTTATTATTATGAAATATGTTGACATATATTAAAACAAACATAATAAAATTTTATTGATTATGATATCCATCAACCATCAATAAAGATGGATATTTTATAACTATAGCTTATTTCATCATGATAACAAATTTGTCTTGAAATAACAATATTAAGTTCCTATAATTATCCATCTTTCGTACTATTGACTTATTGCACCATACCCGCATCCTCTTACTTCCCTGGAATAAGAGAAAGGCATTATTTCATTACAATTTCCTTTACCTACCATGACTCTCAAAGGAAAGTTATAGTTACTATAGAACTAGAATAACACAACGATCCTAGCTTCTTTGCTAAAAAATGCAATAGATACAAAAAGGATAACAAGATCTTTCTAGCTCCACAAGTTTTCAGAAGTCATATTACATTGCTACGAAAATTTCCAATAAAAAATCAAAGTTCGACTTGTCATAAAATGTTTACAAAGTTAAATTTCAAAACTATTGCACATGTGCACCCCAAGTTAGGTTTTTGGAAAATTTTTGTAAAGGTTTTTTTTATTATAGAATGATCTAGGGTTCTACCATATGTTCTTTCTAGGTAAGCTATGGATATGAGGTTTTGGCCACATGGATCTTAGTAGGCTCCATGATGGAGGAGGTGTCGGGGTGTCTTGTTGACTACTCTAAGGATTCCATTTTAGGTAATGATTTTTTTTGTTAGGTCCCTATACTACTAGTGTAACCCCTTATTGTTATTAGTACAACCCCCTTATTATATTGTTGTGCCCATGTAGTCCCCATATTGTTATTATTGTGCAGTTACATTATTATTGTTATGTCGTCTCTGATTGTATTATGACCCCTTAGACTCCTATATATAGAAATGAGGTCTTTTAATTTGTATCATTCAATAATTGTTCATTCTTGTAATGTAAAGGAGGTTTCTCCCTCGAAGAGGCTCAATTCTAAGGCATTTATCTTTCTTTTTTATCTTTTTGTGAGCTGGTTTCATAACATTTGGTATGAGAGCTTTGGATTTTAGGGTTTCGCTGCTCCAAACAGGTCATTGTGGTATTTTCACTGTAACTTTTTTTCTGCAATGTTTCAGAAGTTAAACAAAAAACCCATTTGAAAGGAAATCTTGTTGAACCTCAGGTCCGAATTTTCGATCTTGTCTCACTATATTTTCGGCGATATGATCTGAGGATGTTAGGTTTTTTGCAAGCTCCAGAATTTCATCTAAAACAGGTCATCGTGGAAGTTTCGCTATAACTTGTTCGCTACAAAGATTCAGAAGCTAAAAAAAACCCATATGAGAAGAAACCCGTTTGAACCTCGGGTCCAAATTTCAGATCTTTTCTCGGTATATTTTAGGATATATGATCTGAGGAAGTTAGGGGTTTTGCAGACGCCTGAATTACATCTTAAACAAGTGACCTTAGGAAAATCATCATCACTTTCTCTCCGAGAATCAGATTGAAATTTCATAAGTAGTTATAGAAAGAGGACGTACTGTAGTTTTCTGTTTATATTTTTCATATCCGAAGGTCAAAACAGTGACATGTGGCACTTCATACAAGTTCGCTCTTCTGAAAAGTTATATAATCAGGTCATCTTTGGAGATTGTGCATAACTCTTTCTTGGAGAATCCAATTTCGATCAGACTGGTGGCATTGGAAAGAGGACACAGAGGGCCACTGCAGATCGCGATTTCAAAACTAGAAAATCTGACAGTACAGAGTTACAATCATTTCAAGATCAAGCTCCTAAAATCAAGAAAAGGCAATATGAGGAAGTTTGATGGCAAGGATCCGGTAAATTGGATACTATAGATGGAGCAATATTTTGATCTACATGAGGTGCAACTGTTACAAAAGGTACGTATTTCATATTCATATTTAGAACCGGATCATTTTTATGGTATAAAGGGTTGTGTTCTCGTAAAGCACTTGTCACTTGGTCAATTTTCACGAAAGAAATGATAGCACATTATGAGGATACAAAGACTAACACCTTCTTTAGCCAATTGATAAATGTCAAACAAAAAGGTTCAATGGCACAGCACATTGAGGATTTCAAAAAATTGAATATAAGGGTAAATGATATTCCAGAGAAGAAAAGGATTGATGTCTTCATAGGGACTTTAAAGGATAACATTCAACATGAGGTTCGTCTTTGGGAACCTGATTCATTGGAGAAGCCATTTAGGTTGGCAAGAAAAAATGAAAGTGGAATTATGGAAACAAGGAATCCTACCACTCACAACTATAAATATGGAAGTGTTTTTTTTTCTATCCTTCCACAACCTAAAAGGTTTACATGACAACAATTGGAAGAAAAAAGAGAAAAAGGACTTTGTTACATTTGTGATAGTAAGTACACTAAAGGTCATAAGTGTGCTGAGAAGAAATTATTTTACATAGATTGTGAAGAGGAGGAAGAAAAGGATCAAGAAACATCAAAAGAAGAGGATATACACCAGGAACCAACCCTAGAGAGAGAAGAAATGAATCCGAAAATATCTTGTAAAGCATTGGAAAGAATTACCACTCCTCAAACTCTCAAGATAGAAGGACATATCAAAAAGAAAAAGGTTCAAGAAGTGAAAGATCACATCGAGAAAGAAAAAATGAATCCGACCATATCATGTAATGCATTGGCCAGAATTACCACTCCTTAAACTATCAAGATAGAAGGACATATCAAGAAGAAAAATTTCAAGAAGTGAAAGATCACATCGAGCATCAAGAAATGAATCTGACCATATCTTGTAATGCATTGGAAGAAATTACCACTCCTCAAACTCTCAAGATAGAAGGACATATCAAGAAGAAAAAGATTCAAGCAGTGAAAGATCACATCGAGCATCAGCAACAAGTTCTCCAACTTTTAAAGGATAATTCCACTTTAGTTCAGAATTGAATGAAACAATAGGCAGATCAACATTGTAGTGAAAGAAGTTTTGATGTAGGGAATTGGGTATTTTTACGGCTACATCTCAAGCAAGCTATTTATGAGAAGGAAATGTTGGCAATACTACATGCCCTTAAGAAATGGCGACCTTACCTAATGGGAAGACACTTCAAGGTAAAAGTGGATCATGATAGTCTTAAATACCTTTTAGAACAAATATTATCTTTAGAAGAACATAAAAAATGGGTCACAAATATGTTGGGTTATGACTTTGAAATCGTCTACAAAAAAGGGAAGAAAAATGTTGTTGCAAATGCACTCTCAAGAAAGGATGAGGATGTGGAAGCATTGTTTTGTGCTATTTCTATTATCCAACCAGATTGGATAAACGAAGTAAAAGATGAATGGAAGAAGGACGAAGAAGTGTGGCCACTCATTCAAAAGTTGCAGAAGATCCCAATTCAAACAATATTGCCAGAACTTGAAGAGGAAGGAAAAATCATATTGGAACCTAGAGCAGTCACAAAAACAAGAACTTGACAGCTACGAAATCGATCAATTTCAGAGTATCTCATCAAGCGGAAGAACTTACCCGCTGAAGATTCCACATGGGAGGATAAGAATTTTATACAGAAGCATCAAGAACTACTCAAGCGTCGAGGACAACACTTTTTAAAGGAGAGGGGCATGTTAGGTCCCTATAGTACTAGTGTAACCCCTTATTGTTATTAGTACAACCCCCTTATTATATTTTTGTGTCCATGTAGTCCCCATATTGTTATTATTGTGTCCCATAGAAGCCACTATTGTTATTATTATGGAGCTACATTATTATTGTTATGTCGGCTCTGATTGTATTATGACCCCTTAGACTCCTATATATAGAAAGGAGGTCTTTTCATTTGTATCATTCAAGAATTGTTCATTTGTGTAATGTAAAGTAGGTTGCCCCCTCGAAGAGGCTCAATTCTAAGGCATTTATCTCTCTTTTCTATCTTTTTGTGAGCTGGTTTCATAACATTTTTTCTCACCATCTAAGGTCGTATATTCAAGGTTTGATTGATAGGGTTTGTCTAAATGTTGAGGTGGAAAGGACTAAATCTATTGATAGATCCTCTAAGATAAAATATTTATTGGAGGTGTTAGATTTGATCTTGTGTAACTCCGTCAAGCTCACCCCAATTCAAAAATTACATGACTTTGGAAACAATATTGTCTTTATTATTTTTCAGAATGACTCCAGGTAGAGTGACCTTGGCTCTCCACCCAAAGATGGCATTCCTTAATTAATTTCTAAGTTACCTCATTCCAAAATGAACATTGGAATTCTAGAGTCTTTATGTAGTTTGGGTAACAAGTTTCTACCCAATTGTGACTTTGGCACTTTTTTAGGGAAAACATTTACTTTTCCTTTGAGATTCATTAGCGAGGTTTTATGCTTACAAGCATTGGAATTTGGGTAGGAATACCTAAGTAAGTGGCTAAGAGTAAAAAATGGAAAAATAAAAAAATATCAAGTCGAAGGGAGGGGATGTTTCCCTCATTGTGGGTGAGGATATTAATATGGTAGACGTCATGGATCTTGATGGCCGCTCTTTGTTTGGAAAATTTATGGGACATTGCTTAGAATTTGGATCAAGGAAAACTAGATACCCCTCTTGGGGTATGCTCTATAATTTCATATCTTGGTAAGAGGTTGGATTAGCTTTGTCTTTAAGGATAAAAATGATGAAAAGGTTATCTTGAAAGGTCTATGGTTTTTGGATTCAGTCTTGTTAAGTTTGAAACCTAGGTTCCTTATTTTTTACCCAAGGGATTCAATAATTGATAATATGGCTATATGGTGGTAAAACTACAAGGGTTACCAATGGAATGGTTATCGATGACAATTTTTTGTCACAACATTAATGTTTAGTCACTCATGTTTTAGTGGATGTTAGGGGTGGTCTCTTCAAATCTATTAAATTGGAATGGGGAACCTCTAAATTCACATAGATGCTTGATTATGTCAATGTTCCCTTCGAGTGTGCAATATGTCACTGTTTTGGTCTTGTGCTGGCAGATAGCGAGATCCTTGTAACTAGAGAAATATGTTGAATTCCAAAACGTTCAAAGGTCACCCCTCCCAAGATTGAAATGGTAAAGGTAACAAGCCCTCTTGGCTCAATTTCTTAGCTCATTGATAGTCAATCCTTTGTGTGGGTTAAGGCAAGTGCATTCTTTATCCACTTGCCTTTTCATGTTGGTAGCTAGAGGATTAAGTAAATGGATGTTGGATGCCAAATCCCAAAGATTTTTTTAGGGGGTTTAGGTTAATAAGCACATTTCCATGTTACACATCTCTTATTTGTGGATGATATTTTAATCTCTTTCTATGACAACAATTGGGAAGTAAGGAAAGTTTTGGATGTTCTCAATCTATATTGTATGGTTATGAGAATGGAAGTTAGTAGATACAAATCAATTTTCTATTACTCATCTTCGGATGACCCCCTCCAGGCTCAATTAGACCTGATCTTTCCCTTTCAGGGGGAAGATTTCGTGAAGGTACTAAATATTTGGGCTTTATCATCAAACAAAACAATTATCATAAGATTGATTGACATTAGTTAATAGCACAAGTAAATAGATATATTTCATTCTAATGTAACATATGTTTATCGAGAGAAAGTACGATGATATTGATTAATATTGTATTGAAGGCCATTCTAGTTTATCAAATCCTCTTGGCTCGCATTCCAAATGATTCCTTGGAACTAATTGTAAACATTATTTCAACTATATAGAGTGGGGACATGGAGACTATAATGGTCCATTAGGGGAATTTTGAGGTCTAAAATGGGCCTCCTAGGGAAATTAATAAAATAATATACATGATTTTTTAAAGAAAAATAAAGGAAACTACTTTTTATAATTGTATTTTTGACTTATCTCCTTGTCGATTCACTCAAACTTCAAGAGTAGACACTTGTTGGATGTAGAATTAAATTCCACATTCAATGAGCACTCACTTTACATACTTTTGAGTAGATCCACATCGAAAAAACATGAAAATACATGAGAAAAGTGTGTTCAGCACGCTTTTCTTGTGTACTTTCATTTTTTTCGATGTGGATCTACTCATAAGTATGCGGAATGGGTACATGTTGGATGTGGAATTTAATTATGCATCCAATGGATGTATACTCTTGAAATTTGAGTGAATGTACAAAGAGATAAGTCGAAAATACAATAAAAAAGTAGTTTTCTTATTTTTCTTTCGAAATATTTTCCCTTGGGGATGACATCACCATCTTGAATCATGAACATGTTTTTTTCATGTGTTTTCATTTTTTTTGATGTGGATCTACTCAAAAGCATGCAAAGTGGGTAGTTTTTGGATGTGGAATTTAATTTTGCATACAATGGGTGTCTACTCATGAAATTTGAGTGAACGTGCAAGGAGATAAGTAAAAAATTATAATTAAAAAAATAGTTTTCTTCTTTTCCTTCCAAAATATTTTCCCTGGAGATGGCATCACCATCTTGAATCCTATTGGTTCTTTTAAAGTTAATTTTGTTAGTACATTTTTTTATGCCCATTTTTGACCTAAAATTTCCCCTAACGTTCATAAGGCAAATTGGAAAAATGCTTGTTTTATTGAAAAATGGGAGGATGGGGGTTAAAGGATGTTCATCTCTTTGGAAAATCTCTTGTTATGAGGTCCCTTTGGAGTTTCATAACAAAGTTGAGGTTATGGATGAACATTACAATGGATAATTATGTTGCCTTTGATACTAGTAAGTATTCAATTGGAAAAAGTAATAAGATGATCTCGAGAGTGTCCAACCAATGGAATGTGACCTTCACCCTATCCTTTCTCGTTATTGGTGAATATCTAGCATGGAAGGTATGATATCAATGGTAAGAATGGGGGTCGATGCCATCATGTGATGTGGTGAGGAGGATTTTCTCTCAAGTGTGTTGGTTTTATTTCTTTGGCAGATAGGCATAACAACACTCCCTGACATCATTGATCTAAAGTCCTCATCATTTCAAATTAGGAGCAACTTTCAGCTAATGGATTACGTCTACATTAGGTCTAGTGGTCAATTTGGGATAGGTTGTTTAGCTCCCTGAAACATGCCCAATCCATATATCTTATCTATGGGATGAGTTGGTGTGAGTTTTTAACACATTGTTTATTTTGTACTTTGCAAAGACTGGTTACCTTTCTCTAGTGAAGGATAGGATCCCTAATTTGCAGTCATGGTGGAAAGTGCTCTAAGCTTAAGGCCCCCCTAAATGTTTGGTCTTAATGTGGTTAGTGCTCAAATGGAAAGCTACTAACTTAAGATGTTCACCAAAAAATAAGTTTTAAGGGGCCTGGTGTATGTACTTTATGTAAGTAGTACACATATTTTTATTCATTGCAATTTTTCTAAGATAATATGGACTCTGGTGTCAAATGCTCTCCATTTTCATGGGATGTGGGACAAATATTGTGTAGCTATTTACTTCAAAGATGGGTTATTTTATTAGGGAACTAAAACCCTTTTTAGGCCTTCCTCTTATGGTCATTTGGGGCATTTCGCATGCTTGAAACTTGGCTATTTCTGAGGAAAATTTCTTCCTCAAATGTTGTGGCAAGGAAAGTTGTGTCCATTTAAAGAATTTTCAAAGCCTCTTAAGAATTCTTTTGCTTGTCAGGTGGAGAGTTTGCTATTTGATCAAATCCAAATTTGGACCCTTTTTCATGGGGCATGTCAAGAAGGAATCTTTCGATTTGGATTCATACTACATACAACTAAGAACATTTTTACTTCTTTGAAATCCAATAGAGAGGAGGGTATAAATAATAGAGCCAAGTTTCTAGCTCAATATCGTTTCGAATTGGTTAGCATAAAGCAAATTCCATTGTCATTAATTATGAATGATTCGACACTTGTGATTGACAATCTTAGGGGTGATAGCTAGGTTCTAAACTTAAATCATATGCCTATCTTTCAACTAATGAAGAATGTTTCCACTCTCTTTGATCATTTGTCTTTCTTTCATGTTTTCAGGGAGAACAATGGAACTGTTAATGCCATCAAGCATTTATTTGATATCATTTTATGAAAATGGTGAAGTGTCCACACTTCAAGGTAGCTTAGAGGACTTTTAATCAACCTGACTTTGTGATCAAGAAAAATTGTCGTCATAATTTTTTTTTGACAATTTATGACAATTATTTTTTTTACAATCATATCAATATGGCATCCAAAGTGAAAACCACATATTTTAGTTTTTTTGTGTGAATCATCAATAAAGAGCATAAACATGAGTTATTTGTCAATTTACAAATACATAATAATAATAAAATTTAATCCCATAATTATATTATAAGCATCTTCTTATTATACTTTATTTTATCTAAATAATAAAATACATTTTTTCTAGAAAATATATATATATATATATATATATATATATATATAAACATTTATAAATTTTGAAATATCTTTCACACGTATATAAATCATAAAATATATTATGTCTTTCTACTAAGTAATTTTTATTTATTGCACTTCTTTATTTTTATATTTAAATCTTAGTAGGATATGTGGCTTTAACCATTAAGCTATTCACGAGTACGTATCACTTCATAAAAAACCTTGTTTGGGAAGAAACAATATTTTATGAAAGCAACATCTCTCACGCGAAAAAAAGAGGAGTATGCTTGCAAGGGATTTGTCTGAACATATTTTTATAACAATATGTTTTAATAATATAACTATAAAAGTAATAATAATATTTTTTTATGATTTAATTGTTAAATTAGTAATGAAGATAATTATTATTAATGGTTATTATTTAATGTAAATCGAGTCATTATTAATATTTAAATTTTAGGTGGTTAACTTATTTTTTAAAAATATTTTTAGCCCGACAAAAACAATTTTAAGACATACTCCAAATCAATTATATATATATATATATATATATATATAGTGAATAAAAACCTCGATCTCAATTAATTTGAAATTAAGGTTTACGGGTCATTGCTATTGATTAATAAAGCTTAAGCGAAGAAATATATCAAAAGAAAAGCAAAGATATACAGACCTCCACCAACAAAGGGATAAGTAAAGATTCATTAACTATTTGCTTGAAAATTTCATGAAGAAATGTCGCACATTTCTTTTATGTTTTAAGATTTTTACATAAATTCCTTCTTACTTGGAGCATTTTGCGATAAAGAAAATTTAGTTAATATTTTATTTAAGATAGAGAAGTTTAGGGACCAGGGCCTGTGAAGCTCCAATGACTCTTGTTTATGATAAAATTTGATAGGAATATATTTAACAAATAATTATTTTTTACAATGAGTATAAAATATGGAAGCATAAGATATGTTTTGTTTTAAAAGGTTTGTAAATTTCTTTGCTATTTACAAAATGGTTTTTTAAATTATTTTTATTTTGAATTTTTGAATTTATAAAAACATGGTACATATAAATTTTAAAGTAAATAAAAGAGATTTTTTTCAATTGAAAAGAATTTATTATTTTAAATTTAAAATAAATTTAAATTTATATATATTTTTTAAAAGAAAAAAAAAACGTTAATTTTATATTAAATATAAATTCTAGTGTATATTGATCATATATATCTTAAATCTCTTGCAAAATATGGAAGAGATCATATACATCTTAACGTCCATGCAAAAACTGAAGAAGATTCCTCATCTCCATAAAAACAAAACAAAAGTATTTTTATAGTCCTTCATGTATTGCAAACCATAGAAATTACATATAATCAGAGTTCAATATGGAACAAAAACAACTTGGAAAGACATGACAATAAAAAAAGTAATTGTAAGTTATATGAGAGACAACTCGCCCTCCTCCATAGATGTATCATCCACAATATAACTATAACGAAGAATATCCAGAGCAGTGAGAAGTCCTTCCTTTGATAAATCATCCGCCACTGTGTTTGAGTTATGATATATATGTTGAAAAGAGATGGCCTCGAAAGACTGTTTCAAATGCACAATATGATCCAACCAATAGCTTAAGTTGGGGAGCGCAAAGTTGGTCTTACTCAAGATCCTATCAATGAGTGCCTTTGAATCGCCATATATGTAGATGTGATCTAACTGTAGTCCTTTTGCAAACCATAAGAGTCCCCAAAGAGCCAAGATCTCGACTCTGGTGTTAGTGTCAAGTTTGTCGCTCTAGTAAAAGCTGTAATGAGACCGAGAGCTTATTCTAAGCCACACACTGCAACCACATATGCCTCTCTGAGCGGCCCCATCAAAATCTCTTGTTGGGTTAATTATTTGAGTGAGACTTGATCTGATACCAAGCACTGTGTCTATCTGATATAGACCCCCCCATGAATTCAACCATGCCAGTATGTAGGAGTAGGTCCTTGTTATATTATACCTTATAAATTTAATATAAATTTGAGATTATCATGTTAAAAATGATGTAATAGTGTTGATTGAAAATATAAATAAACATCATTTAAATTTAATAGAAGATTTGGTTATAAAAGATATCTTATGTTTTAAAATTAGTTGAAAAAGTTGATTAAGATTTACAGTTAAATAAATAAGAAACATAGTTTCAAAAACCTCTGAGGTTTTAAAATTAGTTAGAAAGATTGATTAAGATTTTTTATTTGAACTTAAAGAACTAAATAGATTGGCAAAGTTAGAAGAAAGTGACTCATTTTATAAAAATATTAAATTAATTTAAAATTTAATAAAATTATTAAATTTAAAAAAATATATTAAAAATTTAATAGAATTATAAAATTTTAAAGAAAAAAATAATATTTAAAAAACAACAAATATTGAATTAAAAACTTGTTAATGTTTAAAGTAAAAAAATAAAACTATTTTTTAATAAGATTTAACTTGCATAAATCATGCCAACTGGAGAGGTCCATCCAAGGACCCATTTAAAAAATAACATAAGCAAAAATAAATTGTAATCCAATGATTACCACAAAAGAAAACATGAAATAACTATTCTTTCTCATATAAACTCTTAAAAAATCTAAGGTGGGAAAATGGATAAAGTGTGGAACTTTGACAATGATTTGATGTGTCATATTTATATAGAAACAATTAGTTTTATGTGATGAACACATTTAAGGAATATGAGATTCCATTTTTTAAATAACCATTGTTACATATATATGAACTAGGTTAAGTCCAAATTGAGATTAGGCCCAATGTTAGATGGAGGAATAATTTACTCATAAATAAAAAAATATCACAAAATAAAATATTATTCAGTTTGCATAATATACTACTAAATGAAATATATATAACAATAAACAAATATGAGGCGATGGAAATTGTTTCTTAGAATTATTTGTTGTGGCTTCACGTGGGTAAGTCAGACCCCCAATATCTAACAACCCCACAAACATACAGAACGACCCCACCCCAAGTAGGGGCCCCCACCGGAAATAGAATTCCTCGTGACTCTAGATATTGTCATAACTACGGACGGGACCGGCCCCTCTTTGCGAGGAGTCGTTGGAGTCCCTTGTTCGTGACGTCGCGCTGCACGTGATCGACAATAAAGCTTCCTTTTTGACGCCGTTATTGGCCTTAACGAAACGACGTTAGACTCCGTTACTTGATGGATATATTATTTTATTTACCGAGTGGCAAGCACGCTATCATAAATTCAAAATATCCACTAGTATACACAAAGACCTCAACCCAAGTAGGGCCCGCTCCACCAGAAATGAATTCCAATAAAATATAATAGTTTTCCTCGTGACTTCAAATTTTATCATAACCACGAATGGGACCGAACCCTGTTTCATATAAGCCTAGGTTTTTCCTATACTTTTTATCCTTCATTGATAGGATTAGCTATAGTAAGACCAAACACAGAGTAACTAATCATGATAAACTAATCTAAAACTGGAAAGTTGGGACTGTGATGTCCAATTGCTAAGAGGCCCGGGTGTTGAAAAGGAGCAAAAGCTTCTTTTTAATCCCATTGATTTGAAGCATTGCCTCGTCCCATTGAAGAAGAACTTCTTCTTGGGCCTTGTCCCTATCTTAAAGAGTTTTTCCAACCACTATTTTGATGTGTCAACATAATTCAATAGTTTTGAAATATTCAAGTATCTTGTTATAGAATTAATCAAATTTGGTAC
The DNA here is from genome assembly GCA_031772625.1 of Pinus tabuliformis. Lineage (NCBI taxonomy): Eukaryota > Viridiplantae > Streptophyta > Pinopsida > Pinales > Pinaceae > Pinus > Pinus tabuliformis. The sequence goes on along the minus strand of CM062811.1, from coordinate 937,716,368 downwards.
CTAATTTCCAATCTTAACATCTATATCCCAATCATGCATGGCATTGCAATCTAGCTTGATTTCTTTTTAACAAATCTTAACATCTACAAAGGAGTTTGTTTCTTATACTCATTAGTTGATTATTGGGCAGCATCCTGCACTCTCGACCTATATGGCTTCTTTTTCTTCTCCACCCCCTACGACCACCTCAACATCTTGACATAATGGACTAAAGCCCCACAAATTGACCTACCCACATATAGAACATGACATGGCCCAAGGGGAACAAGACCGATAGGTTGAGAGCTATCAAAGAAGGTAACAAAGGATGGAGGGGAGCAATGAAAGCATAAAAAGGGCAAAGAGGTAGGAAGACTAACACCTTATATATGAGTCTTGTTTAGAGAAAGTGATGCACAAAGATGTAAACCAAAAACTTATGCATTGTTAAGTTGCAAAGGTTTCTATTTTTTTTAGTAGGCTAACACCTATAGAGAATTTGAACCAATAACCTATCACAATGAGTGCTTTAAGAGTGCATACATTCACTACTAATTCAAAACCACATGTGCAAACAAATTTCTACTTTATTATATTAACTAATTCCCAAACACGAAAAATTAATATCGTATTTTTATGTAAAAATAACCCACTATACATTACTCCTAACTTAGGGATTTTACTTTATTGGAGAATTAACCAATTTACCGAGCAAACAAAAATTGATATGTATTACTCTAAGTTACAAATTTTTCTTTGTTATAAAAAATTAACTAATTTACCAAGCAAACAAAAATTGATATCATCCTTCTCGACCAAATGACTCATTTCACTTATTATTCTAAATAATAAAATTTAATAATATCTTAACATAATATTAATTTATTAAATAATTTATACTTTCTCAATTTTTTTCATAATAATATTTTTTTTTCAAACACGATTTATAATCACATAACCATAAAAAATTATTACACAAACTGTAATCCCGTAACCAACTTTTTATTTTTCTTTGCACATTACATACGCATATTTATTATGTAATTGATGTGCAAACGTATTGTTAATACATGTTGAGATATGAAAGGCTCCTAATTGTGGTAGAAAAATGGGTGTGATGGCTTTTGGGCTTTATTATATCCATCAACACGCTTCAATATTCTCAACAACATACGCTATAGAAATCTACATGGTCATATTAACCTCTGTAATAACGGATATATATCTATATATATTTATATCTATAAATATATGGGTTGGTATGTTTTTGAAAATTTCAATTTAAAAAAAAAAAAAGCAGAAGATGAGTTTTTGCTTGTAGATACAAAAACTAAGAACGATAAAATAAAAATAGTGGCTCTTGGGCCATTTGAAATTGAGAGATACAAACAGAGAGTATGGAGAAATAACATTGAGAAAAGAGTCAATCAAGAGGACTTGTTTGAATATGTAGCTTTAACTAGTATGGGGTCCTTGCTACTACCTGGTGATCTAGGATTTTTTAAAGTGACTTGGCTTAAAAAAATGTTCAATCGTGAATGAAAAAACTTAAACCAACATAATAATTAAATCAAGCATGAAGATTTAAATGAAGTTGCAATTTAAAATGAAACGTAGAAGATCAAGATAAGAAGAAAATAAGAACAAAACCAATTGATAACAAAGTTTATCTAGTGTGGACTATGTCTTCGAGTTCTGCCTCCAAGAGAGTGGTATCTTTTATTAATATGATGTTAAGCCTCAAATGCATTATTACATCATCAAAATACCTGTTACACAGTAATTTGTCATTGCCTTCACCCCAGTCCTTCTACTGTGTCATGAATCTCAGTGAAACATGTTCATACGGAACAAATGCTCTCTTATGTTGCCAAGTGACCCACTTTTCCTAAGTTTTCTGCCTCATCGCGAGAATGGACGTAATATACGCGATGAACAGTGGTTGTAAATAGTCCAGCCGCACTTCCAGTGCGGAAGTACATCTGTTTCTCGTGACGGTCCAATTTCGTGCTCTGGCGCGAGGCTACTTGCTATCTTTAGCGACGGTCTGACTGGCTACATTGCCTAATAGCGATGTCAGTGCTAAAGCTTAGTTATAAACTCGCGATGATCCAGATTGGGTGAATTCGTTCCAACATTCGGCCTTCTGGATATCTCCAGACCTGGTTGTTGGCATAATTTGTGTCGCCCTTCCTCCTTTGGTATGGCAGTTCCGTCATTTGTGCTACCTTCCTTGGGAATAAGCTCACTCTTCCACCTTTCATGGAGACTCCTTCTCCTATTTAAACACTCACCATTGCTATGATCAGCTAGTTGGTAAATTCTTGAATTGAGCAGTGTTGTTAGTGTTTTTGAGTTTAATAGATAGCTGGTGTGGGTGTGATAAGTGTGGGATTGTTGATAGCTTGTGGAAGGTTGTGAAGTGCCCTTAACTTTGTGCTAAAACTTATGAGTAAGAAAGAAACTTTGTATGTTGGGAGATCCATCTTCAAAGAGTGAATGCTTGAGAAATACACTGGTTGGACCCTCTAAGAAGGCTTGCGACGTCAAGACTTTGGTTGTAAGCTTGCTCTTATTTCCTTATTAATACAATCAATGATGTTTTCCTATGTCTTGTATGTAATTTACTTGATAGCTCATGACTTCTTGACTTTGTGAGTAAATAGATAATTGTTGTTTTCCGGTTACGCACTTTGTTGTATTTCCTTTGCATTGTTTCAGGTTGATCACTCATTGAGGAGAAGGAAGCGAAAGCTGGAGCAGCGCAATGGAACTTCATCGACCACCGGTTGAGGTAGGCCTCCAACTATGACTGTTTAAGGAAATCTATTGTTGATTTGTCCTTGTTGTGACTAGACCCATTTTAGGGCTAGAGGGGTTGCCTCTGTTTGCAGAGGGAACACTTTTCGGCATCACAAGTTGGCGACTCCACTGGGGACTCTGTCCTATGTTCTTCTCTTGTTTGCTCTTGTTTTGATTTTGATTTGGTCTCTCTTGGATTTCGGGGATTAACTATTAGTCTTTTGGGTCACCTATATCGATCTGGGAAATCCCTCTATTGTCTGTTGGATTGACTGGTTGTTGTTTGGGAGTCTTTTCTTCGTCTGTCATTGTTTTTAACATCATCACGGAAAATAGTTTAACAGTCGTGCTGACGTCGCGCTCACTCTTTTGCAAAGTACTGTGCATCGTTGAATACTGTCGCGCAATCATGATGACTCCTGAAATCGGTACGTCGCGGGAAAGACGTGTACTTCCGCGACAACATCACTCTGTTGCTGCAGCCAGTTGCTGATCAGCACTAGTTTCTTGTGTTGTACTCACGACGATTCTTGTAGAATTGATTTTTTCAATTCTCCTCCTTTCACCAGTCCTGTTGATCCTTTACTTTTTTTTTTTCTCTTGCTCAGAAGCTTGTTTTTCACTGCTTATAGTTAAGACACTCTTTCTTTGGCTCTGTTGAATGAATCTTGCATTTTTGCCTATGTGACCTAGTTCGTTCTTTCAAGTCCTTGAATCAATTGGCTTGGTTGCTGGTTTGCCCAAGGTTCGTTTGTAACTTTCTTGTTGATTTGATTCAACCTTTCCCATCGCTTGTTTTTGGTTGATTTTTAGTGACCGTTATTGAACCAACCTTTGGTATTGATTCGATTTCTTTTCACTACTGAACATAGATTACAATTATTTGGATCAACCGGTTTTTCCACGCTTGCTTGTTTGTTTCTTTTAGATTTAAAGACATCAAAATCAAAAGATTGCATTTATTTAGTATACAAAAGTGAAAGTGAATTTGCATTTTAAGTTTGCATATTGGAAAGTGAATGATAAAATCTCTCATTAGTAGTACCCGTGCACTTTAGGGATTGATGTCTGTATGCATTGAGTGACTGCATTTGTTTATCTTGGTTTTCTTGGTTTGGGAATGATCTCTCTACCCTCCTGTAGGTAGGTGTTCATTGAAGTAAAAGGATATTTTGCTCATTCTAGCTGCATCCTAAGTTTTGTTGTATACATATGGTAAGGCCTGAAAACTGAAACATAATTCAAGATCAACTCTAAAATGAACTGAATAAACCTAACAACGCATTGGAACATAACGCACACTATTTAGAGGTCTAGGCTAGAGACGTGCTCCGGTGTCGTTAAACCTAGTCACTATTGTTTTCACTCAAGGTTGGGTGATTCCTTTTTCTGTGACTCAGTAGCAGTCTAGTACGGAATTGTGCTCCCATGTACCATCGAGTATATGTTGGGAGACTCCACTAGGTTATCATCTATATCCTTAGGAAGCCATGTCTGCCGCCTTGCAAATTGTAATGCATCGAACACAACATTCGGGAAGATTGACTGCCGTACGAAAAGTCCTTGGTTTTCATATGACTGCTAAGGTGTATATGCAGTTTTATGGGTTGTTTGGTAAACCTTTTGCCTAGTTCTCTAGAGTAGTCACTTTCGTTCCTTTTCGGACTTCCTAAAAGAAGAGGTCCATCTGAGCACTTGTCACTTCAGGCTCATTAAATATTCGAAGGCGACTAGAGTCATCTTTTCGTCCTTTTCTCGACTCTTTAAAGATGAAAAGGTCAAGTTATGTTCCTATGTCTTAAAATTTATTTGGCCACGTTCACATTTACCTTGTTAGATCTTGTTTGCGTTTTAGCTTGTGTAGGGTTCTTTCTTATTAGTTTTCCTAGGATTTTGAATTGAATCATCCTGGCAGAGTCATCGATCTCGTCTCCCGTCCGAAGTGACCAAGGGTCTCCATCCTCTGTAGCTTCCAAAGTACCGGCTGTTAGTGATACTCTTCTTGTCATCCCGAGTATCCAACCGCTTAACTCTCGCGCTCCAGAGGACGAGTCTTACGATATTCATTGGAACCCCGTTTGGGAGCCTTCCGAAGAAGATATTCCCATTACTCCTCCTAGTGTCTCGGTCCCAATGTCTTCTTTTGACATGGATGACACATCCCCCGTCACGAGTGAAGAGTCTTTTGTGACAAGCGGTGAAATTCCTATCCCAACGGAAACTTCGCCCTTCTGTGTCACCCCTCTTGGTGTCACGCTGCCTTTACGCTATAAGGCTTTGAAGGATATTATGGGTTCTAGAACTCCCCTTACGAGTTCCATGTGGTCTCGTACCGTCACTCCGACTTCGGAGCCTTTTACCCCTCAAATTCACAATGTGTCTGTCACCTCAGTCCCGACTATTCCAACTGTTTGTGTGGCTTCTTCAGCCCCTGTTGTTAGCGCCATCACTACATCCTCAGTTGTGACCACTATTGCTGGACCTTCGTCTGAACCGATGAATAGTGGCCCATCGGCATCTACATCCGAGGTTGTTGATCCTACACTAAATGCCCCACCTTCTTCTGGTTCCATTCCAGCAGGGGGGCCATACGATCAATATTTACAAGCTCTTCAGAATCCGGATCCCCAAGATCCGTTTCATTATTACGATTCTCGAGGAGCTCATATTTATTACCCCGGACCTTTGCCATCTTAACCTGTAGTTGAGGTCTCGGTTCTGTTGTTCGTTGCTTGGGGTATCACCGCCTATCATGGTGGCCAAGTACCCCCTGCAAATTTTCAAGGGCCACCCTTGTTGGCATTATGTTTCAGGTGTTGTCCTTGATGGCAAACTCTTTCAGGTGGTAAATCAAGAAGGACGCAGGAAATATGTTCAGCAAATGCGTCCCCGCAAGTCTACCATACAGAACCCGCGTCCCGGGACGCTGGCCAGCCGTTCAGAAGGTGCGTCCGCCCAGTACACACATTTCAAGGTAGAGAAAAGCTCGTGGGGGCTTCTTGTGTGGTATCTAGCCGACGGTTGTGTGTTTCTATGGTGTCGGCTCGTGGTATTGTTCCACGCTTTGGGGAGAAGCTTGCCTATATAAAGCAAAGGAGTTCATTTGGATTAATCATCATCTTGGTTGATCATCTCTTGGTGAGATCTAGTCCATATCTTTAAGGGTAAATCTTCTAATGGACTACGATCTATATGGCGCATGATCAGATCTGTGGATCTGAGTGTTTGGGTTGGTTCTGAAGTCCTCTTATCTTCTATATCTAAAGGGACGCAGATTCAGTGAAGGGAAAGTGCGCCGGGACGCAGTACAGTAAAGGATCAGGTGCGTCTCTGTAGCGAAGGACGCGGCGCGACTGTGGTATTGGGTGCGTCTCTGAAGCGAAAGACGCGGCGCGATAGTGTTGATGTGTGCGTCGGTCGCAGACAAGCAAAAAGGAACAGTGCGTCGGCACGCAGAACAGCATAAGGTATACTGCGTCCAGTCGCAGGCCACAGAAAGAAAATATGCGTCCCTGTCTTAAGATGATCTGTTGACTGTATATTTCTGTTCATAAGGTGTTCTGGGTTGTTTCTGTAATTACTGATCTGATATCTATAGTAGACTGTATCTGTTGTATACTTGTTGATCATTTGATTCTTCATGAAAAGAAGTAGGGGGTTGTAGCTCCCTTCCAGGAGAAGTCTGGAAAACGAGAAAGAGTTGTAGCTCTTTGCAGGTTGCAGCCTGCGTGCTGGTAAAGGACTGCACCAGTACAAAATCATTGTAAAAAGAAATTCTTGAAAGAAGATAGAGACATTATTGCAGCAGGTGGTTTTTCTCCCGCATTGGGTTTCCACCTTACATCTTGTGTTCTTTGGTGTGACTGTCTATTTTCTTTATTCATGCTCATTGCTTTATGGTACTGATATGCAAGAATATTTCAAAAGATCAAATAAGGAAGATTTGGTAAATTGCTAGATAATACTGATTCACCCCCCTCTCAGTATTATTTCCAACAATTGGTATCAGAGCAGGTCCTTCAGAACAGCTTGATCGCTTGAAGGTAGATCGATCATCATGAGCAACTACGAGAGAGAAGCATCAATCAGGCCACCCGTCTTCGATGGGACAAACTTCAATTATTGGAAGGTAAGAGTTACTGCATATCTTCAATCTCTTGGTACAGAAGTTTGGAACATTGTAGAATCAGGCTATGCCTTTCCTTCAGTTACTCCTACAGATCCAGCTGAGAAAAAGCAGTATGAAACAAATGCAAAAGCAGTCAGTACTCTATTAGGAAGTATATCTCAAACAGAGTTCATGAAGGTCATGCACTTCAAATCAGCAAAAGAAATATGGGACAAAATGATCACTAGCTATGAAGGAGATGAACAGGTAAAAGAAGCTAAACTTCAAACTCTCAGGATTCAATATGAGACTCTCAAGATGTATAATGATGAAAGTGTGGCTAATTATTTTCTTCGGGTAGATGAGATTGTTAATTGTATGAAAAATTTGGGTGAAGAAATAAAAGAGACTATAGTAGTTCAAAAGATTCTAAGATCTTTATCTCCCAAGTTTGAATCTAAAGTATCTGCAGTAGAAGAAAAGGAAAATCTCCGTGTTCTCACTATGTCTCAGCTGCATGGAATTCTAACTGCTTATGAAATGAGAAAGGGAGGTCCATCAGACAGAAGGGAAGCTGCTTTTAAAGCATCAGGCAAAGAAGATCACTATGAAGCAAGTCATGTTCCAGAAGAAGAGGAAGAAGAATCAAACTTTGTCAGAAATCTTCAAAGGGGTTCTGGAAGGTTCAGAGGTAAGCTACCTTTCAAATGTTTTGCTTGTGGAAGAGTAGGTCATTATGCTGCAAAATGTTCTTATAAGGATAAAGGAAAGGAACCAGTTAGATGGAACAAGAAACAGGGTACAAATAAGAAAAGCTACTACACCCATGAAGATAGCGATGGCTTATCAAACAGTGATGAAGATGAACAAGGTAACAAATATAGATTGTTAATGGCATTTGAAGATGATAATTATGAGGATGCTATAGATGTGGATAACCTTTATGATGAAATTACTAGACTCAAGAGATGTATAGAAGAAAAGAACATGATTATTGATACTCTACAATTTCAGATTGATGAAAAGGAAAAACATCTTGAAAAATTAGAAGGTGAAATTGTTGGTCTTAGAAAAGAAATTGAGAAAACAAAAACTATTAATCTCAAGTTTGTCAAAGGATCTGAAACGTTGAATGAGATTATCAGTGTGCAGCGGTCTCCACTAAATAAGACAGGTCTGGGCTACAATGGAGAAACTTCTCAAGCTTCCACTTCAAAAAGTTATCTTGATGCAGCAAGAAGAAATGAGCAAGAACACAAGGAAGATCATCAGGTAAAGCAGGGACAAACTTCAAACTATCAGGGGCAATCCAGCTTAAGGGTGAACAAAAGCCACAACCAGCCACAGGTAAAATCTTCTCAATTTGGTTCAAGAATAGATGAAAATAGAAATTACAATCAGTTGGTTGGTAGATTCAATAATCGCAGAAACTTCTTCAATGGACAATGCTTTTCTTGCCATAACTTTGGTCACAAAGCAGCCCAATGTGTTGCGTATAAAACAATCATGACTAGGGAAGCTCAAAAACAAAGAAGCATGACAGGGATTACAAAAAGGACCTATAACAATTTTTCAGCTCTTGAAAATGAAGTTGAATGCTCTATTTGCAATAATTTTGGACATGAAGATGTTGAATGCAGAAGCAGGTTTCCGGAAAGAAAGGTACAAGAACAAAAAAGGGAACAAACCTCAGGCACCAAAACATGGAAAATAAAGGAACCTCAAACAGAAAGATGTGGGATAGCATTCTATGCAGAAGGACAAGAAAATCTATGGTACATTGACAGTGGATGTTCAAAGCATATGACAGGTGATAAAGAAAAACTTGAATCTTATTCTAATTTAGAAAAGGGAAAGAAAGTCTCTTTTGGAAATGATACTCCTGCAACTATAAAAGGAAAAGGTATTGCTCCTTTAAAAGAAGATGTTAAGGCTGGAAATGTTTTGTTTGTTGATGGACTAAAGCATAATCTTCTAAGTGTAAGCCAGATGTGTGATCAAAGAACCGAGGTTATATTCAGATCAAATGGATGTCTTGTTCGTGATCTTGATACAGGTAAAACAGTTCTCAAAGGAAAAAGAACTTCAAATAATCTATACATTTTTGATGAAGAACAACAACAATGCTATCTAAGCAAGGATGAAGAGCACTGGTTATGGCATCGAAGGTTGGGACATCTAAGCTTCTCACAAATAAGGAAAGCTTGCAAATATCAGGCAGTTCGCGATCTTCCAGATATCAAGATTCCTGACAACACCATGTGCAGATCATGTCAGTTTGGAAAACAGACTAGAACTAACTTTCCAGAGAAAGAAGGATCAGCCAGCATGCCTCTTGAGCTAGTACATACAGATGTATGTGGACCATTCAGAAAAAGAACACCTAGAGGAGAGGAATACTTGATATTATTTATTGACGATTTCTCCAGGTTTGTTTGGTTAGGACTTATGAAGCACAAAGATGAAGCTTTCGAAAAGTTCAAATCCTTCAAAGCCTTGGCTGAAAATGAATCAGGTCACAAGATTAAGTGCCTCAGATCCGACAGAGGTGGAGAATTTACTTCAAATGAATTTTTTGATTTCTGTGATGAACATGGAATAAGGAGAGAATTTTCTACAGCTAGAACTCCTCAGCAAAATGGAGTAGTGGAAAGAATGAACAGAATAATCCAGCAAATGGCTCGTGCTATGCTTGATGAATCAGGAACTCCTGCAACCTTCTGGGGTGAAGCTGCACATGCGGCAGTTATTATTCTCAACAAGACAAATGTCCGAGTGAACAGCACTCAAACTCCTCATGAGCTCTGGAGTGGTAAAACTCCTTCGGTAAAGCACTTCAAAATCTTTGGGAGCAAATGCTATATCAAAAATACTGAGGAGCAGCTTGGCAAACTTGATCCTAGAGCAGATGAAGGAATTCTTCTTGGCTACTCTCCACATAGCAAAGCATACAAATGCTACAATAAAAGACTTGGCAGAATTGTTGACAGCATTGATGTAGTGGTTGATGAGAAAGGATACATTCCTAGGCAAATACATCGTGAAGACATTGAAGAAGATGAAAGCTACCCTCAAAGACAGAATGATGAAGAAGAAGAACCGCAAGAACAATTTCAAGACGGACCTCACGAAGAAACAGAAGAAAGAACAAGAATAGAAGAAAAGACTCCATCCAGATATGTTCAAAAGAACCATCCAGAATCTCAGATCATGGGACAAAAGGAAGCAGGTATACAAACTAGAAGAACAGTTGCAGAAGCTTCAAGTTATTTGGCATTACTCTCCTCTACTGAACCACAAAATGTGAAAGAAGCATGCAAAGATGAATGTTGGGTGAAAGCAATGGATGAAGAACTTGAGCAAATCGAAAAGAACAACACTTGGGAGCTGGTTCCTAGACCAAAGGATAAGAATGTTATCGGAACAAAATGGGTTTTCAAAAATAAATTGAATGAAAATGGAGAAGTAATTAGAAACAAAGCCAGACTTGTTTGTAAAGGGTATGCACAGCAAGAAGGAATAGACTTTGAAGAAACTTTTGCTCCTGTTGCAAGACTTGAGGCCATCCGAATGTTTCTTGCTCTCTCAAGTTGTCAGAACTTCAAAGTATTTCAAATGGATGTGAAATCAGCTTTTCTGAATGGAGACTTGGATGAAGAAGTGTACATTGAACAGCCAGATGGTTTCATTCTTGGAAACGATCCAAATCTTGTATGCCGATTAAAAAAGGCTCTCTATGGTCTCAAACAAGCTCCAAGGGCTTGGTACTACCGGTTGGACAAATATCTTCATCAACAAGGTTTTTTCAAAAGGTTCAGCAGATAGCAATCTTTATATAAAAGTTGAAAATGACAAATTACTAATACTTGTTGTGTATGTAGATGACATTATTTTTGGCAGTAATGAAGAAGCTATGAGTCAAAGCTTTGCCTCAGTCATGCAGAAAGAATTTGAGATGTCCTTGCTAGGAGAACTGACATACTTTCTTGGTTTGCAAATCCAACAAAAGAAAGGAGGAATCCTTTTATCTCAAACCAAGTATCTGAAGCAGATTTTGAAGAAATATGGCATGGAAGATGCAAAACCAGTATGTACACCCATGGTTACAGGATGTAGTCTCAGTGCAAATGACGAATCTGCAGCAGTTCATCAACCAACCTACAGATCTATGATTGGAAGTCTACTATATTTGACAGGTACCCGACCAGACATCATGCATGCAGTTGGAATAGTTGGAAGGTTTCAGGCAAATCCAAAGGAGACTCATCTTCAAGCAGTAAAGAGAATCTTCAAATATCTTCAAGGGACTCAAAATTATGGCCTATGGTATCCTAGAGATACAGATCTCACTCTTCATGCTTATACAGATGCAGATTGGGCCGGAAGCGTGGATGACAGGAAAAGCACAAGTGGTGGTGCATTCTTTATGGGTTCTAGACTGGTATCTTGGTTCAGCAAGAAACAGAGTTCAATTGCCTTGTCTACAGCTGAAGCGGAATATGTTGCGGCTGCATCTTGTTGCACCCAACTTCTTTGGATGATGCAGACTTTGCAGGATTATCAAATCACTTGTACACCTCCTATTCCTATCTTATGTGACAACACAAGTGCAATCAGCATCTCAAAGAATCCGGTTATGCATTCAAAAACCAAGCACATACCAATCAAGTACCATTTTCTCCGGGAACAAGTACTTGAACAGAAGGTCAAGTTGGAGTATGTTCCTTCTAAGGAACAAGTTGCTGATATTTTCACCAAACCGTTGCCCAGGGACACTTTTGAATACCTCAGGCAAAAGCTGGGGGTTGTTGATGCATCATCTCACTGTTGACCATCTTCCTATTGATGGTATAGGCTCAGGGGGAGCACATAATGCATTGTTGGCATTATGGAGAAGGAGATCTTGGAAATAGCTGCAATATGTCTCTGTCTCCTTCATGATGGATTTCTGGTTACAAATCTGGAGAAGCTTGAGCATAGGGGGAGCATACCCTTTGCTCTTGATGTCAAAGGGGGAGAATGATGAAGCTGAAGCTTATGTGGTTGCCATCAAGTCCAAAGGGGGAGTTTGTTGGCATTATGTTTCAGGTGTTGTCCTTGATGGCAAACTCTTTCAGGTGGTAAATCAAGAAGGACGCAGGAAATATGTTCAGCAAATGCGTCCCCGCAAGTCTACCATACAGAACCCGCGTCCCGGGACGCTGGCCAGCCGTTCAGAAGGTGCGTCCGCCCAGTGCACACATTTCAAGGTAGAGAAAAGCTCGTGGGGGCTTCTTGTGTGGTATCTAGCCGATGGTTGTGTGTTTCTATGGTGTCGGCTCGTGGTATTGTTCCACGCTTTGGGGAGAAGCTTGCCTATATAAAGCAAAGGAGTTCATTTGGATTAATCATCATCTTGGTTGATCATCTCTTGGTGAGATCTAGTCCATATCTTTAAGGGTAAATCTTCTAATGGACTACGATCTATATGGCGCATGATCAGATCTGTGGATCTGAGTGTTTGGGTTGGTTCTGAAGTCCTCTTATCTTCTATATCTAAAGGGACGCAGATTCAGTGAAGGGAAAGTGCGCCGGGACGCAGTACAGTAAAGGATCAGGTGCGTCTCTGTAGCGAAGGACGCGGCGCGACTATGGTATTGGGTGCGTCTCTGAAGCGAAAGACGCGGCGCGATAGTGTTGATGTGTGCGTCGGTCGCAGACAAGCAAAAAGGAACAGTGCGTCGGCACGCAGAACAGCATAAGGTATACTGCGTCCAGTCGCAGGCCACAGAAAGAAAATATGCGTCCCTGTCTTAAGATGATCTGTTGACTGTATATTTCTGTTCATAAGGTGTTCTGGGTTGTTTCTGTAATTACTGATCTGATATCTATAGTAGACTGTATCTGTTGTATACTTGTTGATCATTTGATTCTTCATGAAAAGAAGTAGGGGGTTGTAGCTCCCTTCCAGGAGAAGTCTGGAAAACGAGAAAGAGTTGTAGCTCTTTGCAGGTTGCAGCCTGCGTGCTGGTAAAGGACTGCACCAGTACAAAATCATTGTAAAAAGAAATTCTTGAAAGAAGATAGAGACATTATTGCAGCAGGTGGTTTTTCTCCCGCATTGGGTTTCCACCTTACATCTTGTGTTCTTTGGTGTGACTGTCTATTTTCTTTATTCATGCTCATTGCTTTATGGTACTGATATGCAAGAATATTTCAAAAGATCAAATAAGGAAGATTTGGTAAATTGCTAGATAATACTGATTCACCCCCCTCTCAGTATTATTTCCAACAACCCTATCAAGGTCAGCCGTCTTACGGACAACTTATCCAGGGCAACTTGGAGGCCCACAAGGACAACACTTCCAGGGATAACCTTCAGCCTTTGGTGGTTCCTCCTTTACCTATTTCGGGAAACCTTCTGGTAATCCGGGACAACCTTACATACAACAAGGCCAACCTGGTGTCCAGCAAGGCTACCCTTCTGGGCAAGTCAGTCAGCCTTACATTCAGCAAGGCCAACCCACTGTCCAGTCTAGTCAACCATCTGGACAAATTGGTTAGCCTCAAATCTAGCCAGGCCAACCAACTGTCCAGTCTGCTCAGCCATCCGGCCAATCAGGACAACCCTCAGTTGTGCAAGGACAACCCAGTACCCAACAAACTCAACCTTCTGGGCAAATGGGTCAACCTCAATCTCAACTAGGTCAACCTTCTAGCCAGATGACTCAGCCTCAGTTCTCTCAAGGACATCCGTCTGGGCCTGCTCAATCGGGCACTCAAATGATTGTTGATTCTCAAGCTCTACTTGGTTTTCAGCCCCAGTTTGGGCTCCAGACCCAATCCGGTCCTCAAATTCAGGTTGGGTCCCAATCTCAACCTACTTATCAAACGCAGCCTGGCTCCTAGGCTCAGTTTGGAGCCCAGCTGCCTTACGGTTTTCCGCAATCCCAAAGGCAAACCCAATTTTCCCGGTACCAAAATTATCAACAACTACAGGTGAGTCCTTACCAGAATTACCAGCAACCATATGTTTCTCTTGCGGGCCAAGTTGGTAATTAATGGAATGCTGGGGGGCAGATCCAGGGTCAACCATCCAGTTACAGCTATAACCCCTATGGACAAAATCCATACGGACAAAACCCTTCTGGGCCGAATCTGTCTGGAAAAAATCAGTGGGGGCAACAAGTAGCTGGGTGGAACTCTGGTGCTACCTCCTACCCGCGGCCTTAGATGTCCTTGAACCCTCAATTACCCTTTTTAGCAACGTTGGAATTACTAGATGTGTCCAAAATGACAAATGATCCTATTCTTCATAATCCGTATTGGCCACCGGTTCCAACTAAAATTCCCGGTGATTGTCCCAAGTTCGACGGTAAAGCTGGAGAAGATCCTCAAGCCCACGTCATGACTTATCATCTATGGTGCTCTTCAAACTCGTGGCTTGACAATTTGATCCGGCTCCACTTTTTTCAACGGACCTTCACTGGCTCTGCTGCTAAATGGTATATTGAGTTAGCTCGTGAATCTTTTCAGGACTTTAACTCATTGGCTATGGCATTTTTAACTCATTTTCAGTTGCCAATTCGATATGAGACGGGCACACATGTCCTGACATCCTTAAAACAAACAACAGCCACGCATATCTCCGATCATATCCATGAATGGAGATGGCATCGCCGTTTGATTAAGTTTTGGATTCCTGATTAGCTTCTGACCGATTGGTTCACGACCTCATTTTTCGGTCCGATAGTGCGGGACATTGCTATGGGGGCATGTGTAACTGAAGAGCAGGCTATTGCACGTGCTCAGTACCTTGACTTGGTTTACTCCCAGTTCGGTACACTATATGATTACTTGCCTGATGCTCCGAGGCCCGGAACTTCCAAAGCCCCACCAACACCATCTGTCGACGGCGTCATTGGTTATGTTAATACGTCCTCTAAGAAATCTTCCGCGAACCCTGGGAAGCAAAAGTCAAATGCCTCGAATGAAAACACTTCTCAGGCTATACCCAATTCTGGTAACACTTCCGAGGTTAACGTCGTTCAGTCCACCACGACAGATAAAGCCTCGAAAGGGAAAAAGAAAGGAAAAGGAAAGAATAAGGCTGATCAACCGAAGCAAGATTCCCCTCAACCTCCACCAGAGGAAGGTACCAAATGCAAGCCTAAGTATCCTTGCCTTATCTGTGATGAGGATCACTATACCAAAGACTGCCCTAGGCAGTCTGAAGTTAGTCGTTTGTTGAAAGGTGCCCCCGGGACTCCTGTCGTACTCAAAGAGCCTTTTTCCTCGTAGCAAACTCAAATGGTGGCTGATCCATCTCAATCCTCTTCTCCCTTTGGTTCTCAAGTATTTATGGTTGGGATGATTCCCGTCCACATTAATACTCGGGAAAAAGAGTATCCGTCACCTGCCGGGAAGGAGCCTAAGGTCCCCTCTAGTACTACTCCATCCAGTTTTGGTCCCCTTCATATTGAGCGACCCAGCATTGAAGCGGTCATCTGGCCTCCTCCCAAGGGCGTACTCCGGAAGTCTTCTTACAACCCTAATGCTCGTGCTGCTCAGCACTATAACATCGTTGAGGACTTAGCCCAGGCTCCGTCAGCTATGTCTGCATTAGAAGTTCTCCAGAGCTGCCCCTCTCAGAGGAAGTCTTTGCTATTAGCTATCGGTGGCATTAACCCGGCCGATTCGGATTTGATTACTTTTGACCTAGACAGTCATATACCGAGACTGCCTCACCAAATTGCCTTCCTTATCCAGGTCATCATCAATTCTAAAATGATTCATCGTACCGTCATTGATGAAGGCGCTTCTACTTGCATAATGTCTGTTGCTTGTTGGAAGGCTATTGGTTCTTCGACTCGGAGCGAAGCCTTTGATGGGAGAGAGTCTCGTCCTTATGGTATACTCCAACGCTTGCCTATTACTTTGGAAGGGAAGACAGTTGAAGTGGAGGTTGAAGTTGTTGATGCCAATTTAACTTACAACCTCCTTTTAGGACGACGCTGGACATATGCCATGCGAGCTGTGACTTCATCTCTATTCCGTGTCATTCGTTTTCCTCATCAGGGGAAGATCATCATAGTAGACCAGCTATCCTTCTTCACCTCCTCCTCCTTTGATGGCAACGTTCATTTTGTGGAGCATACCTCCATTCCGTGTGAGAGTGTCGGTGCTGGGCTCTTTAAAGATCCTGCCCTTATGGGTATTTTTTCGCTTCCACCTCTTAACATCACTCCCATTAATATGATTTCTGTCCGCTCTGATCCTTGGGTTCTTCCCCCCACTGATCAGATAGAATCTTGGGGCGATGAGATGCCGTTGAGTCCTGCCGAGCTCAACTACATCAAAATTGTTTCTGCATCGGCTCTCTCCTCTGAATCTACTCCTTCGAGCAGAGCTCTTGACTCGTATGTTCAATCCCCTTGGCTTGGAGATGGCACTTCTTCAGACCCTTTAAAGGAAAATTTTCCTTCTGATGAAGCGATTATTGAGACCATGTCTTTCGAGGAACCCCCTTGGTCTGATCATCACCATCGTTCCTCGTTTCTCCCTGCCCATTAGGAAATGCTTACTTATCTCGAGCGGTTTTCTCCTTGTCTCCCATCCCAACCACTTCAGACACCCATCCAAGTTCATCAAGTGTCTTCTGAAGGGAACATGGGAAACATTACGCAGACTCAGCCAATCGAAATCTCTGTTAAACCAGGGATTGTCGAGCATATCCATGTTGGAGTAACCTGTACTCAGGAGGAGATTAAGCTTTATACTGATATTTTTTGCGAATTCCGTGATGTGTTTGCTTGGTCTTACGAAGAAATGCCCGGCATCGATCCTAGCATCATGGTGCATGAGATACCTACCTATCCAGGTGCTAAACCTATTCAGTAGCGTTTACGCCCCGTGCACCCCCGAAAGGCTGTAGCTATTAAATCGAAAGTTGAAAAGCTTCTTAAGGTTGGTTTTATTTACCCCATCCCACTCACAGATTGGGTCTCTAATATTGTCCCTGTGACTAAAAAACAGGGCACTATCAGGGTATGTGTTGATTATCGTGATATTAATCGGGCCTGTCCCAAAGATAACTACCCTACACCCTTCATTGACCAGCTCATTAATGAGTGTGCCGGGAGTGAAATGTACTCATTCATGGACGATTTTTCTGGTTATAACCAGATTAATATTGCACCTACGGATCAACACAAGACCACCTTTATCTGTCCGTGGGGCACTTTCGCTTATAACAAGCTCCCTTTCGGTTTAAAAAATGCTGGTTCCACCTTCCAACGCGCAATGTCTTATGCGTTTCATGATATTCGACACATTGTGCAGCCTTACCTAGATGATCTGCCGGCTCATTCAGCAAAGCACCAGGACCATCCAGCTCACCTTCGCGAAATCTTCCTCCACTGTCAACACTATCGTATCTGGCTTAATCTGCATAAGTGTGTCTTCTGCGTTGAGTCAGGTAGACTTCTCGGGTTCACCGTCTCCCGAGAGGGTATCCGTCTCGATCCCCTTAAAGTCGAAGCCATCCTGAATCTTCCTCCCCCTGCTTCTTTGTAGCAATTGCAGAGTTTGCAGGGTAAAGCAATTTTTTTACGACGATTCATTCCGAATTATGCTGAAGTTACCAAAGGCTACACACAGTTATTAAAGCGGGATACCCCTTTCCTTTGGGATGCCGCTGCAAAAGAGTCATTTGAGCGCCTCAAGGCCCTCCTTGTTTCTGCTCTGTTGTTGTGTCCTCCTGATTATCATCATGATTACACTCTGTATTTAGCCGCTGCTAATACCACTATTGGCATGGTTCTAGTTCAAGATGATGATGATGACACTGAGTGTTGATATTGTAACAAGATGATGGAGCTTAGTGAAAAGAGTCGCCTTCACTAAGTGGGCCCGCAGGCTATTTTTGGCGCAAGTCTATTTTTAGACTATGTCTATTTTTAGACATATGGATCATGTCTATGGATTGCAGGTTGCTGTTTATGGATGATTGATCAAGTTGGGAAAAAATAGATGGACTTCTATTTTTGATGAAAGTGTGAGTGATCACAGTGTGAGTGATCAAAGTAAAAAATAGAAAAGTCAAATATTATTATCTCACAATAATATTTGGACTATAAACTTAATCTTATTCTCTTGGAGCACTTCAGTTTGAGCTACAGAAGTGGCACATGCAGCTGTCAGAAGGAAATATGTTTTTCTTATGATTCAGTTGAGTTGTTGCATGCATGACTTCAGTTAGAACTCAATTAGTTGAGTTTGGTGGAGTTGATTGTGGAGTTGATGGAGTTGTGTTCAGTTTAGCTTTGTTAAACTGGTTGTATTTAGTCTAACTAGCAAATAGACTAGAGATGAGTTGGGTGAATTAGTTATTAATTAATTCACAAGTTATTAACTCATAATACAACTAATGAATACATCATTTAACTCAGTTGCATGTCAGTGCATGTTCAGTTCAACAGGGACAGGTGGTAGAGAATCATATTGCTATCAGTTGTGACTATAGTTGTGCACCAGATCTTGCACAATCAAGGGATTGAGTATGCCAATGAGTTTGCCCACGTATTTGCCCACATTATAGCTTGTGCTCACGTCCAACAAAGACTGAGTGACTATTCTGCAGGTGAAAAACGAGTTTGGTAAGCCATTCTCATCAGTTCTTGAGCAGGTATTGAGCAGTGGAGGCAGGCAAGCAGTGGAAGAGATTTGGAGATCAGATCTGAGTTGTATTGTGTGTAACAGAGGTGGAGATACTTGTGAGAAGTATTATGCTGTGTAATGTTACATGACTCAATCATTAATATATAGATAGTGTGGGGTTTTTAGCGAGATGCTTTCCCCGGGATACATACTGTGTTAATGTGTGAATGCTCTGGATGTTTTATTGTTATTGATGCTGCTATATTGATGATCAACGTAGAGGAGCTTATGTATTGTGTATGTATTCCGCAATAGTACATGATCAGGATAATCTCTGTTGAATATGTGTTAAATTATTCAAAATTTCTACATGGTATCGGAGCTGTTGATCATCAGATCTACTATTCAGGAAGTGTTTACATTCTATTTCTTCAGGCAGAGTCTATAATCGGGCCAGGTAGCCTCTGGATTCATCCTTCTTTTGGAAGGTGAGATATCCGGTGAATGCCCATACAGTCAATCTCTGTATGAGAAATATTGTGTTCTCACGAATTCTAGATCGGAGGCGGTTGAGTTGGTTGCTGGTGGAATTCGAATTTGCAGCAGTGTTGTTGAAAATGTCTTTCAATGGATTGCAAATGTTATTCCAAAGCAAGAGCGACCTGGTGCTCAAGGATAAACTCAGTAACAATAAAGGTGAGAATGGATCTTCATCAAAGGTATCTGATGAAGAGAATTGTGCTTTGGCTGCCAAAGCAAAGAAAGGGAAGAGCAAGAAAGCTTCTCAGTCTGGTGCGAAAGGCAAGAAGCAGGATATGTCCAAGGTGAAGTGTTTTCACTGTCACCAGCACGGACACTATGCCACAAATTGTCCGCAGAAGAAGAAGAACAAGCAAGCTGCTGGATCTACAGGGGGAGAGGCCTTAGCTTCTCAGTTTGAGCTTGATTTTTCATTGATCGCATGCTTGGTTTCAAATGTGATGGGATCAGTGTGGTTCTTGGAGAGTGGTGCGTCTTTTCACATGACGGGAGATAGAGATTTGTTCTCTGATCTGGAGGACAAGGATCTTGGAGTTCACATCGAGATGGGCAATGATGGTAGATACAGTGCGACCGGTATCGGTACCATTTCCTTTGAGAGGGAGTCTGGTAAACCCTTTGTATTGAAGGAAGTCATGCATGTTCCAGGATTGAAGAAGAATCTCATCTCAGTGGCGATGTTAGAAGACAAGGGGTATGATGTTGTTTTCAGCGAGGGAAAGGCCTTCCTGCGCAGCAAGACAACTGGTGAGCCCCGGAAGATAGGGGTTCGAGTGAGGAACCTTTATCAGTTGCATGTAGATGGATGCGCAGCAATGGCAGGCAAGGCAGAAGGATTGGTGAGCCGGGATGATGGCGAGTTGTGGCACAGGAGATTGGGTCACCTTCACCATGGAGCCTTGAAGATACTGCAGCAGATCACTACAGGGCTTCCTAAAGGCACACTTGCACAGTCAGATCAGTGCAAGGGGTGTACTTTGGGGAAGTTTGTGAAAGCCACCTTTCACGAGAAGGATAGTCACGCCACGACGATCCTTGAGAGAATTCACACAGACGTGTGTGGACCTTTCTCAGTTGCTTCGACAGCAAAACATAGATATTATGTGATTTTTGTTGATGATTTCTCTCGTAAGTGTTGGATCTTCTTCATGCAGAAGAAGAGCGAGACATATTCAAAGTTCTGTGAATTCAAAGCACTGGTCGAGAAGGAGTCGGGGAAGAAGGTGAAGGCTCTTAGGAGCGATAATGGTGGTGAATACATCTCGGACGAGTTCAAGGATTTCTGCAAGACAGAAGGGATTCATAGAGAGCTCATAGCTCCCCATAACCCACAGCAGAACGGGGTAGCTGAGCGGAAGAACAGGACGATTGTGGGTGCTGCACGGGCAATGTTGCATGATCAGGGCCTACCCCTTTACTTATGGGCGGAAGCATGCAATACAACAGTTTATGTGCATAACCGTTGTCCTCATAGAATACTTGGCATGAGTACACCCGAGGAAGCTTATTCTGGTAAGAAGCCTGATCTTTCTCATTTGAGGATTTTTGGTGCTAACGTTTACATGCATGTGACGAAGGATGCCAGGAAGAAGTTGGAGCCAACTGCAGAGGTTGGGATATTTGTGGGGTACACTGATATGCCCCACAACTATCGTGTGTATTTGCCAGACAGTGGTAAAACTGTTGTGCGACGGGATATAAAATTTCAGGAGGAGAAAGCCATGAAGTGTTCACTTGAGAGGGAGCTACACTTGCATGCAGATGAGGAGCTATTAGTTCCTAAGGATGAGCTTCAGGATGTGGATCAGCCACAGGATGAGGTTCATGGAGTGGACGAGTCCACTCATGCAGCGCCAACCATTAGAGGGCGAAAGCGCTTGACAGAAGCTGAGCGACTGGCTCAAGATGCAGAGAAAGTTGTAGGACCACCTACAACCCAACGCAGGCAGAGACAGTCACCTGATCGGTACACTGGATACATGGCTCTTATGAGCAAGTGTGTTGTGACTAAGCCATCCTCTTTCGAGGAAGCTGTGGAGGATCCCGCATGGGTAGACACCATGGTGGAAGAGTATGATTCTATTGTCAGAAACAGTGCATGGGAGATTGTTCCTAGACCGGAAGGGAAATCGGTGGTGGGTTCGAGATGGATCTACAAAGTTAAGCAGGTAGCTGACGGGAGTGTAGAGAAGTACAAGGCAAGATTTATTGCCCGAGGCTTTTCACAGATTGAGGGGATCGATTATGAGGAGACCTTTGCACCTGTCGCAAGGTATTCTTCCATACGGACGATTCTTGCTCTCTCAGCGTAGATGGGATGGCACATTCATCAGATGGATGTGAAGATTGCGTTCCTCAACAGAGTCATTGAGGAGGAGGTGTACATTGAGCAACCCAAAGGCTTTGAAGTCTTCAGCAGCGAGTCGCATGTGTGCAGGCTCAAGAGAGCGCTGTATGGGTTGAAGCAAGCACCACGTGCTTGGTACACACGAATAGACAGCTATTTCACAGGACTTGGATTCTCCAAGAGCGAGGCGGATCCGAACCTATACCAGATTGTGGTGGAGGGTAAGTTGCTTATCATTGTACTGTATGTTGATGATTTGATTCTAACGGGTGATGAGCTGTTGATACTATCATGCAAGAAGGATCTTGCTACAGAGTTTGAGATGAAGGATTTGGGCCTCCTTCACTATTTCCTAGGATTGGAAATATGGCAGCGCAGTGGTGGACTGTTTGTTTCTTAGGGCAAGTATGCTCGGGAGATACTAGAGAAGTTCAACATGCATGGCTGCAAGCCTGTTGATACTCCTCTTCCTGGAGGTTGGAGGAAGGAGGATGCCACTTCGGGAGAAGAAGTGGATGCCACTGTTTATCGACAGTTGGTGGGGTCGCTGATGTATTTGGTCAATACACGACCTGATATATGCTATGCAGTTAACCAGCTTTCAAAAGCTATGGTTAAGCCTACCAAGCTCTTCTGGAAGGCGGGCAAGCATGTATTGCACTACTTGAGAGGCACATCGGGATATGGTTTGTGGTACAGACAGGAGGATGAGGTGAAGCTATGTGGCTTCACGGATGGAGATTGGGTAGGGAGCCCAACGGACAGAAAGAGCACATCAGGAGGGGTCTTCAGTATCAGATCGACAACAGTTTCTTGGTACAGCAGGAAGCAGAGATCCGTGGCACTCAGTTCAGCGGAGGCCAAGTATATGGCAGCAAGTTTGGCTGCATGCGAGGCTATATGGATGAGGAAGATCCTGGTTGGTTTGTTCGGTTCTCATTTGGATCCTACTGTGATTTATTGTGATAACCATAGTTGCATTAAACTCTCGGCTAATCCTGTATTTCATGATAGATCTAAACATATTGACATCAGGTACCATCATATCAGAGATTGTGTGCAGCAGAGGATCATGTTACTTTCGTACATTCCAATGGAGGATCAGGATGCTGATATTCTGATGAAGGCTCTCACCAGGAGCAAATTCGAGTACCACCGAGGCAGGATAGGGGTTGCTGATAATCCATATCTTGTCGAGAGGGAGTGTTGAGATTGCAACAAGATGATGGAGCTTAGTGAAAAGAGTCGCCTTCACTAAGTGGGCTCGCAGGCTATTTTTGGCGCAAGTCTATTTTTAGACTATGTCTATTTTTAGACATATGGATCATGTCTATGGATTGCAGGTTGCTGTTTATGGATGATTAATCAAGTTGGGAAAAAATAGATGGACTTATATTTTTGATGAAAGTGTGAGTGATCAAAGTCAAAAATAGAAAAGTCAAATATTATCATCTCACAATAATATTTGGACTATAAACTTAATCTTATTCTCTTGGAGCACTTCAGTTTGAGCTACAGAAGTGGCACATGCAGCTGTCAGAAGGAAATACGCTTTTCTTATGAGTCAGTTGAGTTGTTGCATGCATGACTTCAGTTAGAACTCAATCAGTTGAGTTTGGTGGAGTTGATTGTGGAGTTGATGGAGTTGTGTTCAGTTTAGCTTTGTTAAACTGGTTGTATTTAGTCTAACTAGCAAATAGACTAGAGATGAGTTGGGTGAATTAGTTATTAATTAATTCACAAGTTATTAACTCATAATACAACTAATGAATACATCAGTTAACTCAGTTGCATGTCAGTGCATGTTTAGTTCAACAGGGACAGGTGGTAGAGAATCATATTGCTATCAGTTGTGACTATAGTTGTGCACCAGATCTTGCACAATCAAGGGATTGAGTATGCCAATGAGTTTGCCCACGTATTTGCCCACATTATAGCTTGTGCTCACGTCCAACAAAGAGTGAGTGACTATTTTGCAGGTGAAAAACGAGTTTGGTAAGCCATTCTCATCAGTTCTTGAGCAGGTATTGAGCAGTGGAGGCAGGCAAGTAGTGGAAGAGATTTGGAGATCAGATCTGAGCTGTATTGTGTGTAACAGAGGTGGAGATACTTGTGAGAAGTATTATGCTGTGTAATGTTACATGACTCAATCATTAATATACAGATAGTGTGGGGTTTTTAGCGAGATGCTTTCCCCGGGATACATACTGTGTTAATGTGTGAATGCTCTGGATGTTTTATTGTTATTGATGCTGCTATATTGATGATCAACGTAGAGTAGCTTATGTATTGTGTATGTATTCCGCAATAGTACATGATCAGGATAATCTCTGTTGAATATGTGTTAAATTATTCAAAATTTCTACACTGAGCATGTCGTTTACTACCTTAGCCACAATTTACTAGATACGGAAACTCGATATGCCTATGTCAAGAAGTTGGCATTGGCCGCCGTTTGTGCTGTTCAACGTTTCCGCCACTATATTTTATCGCGTACCACGATGGTGGTTTCTGATTACAACCCAATGACGTACATTTTGTCACGTCAGTTACTGGGGGGCAAATACTCAAACTGGATTGTCATCCTCCAAGAGTTCGACTTGGAGTTCACCACTGCCAAGTCTAAGAAGTCCCTCGTCTTTGCTGACTTGCTTTGCTCTCTGCCATCTGTTACCTCACCCTCTCAGTTAGAGGACCATATTTCGGATGAAACTCTGTTCTTGATTAGTACCCTCGATCCTTGGTACGGGGATATTATTATCTATCTTCAGACATCCTCTTTTCGTCCTGATTTGTCCAAGGATGCTTGGTGACGGATTCGCCATTATTCTCAACCCTACCGCATTATTGGGGACACCCTGTACCGTCTCGACACCGATTCTGTTATCCGCCGATGCTTAACATTCGAGGAAGCTGAACGGGTTCTAAATGACTGCCATTCTAGCACCTATGGTGGTCATATGTTCGGGTATGCTACTGCTCAGAAGATCCTCAGTGCTGGTTATTTTTGGCCCTCCATCTTCAAGGATTGCATTCTTGCCATCCGTTCTTGTCATGAGTCCCAAATCTACCAATGGAATATGCGCGTGCCTCCCGCTTCGTTGCACCCTGTCGTTACTGTCGGCCCTTTTGCCAAATGGGGCATTGATTATATGACCTGTAACCCTCGCTCGGCTGGGGGGCATGGGTATATCATCGTTGCCGTTGATTATTTCATAAAATGGGCCGAGGTGATGCCTAAACTATCTGAAGACAGTCACATAGCGGTGCAATTTTTATTTAATCATGTTATCTCATGGTTCGGAGTCCCTCAGGCTATCGTCACTAATCCCGGCAAACATTTCTGTAATCATATGATGACTGAGTTAACAACCTAGCTAGGATTGCGGCATGATAGCTTGACACCGTACTATCCTCAGGCCAATGGCCAAGTAGAAGCCATCAACAAAGTTCTAGTTACGATGCTTCAACTCACCATCAGCATGCACAAGTCCAACTGGCACTTGATGTTGTTCTCCGCCTTATGGGCCTACTGAACTTCAGTGAAGGATTCCACCGGGTTCACCCCATTCCAATTGGTTTACGTTCTGGAGGCTACCCTTCCAATTGAGTGTTAGATCCCTTCTCTGAAATTAGCCGTCGAATTGCTCCCCAAAACTACTCCAGTAGAAGAATGTCTTCTCTATCTAGAGTGACTAGACGAGACCCGTCGACTAGCCTCTCTAGCCATTGAAGCACAGAAGAAGAGAGTGAAAACTCACTTCGATCATACTATCCATCCTCGTTCTTTCGTTGAAGGAGATTTAGTCCTGCTTTATGATCAAGCAAATGATAAGCTGGGGGCAGGAAAATTCGAGCCTATGTGGCATGGGCCTTATATTGTAAAGCGAGTTTTGCAAAAAGGGGCCTATGAGCTGATTGATTATGAAGGGAACCCTCTAGATAAGCCCTAAAATGGGCTTTATCTGAAAAAATATTATGCATGAACCCCATGCATTCTGATTTGTACATACGTGTGTTTTCAGCAGGTGTGTTGTATGTGTGTTTTCATGTTTGGCTTGGTGTGTAGGCATAATTGCCGCTTATTGTGTCTTTTGCTTCTTGTGCAGATGTCTGGTACACCTTATGTTGGTTTCGCTGATGGTGCCTGCCATAGTACCCGCAACCTTTCTTCTGCAGCATGGGTGATCTACGATCCTCACGGTGAGTTAGTAGACCTTCAAGGTGTTTGTCTAGGTTGCACCACAAACAATGTCGCTGAATATAGTGTTGTTATTGAGTTACTGACCGAGGCTATCAACCTCAGTATTCGTACATTGGTTGTAAATCTGGATTCTCAGCTTGTTGTCCACCAGCTTAATGGGCGTTATTCCATCAGAGACCATCAGATTTTAAGGTTGTATTTACGTGTTAAATTGTTAGAAAGGGATTTTGATTTTATTACATATCAACACATTCCAAGAAGATTAAACACATTAACTGATGCATTAGCAAACTATGTATTAGACAGACATTTGCGTAACATGTAATCAAAACAACATACAGAAGCATTCAAAACACAATAATGAACCATAGGAATATGTATATATGTATATATATATATGTATATATATGTATATATATGTATATATATGTAGATATATGTAGATATATATACATACATATACATACATATACATACATATACATACATATACATACATATATATACATATATATATATATATATATATATATATATATATATATATATATATATATATATATATATATATATATATATATATATATATATATATATATATATCTTGTGTGGTGCACCGAGGCACTCAAAAAATAAGTGTATATGTCCAAATAGAGTCTGTGTTCTCCGTACATCCGAGATATGTGTCTCTCAAAAAATCAGCACGAAAAAAAACCTAGGCATCTACTGCGGTGGGTTATGCTCCCTATAGCACACCACCGCTTGTGTGACTTGCCTCAACAGGCGATGCACCCTAGGTATCACCCCTACTGTATGTATCTGGAACTCTATGGGGACCTCCTTGACCCCCATGTAATCAGGGATCCCCGCCGTCAGGCCCTCAAGATTTTGGGCCACTGTCTCCACCGGATCACCAGCTGGGGGAGCCAAGGCCAGCTCTCTGATGCCCTGTGGGTCCCTCCGTGCCTCTAGAGCCAGTCCTACAGGCCTCACTGGTCCCACATCTGCAAATACCATAGAGTACATCATTAGGACATATGCATGAAAAAATCTAAAAAACATCATAAAAGATAAAATACAAAAATAATGTGATCAAGTGTTTTACCGCCATCGTCCCACTGCTTGCCAGCAGGTAGTTGCATGTCGGGGTCTCCACGAAAGTCCATACCAGCATATGGCCAGTCCTCGACGAATATCGTCTGGCGATTCAGCCACTCACAGAATAGTGTCCCCCATGACACTGGTCATCCGCCACCTCCTTGTGGCATAACATGTGCCCACTGTGTGATCCTGGTCTCCTGTGGTCTGGGAAAATCCAAGTCCATATCCTGTAACTACAGCGCTGACACCCGCTCCAGCATGAGTGGGATCAAGATAGACCCGTAGCTGAATTGTTTCGTCTCCCCATGACGACAGTTGGTAAGCTGTCTCTTCATGTTCGCCGTCACTGTTTCGCCCAGTTGAACATGGTCGGGTTGAGGCATTCAAGAGCCAACCGGAGTTGGGTCTTTGATGCCTCATGTTGGGCTTGGGAGCCCACTGCCCTCGTCACCATAAATAGAACTACACGAAGAACCAAGTCTTCCACCGTCGGAATTGCCACCTTCCCGCTTTTTGATTTGCGTGCCCGTGGGCACACTCGTGCCATTAGCATGTCTAGTGATTCGCTCCCAGTCCGTTGGCCCTCTAGAATCGGCCTCTCGCTGCGACGGGACAATCCGGTCAGGAAATATATGTCTATAGCATCGAACTCAATGTCTCTGCCATGGATGATGAATTTTCCGTCTGTTGGGTTCCAGGCACGAATCAACAGCTCTAACAAATCGGGTTGGGCCCGAAGGTGCGGAGTAAGGAAGAATTTTAGCAACCCGCACACACATAAAGCATTTCGGCACCCAGCATCAGCAAAGGCTTCCTCATCGTTGACATCGTGAGTTCGTTCCTGCCAAATGAATGCCATGATGCCCTGCATGACAAGAAAGAATGAATTAGAACTCCTTCTGTAAATTTAAATTCATAATTTATGCAAAAAATTAATTTTACGTTGCCATCATGACTATTTTTAAAACAGCCGCGATGGTGCTCAACTCAAAATTCATTCTTCTTGTGATCATCGCGAGAATACATCAGTTTCTCGTGACGATCTGAAGATGTTACATGTAAGTCACACTCGGTCATCGCGGACCCGAGCGGCTTTCCCGCGATGACCAAGAGGTGGACTCCAATTCAAAAATCTATCTAATTTCACCTACCTAGCACCAAACGTGGAAAAAACTACTAAAATGCAGTGCACAACGAAATGTACTTACTTGGTGTAGGTTTCAGGACGAACCGTGGACAGATGAGGCTGAAATCAGCTTGAGAACTTTGCTCAGGTTGGTGCTCCAACGTTCCAAGGTAAAATGAACAGTGAAAATGGTAAAAAAAAAATGAATTACCCCACGCTTTTTATAGTAATTTTTGAAAATTTAAAAATTATATTTTAGAATGTGGGTTTTTCTCATTTTTATCACATGGTTAATTAAAGTTTTGACTTTTTAACTATGTTTCCACATATATTAGTCATTTTATGTGGAATGGGTTTTACGTTTGACGTGTCTTGTGCAGAACTACAGGTAGTAGGGTTATGTCATGCTTCATGTACACTTGATCCATAAAGTCTTCTTTAATGCTCTTTTCCGACTTAAAAGACAAAAAGATAGCTGAGTTATTCCTTTTGACTCGTTAAACGAAATAAGAGGTGGTCTGCTTTAAGCTCTTTTTCGACCATATAAACGTGAAAAGATTGCCGGGCCTTTGTCGTTTTGGGTTCGTTATTGGTTACAAAACGACGTGGTTTCGATCACTTTTCTACTTTTTTGGGTCGAGGTCACTAATCACAAAAAGTACTCCTTGATCGTAACGGTCAAGTGGTTTTTTCGAGTATTGTTTTATACTTTTTTGGGCTCGAGAGACACAAATCTACGAAAAAGGGCCCCCCTGGAGTTTTCTTTTCTGTGTCTTTTTCAAACTCTCTAAACATGAAAAAGACTCCGAGTTTACTTATATCGGACTTGTTAAACCTTGACGACATTGGACTCGTCGTCATGACGAGACTCGAGCTTCTCCTCCCTAGGGCTCGTTAAACTATTACTAGGTTGGATTCGACTGAAGGTCAAACTTATATTACAAGCATATGCTATCCCCTTCAAGCTTGTTTTCAAAAATAATTGGGGTACTCGCCAGCAATGGTGGGGGGAAATTTGGAAATCATCATTGATCATCTATGGCAGCTAGTCACTCTTGAACATCGACACTGTTGCTTCTTGTTGGGTTGGGACATCCATACATCGTCATTTAGCCTTCCACAGGTTTGGGTTGCCATTTAGCCTCATTCCATCTGATCTATGCTGTCTCCAACGAGCCTCTGATCCCTTGGTACCTGAATGCTGCCGCCCTCCGGAGTCATGTTGTCGACATGTTCAAGAGTATAATCCTTCTGTAGTTTACATCCTTGCCTCCTCCTCTGATACTCTGTTTCGCCATCTACCACTTGTCCCTTATCTCGTGTCGTTGATGGGGGAAACATTATGGCCCTCCTGTGATGGGTCGTCTCCTGTCGACATCAGCTCATTATCCAGAGATTTACCTAGAGATCCCCTTTGGTACCTTGGAGCTTGCATGCCTCAATGGCAAGTTCTTTGCACCTAACGGTCGACTTTCGTCATTGGTCATCGATTGGGTGATTCCACGAGTGTTCAACTCCAACTCATTTTTCACACTTCGTGGGTTGTACTAGGTAGTACCTTGAGAACCATTGGCATCATTGGTGGTTTCTCTCGCACTTGTTAATGGTTTTACTCATTGACCGATAATCAAGCGACTTTCTATCATGCTCAACTTCAGCACATCTATTCGCATGCTAGAATTTGTACTATGATCGGTTGGGTTCAAGACCCCGAACTTAGATTACACATGTTCGGGCTGCGTGGATTGGTTTGTGATTACATGACTCATTGATGGATGGTTGCGACCATACCTGAGTCTTCATGGATGGCTGCAACCATACCTTTACCATTATCATGGTCTTATTAGCTGGATGGTTGCGTCCATACCACAGACCTAACCCGTATGTCTTTTGGATGGCTGCGCCCATGCCTAGACTACATGTATTTCACTATCAGAGATATCAGTTGTACTTGCGCTTGTAGGTTCTTCCATATGGTGTCCCAGCTCAGTCGGTTTCGTAAAGCATTTCACCCCTCCCACTGTCTCAGGCTTCATACTTTAGGGGGCATCTGTTACACAATAATTTGTCACTGCCTTCACCCCAGTCCTTCTACTGTGTCATGAGTCCCAGTGAAACATGCTCATATGGAACAAATGCTCTCTTATGTTGCCAAGTGACCCACTTTTCCTAAGTTTTATACCTCATCGTGAGAATGGACCTAATATACGCGATGAACAATGGTTGTAAATAGTCCAGCTGCGCTTCCAGCACGGAAGTACATCTGTTTCCCACGACGGTCTGATTTTGTGCTCCGGCGCGAGGCTAGTTGCGATCTTTAGCGACGGTCTGACTGGCTACATTGCCTACTAGCGATGTCAGCACTAAAGCTTAGTTATAAACTTGCGATGATCCAGATTGGGTGAATTCATTCCAACAATCGACCTTCTGGATATCTCCAGACCTAATTGTTGGCATAGTTTGTGTCGCCCTTCCTCCTCTAGTATGGTAGTTTCGTCATTTGTGCTACCTTCCTTGGGGATAAGCTCACTCTTCCACCTTTCATGGAGACTCCTTCTCCTATTTAAACACTCACCATTGCTATGATCAGCTACTTGGTAAATTCTTGGATTGAGCAGTGCTATTAGTGTTTTTGAGTTTAATAGATAGCTGGTGTGGGTGTGATAAGTGTGGGATTGTTGATAGCTTGTGGAAGGTTGTGAAGTACCCTTAACTTTGTGCTAAAACTTATGTGTGAGAGAGAAACTTTGTATGTTGGAAGATCCATATTCAAAGATTGAATGCTTGAGAAATACACTGGTTGGACCCTTTGAGAAGCCTTGCGACGTCAAGACTTTGGTTGTAAGCTTGCTCTTATTTCCTTATTAATACAATAAATGATGTTTTCCTATGTCTTGTATGTAATTTACTTGATAGCTCATGACTTCTTGACTTTGTGAGTAAATAGATCATTGTTGTTTTTTGGTTACGCACTTTGTTGTATTTCCTTTGCATTGTTTCAGGTTGATCACTCATTGAGGAGAAGGAAGCGAAAGCTAGAGCAGCGCAACGGAACTTCATCGACCACCGGTTGAGGTAGGCCTCCAACTATGACTGTTTAAGGAAATCTATTGTTGATTTGTCCTTGCTGTGACTAGACCCACTCTAGGGCTAGAGGGGTTGCCTCTGTCCATAGAGGGAACACTTTCTTGCATCACAATGCCTCCCAAAGATTCCTACAAAACTGAGCTTTTTGCTAACCTCCTTTGGTTGCTACAAAATCAAGCTCTCAAACTCACTTTGATTACAAAAGATATGTAGGCTCAAAAACCAAACTTAAACACTCTCGACATTATAAGCTTTACAACCACAAAACTTGTGGCTCAATGGCAATAGCATTTTGCATATATAGTGTTAAGGGGCTAGAACGTAGGGGTCAAACCCGCAGAGGTTGTGGTCTATTGTTGTAACAACACATATATAATCGACATATTGTTATACCATATGTTATATATGGTATACATAGTAATAACCCTTTTTTCTAAACAAAATTAGTGGGGTGCACACTTTTGTTTGTTGTAACAACCACCAAACCATGCTTTGATTGTGATCAATCAGCATACAACCGCGTGTCAGAAATTTAGATTACCACTGAGATGGGGGGGGTGAATCAGTAGTGATGACACTTATAATTTTTTCACACTTTTTTTCGAATCACTAAACAATCATACACATCATAGAATTCGTAGATAAATGCAACATAAAATCAACACACAAACAGTGATGATAAACATCAAGACAAACATGCACAAGGAGACACAAGTATTTCTAGTGGAAACCCCGAAGGGACCAAAATCACCCATTTTTGTTGTGTTGCTTCTCGTTCCCTTATTATTGTATAATAAAATATTTACATATTTCAGCTGGCCACCACTAGCTAGGAAGTCTCTACTCACGACTTTGCAATCTACCAAATATTGGAAGCCACCACTCCTGATAAACATCGCCCAACTGCCAATGGATGGAGATAGCACTCCCAACATATTATTTTTTTGGCCACCCACAACAAGAAGCCACCATCACTATCTTGTTCGACCACTATTGAACGAAGGCCACCACCCCCTCAAATTCTAGGAGCCACACTTTTATTCATTTTCAAACTGGACTCCAAGGAGAACTACACATCTCAACAATAACGTACCAGTCCTCTACAAAATGATAAATTCGATCAACACAAACATTGCATAAGCTAATCTGATAAACACATCAACAACAACAAAATACACTAAATATATCTTCATAACTCTTTTTTCTCCATCTCCTTGCTCTCTGCTCAATATGCCAACTGAAATATGCTTCTGCTACCTTCTACAACTTGTGTTTTTTCTCTGCAAGTCTTAAGGAAATATGCATAGTTTTCTCCACTTGCATACACTTCTCTTCTCACACACTAACAATACATCGAACCAACCTCAACTCCTCAATGTAATCTACAATATATAATTTACTAGAATGATTAAAGCAATAATTGCAATTATAGTAATGGAGAGCTAATCATCTCTATTCACATGCTCTTGATTGTTCTAGTATTTTGATATTTCTCCTCCTTGACCTGATCCTCCATGATATTCATTGAATGAGAGATCTTATCAACTTTAACCATCTTCTAGATAACTTCCTCGGACTTTTTGACCAATTACCAAGTGCAATTACCATAGGAAATGCCCCTGGAAATCACTGAAATTTGTACAAAATCTGGGGAATTCACTCTAGAAAGGGTAATGCAGGTTTTCCATTTGGGAAGTGAGTTATAATGCATGTTTGTCCACTATGTCCTAATTTATAACGCATGTTTCTCCATTGTGACCCAAGTTACCCTGTTTTTCAGCCCAAAACTTAGTCAAACCTTAGTCAAAATGCTTCCAACTTATGGAATACCTTCTTCAACACTTGTAGGACCCATCCAATCCCTAACAAGTCTCAATAAAACCTATTATCGTCATGTCAAATCCTTCAAACTTGTTCAACTAATCATAATGTAAAATCCTTTGATCATCATGACATGATCATAAGATTCCATCTTGTTAGGTACCTTTGTATCCTCCTACAACTCTGCTATCAATCAACAAGAGGATGATATGATCTAAGTTGACATCATTGCAAGACAAATAGAGCTAAGTGTCCCTTGAAATCAATGCCAACACTACAATTCCAACATGCTCCCCCTTTGGCATTGATGTCAACCTCAACCTGATCTCCATAATCTGATCTAACCTTTGAACTTGGTCTCCATACTATCTCCATTTTCTCTTCCCCTTTGACATCAATGGAAAAGGGAAATACCAACACTGAAGAACAATGCCAACAATGTGAGGTTTGAGATAAGTACTCACCCTGAAATGTTCAACACCATGTTGAGTACAAGGCTGACACCAATTGATCTTCTGAGAAGACTGGATGTCTCTATTGTAGGATAAGCATGTGAACCAATTAAATCAACAACCAAACATATCTCTAGCTGATACCAGGCATCCTCTCATGCTAAACATGTTCCCCTTAAGCATGTAATGGGGCTACAATCATACTCTCTTTTATTTTGTAACAACATTTCGTCTTCTCTCCAATAAGCCTCACTTCTAAGTGCAAGAGACTACTTCTCATGGATTAGAACTTCAACTGACTTAAAGTAATGATATACAATAAAGTGAAACAAAAATACAAGGCTTGATGAAGAAAATAGACTGATATATGACTCTCCTATAAGCATGCATATCATCGACCGATGACTTTATGAACCCAATGTTTACATCATTTGCCCAATGCAACAGGGCTACAACAATGATATATAAGAAAAGACACGACTTTGACACCCATTGCCATACATAGTTGAGTTTGACAACTTTTATAATACATACTAGACACCACGTGTCTCTCCATGACCAATGAACCAAAAAATGAGACAATGATGATACATGGATTTTACAACTGCACACAAGTGTCCTCTCCTCTATGCTTGATCAATACAATAATATGTGTTAAATACATGGCATCCATGAGCAATGATATGTGCTTTATGCAGCAACAAATAAAATTGATAGCACATGATAGCACATGGCTACTCTCAACATCTCATCCATAAGTAAGGAACTTAGCAACAAATAAAATTGATCAATAACATATCAAATACCAACCAACACAAACAATGAACTCTCTGTAGAAAAATCATGGTAAGAACACTAGTAACCATCATGCTCTACATAAACATATGCAACATAATCATCTGATAGTAGAAACACAAATAACATCACATAGTGACAACAACCTGTACATCCTCATCATTAATAAGCAATAAATCATCAATGAGGATCAACTACAAGAAGAATAATCCCATATCATCAACTTTGGCTCTTGGAGACAAACCAACAAGGAGAAAAATCATCACTGGAAGCAAATAAGACAATATAATAGTAATCTCTCCATCTTCATCAATGTGTGGCCAAATAAGTAATGCATCCAAGAAGAAAATAACAAAAATTAATCTATGCAACAACAACAACAATAACAACAACAATATAAGATCTTGCAATATAGCACCATAACCAACTCATCATCTCCTTGACCTTGTGTTGTCAAGGTCAACACACTCTTTCCACATATAGAAAGGGCCACAATCTCTAAGAAGTAGAAGCATATTAATGTCTCGTACCAAAACATCATAGGCAGCTTACAGACTCTCTAATCAAATTCGCACTATTGAAAATGCAGCAAGAAAGTCTCAATTTTGATTTTTCCTTAATCAAATTGAGGAAATTTGAAATTCCACATCAACACACAACTTGGAGGAGTTCACTAGGTGACATGGCTCTTGTCACTTAGTTAAGAACACTCAATTCAAGTTAATGAGTTGAAATTCAATTTACTTGAGGTGATTCCTAAAAAATAGGAGTATAGCTCAGTGAATTTGAATTAGGGGCATGAAGTTCAGCTGTGTGCAGTGGGTTCCTAAATTTTAGGAGCCTAGGTTGAGTTAATTTCAATTATAGCAATTTAATTCAGTTAAATTGAGTTATGGTCAGTTAAACTAGTTCTAATTGTTGGAGGAACTAGTGGAAGGTCAAGTTCTGGAAGTGTAACTTCAACCACACTCAATGATCAACCAGATAACTGATCAATCAACCTGAATTAACTCATGAATGTAGAGAATTTGAGTTACCGAGTTGATATGGAGATTCCAAGGCAATGTACAATTAATTGTATACTATACTGAGCGTATAATTTATTTCATTGGTTGGGTGATCAATCGTAGGAATTGCACAAGCATTTTGGAGGAAATTCCTAATTAATAAGGGCCTAATTCCTCAAGGAACAACGCAAGGAAATATGATCTTGGAGGGCTTGGAAATTGGCTTAGTGTTGGCCAGATTTAGTTAGGCAGACAAAGGGATAGACTATACACTTGCAGGGTGTGCTCAGGCTTGAGAAAGCATATGTATTTCATCTCTATTATCTGATTAATGCAATATAGATAATAAGGGGTTTTGAGAAGTTTCTTTCCATTAGATAAATCTCTATGGATGTGTGATATTTCCTTTTGCATGTATATGATTCTTGTTCTAGATGGTGAATTAACTTTCACAAATCAGTAGAGTAGCTTCAAGTCTTGTGAGTTAGCAAATTTCATGAGAAGTATTGAATACACATTAATTTCTAGATGCATTAGTGCAAAATCTTATCACAACTTAGCCATCCAAATACAAAACATCCTAGTAGCAACATGTATCATACATTTAGATATATAAGCCATGAATGATAATATGTACACTCTAGAAGTACCAAATCCAATATGCTATCGATTAACCTTAATAGCAGCCACACGTGCATGTCATAAACGTGATCTAGCAATATGAGCACTAACAATATGATAGCTTTTCCATGCTAGCATACTAACATATCTGAATATCCATAAGGCATCCATAACAACACCTTTCTCAACAGATTCCTATAATAAATAAGTGTCAAATAGACGCATAACAAGATCCTCCACAACAAACACAATGCCAACAATCTACTGGTCCATTGAAAGCAAAAGTGACCCCCTTGAATATGTGATCTTCCTTCACTCCTTGATAACCCTCTCTATGAACCATTCATGCTCTAAATCCCAATCACATAAACTCTAAGAAGATTCACCATTAGTAGCATAAATCTTTCAGAACATAATCAACATCAAAAGGATAGGCATCAACGAAACCTAGCTGCAATATAACTTCTCTTCAAACAAACATATGGAGGTAAATCACACTTGTACTAAATCATCTCCTTGACCATGCACATAAGAACAAACATTTGGCTGAAATTCCTTCAAAAATATCAATAGAAACCCAACATACAACTGCTCCAAAGTTGTTAGCAAATATATATGTGGCCGATCCAACTATTGACAAACTAAAATAAGGATAA
The DNA here is from genome assembly GCA_031772625.1 of Pinus tabuliformis. Lineage (NCBI taxonomy): Eukaryota > Viridiplantae > Streptophyta > Pinopsida > Pinales > Pinaceae > Pinus > Pinus tabuliformis. The sequence continues at coordinate 937,680,085 of CM062811.1, read as the reverse complement.
AATGTGAAATAAACAAGCAACTCTTCAAATATCATGTAGCTCCCCCCGATCCCATACATCACCTTCCTAGAACGCATATTTTTCCATATACAGTCTCTCTGATATGGCTGCACTTCCAATGGTCTATATGCAACTCAATATGCAACCATATTCTCCCCCTGAGACCATGTAGGCCTTAGTTTTTGGTGGGAGTCTCTTGCCACTCCTTTCTCCTCTATACTTTGATAGGATAATATTTGACATGCACAATACCTTCTCTCTTCTTGTGTGGTTGGCCTTGCATGGATTTCTCCCTTTAACTGGATTTCCTATATAACACATGGGAAACTTGAAATATTTGGCCTTATGACTAATGTTGTCACACATGTATCACCTTATGTGACCAAGAAATAAAGGAACAAACTCATATATTTTGCTAATCCATTTTCTATTCTTTGCATATGCCCTACAGTTAATAGCCCTATGGCCAAAATCATTGCATGAGAAACAATAACCATAAAAATGACCATTATACCTAACTATTGATGCTCTTTGTGATGAGGGCAATCTTCCTTGCATGCTTGCTTGAGGATGCCTCTCCTTTGGCTACTTCTTTTGTTGAGAGGACTTGATCTCTTTACTTTTGCAATTTGCGACTAAATTTCCAAAATTTTAACACCTGAAACACTTGATATTTCTCATTTTGGGAGAAATAGATTTTTTTGGTGATTGTAGGCTTTCTTGGCCCATTTTTTTACTTCTTTCTTGGTTGTTGGTCTTTCTGATGACTCTTATTTTTCACGCTTCTACTAGCTGCCCCAATATTTTTTGACTTGCTTGTAGTTGCTTGAGTGCTAGATCTGGACCTTTCTAATTCTTCTCATGCAAAGTCTTCTTCAACTCTCACTGCTTCACATTTTTCCTTAATCTCCTTCATATTGTTGCTTTCTTCCTCTTTATTTCTCCTTACCTCGTGTAGCTAGGCTTTAAAATTACAAATATCTTCCTTGAAAATTTTCTCTATTTCTTCAAGAATTTGAAATAGTTTCCTCAAATCTCTATTTTTAAGTGAGAGCCTTTGTACTATAGCCAATGCCAAGATAAGTTGAGTTTGATCTTCAACTTACCTCTCCTTTTCCCCCACCTTCGCTGCTAATTTTTTCTCCAAAAGGATTACCTCCACTTCTACTCGAAATTTCAATCTCAAACTATTGGTTATCATCTTCTAATGCATCATTCTCAAGAGCATCATCATAACAACATCTAAAAGAGAATGGGAAATTAGATATAAGAGGACCATCACAACTATCTTCACCATTCTTGATCAGAAAAAAGAGGGGTTCTTTTGAATCTAAAATCTTTCTAGCTTGTTTGATTATCTTCTTGTGTTGAGACATCTTCTTCTTTTTCTTGGCCATTATCCATGCTCTACTCTTGAGTGGTTAAGATTCACCAGAGATAACCTACACTGATACCACTTATTAGAAATGTAGATCATTACTAAGATGGGGGCGTGAATTAGTAGTGATGGAACTTATAATTTTTTCACACTTTTTTTAGAATCATTAAACAATCATACACATCATAACATCAACAGATAAATGCAACATAAAATCAACACATAAGATCCGTGATAAACATCAAGAAAAACATGCACAAGGAGACATAAGCATTTCTGATGGAAACCTTGAAAGGAAAAAAACCACCTGATGTTTTTGTGCTACTTAGCGTTCTCTTATTATCATACAATAAAATATTTTACATATTGCAAATAGCCACCACCAACTAGGAGCCACTACCCCTTTGACAGGTTTGTTGGCCACCACTGAATAGGAAGTCTCTACTCACACTTATTTGTAGGGAACCATCTATTGGAAGCCACCACTCCCAATAAACCTCACCCAACCACCACTGGACTATCCAACCACCATTCAATGGAGATTTCACTCCCAATATACTATTTTACTGGACACCACCAACAAGGATCCACCACCCCTATATTGTTCAACCACTATTGAATGAAGGCCACCTCTTCCTCAAATTCTCGGAGCCACACTTTCATTCATTTTTCAAATTGGACTCTAAGGAGAACTACACAAATCAACAACAATGTATTAGTCCTCTAAAAAATGATAAATATGATCAACGCAAACATTGCATAAGATAATTTGATAAACACATTAGGAATACACAAGTTAGATCTTCAAAACTTCCTTTGCACCATCTCCTTGCTCTCTGCTCAAGATGTTGACTGAAACCTGCTTCTGCTACCTTCTACAAGTTATTTTCTATCTCTCAAAGTATTTAGGAAATATGCATAGTCTTCTCTACTTGCATACTCTTAGCTTCTCACACACTAACAATGCATCCAACCCCAACTCCTCAAAGCAATCTCCAATATATACTTTTCTAGAGTGATTAAAACAATAATTGCAATTAGAGTAATGAAGAGTTAATCATATTTAGTCACATGCTCTTGATTGGTCCAATATTTTTTATATTTATCCTACTTGAATTGATCCTCCATGATCTACATTGAATGAGAGATATTATCAACTTTAACCATCTTCTAGATAACTTCCTCATACTTTTTAACCAATTACCAAGTACAGTTACCATAGAAAATGCCCCTGGAAATGTATGAAATGCGCACAAAATCTAGGGAATTCACTATAGAATGGGTAGCATAGGTTTTCCATTTGGGAAGTGAGTTATAATGTAGGTTTTTCCATTGTGACCCAAGATATAACACAATTTTCTCCACTGTGACCGGAGTTACCCTTTTTTTTATCCCAAAACTCAGTCAAACCTCAATCAAACTGATTCCAACTTCTTTCACAACTTCAAGACCTGTAGGACCTATCGAAGCCTTGAAAAGTCTCAATAACACCTTTGATCATCATGTCAAATCCTCGAAACTTGTTCAATTAATCATCATGTCAAAGCCTTTGATCATTATGACATCATCGTAAGATTTCATCTTCTGCGGTACCTCTACATCTTCCTACAAATTTTCTATCAATCACCAAGTGTATGATACGATCTAGATTTACATCATCACAAGATATATAGAACTAAGTGCTTGTTGGCATCAATTCCAACACTACAATTCCAACATTTACCCCCTTTCGCATTGATGTCAACCTCAACCTAATCTCCATAACCTTCTTCCAACATATGGCACACCTTATTCAACACTTGTAGGACCTATCAAAGCCTTGACAAGTCTCAATAACACCTTTGATCATCATGTCAAAGCCTCCAAACCTATTGAACTAATCATCATGTCAAATCCTATGATAATCATGACAACATCATAAGATTCCATCTTTCCAGATTCCTCTGCATCCTCCTACAACTCCGTTATCAATCACCAAGAGTATAATACGATCCAGGTTGACATCATCACAAGACAAAGAGCCAAGTGTCTGTTGACATCAATGCCAACACTATGATGCCAACATTCTCTTGACAACTTCCCATGACAAATTCCCATGTTGTGGTGTCGATGTTTCCTGAAACACATGATAGTTAGACTTACATGTAACTACTTCATTTCCATGCTTCAGATCACCTAATTTTTCCACCTTTGTAGACATAAGTGAAGAGGTTTTGCTCACATAGATGAGCCTCTTCAATTTCCCTATGTTTACCAATGAGGAATAAACTTTAATCGTCTTACCAATCTTCTTCATACGAAGCTATGAATGGAGTTTCCAACATGATTTAGCTTCTTTATGCCCACCTTTCTTGTAGTAAGTGAAAATGATCTTTAACATCCAAACTTTCTTTCCATTCTCTTTCTTATGATGTAGAGATGGGTCTTCATGTCATGTCCCTTTCCCAGACAACATAACTTTCCTATATAAATCCATCCTTTTCCAACACTTGGCAACACTATGGTTATTCAACCCATAAAATGTGCATCGTTTCCTATACCACAAATTTACATTGTCAATATTCCTATAATTAAAATGAACTTTGGAATAATTATCTTTATTATATGTTGGGATAGGGTCCCTGGGGTCAGTTTTGGGGTTAGTTAACCCAAATTTTGTATAAGTTTTTTTAAAATATGTAAAGTCTCCATGAAATGTGGATGCGGAGCGCGCAGATAGATAGGAGTCAAAGGGGTCTTATCCCCTTGTTTGGATAGATAGATAAGTCGGTTTTGAGACTCAACCATGGTCCGTGGACCATGGTTTGTATTGAAAAGTCTATAAATATTTGAGTCATAGAAGTAAGTTGATAATGAAGAATCAAGATAGAGACTGTTTTGGATGAGTGCTAAGGTAGGAAGCTCTGCTTCCTGTACTTAGGCGAGAAGGGGAAGGCCCCTGCAGCTAAGAGCACAGGAGGCCTTGGTAAGTTCGTAACTGAGTGCGTGGACCCCTGCAGTTGAGTGTGCAGGGTAGAAGAGTTTGTAATCTAAACATTGAATATCAATAAAGATGGATTTTGAAGTATTAATGTGTAATCTAAGAATTTATGTTGATTATGTTATGTTATGTTTTGTTGCTTATAATATGTTTTCTATAGAATAATGAATGAATGTTGTGCAAAACCATTAAATTTGTCTTATTTATGCATGATTTGAGTAGTTATCTAGTTTTGCAAAGATAAGCGTTATTTCTCCTATGATTTCTGATGAATTGGATAGATCTGCGCGAAGTCAGATGTAGGGTTGTTTATTGATGTGCAAAAGTGGAAAAATTGTCTTTTTAAGGTCCATAAAGACTGGTCGTAGACCTTCGCAAAGGTATAGAAGCTGTTTTCATAGAGTTGCAGTAGCGAGCCCTAGAAGACTACTGATATGTGCGAAGGCATATCTGAGATATAGGAGCTTAAGAACCACTTATCACATGTCACTGGATGTAGAAACTTGGTTCTAGCATCCCCCAATACTGCTTCGGGTGAGACTAAAGCCTGAGCTACACAGGTTGTTTCCAAAAGGGCTAGTTGTTAGGGTTTTGTTGGTTGGCGCGAACAACTCTGAACCTAGGTCAGGTCCCCTTAAGCCAACAAATGGTTCCGTTTCTGGGACTGGGATCTATATGAGAGATGTGTGATAAATGGTTTCCTACGAAGAAAGGGCTTGATAAGTTGATTGATCGAAAATCGCACGTGTTTGCAGGTCGGGAGAACAGGACCCCTAAATTATCCATGGAGTAGTGGTTGAAAAGTTTTTTGTACACAGACGAGACTGACACATTATTCTGTTTCTTCCCTGAAGAACTATACGAGTGGTTATATAAATTAGCTGATAGTCAAGGGACGTGGAGGCTCGAAGGCCCTATAGTGTGGACTCATGAACTAGTGCGATGTCTGGAGGCACTAGAAAGAAATATCACGCAGGCTATGGATCATTGGGTTGATCGCAGGTTGGGTAGTTTTGTGACTTATTTCGCAATCGATAGGAATATCAACTATAAAAAAGTGGAATCTAGGATTTTTAAAGGGTTGCGAGGTAAGTATTTGAAATCACTGGAGACTTGGATTAAAATGTTGTTATGTGAAAAGAGGGTTATGCAGTTACCTTGATGTTTGGGGCTACGCGAAGTGGGGGATTATTTAGAAGAAATAAAGGATCTAGCGAAGAATATAGTCCACTCATTGAACCCCCTTCAAGCGGCGACGAAGGGATGGTGCTGACTATGCTGCAAAGTGTAGTTTAGTTAATAACTCAGGGTATTTCGAGGATATCTCATCCATCCACTCCACACCCAAATCCACCTCCACCTCATACACCTTCACCTACGCCTCCACCTCCACCCCCACCATTCAACATGGAAAACATGATGAAGATGCCAATTTTTAAAGGAACATGGACTAGAGATCCATAACAGTTTTGGTTCGTCGCAGATGTTGTTTGGACAACACAATAGATCACAGACGATAATATTAAGAAAGCGCAGTTGGTTACAACCTTACAGGATTGCACATTAACATGGTATATCAAGTATTGCATAGATCAACGTGTTGTTGGAAAATACCCAGCTAGCTTTGAACAAGGATTTCAGTAAGTCTAAGTCAGAGGCGCAGTTAGTAATTGAATTTAAGGAAATACAACAGAAGGTCAATGAGATACCTTGGGACTTTGATTAGAGGTTTAAATGCCTGATCATGCAAACTAATATGAAAATCTTAGATACCCAACATCGTGACTGGCTTATAGCATTGCTTCTGCCACATTTAAGAATACTTCTGTCACAACAGAAAATAGCAACGCAAGCGTAAGACTTGTAGATCGCAATGAGGTTGGATGCATCGCCTATTCAAGATACAAACCTGGGGGTGCAACAGATTCACTCCGAGTTGGAAAGTCTGCACTTGGAATTGCAGAGCTTGAAGAAAGTAAGGGAATCTCATCCAAAGGTGCACACTAAGATTTGGTGTCTGAAATATAAGAGCCATGGGCATGATAAGGATCATTGCCTGGTCTTCAAGAATTATATTATAGGGGGAGGGATTTTTCCCCTGAAACCAGAGAATAATGTTGGGATGAGTGCGGGAGCTACGCTGTGGTGCGATATTTGTCAATTTATAGGACAACATGCTATTGATAACTTCCATCTATTGTAGAAGTTTGTACATACCCCACAACATTTATTTTGCAATTTCTGTAAATCTGTAGGACACGACGAACACGATTGTAGGAGTTATGAATTGATGATGGATAGAACCCCTACCTATAGAATGCAGGCAGAGAACCAACCTCAGGATCAAGGCACAGGAGAAATGTGTGGAGGATTCCAAGGTTGAGGAAGAGGAAGAGGAGCTGGACCACGACGAGGGCATGGGTAGGTAATCTGCTATAACTGTGGTGAAGTAGGGCACTTTGCGCAATATTGTAAAATTTCCATGCATCCCTCATGCCAGTATTGTCGAAAGTTTGACCATTTCATAGAGGAGTGTCGGGTTCTTATGGAAAAAATGCAAGAGAAGAAGGTGCAGCCTCAGCAGCTTATGCAAAACCTTCAGATGATGAAGGTTGAGCCTCGCGAAGAGGATCAGAGTGTCAATATTGTGTTGAGAAGTGGTATGACGACTGGCACAAATAAATGTAAGCAACCTGAGGAAGACGGATGGGTACGCAAGGCTGCTGAGAAGGAAGTCGACTTTGCACTGAATTGCATTAAAGAAACTTTCTTGGAAGCAAAGAAGAACTTCGTTGAGGCCTCCACCTCGGGAATCCAGGAGAGAATGCTGGAGACTAGTGCGACACAAGAAGTAGATCCTTCAATACTAGCTACTTTCTTGAAGACTTGTATGAAGTTGTTGTGTGATCAGAAAGTAGTCGAAGGATTCCAAGACTTAATAGATAAGTGTGCTAATAACGAAAAGAATCCTACTGAGTAGCGCACAGTAAGGAAGATTGGTAAGCATAAGGCATGAACGAGGCACGAGATGAGGCTAACGCACAGATATGTGAGTATGAAATGGACCAGGTAATCTTGGATCTCGGGTTTGATGCGAATGTCTTGTCTAAGCAGACATGGGAAAGAATGGGGAGACCTATGCTGCATTGGTCTCCTATTCATTTACGCATGGAAAATTAGTAGAAGATTATTCCAATGGGACGCTTATATGGTGTAACGGTGGACATTGAGGGTGTGAGTGCACTGCCTGACTTTGATGTCATTGAGATAGTGGATGACAGTAACCCATATCCCACGCTGATAGGAATTGACTGGGCTATTGATGTGAATGGGGTAATAAATTTGAAGAAGAAAAATATATCATTTGAGAAGAAGTCACTCAGGGTTATAGTGCCACTAGACCCTGTTGACGGAGCGTGTTATACTGAACCTATGTGCGACTTTGTAGAAAGCGATGATGATCTAGATCAGATATACAATAGAACAACGTGAGATGAGGATTAGATCAATCTTACAATCGATGGATGAATTGCGTGGGACAAGGATAGCTCTTGTGCCTCAGATTTAGATGAAGAGCTTGAACACTAGCATAATAGGCTGCATGAAGTATCTATGCTACATTGTAATATGATGACCAAGTCGCTGAGGTGTGTCTTGACTGAGGTAAGGAATATTTCGCATTATGATGGTTTGACTGATGTGGAACTTTTTTTGGATTCATTTGAAAGAGAAGTGCCGGAAGAACATTGATTCCAGGCATTGGAATTGGTGCTATGCACTACGCCTGCCCATTGGTGGGGTACGCATAAGGAGATATTTGCTAGATGGAGAGATTACAAAAGAATGATGAAGTTAAGGTTCAGATATGCTAATACTCGAATGATAGAAAAATACAGTGGGAAATATGATCCACGTGATCATTTAGCATGATGGACTAAGGTCTGGGGAATATAACCACAACCAGAATAGGTGCATATCTTCTGTCATACCTTAGACATGATCCCAATGAACTGGTATTTGGAGACATAGCTTCACCATGGGACTGCTGAATGGGACATTTTAAGGGAGAGTTTTCTATTAACCTTCAGCTTCGAAGATGGCTTTGAGAGCATTGATGAGGCACTACAATAAATTAAAGAACCTATATTTAGAACGCCGAAGGAACCGGTTGAATAGACTCAGCCAGATTGGAGCACACAACTATGCCATGCGCTGGAATACTATAATGTGATTACTGAAGAAGAGAATGCTCCCTGGAATATTACCATTACTGAAACTACAGGACAACGTGAAGTCGAAGGACTGAAGGTGGCGAACCCAGATATATCAGAGCCTTTGAAAACTTGACAGGTAAACATTGGATCTGAAGAAGAACCTAAGTTTGCGAAAATAGGAGACTACTGGGATGAAGATACGGTTGATAAGGTAGCTAAGCTGTTGTGTGAGTACTAGGACTTATTCCCCATGAAGTTTTGATATTTGAAAGGGGTTTTCGGATATTTAGGCATTATGAAGATTACATTGAAATTGGATGTGAAGCCTATTAAGTAGCGACCTTATAGATTGAATCCAAAGTATAAGGAGAAGGTGCGCCTAGAACTGGATAAAATGCTAGAAGATGGTATTATTGAGCCGGTAGAAGAATCAGATTGGGTAAGCCCAATGGTGGTCCAAGAAAAGAAACAGAAAGGTAAGATCCGCATATGCGTAGATCTGCAGAAGTTGAACGATTCCTGTGTGCATGATCCATTTCCAACAACATTTACTGAATAAGTGCTGGAAAATGTTGGCGAACAGGAGGCATATTCATTTATAGATGGTTTTTCAGGTTATCATCAAATAAAGATCGTTCCAGAAGATCGAAGCAAAACAACCTTCGCGACTATGTGGGGTTGCTTCCAATATACAGTTATGCCATTCAGATTGAAGAATGCGCCTGCAATCTTTTCCCGGGTAGTGATCACAGTGTTCAAAGAGTTCACTCATAAATTTCTGGAAGTATATTTTGATGATTGGACTGTGTTTGGGTTGGTGAAGTGCCATGTTGCGAGTCTACACCTGATGCTGGATACATGTTGAAGGTATCAGATCATGTGGAACTTAAAGAAATGTATATTCTGTGTGCCTTTTAGAATTTTGCTCAGGCATGTTGTCTATAAGCATGGATTGTTGGTGGACACTGTGAAGATCACTGTAATTGTGAATTTGGAATCCCTGAGGAATGTGAAACAGTTGCAAACAACATTGGGACACATTGGGTACTACAGGAAGTTTATCAAGGTGTATGTCTAGATAACTGTGCCGATGGAGAATTTGTCAAAAAAGGATGATATGTTTTGTTGGGATGAAGACTGTCAGTGCAACCTGGATATTTTGAGGAAGAAAATGGTGACAACACCTATTTTGGTGTTTCTGGACTGGAAAAAGGAGTTTTATGTGCATGTCATTGCCTCCTGCATTGCGTTAGGAGCAGTATTAACACAAGTGGGTGAGGGAGAGATCGATCATCCGATAGCTTTCATGAGCAGGAAGTTATCCAAAGCCGAGAAGAATTACTCCACCACAAAGCGCGAAGGGCTGGCAATGGTCTATGCACTGTAGAAGTTTAGACATGATTTGTTAAGTGGACATTTTAAAATGTATACTGATCACTCCACACTGAAATACCTGGTCAATAAGCCTATGTTGGGGGGGAATATATGCCGATGGTTACTATTATTCCAAGAGTATGACTTTGAGGTGATTGTGAAGCCTGAAAGGATGAATGCAAGTCCAGACCATCTATCAAGGATTGAAACAGGGGAGGAACCAAGTAGTTTGGAGGAAGGACTGCTTGACAAGCAACTCTTTGCAGTGCGCATCGCAGATGACCATTTTTCTGATATTATTCAGTTCTTAACAACGGGAATAACTCTGGAAGGTTATTCCACTCAAAAAGAGAAGGAGTTAGTCATTCGCATTGTGGACTTTTTAGTAAGTGCGGGTCATTTGTATAAGATGGGGTCGAATGAGATATTGCAAAGGTATGTTCTAGAATTTGAGTGCGCTAGTATCCTGGCTAAAGCCCATGGAGGAGTGGTAGGAGGTCACTATGCAGGGAAAGAAACCACGTAGAAGATTTTGTGTGCTGGGTTATGGTGGAAAACATTACACAAGGATTCTAAAGCATACTGAAAGGTGTGCGATGCTTGCCAAAGGAAGGGGCAGCTTTTGCGAAGGGATGAATTTCCTTTAAATCCCCAAGTTGTGTTATAGGTATTCAAGAAATCGGCCATTGATTTTATAGGTCCCATACAACCACCAGGAAAGAAGACGGTCGCGCGGTATATCATTACTACAACTGAGTATTTAACCAGGTGGGTGAAAGCACAACTAGTGAAGGATTGTACAGTGGCCACTACTGCGAAGTTTCTATTCAAGTACATCTTAAAAGGTTTGGTTGTCCTAATATTTTGATGAGCGATAGGGGTACACATTTCTTGAATGAAACGATCAGTGCAATGCTTGAAGAATTCTAGGTGTATCATCAGAAGAGCACACCCTATCACCGATTGGTGAATGGAATGGTGGAAGCTTTTAATAATATTCTGGAACATGCATTGACAAAGGTATACAATGCGTAGAGGAATGAATGGGACATGCGCTCCGTACCTACTGTGTTATGGGCTTATAGGATGACCTGTAAGAAGTTGACACGGCAAATGTCATTCAGGCTGGTCTATGGAATTGAAGTAGTCATGACGATGGAGTATATTGTGCCTAGTTTATGGATTGTAGCATTGGCCAAGATGGTGGACCACGATACCTTGGAGGAACAACTCACATAGATCATGGAGTTAGAAGAAGATCGCTTCCTTACAAGATTTCACCAGCAAGTGCAAAAGGAACGTGAGAAAGCATGGCATGATCGGCATATTAAGCTGCACATGTTCAAGGTAGATGATTTGGTGTTGTTATATGATAGCAAGTTCATAAAGTTTCCACGAAAGTTTCAAATGAACTGGTTGGGGCCGTATGTTATTAAGGAGATCACGGATGGTGGTGAAGTTCTGATCGCGAAGTTTAATGGAGAACCATTCCCTGGAAAAGTGAATGGAAGTAGATTGAAGTTGTACATAGGGGATCCTTCCTCTGCGTAATGACTATATGAAAGAAGGACAGTCTCAGTAATCCATGCAGTTGTAAGGGATTGCAGGACTATAAACTATGTTGCCCGACGTGGTGAAGAATGTGGTAGAAAGGCTGTGCGATGGATAGGGGTGAGACAGGTGAAGTTGCACTAGACGAGCTCCCAATGGGAGATGGTGTTGCGCAAATGGGTCCAAAAGTAGTCATTGAGGTTACTATTCATGATTTCATGGCCAAAAATGAGCTAAGAGGAGCAGGTAGGCACTTTTTATGGCAAAAATATTTAGATATATGCTGCCAAAGATGCATTTATTATCAGAATTTGGGGGGAACGGTCGGATTTGAATTCAAAACTTCCTATAGATTATGCGTGTTGGTCCAACGAAGAACACTTTGAATTCTGAGAGTTGGTTGGGCACTTTTCTATCTGAAGCTTATGAATCATGAGTTCTAGGAAGAGTTCATGATGCACCCCTCTTTTGAAAACTACTTTGCAGTAGCCCAAGAGCTATTCATTGACCGAATGACTGCTACAAACCTCGTTGAAGCCGTAAGTTCAGAAGTTGTTGTGTCTGATGCTCTGGGCCGTAAGAGTTCAAGTATGGAAGCTTCAACCCCTGTGCCTACCAAACCAAGGTCGCCAAGGCCAAAGCAATCCGCCACAAAACAAAATCCATCCCCCACAAAAGAGAAGCAATCAACTGCAAAAGAGAAGCATAAGAAGTTGATGCCGGTGAGAATTTCACCAAGGAAGAATCTGGAGGTGCGCCAAAAGGAGAAGAAAGACAAACAACCAGAGAAAGTGGTTGATTTGGAGGAGGAGGAATACCAAGGCATAGAGGAATTAGATGCCAAAGAGGTCGAGCCTATCTCACGGCTTCCAAAGTATATCCCTCCACGGAAGGGAAGAACGAAAGTTACCAAGGACCTAGATTCTAGGAAGTTCATGGTGTCGACACCCCTATTGCCTGAACAGGTGGAATTTGAAGGTCCTCCATTAGCGTGCATTCCAGTGTTGAAAATGGAGGATTAGGACCTAGTGCATTTGGCAACCAACAAATTTATGACAAAGATATACTATGAAGAAACAAGGGTTACACAGTTGGAGTCGATGAAGTGGGTCAGAGGCGTTGAGGAGGTGGGGCTGCTGTACATGCTCTGCATGCCGCATTATCATAGATCGAATATCAACATAGTGTGTCTACACCAGCGCCTCGCGCTAGTGCACGATGGTTGTCTATGGCTTGGGGAGCCCATCCCAATAATCAACATGTTAATCCATCACATAAGGAAGTTTACCTATAAAGGAGCGGACCATGCCAGGGAGTTTGGAGGGAAAACTAGGGAAAAAGAATTGGCAAACAAGATAAAGGAAAAGTATGGCCTTGTTAAGAATTCGCCCAGATATTCTATTTGCTCCATTCAGGACTAGTCGGTGTAGTTCACCGCCCAAATTATTGTAGGCAAAATTATGAGGAAGTGTTGTGCGGACGAAGTTTCGATGCTGGTAGTATCACTAGCGGCACAGTGTGCAAAGGGCATCCAATACAATTGGGCAAAGTATCTATGCAAGGAGTTCCTCGTGAACTACCAAGAAGCCTAGGAGGAAAGAAATTCATTTCATTATGCTTACCTTTTATTATATATTGTTTTAGTAGCTTGGAGGTCACCAGAGGGAAGTCATTTTCCCCCGCACAAGGAAGATTTACCAGAGGCATCGCGGTTCACCTCGTTGTGGTCTACGAAGGATCTGACAAGGATAAAGGAGTCAAATTTTTTTCTAGATTCTCATGGAGATGGACCTTCATATGGTTATCAGTCAGAGGACAAGGTTGTCCCAATCTTGTTTGCGCAATTGACGGCCTACGTGGAGTTCAAGGCCGATTTCCACAGTGTGTCATTCAGAGTGCAGAAGGACCCAAGGAACACATGGTACAAGTTGCCCTATTTGGTCTTTGAGATTGACGTGCAAGAGATCATGGGGTATTGGCCAACAGAGTGGCGTGAACCCACAGGGCTTGAAGTGGGAACAAGCAAAGGTGTAGAAAGCTCTGCTATAAAGAAGCGTAAGGGCACTGCTTAGCAGGTTGCGCGAGCTCTCACTGAGTAGAAGAAAAAGAAAGCTATTGTTAATGTTGGCATTATGACATAGATTTGGCACTATGACACAGGTGTTTTCCTTGATGGCAACTCACTCAAATGACAGATCACAGTTCAGACTCACAAATTGAAGAAAGAGAGGTATACACAGGTTCCCCATTGACCAAGCCGCTGTACATGTAGGTTAGCAGACCAAAAGGAGCGTATAGCATTCACACGTACTTTCACAGAAGGAAAGGCATGTACATGTTGGAAAACTAAGTTTGGGTCCGTGGTATTTGGTCCATGGTATTTTGATCCATGGTATTGGTCCAAGGCATCTGGTCCGAAGTGTTGACCCTAGGTATTTGGTCCAAGGCATCTGGTCCGAAGTGTTGACCCTAGGTATTTGGTCCAAGGTATTGGTCCTAAGTGGTTTTGGTCCATGGTATTGAGTAAGGCCTAAGATTATAAAAGGAGGAAAAGATCATTAGGTAAAGGCACTCAAGTATTGAATATCTGATGAAGAGAAAGATCTACAATACAGGTTATTGGGTTATGGTGCATAGCTAGATCTGAATCAAGGATGAAACTTAGCGCTTGATGAAGGATAAGATCTAATGATGGGTCAAGATCTTAAGGCTTGAAATCTATATGCAGGTTCACTTTAGAAAAGGTGCATATACATGTTGGTTATGCATATCAAAACAACATATATATCTTAAATTTGATTTGCAGATCTGTACAGAGGTAGCGTATACCTCTTAAAATATGTTTTAGCTGCTTATGTTTGCTGTTGCAGTGTTCTGAGTTTTGGTTACTGTGCTCTAGTTATTGTATTCTGGTTACAACAATCTGAAAAGTGATTGATTGATTCAGTTGTGGTTGGTGCAAAGGAGAATGGTTGATGCAGATATATTTGATGTTTGAATGATGTTATTGATGGATCCAGTTTGAAAATTTATGAAACGTGGTCCTTGGAAGAAAAGAGAAGGTTGTATCCTTCTGTAGGCCAGCACCTACGTACTAGTAAACATATCAGCTAGTACAAGAGCTAGGGGATTGTAGCTCCCTTCTAGGAGAAGCTGGAGAACGAGAGAAGGTTGTAGCCTTCTGCAGGTAGAGGCCTGTGCACTGGTATAAGATTGCACTAGTACAAAAATTGTAAAAATAAGTTTCTTATTAAAAAGAAGATAGAGACGATTGCAACAGGTGGTTTTCACCCACATTGGGTTTCCACCTTATATCTTGTGTTCATGTGTGTGATTGTCTGTTTTGTTTTTACTGCACCTGGTTACTGTTTATATGGTTCTGATGCACTGATTAAAGACCAACATATGATGAATTAACTGAATCATAAGTTTGTAGGATATACGCTAGTTGCCTTAAATACAGTTGCGTATACATGCAAGTTCCATTAACTAAAGTAGCGTATATGAATCTGATTATGGAAATGAAATATTATTGACTTGCTAATACTGATTCACCCCCCTGTCAGTATTATTTCCAACAATTGGTATCAGAGTAGGTCCTTCAGAAGAAGCTTGATTTCTTGAAGGAAGATCTATCATCATCAGTAACTACGAAAGAGAGGGATCCATTAGAACACCAATCTTTGATGGGAGAAACTTCATTTATTGGAAGGTAAGAAGCACAATCTATCTTCAATCTCTTTGAATAGATGTCTGGGAAATCGTGGAAGGAGGATATACATTTCCATCAGCAATTCCTACAAATACGGCAGGTAAAAGGCAATATGAAACCAATGCCAAGGCTATCAATACATTATTGGGGAGTTTGTCACAATCAAAATTTGTCAAAGTTATGCAGCTCAAAACCGCCAAAGAAATATGGGACAAGATTGTTCTAAGTTATGAAGGAGACAATCAGGTAAAATGTGCAAAACTGCAAACTCTCAGAATTCAATATGAAACTCTCAAAATGCACAATGATGAAAGTATAGCTAGTTACTTCTTACATATAGATGAGATTGTTAATTGCATGAAGAACTTGGGTGAAGAGATAAAATAAGTTACTTTAGTTGAAAAGGTTTTAAGATCCTTGTCTACTAAGTTTGAATCAAAAGTATCTGCCATAGAATAAAAGCCGGATCTTCAGACTGTTACTATGGCACAACTGCACAGAATCTTAACTGCTTTCGAAATGAGAAAAGGAGGTCCATCAGATATGAGAGAAGTCGCATTCAAAGCTTTAGGAAGAGAAGAACTCAATGAATCAGGACACATTTTAGAAGGAGAGGAAGAAGCAAACTTTGTCAAGAACCTTCAACGGGGTTTCGGAAGATTCAGAGGTAAACTACCTTTCAAATGTTTTGCTTGTGGAAGAGTCGGTCATTATGCTGCCAAATGTCCTCATAAAGATAAGCTTGATAAAGGTAAGGAATCAGCAAAATGGAATAGAAAACAAAATGTAAGTAAGAAGAGCTACTATACGCATGAAGATAGCAATGGTTTATCAATTAGTGATGAAGATGAAAATAGTAATGACTATAGACTTTTGATGGCTTTTGAAGATGATGATTTCTTGGATGCTTTAGATGAAGATGACCTTTATGAAGAAATCTCCAAACTCAAAATATGTTTAGAAGAAAAGAATATGATTATAGATACTCTGACATTCCAACTTGCTGAAAAAGAAAAACACAATGAAAAACTAGAATGTGAAATTGCGGGTCTAAGAAAATATATTGAGAAAACAAAAGCTCTCAATCTTATATTTTCTAAAGGATCAGAAACCTTAAATGAAATTATCAAAGTGCAGCGTTCTCCTCTGATAAAGACAGGTCTTGGATATAATGAAGAAGCATCCCAAGCACAGAAACTGTCAACCTCCACTAAAAGCTATCTTGATGCAACAAAGAGCAGTGAACAGTCTGACAATCGACAACAAAGGCATAAAGCAGATCACCAGGTAAATCAGGCTCAATTTACTTCAAGGATGAACAAAAGCTACAACCAACCTCAGGAAAATCATACTCAATCTGTTTGAAGAATGAATATCAATAGCAACTACAATCACCAAGTCAGTAGATTCAATAATCATAGGAACTTCTTTAATGGCCAATGTTTTTCATGTCATAACTTTGGACAAAAAGCTGCTCAATGTGTTGCTTACAAGACCATCATGACTAGAGAAGCATGAAATCAAAGGAATGTGATGGGGATCATGAAACGGGCCTACAATAACTTTTATCTTTTTGAAAATGAAATAGAATGCTCTATCTGCAACAACTTCGATCATGAAGAATCTAAATGCAAGAGTAAATTTCAGAAAACATCTCAGAAGGAGAAAAATTCATTAAATCCCAAAATATGGAGAAAAAAAGAACCACAAACAGAAAGATGTGGTATAGCCTTGTATACAAAAGGACAAGAAAATCAGTGGTACATCAACAGTGGATGCTCGAAACACATGACAGGTGATAAATAAAAACTTCAGTCATATAATGCCTTAGAAAAGGAAAAGAAGGTTTGATTTGCAAATGTCACTCATGTTGTCATTAAAGGTAAAGGTTGTGTTCTCTTAAAAGAAAAAGTTAAAGCTAGGAATGTTATGTATGTTGATGGTCTAAAGCATAACCTGTTGAGTGTCATTCAAATGTGTGATCAAGGAAATGAAGTAGTATTTCGATCAAATGGATGTGTTATTCGTGAGATTAATATAGGAGAAGCTGTGATCAAAGGTATAATAACTCCAAACAACTTATACATACTCAAGGGAGGACAAAAATAGTGCTATCTAAGCAAAAATTATGAACACTGGCTATGGCACAGAAGATTGGGGAATCTAAGCTTCTCTCAAATAAGAAAAGCATGCAGATTCCAGGCTGTTTGTGATCTTCCTGATATCAGCATCCCAGAAAATACAATATGCAAATCATGTCAATTTGGTAAGAAAACTAGAGCACACTTCCCTGAAAAATAAGGATCAGCTAGTAAGCCTCTTGAACTTGTTCATACTGATTTATGTGGGCCATTAAGGAAAAATTCACCTCGTGGAGAAGAATACTTTATATTGTTCATTGATGATTTTTCCAGAATGTGTTGGATAGGACTTCTAAAGCATAAAGATGAAGCATTTGAAAATTTCAAAGCCTTCAAAGCTTTGGTTGAAAATGAATTAGATCGCAAAATCAAATGCCTTGGAATTTACCTCGGATGAGTTCTTTGACTTTTGTGAAGAACATGGAATAAAAAGGCAATTCTCCACTGCAAGGACTCCTCAGAAAAATGGAGTGGTAGAATGGATGAACAGAACTATTCAACAAATGGCTCGTGCTATGCTAGATGAGTCTGGAACTCTTGCAACGTTCTAGGGTGAAGCTGCATTCGTTTCCGTCACTATTCTCAACCAAGAAAATGTTCAGGTAAACAACACTCAAACTCCACATGAACTTTGGTATGGTAAGACTCCTACTATAAAATACTTCAAAGTTTTCAGAAGCAAATGTTACATCAAAATGACTGATGAAAAACTTGGTAAGTTTGAACCCAGAGCAGATGAAGGCATTCTCCTTGGTTACTCTTCCCGAAGTAAAGGTTATAAATGTTATAATAAAAGACTTGGGAAAATTATTGAAAGTATTGATGTTGTGGTTGATGAAGCATGCAAAAATCCAAAGCAAGTAAAAACCGAAGATTGTGAAGAATATGATGATTATCCTCCCACATCAAATCAGATCAATTTTGAAGAAGAAACCAATGAAGCACCAGAAGAACAGATAATAGTAGAAGAAAAGACTCCATCCAGGTATGTTCAGAAAAATCATCTAGAGACTCAAATTTTGGGACAAAAAGAGGCAGGTGTACAGACAAGAAGAACTATTACAGAAGCTTCAAGCTATCTAGCATTGCTTTCCTCCACCAAACCTCAAAATGTAAATGAAGCATGCAAAGATGAATGTTGGGTCAAGGCCATGAATGAAGAACTTGAGCAAATTGAAAAGAATAATACTTGGGAATTAGTTCCTAGACCTCATGATAAGAATATCATAGGAACTAAATGGATATTCAAAAAAAAGCTGAATGAAAATGGAGAAGTTATTAGAAACAAGGCCAAACTTGTTTGTAAAGGATATGCTCAACAAGAAGGTATAGATTTTGAAGAAACCTTTGCACCTGTTGCTAGACTTGAAGCCATAAGAATGTTCCTTGCTCTTTCTAGTTTTCAAAAATTCAAAGTATACCGAATGGATGTGAAATTTGCATTTCTTAATGGAGACTTAGAAGAAGTATATATTGAGCAACCAAATGGATTCATTCTTGGAAATGATGCAAAACTTGTATGCAGACTCAGAAAGGCTCTCTATGGTCTAAAACAAGCTCCAAGGGCCTGGTATTACCATCTTGACAAATATCTCCATCAAAAAGGTTTTTCAAAAGGACCAGCTGATAGCAATCTATATACAAAGATTGACAATAAGAAATTGCTAATACTTGTTGTGTATGTTGATGATATCATTTTTGGTAGCAATGAAGAAGCCATGAGTCGGAGTTTTGCTTCGGTAATGCAACAAGAATTTGAAATGTCCCTGCTTTGTGAGCTTACATATTTACTTGGTTTACAAGTTCAACAAAATAAAGATGGTATTTTTCTGTCGCAAACCAAATATCTCAAGCAGAACTTGAAAAAATATGGCATGGAAGATTCTAAACTAGTATGTACCCTAATGGCAACATGATGCAGTCTAAGCTCAAATGATGAATCAGCAGCAGTACATCAACCAACCTACAGATCCATGATTGGCAGTCTGCTTTATCTAATAGGTACCTGACCAGACATCATGCATGCAGTGGGAATAGTTGGAAGATTCCAAGCAAATCCAAAGGAATCACACCTTCAGGTAGTCAAAAGGATTTTCAAATATCTTCAAGGAACACAAAATTTTGGTTTATGGTATCCTAGAGATACAGATCTTACACTTCATGCATATACAGATGCAGATTGGGTAGGAAGTGTTGATGACAGAAAAAGCACTAGTGGTGGTGCATTCTATATGGGTTCCAGATTAGTGTCTTGGTTCAGCAAGAAACAAAGTTCAATTGCATTATCTACAGCTGAAGCAGAATATGTGGCTGCTGCATCTTGCTGCACACAACTCCTTTGGATGATGCAAACATTGCAAGACATTCAGATCACATGTACTCCACCCATCTCCATTCTATGTGATAATACAAGTGCCATTAGTATTTCAAAGAATCCAGTCATGCATTCCAAGACCAAGCACATACCCATCAAATATCATTTTCTATGTGAACAAGTGCTTGAACAAAAGGTCAAATTGGAGTATGTTCCCTCCAAAGAACAGGTTTCTAATATATTCACCAAACCACTGCCCATAGAGACATTTGAATATCTCAGACAGAAGTTGGGAGTAGTTGATGCATCATCCTGCTGTTAAAACTTATTTGTTTAAGAGAAAAGTGGTTATACGCGAGTTTCATGAAGCGTAGTCGTGTACATAAGCTGGTTTCTGTGGATATAGTAGCGTATATGTTGGTTTGAAGAAAAGCAGTGGGCTAGACTCAGGATAAAAGGAGTCTGATATGGGTCTAACAGTGATCATCTGGCACAGGTTTAGGGGGAGCATATACTTATAATAATGCATTGTTGGCATTATCTTAGAAGATCTTGGTACAAATTCACAGTTGTTTTTGATTCAAGTGGAATAGGTTTAGGGGGAGATCATGGTTGTTGGTCTGGATGCTGATTGACAGATGCTGCTGATGATAGTTGTTGATGACTATCATGGTCTTGTTTTAGATATTTGGTCTCTATGTCATGTATATCTTTTAATGTCAAGGTCATGAAATGACCTATTTTTTTACCCCACTATGCATGGGATGGATGATGTAATGTTCTTGTTTTGACATGTATAAACAATTGGTATATCCCCACTTGGTTGGGAGATGGATGTATGTATGAGTCATTGGTGATAGGAAGGTCATTTATGATGTATGTATAGAGTCATGTTCTTCTTTTAGAACATCTTTTTGCAGACCTTGCTTATATTCAGGGGGAGCATGGAGCTCAATCAACACACTTCAGCATATCAGAGAAATCTGCATGAACTTAGGGGGAGCATAACCCTTTGCCCTTGATGACAAAGGGGGAGAGTGACTTGGGGTTGCCATCAAGTCCAAAGGGGGAGATTGTTGGCATTATGACACAGATTTGGCACTATGACACAGGTGTTGTCCTTGATGGCAACTCACTCAGATGATAGATCATAGTTCAGACTCACAGATTGAAGAAAGAGAGGTATATGCAGGTTCCCCATTGACCAAGCCGCGTGTACACGCAGGTTAGCAGACCAAAAGGAGCATATAGCATACACATGCACTTTCACAGAAGGAAAGGCGCGTACATGTTGGAAAACTAAGTTTTGGTCCTGTTGTGGTCACCAACAACCCTCCTCTTTGTTTAGTATTAGCAATAATATCAAGCAAAGGGGACCCTTAACAAAAAATCTCAAAAATATTTTTATCAAAATTTTTGTATTTAACTCCCTAAAAGCTATATCGCATCGCAAAGAGAAAGTGAAGCGTTTTTCCTATGCGCGTAAGTAAGCTGCGATGAAGCGATGCGACATTCATCGCATCACATATTCTGAAAGCGCCCTTAAAAAGAAAAACCTAAGGAATCGCCGATGGCCGATATACGACGTCGCATATCGCAATGTCGCCTAAGCAACACACAATGAGCAAATGAAAATTGCGATATCGCGATTTGCGATCTACGATCTTATAAACTGCGATTTTGCGATTTGTGATCTGCGATGAATGAGACTATTAATTGCTGCGATACGAATCGCAGAAACCACTCATCGCAAAGTTTCTTCGGCATGATCTGTAAACCCAAAATCGAGCGCGCACCTTAAGGGAAATTAATGATTGCATGCCTGAGTACCCAAAGATGATCGTGTTGCGTTTTTCGAAGAGTCAAGTCATTATGAGTGTCATGATTATGCATTCATTAGAGTTTAAAGCTTTCATGTCAATATTTTCGTCATGTCTCTTTTCCTTTGCGTAAACTGTAAGGCAGTAACTAATATAAATCTATATGCAGGAAACATCTAAGGAAAAGGGGAAAACGCCAATACTTGAAGAACAGAGAGGAGATGCCTTCGCAAATGAATGCCGCATGCAGCAGAGCCGCGGATTCCAGAGTATCACTCCACAGACACTGATGAAAATAGACTATCCAAGACTCAGAGTCAAAGGTGCACAAAAGCAGTATGTTTGCAAAAGATCCTGAAGCTCAGATTGGATAAAGCAAAAAGAAAAACGCTAAAAAGGGATGATGCTTCAGAAAAGCCTGGAACAAAGAATGGAAGCAATTTTCAATACGTAAGATTGTTTAGGCAACGAAATCCCTAACTCATTGAGTCATTCACACGGTCGGAAACCGAAATAGCAACAACACAATTAGTTTGAAAGAAATCTGGGTTATACTAAGTATACACACAGCAAATACACTCAGCCAGAGGAAGATTTTCAAAAATATCTTCTAGTTTGTCAGAAAGAGGTGCCAGCTTTTGTTATTTCTACTTTTATCACCCGAGCAAAAGGAAAAGACAACCAGCCGACTCTTTCTAGACGAACCTCACATTGCTTACAGCACTAAGGAGCAGATACATAAACGGTTAGAAATTAGATTCAATTTTTAGAAATAAATTTTCTTTAGTAAAAGGGTGGTCATTTGAAGTCGTTCCCTAAATTTGTGTAATTAAGATTAGTTAGTTAGTAGTATTTAACCCTTCTCATGGCATTTGGAGAAGGGTCCGGAAATTTGTCAAAAAACTTGTCCTCAGAACATGCACTTTTGCACCCTCGGAGGTGGTTTTTGGTGAATGGATGGATCGAGATTTATTTATGTTTGCATTTTAATGTCTGCTACTGATGTTGCACTTCTGTACTCTTAGTAGATGTTAGAAGTAAGTAGAGATAAATCGTTATTGCTTGAAGTTTGTGAGTGAAAATCAGTCATAAATGGTACTTTTATCTCTTGATTAATTTCTGCTCATATTGTTAGAGTGATATACAGCTGATTTGTTTATATGTTGATGTATGAATGTCTGGATTACCATTTGGCACTTTTGTACGGTGGAATCATTTATTTGTGCTTAACATATGAATAACTTATCATGCGATATGCTGTTCACAACTGTTTTGCCTAACTTCTTATGCAGAATGGTTTATCTTAATTGATTTATATTCTTATGATAGCTGAATGATCTTTATTACCAGTTATTGTATGAAATCTTTTTAGATCGCATGAAGAAAGAATCCTACCCCGGGTTAGTATAGATTAGATGTGTTGTTTTTGTTAGATTACAGTAGCATAGAGTCAGTTTAGAGTTTAGAATTAGATTAGCTTGAAATTACCTTTAGATTAGCATCATCAAAAATCTACACACACACACACATCCTTTTAAATTGGGAAGCTGGTCCCATCATCCCCAGTCGGACCCGCTACACCAAACGGGAAAGGAGCCGCCAACCAGGTTCCGGACTGGGTGGGTATCCCCCTTGTTGTTGACCCAATTTCAGGGCCCTCAACATATTTGGCGCTATAAGGAGGGCACGAACTATGAATGGCAACTAAGTCAAAATCTGAATACCATTCTGAGAGTAAATCACCCTCATCAACTCCCCCGACTTCTCCAATACGGTTAAACCCGGAGTTAGAAGTCGCTCGAGTATCCACCACTGCTACCTACCCTAATATATCAGACCAACTGATCATTGAACCCCCTGAAATTCAAACTTTGATTCGTAAACTCCAGGGATTCTCTATTTTTTCCCAGAGGTCTGATAAATCTCACAGCAGCGTGACTTCGCAGTACAATCCTGCTCATCCCCTGACCAGATTGAAGAGTGAAAAATTTGGTATTCAACCAAGTGAACTCCCTCTCCCTACTAGGAAAAGAGCAAGGAAAACACCACCAGAGTCTGACCGCGAGACTCTTTCATCTACTTCGTCCATTTCAACCCCCTCACCGCGAAGTCAACCACCTACATCCTCATCCCAAATCACTCATCCATCTTCCACGACCCTTCGTCTTCAATCATCAAAGATCATAATATCTTCATCTTCTCAACATCATGGACCGTCTTCTGCACTTTCATTAACTAGCGGCTCAACGATGGCCCAGTCTCCATGGAACAATCCTGGGGCGGTTTTGATGCCTCCACCCCTGAGCCCAATACCGGCCCATCCCGAGAAATGGCTACCCAAGTTCAATCCAGAAACAGGCATGCTAGCCGAAGAGCATATCAATAATTTCATGCTTTCTGTTAATCTCAACGGAGTTACCAACGAAGATGCTGTCGTTCGGCTTTTTCCTTATACAATGCAAGGAACAGCTGGGTCATGGTACTTTTCGTTACCTTCCGGGTCCATCACAAGTTGGGACATTTTTCAAAGTCAATTCCTCACCAAGTTTGGCGATGACAGATCAACAGCGACATTGATCAATGACCTATCTAATCTTAAAGCTGAGACTAGAGAACCCATTAAAGATTTCAATTTACGGTTCAACAAGATCCTCAACAAAATTCCCGCTGCTTCTCAACCCAGCGAGGAAGTAAGATGTGAATGGTACATCACGGCCTTACCATCAAACTTGGCCATCTTCGTAGATAGGGCAAGCAAGACGACCTTAGTTGAAAACTTGACTGAGGCATTAGCAGTAGAAAAACGCGTAGTTGCCCTAGAAAAGAGATCTGCAATAGAAGAACGCAAATCTAAGAAAATCTCTTTCAAAGAAGACACCAAGAAGAAGCAAACGAAAGATCCTTTCGATATGGAAGGATTACAAAAAGTGTTAAAGGCCATGTCCAATGAGATGATTGACATAAGAAAGCAAGTAGCAGAAACTTCTTCAAAAAAGCCCTACAGATCTTTTAAAAGAAATCTTCCCATGGAGATGAAACCACCCAATGCTGTCTCAAATGTCGAATCTGAAGAAGAAGAAGAAGAAGAGAATACCACTGAAGGGCAGACCGATGATGAAGAAGTTGTGGAACTACAAGGAATGTGGGATTTCATCCTCCCACAAGAAGAAGATCAAGAAGCATTTCTGGTTAGCACACGAAGCAAAAATAAACTTGATCCTCCCCAAACCACCCTTAAACAGAAGGGCGCAAGCCCTGCAACAAAAGATAAGGTCGCAACAAAGAAAACAACTGCTAGAGCGACCCAATTTAGCCCAGCCCAATCAGATCAAGCACCTCCATCAAGAACACTGATAGTGTCGGATGAAATGGAGTATAACATTATCGATGACATGAAAAAGACTAGGGCTAATATCACTCTTTACGAATTGAGCAAATTGAAACATCAACAGAAAATAATGATGAAAGAATTACATGCCGTGCCTACTACACCTTTACCTACAGCTGTAGCTTCCCACAGCATGGGAAGACCTCCAACCAACATGATCAATAAGATTGATCCAAATGACATTGCCTTGATTGGAGGAAGATCAAGATCTCATACTCCTCCTTTTCTTCTCACTTATGAAATTTTCAATAAAAACGTGCACAATTGCTTGGTTGATTCTGGTGCTTCAACGAATATTTTACCCAGATCAATATGTGCCAAATTGAATGTTCAGCCTCAGAAATCCGCAGTGCGCATAGTTCAACTTGATCGATCTCAAGTCGAAGTGATTGGTGAACTCAACCAGGTGACCATAAAACTGTCGTCTAACCCGAAAGTATGTCAGGTTATCAACATTCTAGTAGCTGATATCCCTGAATTCTATGGTTTAATTCTTAGCAGGGATTGGTCCGAAAAACTCCACGGATATTTCTCAACCGACTGGTCGCACATGTGGTTACCCTACAACGGTAAACCCAATCAAATAAAGGTTGAACGAGAGTTGCACCAAAAGTACATAGTGACAGAATTGGAAGGAGAGAACGAAGCAATAGCATACAACAGCAGTATCATAGGCAATTACTCAGTAGATTCTTTCCTTGGCAATTTCAATGCTCACACCTCACCTTACTTAGAAAATTCAGTTTTGTCCCAAGTTGAAAATTTTTCCCAAACTGATGATTCAAAGTGTTTTAAATTTTTAGATAACTCTGTAAATACATCTTTGTTTTGGAAATTATATTTTGATGGCTCTAAATCTAACGAGGGAGCAGGAGCAGGATGTGTTCTGATTAGCCCAGACGGAAACAAGACCATGCTCACATGCAGACTTGAGTTCGATTGCACAAACAATACAGCGGAATACGAAGCCTTGGTGCAAGGCCTATACAAAGCAATCGGATGAATGTTAAGTATCTTCAAGTCTTTGGAGATTCTGAAATTGTCGTCAAACAGGTACGTAACACCATACATTGCCTATCAAGTCATTTAAAGCACTATCAATCTTTAGTACAAGATCTGACTTCACATTTCATAGCATTCAATATTTCGTCAATCCCAAGACTCCAAAATGCGAGCGCAGACCTGTTAGCTAACGTAGCCTCTAGACTTATTCCCTCCGAAGATTTTAGTCCCGATAGGTTCTCAATAGAACTAATT
Organism: Pinus tabuliformis; assembly: GCA_031772625.1. NCBI lineage: Eukaryota > Viridiplantae > Streptophyta > Pinopsida > Pinales > Pinaceae > Pinus > Pinus tabuliformis. The sequence goes on along the minus strand of CM062811.1, from coordinate 937,653,956 downwards.
TTTAGACCATCCATCCCTGACAACATCACCAACTGGAGAGTATTCAACGACGACCCTGACATTGTAAATTTCCTCACTTCTGAAGGATCCTACTCAAATCAAATAATTGACGAAGACCATCATGATCACCAAATTCAACAAAATAGCACTGATAATGCTATACCTAAATCGGTGGTTAAGTTAGAAGATTTATATGATTTGAAGAGTCGGTTTAAAAGGTCTGCCAATTCTAAACTCTATAGTTCAACTCTGAATTATGAATTAGTGAATCTAGGAACCGATCAGAAGCCACAAAACGTTAATCTGGGCCACGGCCTAGCCCCTGAAGAAAAATCAGCGTATATCCGTCTTCTGAGACAATACAAAAACGTTTTCGCATGGAATTACGATGAGCTGAAAACATACAACACTTCTATCATTCAACACACTATCCCTATGATTGACAATGAAAAACTTGTCCAGCAGAAGCTCAGAAAAATCCACCCCAACTTAGAAAATCAGATAAAGACTGAGCTAAATAAGTTGTTGAGAGCCAGAATAATTTTCCCCGTCAGACATTCCAAATGGGTATCCAATATGGTGCCGTTAGGAAGAAAAACGGAGATATTCGAATCTGTATTGATTTCCAGAATCTCAACAAAGCCTGTCAGAAAGACAATTTTCCCCTCCCACCTATGGAGCAAATACTACAGGCAGTAGCGGGCTCAGAATTAATGTCTTTCCTGGATGGATTTTCAGGATACAATCAAGTGCTGGTACATCCCGATGATCAGTCAAAAACCACATTCCGAACCAAATGGGGCACATACGCATATCGGAAGATGCCATTTCGTCTGATCAATGCCGGCGCAACCTTTCAGAGAGCCATGGACATCGCATTTAAAGGTTTAGTCAATAAATCGGTAGTGATTTACCTGGATGATATAACAGTGTACTCTAAGAAGCGAAGCGACCATCTCAAAGACTTGAAACAAATCTTTCAAAGATGTTTAAGGTATGGAATTTCACTTAACCCAAAGAAATCTTTTTTCGCATTAAGTGAAGGGAAATTGCTCGGATTCATAGTGTCGAAATCTGGTATTCACATTGAACCTGACAGAATCAAAGAAATTTCTGAAATATCCATACCCCATAACAAAAAGGCCATGCAATCTTTCCTTGGACAAATCAATTTTGTAAAAAGGTTTGTCCCAGATTTTTCACGTATTATTTCTCCTTTACAAAATATGATAAAAAAGAATTCAAATTTTAAATGGGGCATAGATGAGCACGAAGCATTCAACTTGATCAAACAAGCTATCATCAACGCTCCATCTTTAGCTACCCCAAATTTTTCAGAATCCTTTATCTTATATACTTTTGCCTCAGAGAAATCTTATGTCGCGATTTTAACTCAAGCAAATCAAGAAAAGGCGGAAGCTCCAATCGCGTTCTTTAGCTCGAACTTACAAGGTGTTGAGCTCAATTATTCAGACGTGGAGAAACAAGCGTATGCTGTTTTCAAAGCGATCAAATATTTCAGACCTTTCTTACTTAAAGCCCATACCAAAGTCGTCGTACCGTTTCCAGCGGTAAGAAACTTGTTGGTACAGAAGGATGTGGGCGAAAAGAGGGTGAATTGGATTACCGCTTTACAAGAATACGATCTTGAGATCAAACCAGCAAACATCGTAAGAGGTCAAGGCTTCTGTAAGATGTTAGCTGGAGCATCGCAAATTCCTGAGAAATCATCTGAAGAGGTACATACATATGAGGTAAGCCTAAATGACGCAGAATCATTATATGCGGACACCATTTATTATCTTAAGAACGGGTATGCTCCATCGCACTTGGATCACACCAAGAAAAGAGCTCTAAGATTGAAAGCTAAACAATACCAGCTCATAAATGATGTTCTATTTAAAAGGAATTACGATTCTGTACTTCTTAGGTGTCTTGAGAAAACTGAAGCCGAAAAGGTTTTGCAGGAACTCCACGATGGACCAGCAGGTGGACACTATGCTGGAGAGACTACTGCACATAAGATCTTACGTGCAGGATATTATTGGCCCACGCTGTTCAAAGACTCATACAATTACGTAAGGAAATGCCAAATCTGCCAGACTGCTGCGGGGAAACAAAATAAATCGCCCATGCCACTACAGCCGGTCAACATCGAGCAACCATTCAGCCAATGGGGCTTGGACATAATAGGTGAGATCGTTCCTCACTCTTCTAAGCAGCATAGGTATATCCTCACGGCAACAGATTATTTTACTAAATGGGTAGAAGCAGTTCCTCTCAAGACAGTTAATTCTGAAAACATTATTGAATTCATAGATCAATTTATCATCACTAGGTTTGGGTTGCCAACGGCCTTAATGTTTGATAATGCATCATACTTTTCTGGAAATGCAATGACTGAGTTTGCACTTAAAAGAGGATTCAAACTGAAGTATTCTGCCAACTACTATCCGCAAGGTAACGGGTTGGCTGAATCAACAAACAAAAACCTAATCAGGATTATTAAAAGAACAGTTGACCAAAACCAAAAGAATTGGCACAAAGCGCTGGTTAATGCTTTATGGGCAGACAGAATTACGAAGAAAGCTTCGATCGGCACTTCTCCCTTTAATTTAGTTTATGGGAAAGAAGTGGTTCTTCCTACTCACTTAGTCATTCCCTCTTTGTCTTTAGTACAACACATTGATGAAGTATCTACTTCCTCTTTGCAATTGAGACAAATGGAGATAATCAGACTAGAAGAACAGCGAGAACAAGCTAAGAAAACCCATGCTCACCACCAAGTGCTAATAAAATCCTCTTTTGACTCAAACATCATAACCAGAAAGAACTTTCAGATGGGAGATTTAGTTTTGAAATGGGATAAGGCTCATAAAGAAAAGGGCAAGCATACGAAATTTCAGAAGCTATGGCTCGGTCCTTTTCAGATTATAGAAGTCATAGGCCCATCGACGTTTATGTTGCAGGATTTGGCAGGTAGAAGAGATTCTTTGCCTGTGAATGGACATATTCTTAAAATGTATTTTCCATAAGAAGATCATTCTTCTATTTTTGTAGGATAGTTTTAGTTTCTTTTATTTTGTTTTTCTCTTTCTTATAAATAAAATCGGTTGTAATTGATCATTGAAAAGGATTCATGAAAGAGCACACTAACTCTCTATCAGATTTTGATTTCACTTGTACAAATAGCAAAGCTTTTCGAAAAATCTGATTTTTATTATTGACAAATAGAGTTAACTTTAGCCTGAATAATGATATTAGTTTCAACCTTTCAAAAAGACTTTGATGAAAGCAACCTTTGGTAAAAAATTGTTTTGTGTCAACACAATGAAAGGTATCATCGATAATAAAATAAATATTCTCTGTAAAGCTGTTGTTTTCAAACTCTATTATTGTCGTCCAGAGCTTTCTTAAGGAAAAACAATGACTTCCTCCCTGCAAAAGGAAACCGCAGCATTCAGAGAAACAATCCGAGAAAACACTATATCTCAAAGAATAAGAGGTCTCATCACGAGCCGGCTTATCATGATCACAGATATTATAACTTGCTGACTTTGCCAAAACTGTCTATCAAAACAGGGCAACGACTCAAGATTGTTGCAATCAAAAGACAAGGGGTCTCATCACGAGCCAGCTTGTTCAGCAAAAGTGTAAATCAAGTGAATGACTGTGTCATAATTTGGCCACCAAACCAAGACATTGTTCTTTAGAGAATAAAAAAGGAAAAAGTGTCAAAAAGGATTTTTCTCTGAAGTGTTGTAAATAACCTCAAGCAGGAAAAAGGATCATTGCTGGATAACATGGTAACCCTGTCGAGGCTATGGACGCTTGCGGGCAGCAGAGGCTCTACCTACGACAAATGAGCATATTTTAAAGCCAGTACGTAGAGAAGACCTTATTTTATCTTTTAAAAAGAACCGAGTAATGTCTGGTATGAATGCAAGAACTAAGCCTAGGGAAGCAGACAATTGGACAAAAAGAAAGGTTGAAACAAAGTATCATTGACAGGATGAGGGGTAATCTACTCTATCTGTCCATAACAAAATTTAGACATATGAAAATTTTTCTGTTTCGGAAGTGGAAATGTCAATAGAAAAGCAGAGATAACTGGTTCTTCACAGTGAATCGCCATTGTTGTGGTCACCAACAACCACCCTCTTTGTTTAGTATTAGCAATAATATCAAGCAAAGGGGACCCTTAACAAAAAATCTCAAAAATATTTTTATCAAAATTTTTGTATTTAACTCCCTAAAAGCTATATCGCATCGCAAAGAGAAAGTGAAGCATTTTTCCTGTGCGTGTAAGTAAGCTGTGATGAAGCGATGCGACATTTATCGCATCGCATATTCTGAAAGCGCCCTTAAAAAGAAAAACCTAAGGAATCGCCGATGGCCGATATACGACGTCGCATATCGCAACGTCGCCTAAGCAGCACACAATGAGCAAATGAAAATTGCGATATCGCGATTTGCGATCTGCGATCTTATAAACTGCGATTTTGCGATTTGCGATCTGCGACGAATGAGACTATTAATTGCTGCGATATGAATTGCAGAAACCACTCATCGCAAAGTTTCTTCGGCATGATCTGTAAACCCAAAATCGAGCGCGCACCTTAAGGGAAATTAATGGTTGCACGCCTGAGTACCCAAAGATGATCGTGTTGCGTTTTTCGAAGAGTCAAGTCATTATGAGTGTCATGATTATGCATTCATTAGAGTTTAAAGCTTTCATGTCAATCTTTTCGTCATGTCTCTTTTCCTTTGCGTAAACTGTAAGGCAGTAACTAATATAAATCTATATGCAGGAAACATCTAAGGAAAAGGGGAAAGCGCCAATACTTGAAGAACAGAGAGAAGATGCCTTCGCAAATGAATGCCGCATGCAGCAGAGCCGTGAATTCCAGAGTATCACTCCACAGACACTGATGAAAATAGACTATCCAAGACTCAGAGTCAAAGGCGCACAAAAGCAGTATGTTTGCAAAAGATCCTGAAGCTCAGATTGGATAAAGCAAAAAGAAAAACGCTAAAAAGGGATGATGCTTCAGAAAAGCCTGGAACAAAGAATGGAAGCAATTTTCAATACGTAAGATTGTTCAGGCAACGAAATCCCTAACTCATTGAGTCATTCACACGGCCGTAAACCGAAATAGCAACAGCACAATCAGTTTGAAAGAAATCTGGGTTATACTAAGTATACACACAGCAAATACACTCAGCCAGAGGAAGATTTTCAAAAATATCTTCTAGTTTGTCAGAAAGAGGTGCCAGCTTTTGTTATTTCTACTTTTATCGCCTGAGCAAAAGGAAAAGACAACCAGCCGACTCTTTCCAGGCGAACTTCACATTGCTTACAGCACTAAGGAGCAGATACATAAACGGTTAGAAATTAGATTCAATTTTTAGAAATAAATTTGCTTTAGTAAAAGGGCGGTCATTTGAAGTCGTTCCCTAAATTTGTGTAATTAAGATTAGTTAGTTAGTAGTATTTAACCCTTCTCATGGCATTTGGAGAAGGGTTCGGAAATTTGTCAAAAAACTTGTCCTCAGAACATGCACTTTTGCACCCTCGGAGGTGGTTTTTGGTGAATGGATGGATCGAGATTTATTTATGTTTGCATTTTAATGTCTGCTACTGATGTTGCACTTCTGTACTCTTAGTAGATGTTAGAAGTAAGTAGAGATAAATCGTTATTGCTTGAAGTTTGTGAGTGAAAATCAGTCATAAATGGTACTTTTATCTCTTGATTAATTTCTGCTCATATTGTTAGAGTGATATACAGCTGATTTGTTTATATGTTGATGTATGAATGTCTGGATTACCATTTGGCACTTTTGTACGGTGGAATCATTTGTTTGTGCTTAACATATGAATAACTTATCATGCGATATGCTGTTCACAACTGTTTTGCCTAACTTCTTATGCAGAATGGTTTATCTTAATTGATTTATATTCTTATGATAGCTGAATGATCTTTATTACCAGTTATTGTATGAAATCTTTTTAGATCACATGAAGAAAGAATCCTACCCCGGGTTAGTATAGATTAGATGTGTTGTTTTTGTTAGATTACAGTAGCATAGAGTCAGTTTAGAGTTTAGAATTAGATTAGCTTGAAATTACCTTTAGATTAGCATCATCAAAAATCTACACACACACACACATCCTTTTAAATTGGGAAGCTGGTCCCATCATCCCCAGTCGGACCCGCTACACCAAACGGGCAAGGAGCCACCAACCAGGTTCCGGACCGGGTGGGTATCCCCCTTGTTGTTGACTCGATTTCGGGGCCCTCAACAGGTCCATGGTATTTGGTCCATGGTATTTTGATCCATGGTATTGGTCCAAGGCATTTGGTCCGAAGTGTTGACCCCAGGTATTTGGTCCAAGGTATTGGTCCTAAGTGGTTTTGGTCCATGGTATTGAGTAAGGCTTAAGATTATAAAAGGAGGAGAAGATCATTAGGCAAAGGCACTCAAGTATTGAATATCTAATGAAGAGAAAGATCTACAATACAGGTTATTGGGTTATGGTGCATAGCTAGATTTGAATCAAGGATGAACCTTAGTTCTTGATGAAGGATAAGATCTAATGATGGGTCAAGATCTTAAGGCTTGAAATCTATACGCAGGTTCACTTTAGAAAAGGTGCGTATACACACTGGTTCTGCATATCAAAACAACATATGCATCTTAAAGTTGATTTTCATATCTATACGCAGGTTCGCCTTGAGAAAAGTGCGTATACACGTAGGTTTGACACATGGAAGTAGCGTATACCTCTTAAAATATGTTTTAGCTGCTTCTTTTTGCTGTTACAGTGTTCTGAGTTCTGGTTACTGTGCTCTGGTTACAACATTCTGAAAAGTGATTGATTGATTTAGTTGTGGTTGGTGCAAAGGAGATTGATTGATGCAGATATTTTTGATGTTTGAATGCTGTTATTGATGGATCTAGTCTGAAAATTTATGAAACGTGGTCTCTGGAAGAAAAGAGAAGGTTGTATCCTTCTGTAGGCTAGCACCTACATACTAGTAAACATATCAGCTAGTATAAGAGCTAGGGGGTTGTAGCTCCCTTCCAGGAAAAGCTGGATAACGAGAGAAGGTTGTAGCCTTCTGCAAGTAGAGGCCTGCATACTGGTATAAGACTGCACCAGTACAAAAATTGTAAAAAGAAGTTTCTTATTAAAAAGAAGATAGAGACGATTGCAGCAGGTGGTTTTCACCCACATTGGGTTTCCACCTTATATCTTGTGTTCAGGTGTGTGATTATCTATTTTGTTTTTACTGCACCTAGTTACTGTTTATATGGTTCTGATGCATTGATCAAAGACCAACATATGATGAATTAACTAAATCATAAGTTTGCAGGATATACGCTAGTTGCCTTAAATACAGTTGTGTATACACCCAAGTTCCATTAACTGAAGTAGCGTATATGAATCTGATTATGGAAATGAAATATTATTGACTTGCTAATACTGATTCACCCCCCCTCTCAGTATTATTTCCAACAGTTAAGGTAGTTGTGGAGGAAGAATAGGAGGAAAAAGAGAGTGCTCCAAAGGAGCAGGAAGAAGAATAACGTCAAGATACAAAGGAAGGTGAAAAGTCAGCCTCACAACATGCAAATGAGTCAGAGTTGTCAGCACACGAAGGAGGTGGTGGTGAGGAGCAACGCACTCCTTTCACCTTGAAGCAACACGAGCAAGAGAAAAATGTTGGACAGAGGAAGAAGCATAAGTCTGATAAGCAGACGCATCGATCCAATGGTGTTGATTGAAGGTGATCTTGATGAGATTGGTGATAAAGTTAGAGATACGACGACGGAGGTGTTGCAACAATTTAAGCAGTAATATATGCAAACGTTGGGGAGCGTCCAAAAGGATTTGCGCGAGCTACAAATCTAGGCTAACAAGATTCAAGTGGGCATCGAGTAAGCGAGTGGGGTGAAAGCGAGCTTGACATAGGGGAGTGGCACAGTGGCAGAGCTGGAATAGACTCTGGGCCTCAGAGTCATACCCTTGCCAAAGGCCTCAGAGTCATACCCTTGCCAGAAGGGTCTGTTTGCATAGAGTTGGCCTAGGATCACACTATGATCAACACAGTAAAGGACATGGGGCTGAATTCGGCCGTGCTGCCACTCTACACCCTCCATGCATTGAATCAAGGGGTTTCAGATGAACTAAGGATTTGAGAGAAGCTCGTCCTCACAGTATTGGCGAGTTCAAGTTAAACAATGAACAAGTGTTCGTGGAGAAAACTCAAGCGCTAAAATCCAAGGAGGAGATGCAGCAATGCAGTCAGAGCCTGGAGACAACAATAGAATAGGCTTGTAAATCAATGCTAGAATTGAACATCGCAGAGGATGCCGAAGCATCGGAAAAAGTAAGGAAATTGGCTGCCGCAGTACGTGCATTGAAGGATGAAGTCGGCAGGGTTACTTTTGACTTCAAAACGAAGATAGCAGAGCTACAGTTGAAATTGTAGCCAATAACTCAGCCATAGGTTTGGGAGAAGTGCGTAACAGCAAACTAGGATGGTATGAATACATTGGATACTGCAGTCATAGAATGTACAAGGATGTTCGACGCAACTATGGAATTATGTTGGCATTATGGCACAGGTTTGGAGCTATGGCACAGGTGTTGTCCTTGATGGCAACTCTCTTTGGTAACAGATCTCAGTTCAGGCTTTCAGAATGAAGGAAAAGACATATACGCAGGTTCATCTAGATAAAGACGCGTATACATGCGGGTTTGACGTTTCAAAGTCGCGTATGCGTATACACGCACTTTCATTCAAAGAAAAGCGCGTATATGTTGGAGAACTTACTTTTGGTCCGTGGTAGTTAGTCCTCAGTATTTGAACCTATGGTTTTGGACCATGGTATCTCGACAAGTGTGTTGATCCCAAGTATTGGGCCCTTGGTATTGTTTTGTTATGGTTTTGGACCTTGGTATTGAGAAAGGCCTAGCACTATAAAAGAGGGAGGAGATCATTAGGCATGTACACCATCTAAATTATTGAATATCTGATATTGTGCTAGATCTGGAATACTGGCGATTGGATTATGGTGTAGATCTGGATCTAAAGGAAGGAGGAACCTGAGCGCAAGAAGGATAAGGTCTATTGATGAATCAAAGTATCAAGGCTTGAACATTGGTATCTCTGTATGATTTTGATCTGTTATATGTGGCGCACATACTTGATCTATAAATCTGATAATCTGGGTTAACTAATGACTGAATGTTTAAAAGAATGAATTATCCTTTATAGATCTATACGCAGGTTCAGTGAAGTGCAGGCGCGTATACACACTTTTTCTGTAAGTGAAAGAAGCGTATATGCAGGTTGGTTGTGGTACAGAAGCGTATACACATAGGTTTCTGAATAGTGAAGTAGCGTACATATCTTGATTTATGCTCTAGCTGCTTCTGTTTTATTGCTGCAGTGTTCTGGGTTCAGAATTTGGTGTTTTGTTACAGTTACTGTGTTCTGGGTACAACGGTCCGAGAAGGGTTTATTTGATTCAGCTTTGATTGGTGAAAAGAAGTTTGGTTGATGCAGAAATTCTTGATGTTTGATTGATGTTACTTGTGGATCCAGTCTGAAAATTAATGAAACGAGGTCCCTGAAAGCAAAGAGAAGGTTGCAGCCTTCTGCAGGTAGGAGCCTGCATACTAGTATCTCAAGGCTAGTACAAGAACTAAGGGGGTTGGAGCTCCCTTCCAAGAAAGCTGGAGAACGAGAGAGAGTTGTAGCTCTCTGCAGGTTACAGCCTGCGTACTGGCAAAGTCTGCACTAGTACAAAACATTGTAAAGAGAAGTTTCTAATTAAAAAGAAGATAGAGACGAATTGCAGCGGGGGGTTTTTACCCACGTTGGGTTTCCTCCTTATATCTTGTGTTCTTGTGTGTGACTGTCTTTTGCTCTGTTTCACTGTTTCTGGTACTGTTTATTTATTTCTGATTCACAGATTAATGACTGACATCTGAAAGATAAATCAAATAATAAGTCTGCTTTATATATGCGGGTTTATTTATCTGTAGTTGTGTATATACACAATTTTTATTAACTGAAGTAGTGTATATGATTTGAAGTTGAAAAAGAAAATAATTGACTTAATAATACTGATTCACCCCCCCTCGCAGTATTATTTCCAACAATTGGTATCGGAGCCAGGTTCTTTAGAAGAAGCTTGATCGCTTGAAGAAAGATCTTTCATCATGAGCAACTACGAGAGGGAAGCATCAATCAGGCCACCGATTTTTGATGGGACAAACTTCGTTTATTGGAAGGTAAGAGTTACTGCCTATCTTCAATCTCTTGGTATAGAAGTCTGGGATATCATAGATATAGGGTATACTTTTCCATCAACAACTCCTACAGATCTGGCTCAGAAGAAGAAATATGAAACAAATGCAAAGGCGGTCAATACTCTATTAGGATGCCTATCTCAATCAGAATTTGTCAAGGTAATCTGTTTAAATCCGCAAAAGAGATATGGGACAAGATTGTTTTGAGCTATGAAGGAGATGATCAGGTAAAATGAGAAAAACTTCAAACCCTCAGGATTCAGTATGAAAATCTCAGGATGTATAATGATGAAAGTGTGGCTAACTATTTTCTTCGTGTAGATGAGATTATTAATTGTATGAAAAAATTGGGTGAAGAAATAAAAGAGGCTGTTGTGGTTGAAAAGGTTCTAAGATCTTTGTCCCCTAGGTTTGAATCTAAAGTTTCTGCAATAGAAGAAAAAGAGAATCTACAAAATCTTAAAATGTTACAGCTGCACGGAATTATAACTGCTTATGAAATGAGAAAAGGAGGTCCATCAGACAGGAGAGAAGCTGCCTTCAAGGCTTCAGGCAAAGGAGAGTACTATGAGTCAGGACACGTGTCAGAAGAAGAAGAAGAATCAAATTTTGTCATAAATCTTCAACGAGGTACTGGAAGATTCAGAGGTAAGTTACCTTTCAAATGCTTTGCTTGTGGAAGAGCAGGTCACTATGCTGCCAAATGTCCTCATAAGGATAAGACTGACAAGGGAAAGGAACCTGTTAGATGGAACAAGAAACAGAATGCAAATAAGAAAAGCTACTACACTCATGAAGACAGTGATGGGCTATCAAATAGTGATGAAGATGAACGAGGTAATGACTATAAACTTTTAATGGCTTTTGAAGATGATGATTACATGGATGCTATAGATGTGGATAGCTTTTATGAAGAGATTTCTAGTCTCAAGACATGTTTAGAAGAAAAGAATGTGATCATTGATACTCTGTAATTTCAACTTGATGAAAAAGAAAAATTTCTTGAGAAGTTAGAATGTGAAATTGTTGGCCTTAGAAAAGAAATTGAGAAAAAAAAGGCTCTTAATCTTAAATTTGTTAAAGGATCTGAAACTCTGGATGAGATTATCAATGTACAACGTTCTCCACTAATCAAGACAGGTTTGGGTTATAATGGAGAAACATCTCAAGCATCCACCTCAAAGAGTTATCGTGATGCAGCAAGGAGGAATGAGCAAAAGCCCAATGGAGATCATCAGGTAAAGCAGGGACGAATTACATCAAGAACAAACAAAGACTACCAGGTAAACCAGGGGTAATCCATCTTAAGGATGAACAAAAGCTACAACCAGCCACAGGTAAAAACTTCTCAATTTGCTTCAAGAATGGATGACAATAGAAATTACAATCATTTGGCTGGTAGATTTGATAATCGTAGAAGTTTCTTCAATGGAAAATGTTTCTCTTGCCATAACTTTGGTCACAAAGCAGCTCAATGTGTTGCCTATAAGACAATCATGACTAGAGAAGCTCAAAAACAAAGAAGTATGACTGGGATTACGAAAAGGACCTATAACAACTTTTCGGCACTTGAAAATGAAATTGAATGTTCTATTTGTAATAACTTCGGTCATGAAGATTCTGAATGCAGGAGCAGGTTTTGGCAGACAAAGGAACAAGCCTCAAGCACCAGAACATGGAGAGTAAAGGAACCACAACCAGAAAGATGTGGGATAGCTTTTTATGTAGAAGGACAGGAAAATCTATGGTACATCGACAGTGGATGTTCGAAGCATATGACAGGTGATAAAGAAAAACTTGAATCATATACTGCTTTAGAAAAGGGAAAGAAATTTTCTTTTGGAAATGATACCCCTGCAGCCATAAAAGGAAAAGGCACTGTAGTTGAAAGAAAAGGTCAAAGCTGGAAATGTTTTGTATGTTGATGGCTTGAAGCATAATCTTCTGAGTGTCAGTCAGATGTGCGATCAAGGAACCGAGGTAATATTTCGATCAAATGGATGTAGTGTTCGTTATCTTGATACAGGAAAAACAGAAAGGTAGAAGAACATCCAAATAATTTATACATACTTGAAGAAGGACAACAACAATGCTATTTGAGCAAGGATGATGAACACTGGTTATGGCACCGGAGGTTGGGACATCTAAGCTTTTCACAAATAAGGAAAGCATGCAAATATCAGGCAGTTCGTGGTCTTCCAGATATCAAAATTCCAGACAACACAATATGCAAATCATGTCAGTTTGGTAAGCAAACCAGAACTAACTTCCCTGAAAAGGAAGGATCAGCTAGCAGGCCTCTTGAGCTAGTCCATACAGATGTATGTGGTCCCTTTAGGATAAGGTCACCTCGAGGAGAAGAATACTTTATATTATTCATTGACGACTTCTCCAGGATGGTTTGGTTAGGACTTATGAAGCACAAAGACGAAGCATTCGAAAAATTCAAATCCTTCAAAGCTTTGGCCGAAAACGAATCAGATCACAAAATTAAGTGCCTCAGGTCCGACAGAGGTGGGGAGTTTACCTCAAATGAATTTTTCAATTTCTGTGAAGAACATGGAATAAGAAGGGAATTCTCTACAGCTAGGACTCCTCAGCAAAATGGAGTGGTGGAAAGGATGAACAGAATGGTCCAACAAATGGCTCGTGCTATGCTTGATGAGTCTGGAACTCCCGCAACCTTTTGGGGTGAAGCTGCATTTGTTGCGGTTATTATTCTCAACAAAACAAATGTCCGAGTGAACAGCACTCAAACTCCTCATGAGCTCTGGTATGGTGAGACTCCTTCGGTAAAGCATTTCAAAATTTTTGGAAGCAAATGCTATATTAAGAATACTGATGAACAGCTTGGCAAACTTGAACATAGAGCAGATGAAGGCATTCTCCTTGGTTATTCTCCCCACAGCAAAGCATATAAGTGTTACAATAAAAGACTTGGAAGAATTGTTGACAACATTGATGTAGTGGTTGATGAAAAAGGATACATCCCTAGGCAAGTAAATCATGAAAATATCGAAGAGGATGAAGACTACTCTCCAAATCAGACAGATGATGAAGAAGAACCTCAAGAGGCACCTGAGGAACAAATAAGGATAGAAGAGAAGACTCCATCCAGGTACGTTCAGAAGAATCATCCAGAATCTCAGATTTTGGGGCAGAAAGAAGCAGGGGTACAAATAAGAAGAACAATTGCAGAAGCCTCAAGCTATTTGGCATTTCTCTCCTCCACTGAACCACAAAATGTAAGAGAGGCATGCAAACATGAATGCTGGGTCAAGGCAATGGATGAAGAACTTGAGCAGATCGAAAAGAACAACACTTGGGAGTTGGTTCCTAGACCAAAAGATAAGAATGTCATAGGGACAAAATGGATCTTCAAAAATAAGTTGAATGAAAATGGGGAAGTAATTAGAAACAAGGCCAGACTTGTGTGTAAAGGGTATGCTCAACAAGAAGGAATAGACTTTGAAGAAACTTTTGCTCCCGTTGCTAGACTTGAGGCCATCCGAATGTTCCTTGCTCTCTCAAGCTTTCAGAAGTTCAAAGTTTTTCAAATGGACGTGAAATCAACCTTTTTGAATGGGGACTTAGAAGAAGAAGTGTACATTGAGCAACCAGATGGTTTCATCCTTGGGAATGATCCAAATCTTGTATGTAGACAAAGAAAGGCTCTCTATGGTCTTAAACAGGCTCCAAGGGCTTGGTACTACCATTTGGACAAATATCTTCATCAACAAGGTTTTTCAAAGGGATCAGCAGATAGCAATCTTTACATAAAAATTGAAAATGACAAATTGCTAATACTTGTTGTGTATGTAGATGATATTATCTTTGGCAGCAATGAAGAGGCTATGAGTCAAAGCTTTGCCTTGGTGATGCAGAAAGAATTCGAAATGTCTTTGCTTGGAGAACTGACATATTTTCTTGGATTGCAAATCCAACAAAATGAAGGCGGTATCTTCTTGTCTCAAACCAAGTATCTTAAGCAGATTTTGAAGAAATATGGCATGGAAGATGCAAAACCATTATGTACCCCCATGGTCACAGGATGCAGCCTCAGTGCAAATGATGAATCGGCAGTAGTGCATCAACCAACCTACAGATCTATGATTGGAAGTCTACTTTATTTGACAGGTACTCGACCAGACATCATGCATGCAGTGGGAATAGTTGGAAGATTTTAGGCAAATCCAAAGGAAACTCATCTTCAGGCAGTCAAGAGAATCTTCAAGTACCTTCAAGGAACTCAAAACTATGGCTTATGGTATCCTAGAGATACAGATCTCACACTTCATGCTTACACAGATGCAGATTGGGCCGGAAGTGTGGATGACAGGAAGAGCACAAGTGGTGGTGCATTCTTTATGGGTTCCAGATTAGTATCTCGGTTCAGCAAGAAATAGAGTTAGATTGCTTTATCTACAGCTGAAGCGGAATATGTGGCTGCTGCATCTTGCTGCACTCAACTTCTTTGGATGATGGAGACCTTGCAGGATTTTCAAATCACTTGTACACCACCTATCTCCATCTTATGTGATAATACAAGTGCAATCAGCATTTCAAAGAACCCAGTAATGCATTCAAAGACCAAGCACATACCGATCAAGTATCACTTTCTCCGGGAACAAGTGTTGGAACAAAAGGTCAAATTGGAGTATGTTCCTTCTAAGGAACAAGTTGCTGATATTCTCACCAAACCACTGCCCAGAGAGACATTTGAATACCTCAGACAGAAGCTGGGAGTATTTGATGCATCATCTTGCTGTTAAATCGTGTCTGTTTCAAAAAAAAAAATGGGTGTACGCGAGTTGAATGAGGAGGATCCGCATACATACGCCGGTTTGTGCAGAGACAGTTGCGTATATGAAGTTCTGAAGAAAATCAGCAAGGATAGACTCTGGTTGAAGAGAGTCTGATATGGGTCTGACAGAGACCATCTGGCATAGGTTCAGGGGGAGCAGATAATCTTCTAATAATGCATTGTTGGCATTATCTTAGAAGCTTTTGGTTCTAGTTCACAGCTGTTGTTGGTTTTAGGTGGAGCAGAGGCAGAGGGAGAACAGAAGGAAATCTTGGTTACTGATCTGAATTGTGATTGACAGATGCTGCTGCTATCAGTTATTTGTGACTTTCATAAGTCTTGTTCTAGATATTTCGTCTCTATGTCATGTATCTCTTTTGTGGTATCTCTTTTATGGTGTCAAGGTCATGTAACAGCCTATCTTGGTTTCCCCACTATGCCTGGGATGAACATGTAATGAACTTGGTTGTCATATGTAATTTTCTGATGTATCCCCACTTGGTTGGGTGATGGATGTATGTATTGAGTCTTTTGGTGATAGGGAGGTCTTTTATAATGTATAAGTCATGGTTCTTCTTGAAGAACATCTTTTGCAGATCTTGCCTACAGTCAGGGGGAGCATGGTCAGCACGGTAGGGCAGAAATTTCAGCATGTACTCAGGGGGAGCACAACCCTTTGCCCTTGATGACAAAGGGGGAGAACGACTTTGAGGATTTTGGGTTGCCATCAAGTCCAAAGGGGGAGATTGTTGGCATTATGGCACAGGTTTGGAGCTATGGCACAGGTGTTGTCCTTGATGGCAACTCTCTTTGGTAACAGATCTCAGTTCAGGCTTTCAGAATGAAGGAAAAGACATATACGCAGGTTCATCTAGACAAAGACACGTATACACGCGGGTTTGACGTTTCAAAGGCGCGTATGCGTATACACGCACTTTCATTCAAAGAAAAGCGCATATATGTTGGAGAACTTACTTTTGGTCCGTGGTAGTTAGTCCTCGGTATTTGAACCTATGGTTTTGGACCATGGTATCTCGACAAGTGTGTTGATCCCAAGTATTGGGCCCTTGGTATTGTTTTGTTATGGTTTTGGACCTTGGTATTAAGAAAGGCCTAGCACTATAAAAGAGGGAGGAGATCATTAGGCATGTAAACTATCTAAATTATTGAATATCTGATATTGTGCTATATCTGGAATACTGGCGATTGGATTATGGTGCAGATCTGGATCTAAAAGAAGGAGGAACCTGAGCGCAAGAAGGATAAGGTCTATTGATGAATCAAAGTCTCAAGGCTTGAACATTGGTATCTCTGTATGATTTTGATCTGTTATATGTGGCGCACACACTTGATCTATAAATCTGATAATCTGGGTTAACTAATGACTGAATGTTTAAAGGAATGAATTATCCTTTATAGATCTGTACGCAGGTTCAGTGAAGTGCAGGTGCATATACACACTTTTTCTGTAAGTGAAAGAAGCGTATACGTAGGTTGGTTGTGGTATAGAAGCATATACACGCAGGTTTCTGAATAGTGAAGTAGTGTACATATCTTGATGTTTGATTGATGTTACTTGTGGATCCAGTCTGAAAATTAATGAAACGAGGTCCCTGAAAGCAAAGAGAAGGTTGCAGCCTTCTGCAGGTAGGAGCCTGCGTACTAGTATCTCAAGGCTAGTACAAGAACTAAGGGGGTTGGAGCTCCCTTCCAGGAAAGCTGGAGAACGAGAGAGAGTTGTAGCTCTCTGCAGGTTGCAGCCTGCGTACTGGCAAAGTCTGCACCAGTACAAAACATTGTAAAGAGAAGTTTCTAATTAAAAAGAAGATAGAGACAAATTGTAGCAGGGGGTTTTCACCCACATTGGGTTTCCTCCTTATATCTTGTGTTCTTGTGTGTGACTGTCTTTTGCTCTGTTTCACTGTTTCTGGTACTGTTTATTTGCTTCTGATTCACAGATTAATGACTGACATCTGAAAGATAAATCAAATAATAAGTCTGCTTTATATACGCGGGTTTATTTATCTGTAGTTGCGTATATACGTGGTTTTTATTAACTGAAGTAGCGTATATGATCTGAAGTTGAAAAAGAAAATAATTGACTTAATAATACTGATTCACCCCCCCCCTCTCAGTATTATTTCCAACAAATTATGGACAAATATGCAAGAAGACCCAAACCCACAGAAGCTAAATACAGATGTCTGAGAGACACAACAATAGTATGATGATGTCTAAGCGACTGCATGCACTTTGGTGCCAACACAATGCCTCGTGAAGTTACAAGAGGGAAAGCAGCTGCAAGCACACGTGGAAGAATTACAGAGGAAAGAGGTCGTGCTAAAGGCCAGATTACAACCGTGGCTAGAGGAAGCTTGTCAGCATACTATGTCACTTCAGGAAAAGACAAAGGTGCTATAACAGATGCAAAGGACAATGTGCCTAGCAGTGGAGGGCTCGACAAAAGAGAAATTGGTCGTAGAAGTACAACAGGTTGCGGTGCATAGCGTTGTTGAAGTTGCAGTTTTGCAAGTTGAGCTGGGTGGTCTTTGTAGCAAGAGCGAGGTGCCAATTGATTGAATCGAGGGCGAGTCATGATATTTATGTTGGGGGCTTGTTGGGATAGGGTCCCTAGGGTCAGTTTTGGGGTTAGTTAAACCAAATTTTGTATAAGTTTTTGTAAAAGATGTAAAGTCTCCGCGAAATTTGGATGTGGAACGCGCAGATAGATAGGAGTGAAAGGGGTCTTATCCCCTTGTTTCGATAGATAGATAAGTTAGTTTTGAGACTCACTAATGGTCCATGGACCATGGTATTGTATTGAAAATTCTATAAATATTTGAGTCATAGTGAGTCTAGAAGTAAGTTGATAACTAAGAATTAAGATAGAGATTGTTTTGGGTGAGTGCTAAGGCAGGAAGGTTCTGCTTCTTGTACTTAGGCAAGAAGGGGAAGGCTCTTGCAGCTAAGAGCGTAGGAGGCATTGGTAAGTCTGCAGCTGAGTGCACAGACCCCTGCAACTGAGTGCGTAGGGTAGAAGAGTATGTAATATGAACATTAAATATCACTAAAGACGGATTTTGAAGAATTTATGTGCAATATGAGTATTTCTGTTGATTCTGTTATGTTATGTTTTATCACTTATAATGTGTTTTCTATGGAATAATGAATGAATTATGCACGAAACCATTGAATCTGTCTTATTTATGCATGATTTAAGTAGTTATCTAGTTTCGTGAAGATAAGAGTTATTTTTGTTATCCTTTCTGATGAATTGGATATATCTACGTGAATTCAGATCTAGGGTTGTTTATTGATGTGCGAAAGTGGCAAAATTTTCTGTTTAAGGTCTGCAAAGATTGATCATAGACCTTCGCGAAGGTCTAGAATTCGTGTCAATAGAGTTGTAGTAGTGAGCCCTAGAAGACTATCAATATGCGCGAAGGTATATCTGAGCTATAGGAGCTTAAGAACCACTTATCACATGTCCCTGGATGTAGAAACTTGGTTCTAACATCCCTCAATACTGCTTCAGGTGAGACTGTAGCCTGCGCTACGCATGTTGTTTTTGAAAGGGCCAGTAGTTAGGGTTTTGTTGGTTGGCACAAAAAACTCTAAACCTGGGTCAAGCCCCCTTAAGTCAACATTATACCTTCGACGGTTGTCTTTTGCACACATATGCCAAGGAGCATGTGTCTCCATTCTTATCTTGGACATATTGCGTGCTTTACCACTACCCGAAAGTGATTTGCCTTCAATTCATACATGTTATTCTTGTAATGGTTTATCCCTTAGATAATTCCTTGCTTCCACTTCACCATACCCCAATCCTGCATAGAAAAATTCTTTCTTCCACCTTTAAATGTTCAATCATACCTTGGCTAGGAATTCTAAGGCCCTTTCCCTCATAACTCATCTTGGTTAACAACCTTAATCCAACACTTTGGGATTGTTTGTCTTCAACTTTCTTTGATGAGCTTACATTTCCAACCTTCTTCGATTCTCGATACTTTTCTTCAACCACGACCTTCATCACTATGAAAGCTTCATGAAACTCTTTCTCAAAACCAAAAGGATTCATTTCTCCCTTATGTGATGATATTTCTCGTCTTCAAGTAAATCTTCTTGATCCAATTTCTGAATTTCCTTCAACAAGTGTTCATTCACCTTGATTGAATTTTCTCCTGGTTATCATGCACACTCAAAAACCACCATCAATCTTGTTCTGATACCACTTGATCTAGGACCTCTTAAAGTGACTTGGCTTTTAAAAATGTTCAAGTGTGAATGTAAAAACTTAAACCAACATAATAATTAAAGCAAGCATGAAGACTTATATGATGCTACAATTTAAAACAAAATGTAGAAGATCAAGATAAGAATAAAATAAGAACAAAATCAATTGATAATGGAGTTCGTCTGGTGTGGACTACGTCTTTGGGTATTGCCTCCAAGAGAGTGTCCTCTTTTATTAATATAATGCTAAGCCTCAAATGCTTATTACAAAAGAAAAATGCCTCCCAAATCTTGCTACAAAAATGATATTTTTGCTAACCTCTTTTGGTTTCCACAAAATCAGTGTTATGAAACCAGCTCAAGAAAAGATAGAAAAGATAGGTCAACGCCTTAGAATTCAGCCTCTTCGAGGGGGAAACCTCCTTTACATTACATAAATGAACAATTCTTCGATGATTCAAATGACAAAACCTCCTTTCTATATATAGGAGTGTAAGGAGTCACAATATAACCCAGCTGACCTAACAATAATAATATAAAGCCACAAAAATAACAATAGAGGGATTCTATGGGGCACAGTAATAAAAATATGGGGATAATAGGGGCACAACAATATTAATAAGGGGTACAACTACAATAGTAATGGGGTAATCACTAGTATTATAGGGACCCAACATGCCCCTCTCCTTCAAAAAAGTGTTGTCCTCAACACTTGAGAAGTTCTGGATGCTTCTGTATAAAATTCTCATCCTCCCATGTGGAATCTTCGGCGGATAAGTTCTTCCACTTGATAAGATACTCCGAAATTGATCGATTTCGTAGTTGTTGAGTTCTTGTTTCTGTGACTGCTTTCGGTTCCAATATAATTTTTCCTTCCTCATCAAGTTTTGGCAATATTGTTTGAACTGGGAGCTTGTCACCTATAACCTTCTTTAAACATGAAACATGGAAAACTGGGTGCAATCGAGAAGCTGCAGGAAGCTCCAATTTGTATGCCATAGTACCAATCTTTTGCAACACCTTGTATGGACCATAATACTTTGGTGATAATTTATTATCCTTCTTAGCTTGCTTGAGGGACATTTTCTTATATGGTTGTAGCTGTAGGAATACCCAATCACCTACATCAAAACTTCTTCCGCTACGATGTTGATCTGCCTGTTGTTTCATTCTATTCTGTGCCAACACGAGGTTATCCTTTAAGAGTTGGAGGACTTGTTGTTGATGTTCAATGTGATGTTCCACTGCTTGAAACTTAGAATTTTCTCTTAAATACGATGTGATGGATGGTGGTTGATACCCATAAAGTGCCATAAATGGGGTCATTTTTGTTGCTGTATGGAAGGAAGTGTTATACCACCATTCAGCCAGAGGCAACCATTTGACCCATTGTGTCTGTTTATCAGATACAAAGCAACGAAGATATCCTTCCAAACATTTGTTTACTATCTCAGTTTGCCCATTAGATTGAGGATGATAAGATGAGCTATGAGCTAACTGAGCACCAAGACAAGAAAATAATTCTGTCCAAAAATTTCCAGTGAAAATGGGATCTCTGTCACTTACAATAATCTTTGGGTTTCCATGTAGCTTTTGAATTGTTTCCATAAATGCAGTAGAAACTGTACTGGCTTTAAATGGATGTGATAATGCACAAAAGTGTGCATACTTGGTAAGTCTCTCAACTACCACCATGATGACACTCTTTCCCTCAGACTTGGGTAAACCTGTGATAAAATCCATTGAAACCTCCTCCCAACGTTGGCTTGGAATGGATAAAGGTTGTAATAGACCCGGTGTCTTAATTGTTTCAACTTTATTTTGTTGGCAAACCAAACATTCCGCCACAAACTTTTGAATATCTGATTTAAGGCCATCCCAAAAAATTCCTTCTTAACCCTGTGGTAAGTTTTTAAAAATCCTGAGTGCCCTCCTAAGGGAGAAGTGTGCAATTCCATAAGAATATTTTGTTTTAGCTGGGAATTCTTACAAAGGTATAAGCAATCTTTGTACCATAACGAATCATTTTGCCAGCTAAATGTATCAGACATACTGGAATCTTGTTGTAACTTTCGAATAAGTGCCCACACTTCTTCGTCATTCTTCCATTCCTCCCTTGCTTCGTTTATCCAATCTGGTTGGATAATAGAAATGGCACGCAACAATGCTTCCACATCCTCATCCTTTCTTGAGAGTGCATCTGCCACCACATTTCGCTTCCCTTTTTTGTAGATGATTTCAAAGTCATAACCCAACATCTTTGTGACCCACTTTTGTTGCTCTTCAGAGGATAATCTTTGTTCTAAAAAGTATTTAAGGCTATCATGATCCATTTTTACCTTGAAGTGTTTTCCCATTAGGTAGGGTCGCCATTTCTTAAGTGCATGGAGTATTGCCAACATTTCCTTCTCATAAATAGCTTTGTGTAAAAACTTTCCCTTGATTGGACGACTTTCAAAAGAAATGGGTCTTTCATCTTTCATTAAAACAGCACCAATTCCATTTCCTGAAGCATCACATTCCACAATAAAGTTTTTTGTGAAGTCCGGTGTAGCTAAGACCGGTGCTTGGCACATTGCCTCTTTAAGATGTTCGAATGCCTTTGATGCTTCTAGAGTCCATGAAAATGCATCTTTCTTCAATAATGTTGTTAGAGGTGCTGCTATTCTCCCATAATTCTTAACAAACTTGTGATAATACCCTGTCAACCCGAGAAATCCTCGCAGATGCTTTATGGATGTGGGAATTTTCCATTCCTTAATGGCTTTAATTTTGCTAGGGTCTACCTTAACTCCTTCATGAGATACAATATGACCCAGATATTCCACCTCTTGTACTCCAAAGAAACATTTGGATATTTTTGCATATAATTGTTTCTCCTCCAATAGTTGTAGCACCTTGTCAACATGTTCAACATGATCCTTCCAAGACTTGCTGTAGATTAGTATATCATCAAAAAATACTAACACAAATTTTCTAAGGAATGGTTTGAAAATTGAATTCATCAAACCTTGAAATGTTGAAGGTGCATTGGTAAGGCCAAAAGGCATGACCAAAAATTCATAATGACCCTCATGAGTTCTAAATGCTATTTTCGGAATGTCTTCAATCTTCATTCTAATTTGATGATATCCTGAACGAAGATCCAACTTGGTGAAGTAAATTGATCCATGCAATTCATCCAGTAATTCATCAATGACAGGAATGGGAAACTTATCTTTAATAGTGAGCTTGTTGAGCTCCCTATAATCCGGACACATGCGCCATGATCCATCCTTCTTGTGCACCAATACGACTGGAACAGAGAAAGAACTTTGACTTGGTTGAATTATACCAGCCTCTAGCATTTCTGCAACCATACGTTCAATTTCACTCTTTTGGGCATAGGGATATCTGTACGGCCTGATGTTTAGAGGAACACTTCCTCGAATCAGATGAATAACATGATCATGATCACGAATAGGTGGGAGACCTTTGGGAGTCTCAAATACCTTGGAATGATTGTCCAAGACTTTTTGGAGATCTGGAGAAATAGATGATTCCATTGTGGACACATCTAGCGAACATAATTGTGTAATTACACCTCATTGTTCTTTTTTAGAAGCTTTGTCATACCATTAGCGCTGATTATCTTTCCCGGTTTCCCTGCAATACCCCTTAATTCAACTTCCTTTCCTTCCACAGAAAATTTCATGAAATTTTTTTGAAAATTAAAAGCTATTGTACCCAAGGATTGTAGCCATTTGACTCCTAGTACAACATCAACACCTCCCATTGGAATGGAAAGCATTGGGCTAGTCAATACATATTCTCCCATGGATAGCTTGATATTATGGCACTTTCCCAAGCAATTTATTGTTCCTCCATTTGCAACCATCACTTGACACTCTGGTGCTGGATATAAGAAGAAATTCAATTCTCTTGCTACCTTACAATGAATAAAATTGTGGGTACTTCCTGAATCAATCAACACTATTACCTTTTTCTTCTTGATTTGTCCTTCTATCTTGATGGTTTGAGGAGTGGTAATTCCTGCCAATGCATTACAAGATATGGTCGGATTCATTTCTTCTTTATCTAGGCTTTGTTCCTGGAGTATATCCTCTTCTTTTGACCTTTCTTGCTCCTTTTCTTCTTCCTCTTCACAATCTATGTAGAATAATTTCTTCTCAGCACACTTATGACCTTTAGTGTATTTGCTATCACAATTGTAACAAAGCCCTTTTGCTCTTTTTTCTTCCAATTGTTGTGGTGTCAACCTTATAGGTTGTGGAAGACTAGCGGCAACAACACTTCCATCTTTATAGTTGTGAGTGGTATGCTTCCTGGTTGCCATATTTTGCTTTCCATTTTTCTTGCTAACCTGAATGCCTTCTCTAATGAATCAGGTTCCCAAAGGTGAACATCATGTTGGATATTATCCTTTAAAGACCCTATGAACACATCAATCCTATGCTCCTCTGGAATATCTTTTACCCTTATGTTCAATTTTTGGAACTCCTCAATGTGCTCCATTATTGAACCCTTTTGTTTGAGACTTATCAATTGGCTAAAAAAAGTGTTTCTTTTTGTGTCCTCATAATGTGCTATCAATTCTTTCGTAAAAATTGCCCAAGTGATAAATTTTTTACAAGAGCAAAGCCATTGATACCATACAAACTGATTTGTTTCCAAATATAAAGTTGCAATACGTACCTTTTGTGTGTTTTGCACATTATTGAGATCGAAAAATTGCTCCATCTGTAATATCCATGTTGTGGGATCCTTGCCATCAAACTTCCTCATATCGATTTTTGGAATATGGTGGGTCTTTGATCCAATATTAGAGTCTATGGAATCATGATTAACATTTCTTTTGTTCTCATGATGAGTTTCCTTTACTACCCTTTCACCATTAGTGACCCTTTCTTGTAGCAACTTATTCATATTTATCTTCAATTCTTCCATGTCTGTCTTCAAATCTATCTTCAAATCATCCATCTTAGCTTCCACATCATTCATCTTGGCTTCTACACCTTTATTTAAACAATCCATCTTAGCTTCTATGCCTTTCTTTAAACCATCCATCTTAGATTCTGTTCCTTTTTGTGCAAGGGATAGTTGTTGCACTTGGTCTTGTAATTTTGATATATCATGTTTCATTTCTTCCTCTTCTTCATGAGTCATGCTAGAGCCTTCAGGTTCCTTACTAGGTGTTTGAATTTTCTTTCCTTGGGGCATCAGTTACCGATAATAATGCTCTACTATGCCCTTTGAATTCCTTCAAAATAAATTTTCAAACCAAGCTTAAGCAAAAATTTAAGAAAATCTACACACCTTTTTTCACTTTGTAGGAGCTCGATATTGCCTCTGATGTATCTTTGTACTTTCCAATCATCTAGATCTGAATTTGTGACCTGCAGTAGCCCTTTGTGTCCTCTTTCCAATGCCACAAGTCTGACCCAAATTGGATTCTCCAAGGAATAGTTATGCGAAATCTCCCACAGTGACTTGATTATAGACTAGTTCAGTAGAGCGAACTTGTAAGACGTGCCATGAGTCACTGTTTCGACCTTTGGATCTGAAAAATGCATATAAAAAACTACAGTCCGTCCTCTTTCTGTACCTTCTTACAAAATTTCAATCTGATCCCCAGAGAGAATGTTATGACTCTTTTCCCCAGGTCACCTGTTTGGAATGTAATTCTGGAGTTTGCAAAAAGACCAACGTCCTCAGATCATATCTCCGTAAATATAGCGCAAAAATCTCTGAAATTCAAACCCGAGGTTCAGCGCGATTTATTCTCAAATGGGTTTTTTTCAACTTCTGAAACGTCGCAAAAAAAAAGTTATAGCGAAAATTCCACGATGACCTATTTGGAGTAGCGAAACCCTAGAATCCAAAGCTCTGATACCAAATGTTATGAAACCAGCTCAAGAAAAGATAGAAAAGATAGATCAACGCCTTAGAATTTAGCCTCTTCGAGGGGGAAACCTCCTTTACATTACATAAATGAACAATTCTTCGATGATTCAAATGAAAAAACCTCGTTTCTATATATAGGAGTGTAAGGAGTCACAATATAACCCAGCCGACCTAACAATAATAATATAAAGCCACAAAAATAACAATAGAGGGATTCTATGGGGCACAGTAATAACAATATGGGGATAATAGGGGCACAAAAATATTAATAAGGGGTACAACTACAACAGTAATGGGGTAATCACTAGTATTATAGGGACCCAACAATCAAGCTCTCAAACCCACTTTCTTTATAAAAAATATATAGGATCAAAACTCGAACTTAAACACTTTCGAAACTACAAGCTTTACCACCACAAAGATTGTGGATTTTTGCATTTATAGTGTTAAGGTACTGCAATCCTGGGGTCAAATCGTGAAGGTTGCATCCCACTTTTGTAACAACACATGTATAATTGGCATAATTTTATACCATATTTTATATATGGTATATATATTAATAACCCTTTACTCAAAGCATAATTGATTAGGCATGTATTTTTGTTTGTTGTAACATCATCATCACCATACGACCACATGCTTCTTTGTCGGTGTTTTTTAGATATTGGTTTGAAGCTGTTGGGTATACTCGTTGGTTAACATATCAAATATATATATTGTTAAACTTGTGGAGAAAACAATATAACATACATAGTATGTTGTTAATTCGGTGGCCATACAAACTCATTCACATGTCGCGCTAATGCAACCATATAATATACCACCAACCATATGTTCCAACATGTTATATATGGTAGTCATTATAACCATACAATTAAAAGCTTTGGTTCGTTATATTAAACATATCCTATATATAACATATAGCCTTATCCAAATATCTCGTCGGACCATGACATTTAATAAAGCTTGTTAAACGGGCATATATTAAACCATAATCATCAGCCCAATGATATACCTCGAACCATTTGCGTGTTGCCATATAATATCCATGGCACATGTTTATCGATACTCCAAACTTGACAGGGCCACCATATTTGGCAGTTATGCCCACCCTTTTCCACCATACCAAAACAAAATAGATCTAAATGTAAATCCATGAACAATTCTCCATAACCATTGTCATGGACCATTGGTGAGTCGTTGTGTTGTTCAACTAGAGGTTACGGGTTCAAATTTTGTCGGTGGAAATCCATTTGAATTTTTGGTTTACCAATGAAATAAGGCCACATAAGGCCATGTAGTGCCCATTCATTGGACTGCATGTTGTGAATAAATCAAGTATGAAATTCTAATCCAGCAACTAGAAATTATTCTTCTTATTGTTAATTAATTTAACAATTTATTTTCTACGACAAACACTTAATAAATCACATTGCAACTTTCAAAAAATAAAACTCTGGAAAATAATAGTGCTGGAAACTAAGAAATATTCTAGCACACACACACAAAAATTAACACAGTTAATTTTGGACTAATATCTCCAGAAAAAACCAATGTGAGAAAACTAGTGTAGTAGTTGAGGCTTTTTATTATTACGCAACATTGAAATTATCTTAGCACAATCTAGATGCCTAAAAATAGCAATTGTGTAGAGAAATTACTGGAGAAAATATTTTGAGGAATTTTCCTCACCCCCACAAGCAATATGGGCTCTAACTTCAGCTCCAAGTGAGTTGTCCAAACAGCCTCTATGTGGGCCTACATCTCCCTTGTGCAGTCCCATCCATGCTCTGCCTTAAAAAACTTCTCCTCAAGTCGTTTTTTCTTCCACTGACTGAGAAATTGTCTCTCCTACCTTGTGGAACACTTTCCCTACCTCTAGAATTGAAACCTAGATTCTCTCCAACAAAATCAAATTTCCTCTAGAGGCTTCCATGCAACCTTTGTGTTAGCTGCATTGTGGCTCTTTCTGCCTATTTTCAATGTACGTCACCAGATTTGGAAAACTTCCTCCAGATTCACTGTCCTTATTCCTCTTTGTCTTTGCTTCCCTTATGAAGCTCAAACTCTTTCGACAACTCATTGCTACTCTCTAGAAAATTGAACTCTCTAAGGAAATTAACCTCACTCAATTGTGTTCTCCATCTACCCATCAAATTCTTCTTATAATCTTCTATTGGACCTCCAAAAACCAATATTAAACCTCAATCAAGGGGCATGACCATATTAGAGTCAATATGTGTGAGTTTTAGATGATTCACACCTTATCTCAATTAATTATGATTAATTAACCCCTTTTCCTAAGTTTAGACTTAGGAAATAATTAAAAATAGGCTAATAATCTAATTGAGACACTTCTAGGCGAAATTTCTAGAAACTATTTTTGTGTTATGGAAAACTCCTGTGTTTTAGCCTCTCCACAAAGTTTTGAGACTATAACACCTCCGATGTTATAGAAACTAAAACTCCCCCTTAGTGAGGAAGATGTTTTGTCTAGTGTTTCACACTCTACAACACATTCGGTCTCTGTACCACCCTTTGTCATGTTGTTGATGTCTGGCCACTATGACTTCCTACCACTACCCACCAACCACTGCAAAAATCTGACACTGTATCCATGCTGCTATTGAAATTGTTGTACAAATGCCAACTCTACATCTACACTGCAACTCCCTCTTATCTGTGTATGTTACGACTGCAACTACTACAATTGAGAAGCATCCTAAATACTAAATCATTTGTGGTTGCATCTGTTTCTTGAATCTTGATTGCTACTAGAATCTGCACTGTCTACTGAAGAATTTGTGTTGTTGTCAACTTTGCACTGAACCACCTTCTCTTTTGTCAACACTGCACTATGCTCCCCATCACCTGACTGCTACTAGTTTGCAACTGTCACTTTGGATCTAACTGCATCACTAACACTAATCCATCTGACTACTGAATAGTGTGGGCCCCTGTAGCAAGGTAATGACCCATGAGGAGGACACCTCAATGGACCCTGCCCAGTCTTTATAGCTTCGGGACCACAGCTCCATGTCCCCCCACCTCACTCTCGGAGGTATAGTTGCGAACATGGTGAAATATTACTCCAACCAGGAGGATAATTTATCGATCTCTGTGGATGTTGTCACCTGGTCCTTCTTCTTCTGCTTGTCATTATTCTTAGGAGGACACTGTGCACTGTAGTGTATGATCTCACCACACCTGAAGCAATTGACCTTTGATATGTCATTCTTCTTCTTCTTCCCCCCCTGTCCTTGATTAGGACCCTTCAATGCAAGGGCCGCATTCTCCTCTTCCTTTTCACCCTTCACAACCTTGTTGTTGTTACCAATGATGGGGCTCAATAGAGGTCGCGTCAACTCCTCCTTCAATAGATAGGTCCACATCCTATCCAATCCATGTAATGCGCCTCTACCCAAGATACTTTGGACAAACACCTGCCAATCCTCTAAGACACTTCCCAGTTTCAATCATGCAAGCTATGTGGGTTGGTTTTCCTCCCCAACAGATGTAATTTGATCTCTAATCTCTTGAATCCTAGTGAGGAAGGGATCTATTCCTTCACCCTTCAACATCCTGATGCTTCTCAGCTTCTCCTAGAGAAACATCTTTCGTTGCTCGAAAGAACTCTGATATAGCTGGGAAAGAGAATCCCACATCTCCTTAGCAATATTCTTGCCAAATATATGTGATACTATATGACCTTGGGCTCCATCCATGATCATCCACTTCATCTTCACCATCTCTTTTATGTAGTTCTTGAGATCATAGACATCTTAGGGAACCACATTATCTATATAGTCTTTCAGGCCATATTCATCTAGAAGGAAGGACATCCTATCGTTCCAAATGACATAGTTGGAGGCTCCCTCCAACCTATCCTAATCTCTAAGCTCAGTTGTGGCCATCTTCAAATCTGGTAAAAAATCTCGCTCTTTTACTCTGCTTGGTTGTTGGATATACTATTCGCACACCCTATTGGAGTGAGAAAAATTTCTCATGGCTACTGCCAATATGCAATTGGAAAAATTATATCCCTAAAACTCAAGATCCCTTGAGAGAAATTTTCCCTCAATGTATGTTATTTATCTTCGACCTGGGGCTAATTTTGTTGTTGCAAAACCCTCTGCACCCAAACAAGGAATATGCTCAACAAAAAAATTAGTTGTTGTTGCTCCATCTGCTTGCTAGAATCACTCAATTGGTAAGCCAATTTTTTCTGCCAACCTGCACTGAAAAATCGATCTCCCTTAAGAAATTTGATTTTCCTGGCTTAGGCTCTGCACAGCATCCAGAAATTTGTCTTGTTGCTCCCTTTGAATAATGAATTTTTTCCTTCTCTTCTTAGCTTCCCTGTCTGATCAACCTGGCTTTGATACTATGTGAAATTTCAAGTATGAAATTCTATTGTAACAAATGGAAATTATTCTTCTAGTTGTTAATTAATTTTAAATTTTATTTTCTATGAAAAATATTGAATAAATCACATTGCTACCTTCACAAAATAAAAATGTAGAAAATAATAGCGTTGGAAATTGAGAAATATGTTAGCACACACACAAAAATTAACACAATTATTTTTGGACAAATTTCCCTGGAAAAACCCAATGCGGGAAAACCAATGCAACAATTGAGGGCTTTTATTATTATGCAGTAATTAAATTATCTGAGTACAATCTAGATGCCAAAACTTAGCAATCCTGCAAATAAATTACTAGCAAAAATATTGTGAGGAATTTTCCTCACCCCCAAAAGCAATATGGGCTCTCACTGTAGCTCTAAGTGAGTTTTCCAAACAACCTTTGCACATGCCTGCATCACCCTTATGCGGTCCCTTCCATGCTCTATATAAATAGTTGCTCCTCAAGTTGTCATGTCTGCCACTGATTGAGAAATTGTCTCTCCAACCTTCTCGAGCACTTTCTCGTCTTTTGGAACTAAAACCTAACTTCTTTCCAACAAAATTTATTTTCCTCTAGAAGTTTCCGTGTAGCCTCTGTGTCAGCCGCATTGTGGCTTTGTCTACCTCTTTGCATTGTACGTCACTAGATCTGGAAAACTTCCTCCAAATTCATTGTCCCTGTCCCTCTTTGTCTCTGATTCCCTTCTAAAGCCCAAACTATTCCGACAACTCACTGTTGCTCTCTAGAAAATTGAACTATCTAAGGAAATCAACCTCACCCAATTGTGTTCTCCATATACCCATCAAATTATTCTTATAATATTCTGTTGTACCTCCAACGACCAATATTAAACCTTAATCAATGGCCACGATCATATCAAAGTCAATCTGTGTGAGTTTTTAGATGATTCACACCTTATCTCAATTAATTCTGATTAATTAACCCCTTTTCCTAAGTTTAGAGTTAGGAAATAAGTAAAAATAGGCTAATAATATAATTGAGACACTTCTAGGTGAAATTTTCAAAAACTATTTTGGGTTATGGAGAACTCCTGTGTTTTAGTCTCTCCACAAAGTTTCAAGACTAGAACACCTCCAATGCTACAAAAACTAACACATGTTTCCCATCTAGTAGGCCACGTATTGATACCTATCCTCCCACGTCATCATCCACTGATTTCCATGTTATTCATGACCCTACTATGTGTCAGCTCTAACACATGCCACCTATCAACTCTAGGACGTGCCACATCACCCTTGTCTTTGACGTTTTCCCATTATTGCAAAACTTCAAACTTCCATATCATTCACATTCGAAATTAGATCAATGCAATTCAAGTTGTGTTAGAATAATGTTTTCATGCTCTTCGACATGGCACTATTTCCATCAAATTTTGGATACTTTTAAATTTAGGCCTTTTTAGGATCCTCTGGATCACCTAGAGAGCAACCCTGTTGAGGAGGAATTCCCATATGTCTTTTAGCACAACCAAAGCTTTGATATGGAACTATCAATTGATGCTACATATGATCCAAAGAGAGGATAATTTCATCTCTACTGTCATTTCCATCCACCAAGACCCTGCAAGGAAGGAACTTGAGGTGAAAATATATGTCTACCATATACATGTATTGGTTGTAAGGCCCATGAGTGGGCCCAACATCAGGAACCTAATCAACCACTTCAACTAAAATTCTGTGTCTGTGAAGGTGCATCACTAGTTAGCCAATTCTCACTCAACTTTATCAAGTTCCTCTTGAAAAAGTTGAGGGGTCAGTTCTATGAAGCTCATTGCATAACTTTTGGCTCTCCCTTACGCATGAGTATGCAACTGTTCTTAGTAGTAAGATGCTCCTCGAAAAACATGGGCCCTCTGATGTGGCATATTTATAATACTATATGGGATACAAACCTACATGAGGATATGGGATCCCTCTAACTCGGGAGAGGACTGAGAGAGATGGAGAGACTCATGTGGAGATCAATCTCCATGGACACACCCCACCCTCAAGTGGCATATGAGCCATTGTTAAATCCAAAAAAAAAACATCCTCAAGGTGAGGAAGGGATGCAACAACCATAAGGAGACCTAGTTCTCATCTCTTTCCTATGAAACATGTTTCCAATAGACGAAGAATGAATAGGAAATTAAGAGAGAGCATTATGAAAATTTGAAAAAACTCTCCTTCTCTATTCCCAAGACCATTACTTGTAGAGGAATGGTGTTATTAAGATGAACCTACTTGAAAAATGCACGATTATATAGAATTCATTCACAACATATCTTGGGCCCTAAAAAGAAATATAAGAAATAATTGCAAAAAATTAGAAATTAGGGGGTGAGGGGAATGATGACCAGCTACTTATTGTTTTTGTGTACCTTCCCTAGGTTTGTTACAAGTGGCTTCAAGAGTAATTCCTTCAAAAACTACTTTAAGCCAACTCTAGAATTTCTGAGGGTTATGTTCCAAATGGTCGAAGATTTTGCTCCAATTAAAGCCCAGAAGTCTGCTCTAAAGGCTGAAAGTTATGCTCTAAAAAATATTCCAAGGTATGTCCTCAAACAGTACATAGATATGCCAACAAAAAGAGCAAACATCCTCCCTCAGGCAAAGATAAGGGCTGAAAATTTTAGTCACGGAGGGTCGAAAATTATAGTCATGGGGGGGCTAAATTTTTGATAAACATTGGACTCAATCGAGGAAATCCCTTCAGGGATTTCATATTTTATGTCATTTTATGTGTTGAAAATTCCCTTAATGTTAATTGTTGAATGCTTTGAGATTGAGAAACAATGTGCTAGAAACATAAGAATTTTACCATAAAAGATCACATCACTTGTTTTGGACAAACAACAAAAGAGTTGATTGCCCATCCTGAGCATGAAAAGCTTCCCTCTGCCAAGGAGATTTTACTTTCCAAGAACATACTTCTTTCTTTAAATGTACCAAAAGACCTCTTAACAGTCCTTAATTGTTGACATGTCAGTCAAATATTCACGTAGCTAAAAAATGAGGCCTCCTTCTACAAGACCCATTTGGAAAAGATAAATAACCATATCAAGAAACCTAGGTACAAGTCCAAAATTACTTTTTGCGACATTTTTTTGCTACTTTGTGGGTTCTCTAGTCTTAGCTATAAAGGCCTCTACATCCTGTAACAAAGCCCTCAAATCATGTTCTAATAATTGATTTCATCCTGGGTGAGCACGATCTGGTTCTTAGGGTCCAAAACCACCCGCAATGCCTTGAGTGTAAATGTGGATGGATGGTATGGCCTAATCAATGCATCTTTGAATATATTTGATACTCTATATAAAAGTGACCCAAGAAAAGGTTGTTACATACCTATTGGAATATTCCTTGTTTGGTTCCAATTGATGATGTCAATTAGAGTTTAATTTAATGTCAACCCGGGAAGGTAAACTTAGAAGCACTTATCTAAAATATATAGATTTAGAAGGATTCCTAATTTGTCCAAGATCTTAAAGTCCCCTTACAAGAACATATTCATTAAGACCTCTTTCAATAACTAATCAAACCTAGATCTAACAATTGTTTGAGATCTATGGTTCTCTTACAAGAACATATTCTACAAGATCTCTTCCAAAATTAGAACATCTAATAAGAACTTAAAAGCCTAGATCTAATAATTGTTTGAAATCTTACGGTTCTCTTACAAGAACACTTTCAAATAAGACTCTTCCAATATTAGAACATTTAACAAAAACTTGAAAACTGAAATCAAACAAAAACATAAAATAAATTATACCTAAAATAAACAAATAAGCATGCAAGTGAGGCCATGGGGGCCCTCCATAACTCCACAAGCACACCACTTCAATGGAGACTCAAATGTAGAAGCAAAATTGAAGTATGATCCTTTATTCCAAAATCTCCATTACAAACCAACTCTAAGATTACAACTCTAAGCTTCTAAGATTACATACTCCAAAATTCTAAGATTACAAAAACTTCAAGATTCTAAGATTACAAATGGAGGAGATTGTACTCCTATTTATACAATGGGATGAGTAACAAACTCATAATGATGATCCACTAATCTCTCTTTAGTTCCATACATCTCTCAACCATATAGACACATAACCCCCTTTTGTCCTTGATCTTCTCCATGAGGTTTATCTCTTCAAATTCGAATTTGATCATTCAAGGCCACATAAAGGTGTCTTGGAAGCTTCCTTGGCACCTACACATGTCACAAAAACAACCCACTTTCCATATATAAAGTAAAATATATTATTTTCTAATATTTAATCAAGAATTTCTCTTAAAAATGCTTAAAAATAAATAATATTTGGAAAATATAAATGAGACCCATTAATGGTGAATAATAGGGAAAATGAGGTGACATGGTGGTGAATAATGGGTGATATAATGGAAGCATAGGTGAAAAATGTATGGTAATGAGTGACATTTGTATGAAATTTTGAAGTCCAAACATACTCCCCAACTGAAGCTCTTGCATGTCCTCATGCAAGCTACTACAATGACTTATTTGATTTGATTCTTAGATGAGCTTCCTTTTACAAGATGTTTGGTTCTTGTGTAACAACCATCTTTCAATCATGGACTTCCTTTTAACTTTGCACATCTTTGGATAACTTTTTATTTTTGCAAAGCATTTACATATTTTAATGATTGGTTCTTGTGTTACGATCATTATTTACTTTGGTGAGATCTCTTTTTAATGATTGGTTCTTGTGTTTACAATCATTATTTACTTTGTTGAGATCAATCATTTTAAGAAGTCATTTAATATGCTCATCATTTTGTAGTAGTTTTTATTGTGGGAAGACTATGTGGGTTAAGATGTAATATGAATGAGGGAAAAAATGAAGTGTGAAATTCCCCCCTCCCCAACTGATGGTTTTTGGCAATTTTTAATGAGAAAGGGAATAGTGAAATAGTGGAATATTTTCCAAATATCATCATTTTAGCATCTAAAAAGAATTTCAAGATTAAAGGTTAGAAAACATCATACCTTACTTACCTACAAAAGTGGATGAATCATGCATGTTCAGCTGCTACAATTCTGATCTGAAGCTTCTTCTGCAAGTTGTGGATGAAAGATGGATCTGTATTGTCGTATCTGCTACTGGATAGTTTGATGAATCTGATGAGTCTGCTGAATATGGCTGAAAATCTATAAGGCTTGGAAGGTATACAAAATATATAAGTTACATTTTCCTCCCCCCAACCTTATTTATTGACTTGTCCTCAAGTCATGACAAACTGAAAAACAATGAAAGGAAATCTGCTTCATCTGCTACAAAATATGGGTCTTCAAGTCTTCAACGGTCAATGGCACAAATCTTACTATGTGATTAAATGTGTGGGTGTCGAACATAGTAAGAAGTTGTTGACTTAGTGGCCATTAATGAATGCCCCTAGCCAACACAAGAGCTCCCACCATTGATTCCAATGGGAGTCAGGATGCCTAACACATCTTTGTAGGTACGAATAAATTTGTCGTCGTCGAGTCACCTACAAGATCCAACAAACAAGGGATATTAATGTACTCCCATTGTTCATTGGCAAGAGTACTTGCCATTAAGGCATGCAAGCCTCTACATGTTTTGACAAAGTTAATTAGACTCTAGGATTTTGACTCAATGATATCCATAGAAGCGGGGTTTTATTTGCGGAAATGAAGGGGAATGGTAATGACATGGAGAATGACAATAAGCTTGTAAGGAATGGATGTAAGGAAATGCATGGTGTATGAATAAGAACTGATGTTGTGAAAAATGGATATGGAAATGTCATGCTTTATGGATTTACAATTGGTGGAATTCAAAATCTGTTTCAAAAAGGGAGGTGCAAGGTAGTGGTTGTGGAGTTGGATTTGTCTTTAGTATTTTTCATGAATTAAGTCTTTGGAAGACCAATTGTTGTCACAATGTAATCTCCTTATGATCACTTTATTATCCTGTAACCTGTAAAAAATCCTTGGCAGAAAGAAAACATAAGTGTGTTCAAGAAGAAATGATCAGTTCCTTTATGATTCTTACGCAAAAATTTCGTACCAAATAAAACAAATTAAGGACAATAAAATTGTTGAAGTTGACTCAGTCATGATATTAATATCAATCCATTCGTAAAGATATAACCATGAAAAGTAAATTTACTCCCCATTTTTGTCAGCAAACTTTTGTGCATGGCGAAAAGCTTTGCATTATAGATTTGTTGTGTCCTGCAGATGAGTACGTTATAAAAGCATACAACAATTTGAAATTGCCAACTCTTAAGGAATTTAATAAGAATTTATATAATCCACCAAATGTTTTTTTTTTAAATTAATCTTCCAAATGTCAAATTTGTGTAAGATTTCCTAAAACAAACTTTGAAGTATTTTTCAACTAAAGGAGTAAAAAGATCTACAATGAAAGTGCATTTTGAAAATGACAATAGTGAATAATTTTCATCGTTTATACAAATCTAAATAGCATATTCAAAGAATTTCAAAAGCATAAATGAAAAATACATAAAATACATCATTTATAAAAACAAATAATGTATTATATAAACTTAAATAATATATTCACAAAATGCCAAAAAGATTCTAGAGTTCTATACAACAATAGATATTTGAATCAAGCGAAAACTCCACGCAATCTAATTCATAATCTCGGGTCTTGCTCTCGATAACTAACTTTCCCACTAAAGCCGAGACGCATATATAAAAACAGAGGCTGTCATCACGGTAATTAAATCCCGATTACCAAGGTGTTGTGTATGTAGAATGACGTTCTCCCTAAAAGCCGCCAACAGAAGCAGGAGAAGTAGCAAATGATTTGGCTGCTAAGTTTGATTTCGATTCTGATATAATCTCTCTTATCATCCGTTGGTCTAGGTTTCTGTGAGCGTCGCATAGGCTGGGCAAGTATATACCTTCCCCTCTATAACACCATTTCCACATGTACAGGTGCAGTTCACTTGATACGTGGAAAGTGGCCATGGTCAATGAACTAGGCAAATTGCTCAAATCGAGTCACAAAATCACTCAAAATCTACTCCACTACTAGCAAAACCCGTAATTCTCTGCGCATTAATTGTAAAAACCGTTTCGAAGAACCATGATTCCCTCTTAGACCGTTAGGAATTTAAGCAAACGATTTCTGGGTTATGTAATTTATTCTGTTTTGGAAAAAACCCATGTCTTCGTTTGTTTAGATTTGTCCTGGTTTGATCACAAACTGCTTTTCAAAACTGAAATTTTTAAGGGGTTGCGTTCTGAAGATGTTGGCATCCACTATGAGGCGGTGGGAGTAATTGGGTTTGCAATCGGATAATTCACTCTTGTTTTTTGCATTTTTCTAATTTTGAAATGGCACTGCTTCTTCACCTTGAGTTTCATCAGAACTTACTCTCAGAAGTTGAGACTACCGACTTTGAACAGGACCACTCTTATTCTATCTTATCAGTAGTGCAGCAGAAACTGTCTGAACACGCATCCCATCTTGCACAGAAGAAGAATCTATCTCTTCTGCTCTAAAAGCACACAACATTCCACGAGTACAACTTGCACAGCTAGGAATGCAGTAACGTCCTTGACAAAGGCCTGAGCTGTAATTAACGAGAACATTTGTTCCTAGACGACAACAGTAGGCCCCATTTATTCAACTCTCCTCCCCTTTTCCAGACCCTAAAATTCTCTTCTTCCAGAGCCTCCTATTCAATTGCATCTTTCAGAAGATATATTAAGCCGTCCATTATGAACTCTAAAACTATGCCCAAGAGCCTATCCTGTAATAAGGCAGCTACGACCGCAAGCACTCAACATTTGATCATTCAATTTAATATTCCACGAATTTTGTAATTGGGAATTTTTGGGCCGTATGTGTGTTCTGTACTTTCTGGAGCATCATGAATAGATGTCTATTGAGTTCAAGGTGCCAAGAAAGCCAAAGGGAAGCAGCATTGTTATTAGGGCAGTTTGCAAAAACAGATCCTGAATGCAAGGTTCACATTTTCCATGAAAGGGGACTAATATCGCTTCTTGATCTTCTAGAGTCTAAAAATGGGTCTCTTCAACACAATGCAACTTTTACTCTTTATGGGCTTGCAGATAATGAGGATAATATATTTTATCTAATGCGTGTATCAGATAAAATTGTTCAAAGACGCGTTGTTTTGGCTCTTGTTCATCTTTGTTGTGTTTTATTAGTTTGAATTGTTACTTTTTTTTTTTTAATTTAAAAATAAAAAATAAAAATGAAACTGAACCTATATCTAATAAAAATGGTTAGTTTTCAAAAATATTTTATTTTTATTTTTTTATTTTTTATTTTTTATTTTTTTTTTTTTTATTTTATTTTATTTTTTTAATTTTTTTTTCAAAGCTAAAATTCAAAGAAAAAACTAGATTTTATCTAAATTATTTTAAGATGATCTTTTTCTCATTCACAAAATTCTTTATTGTCATATTGCAGATCAACTTTCCAGCAAAAGTATTTTTATTTGAAATAAATCAATAGATTTTCTGATCTTCCTGATCACACGAAGCGTAGGAAGAGAGCATACTAATCTCTTGATTTTTTTATTTATGCAGGTTAGCGTGGATGGATAAAACACAATTAAGATTTGCGACAAAACCTTGCATTATCTACACTCTTTCTGCAATGTCACGGGGGCGTTTAGACTCTCAGAAGACAAGGCTTTCCGATAATCAAGCTCCTGGCTCACCCGTGATACAGAAACAAGACATAGAGATGCAAAGATGTGCCACTGAATTTATTCATGATGATTTATTTTTTTGAAAACAAGACTAAAAACTTCTAATGATAATGACTTCTAATGAGATCTCATTTTTATTTTTCTAATCTATTCTACATTAACTTAAAAGATTTTTTATTTTCTAAGTAAAAGAATGCTTCCAATGAAGCCATCTACGGACTAAAAATTCGAACATGCTCACATCAAGATTTAAAAATTTTACATTATGTTTTGCAAGTATGTGAGAATCCTGTCTTAGAGTTGGCTCAAGGTTATTGTCCTTGCTCTCCAAGAAGTATGTTTTCAACATTGTCAAATTCATCATCCATAGATGGATTAGTGAGAAATGGGGGGTTTAAAATAAAAACTGAATTTGAATTAACTAGGTGTGAAAATAAAAATGCTCCAAACTTTGAACTCCTTTATGAACCTGCTGTCACCAAGTTCCACAAATTAGTCCATAAAAACAAATGCATAAAATAATTACTAAATCCTTCTAGTTGCACTTCCCCAGCAATGGTGCCAAAATGTTTGGTTCCAATTGATGATGTCAATTAGAGTTTAATTTAATGTCAACCCGAGAAGGTAAACTTCGAAGCGCTTATCTAAAATATATAGATTTAGAAGGATTCCTAATTTGTCCAAGATCTTAAATTCCCCTTACAAGAGCATATTCATTAAGACCTCTTTCAATAACTAATCAAACCTAGATCTAACAATTGTTTGAGATCTATGATTCTCTTACAAGAACATATTCTACAAGATCTCTTCCAACATTAGAACATCTAATAAGAACTTAAAAGCCTAGATCTAATAATTGTTTGAAATCTTACGGTTCTCTTACAAGAACACTTTCAAATAAGACTCTTCCAATATTAGAACATTTAACAAAAACTTGAAAACTGAAATCAAACAAAAACATAAAATAAATTATACCTAAAATAAACAAATAAGCATGCAAGTGAGGCCATGGGCGCCCTCCATAACTCCACAAGCACACCACTTCAATGGAGACTCAAATGTAGAAGAAAAATTGAAGTATGATCCTTTATTCCAAAATCTCCATTACAAACCAACTCTAAGATTACAACTCTAAGCTTCTAAGATTACATACTCCAAAATACTAAGATTACAAAAACTTCAAGATTCTAAGATTACAAAAGGAGGAGATTGTACTCCTATTTATACAATGGGATGAGTAACAAACTCATAATTATGATCCACTAATATCTCTTTAGTTCCATACATCTCTCAACCATCTAGACACATAACCCCCTTTTGTCCTTGATCTTCTCCATGAGGTTTATCTCTTCAAATTCGAATTGATCATTCAAGGCCACATAAAGGTGTCTTGGAAGCTTCCTTGGCACCTACACATGTCACAAAAACAACCCACTTTCCATATATAAAGTAAAATATATTATTTTCTAATATTTAATCAAGAATTTCTCTTAAAAATGCTTAAAAATAAATAATATTTGGAAAATATAAATGAGACCCATTAATGGTGAATAATAGGGAAAATGAGGTGACATGGTGGTGAATAATGGGTGATATAATGGAAGCATAGGTGAAAAATGTATGGTAATGAGTGACATTTGTATGACATTTTGAAGTCCAAACATTCCTCTCACATTTTCAGGGGACAGTTTCAAATTGTTGTGTCATCAGCTACACTAAATAATTTGCATAATAAAAACCTGAAGGTATAATTTCCTCTGATTTAAGATGTGTACCACATTGATTTATTGAATGGATGCATTTGCAGACCCTTAATAAAATTCTTCCAAAAAAAAATTTATACCGTCATGAACGACTTCAATAAATGTTACTTCTTTCTCAATAATCAAAGGGTGTTGCCTCTCCCTTAGGAACCATTTTTGTAGTTGGCTACTCAAGGCTCAAAATAGCAACATCAATGCTTGTCTAGGAATTAGCATTGATATAACCTTCATGTTTCCACAATAGACTTTCCTTATATCTAATAACTGACAAATCTAGAGCATATTTATGTGGACATAATGTCAAAAAGCGAACATCATCTATGCTCCCTTCTAGAATATAGTTTTTAGACAACAACTCCACCACCTCTTAATTCAGAAAATTGGATCGCCTAAGATGAACAAACCTCTATCCAAATGTTAAGCCATACGAGATTATGGGTTCTTAATCCTATATTCAACTGCACTGAAACAATCTCAAGGAGATATTTAAGCATGAAACCTCTAGTATATACTAGCAGAATCTTCCTCCATATCTTGGCTGAAACTATTCCATGGAAGAAAAATATCTCAAACATTATTTATAACAATAAACCCATTATCTCCTAATAAACGATGGTAATAATACTCCTTATGCATTATCAGTCTCTTTAATCCAATTTATTCTATGAAATAAGCATGACATCCGAATATTCAAGGAATACTTTTGACATTTCCTTGCAGAATTCAACACAAATCATTGAGGAAAACTGCTTT
Organism: Pinus tabuliformis; assembly: GCA_031772625.1. Classification (NCBI taxonomy): domain Eukaryota; kingdom Viridiplantae; phylum Streptophyta; class Pinopsida; order Pinales; family Pinaceae; genus Pinus; species Pinus tabuliformis. The sequence continues at coordinate 937,613,064 of CM062811.1, read as the reverse complement.
TCTATGGTTATTTCCTTGAAACCCAAATCAGGGGATGTAGTGGGTGAGTTCTTTCATCAAGTGTCATTTCCTAAAAACCACGTTCTTGGTGTCCAAAAACTTCATTAACAAGTGTTTGGAGCACTCAAGGTAAGCTCATTTCCTGGTTCAACTTGCTTTCTTCTCCAAAATTTTGTAGGTTTCATAGATAAATTTTGTTCTTTGACTTGCTTAGAATTCCATTTCATTATGTTTCTACAATCTTGAGCTATATGTCCAAATTTGTGACATTGATAGCATTCTACATTGAGCTTGAATAACAGACTAGATGAAATGTGATAGCCATTGTATAGTTTATCTTGTCTAGTTGTAGGATTACTTCTAGGGTTTTGATGATAGCCTTGATAGTCATTCTTGTAGTATGCTCTACAATCTCTAGCTTTATGACCAAAACTAGTGCAGGAATAGAAATAACCAAAGAATAAGTTTTGATACCTAGATGAGTAGCATTCTCTTAATGATATCTTGAAGTTTTTATGCCTTGGACGAGGATTAGACTTTTGCTAATCCGTACTGTTGCTTACCCTAAGAGTGTTTGCATAGTTTCTCGCTCAAGTAGTTCTTTAAATTTCATCTTGATTTATTTTCTTTCTTTCATTGGGACTGGATCTCTAAAGGATATAACTTTGAGGTTTTTCCTTGATTTTTATTTTAGGTGACTTAGGTATTTCATCATATTTACTTGAAGTCTCACCTGTATAGCCAAGACCTGATTTTTCAAATGGTGACCTTTGGCAACTGAGGATATTTTCTAATACCTATGTGCCTTCAAAATATTTTATAGCTTGTAAAATTCATTTCTCAAAGAGACAATACCTTCTTTAAGTTTCTCATGCTCTTCCTTTTATTTGATCATTTGGGCCTTCATTACATTTTATGCTCCATTTGATTCTTATAGCTAAAATTTTAGGGAGATGAATTCCTCTGCCTTCATATAATCAATGTCATGATTCTTTTCTTAAACATTTTACAACTGCTTCTCAAGTTATTCATTTTATTTTCTCAATCTATTTATTTCTTCTAGAGTAGCCATAAACTCTATTTCGAGGTTTACTTAAGTCTTTATGTCAATGTATTTTTCATCTTTGTTGATTTTTTATGTTTTTGGTGCCTTCATATATTTCCTTTAATTTATAATTATCCATGTGCTCTTATTCCAAATACTCTAGTTCTGGTTCAACAAGTACAAAGCTAGATTCTCCATAGAGTTTTTGTATTTTTTCCCAAAGTCTTTTAGTTGAAGAACATTGACCCGCCTTGCTTTTTATAGAATATGATAGACTACTCAAGATTGCTTCCATTAATTTTGTATTGTATTCTTTTGACTTCTCGATGGTTGTGTCTCCATTTACAACTAATTCCCATAGCTCATATCTAGAGCCATCAAATAGTACTCCATTCTGTTTCTCCATGACACATAATTTGTTTCATCGAACAATGGAGCTTTTCCAGCTTGATTTACTTTTGATTTCATGAATGAGGAGATATATTTAGAATATTTGGAGCCTTTCCTTCTTGAATTTTTCATTTTTCTTCCTTGGATCTACCTTCCAGCTATTACCTTTTGCTTGAAGGAACTAGCTCTGATACCAATTGTTGGAAATACTGAGAGGGGGAGGGAGGGTGAATCAATATTTCTTTCAATTGTTATATTATGCTAGTTAACAAGTCATAGAATAAGAAAATAATTTATAAAAAAAATAGCGAGGACTCCAATCCTTTATAATAAATTTAGGCTCCAACCAGTACAACAAGATCCTAAATTTTTCAAGGCTCCAACCCTGAATGAGGACTCCAATCCTCAAATATAAATCTAGGCTCCAATAGTCTCTCACAAGATTCCAACCTTCTATGGGGACCCAAATCCTCTACTTTGCAAATCCAAGCTCCAACCTAGTCTCTCAGAAGGCTCCAACCTTGTACGAGGACTCTAATCCTCAACATTGAAACAATTTTCAACCACAACAAAGACTTCAAACATTGCTTCAAAAATTCATCCAAATGAATTCAACACTACTACAATAAATTTCTTTAGAAAATGCTCCAAAGAAGCTTCTGATGCTACTCCAAAGGTATGTTCTAAAAAATAGTCAAGAATTATTCATTCTACAATAAGGCATTAAGTATACTTCAAGAAAGTTTCTTATAATGGTCTCTTCAGATTCTAAGTAGTTCTAAATAGTTCTCGAAAATGCACACTTTATCTCAACACTTAGCATTCAAAATCACTGTACACTAGGCCCCACTAATTTGTGTTCTAATAGTGAAACTTTGATGTACATACATTAATACATCAACTCAGATGATCTACTCTCCAAATCTACATAGGGATGTCTTCAAGAAGGTTGCTCTGAAAATATACTACAACATGTATTTAAGTGTTGGTATTCAAGAAGGTTGCTCTAAAAATTCTTTAAAAATAATTGCCCTAAAACCATCTCAGGTATGTTACAAGTGACCTCAAGAGTAGGTCCTTCAAAAGATTCTCTAAGCCTGCTCCAAAATTGCTAAGAGTTATGTTCCAACTGGATGAATATTTTGCTCCAATTGAAGCCGAAAAGTCTTCTCTAAAGGTTGAAAGTTATGCCCTACAAGGGTTTCTCCAAAAGATATTCCACGATTTGTCCTTAAACTCTAGATAAATTTTCCTTCGAATTAAGCCAAACATCCTGCCATGGGATGAAAGAAGAAGGGATGAAAATATTAGTCATAGAGGGCCAAAAATTATAATCATAGGGGGCCGAAAATCACAGTCATGTAGGGATGAAAAATTTCTATGCCAAATATAACTCCAAATGGAAGATTTTGGTATTTATTTGAATCCCGCGTCTAGATTGTAAGCCTCACATATGGAAAAGGAACCAGTTGGACCATAACCCCAACATAATTTATCTGTTAATTTGGATATTGAAATGAGTCTTTGTTAGAGCTTCCACCAGAATTTTTACCAAGTTTCCTCCTTTGGCCTTGGGTTCCACTCCCTCGCTCCATTCCCTCCTTGTTTTATCAGAGTTAGAGGTAGTCCAATAGTCTTTTAATTTGAGAAGACCATGGGAAGTCATTTGGAGGCACAGATTACTTAAGTCATCTTGGACTTGAAGTTTGGTCAATTGTTTCCATGAATCCTCTGAGAACATGGATATTTGTCCATTGTAGATTTTCCAGAAGCAATGTCATTGTATCAAATATATCCCTTGTTTTTTTAGATCCCAAATAGAGGAACCTTCTAGGGAGAACAAAATTATGATAAGTTGTAGAATAGGACAATGTTTTTCATAATTTATAATCCATATGAATTTCCATAGGTCTTCACTTTCTTGAAGTGAATTCCACCAAATATTAGCTCCCATAACTGTGGAAAGAGTGGAAGGATCTCTTAGTCCAATACCTTCCTTCAGTTTGGGTTTGCAAATCTTATCCCATGCCATTAGAGCCCATTTTCTTTCTAGTTTGGATGATACTCATAGGAATGAATGTTACAAGATATTGATATAGTTGAGGATGGAGGAGGGATCCATAAGAGAAGAGCATAGATATTTGGGTAAGACCTATAATTTTTTTTTTGAGGAGGATTAGTCTTCCTACCATGTTTAATGAGTGGAAGTTCCAACTAGCTAACTCATTGTTAAATTTGTTGATGATATATTCCCATAAACTAAGATTAAGGGAATTTTCCACCATCAAACTAGGTATTTTGATGGAACTTTACTAATTTGGAAACCAAGCATACTTGCAATATGTTTTACACATCTAAAGCATATTAAAGAAGAAAATTTGAGAATTAGCTTTATTAATTTCCACACTTACGTAAGTGAGCAATCCTCCAAAATTTGAGAAAATCCTTTGCATTCATGATTGGTTGAAACACTCATACCCAAGGTGTCATCCACAAATTGTTGGTGCACCAAGAGGAAGATCATCGACAAAGAGACACATTCCTTTGAGTTTTTTCTCCATACATTAGAGGAAATTTCAGCCTGAAAGTGCCAATGAGATTTTCATGTAATTTCCATGTCATAATGTGTAGAGTAATCAAAATCCTTCAAATTTGAAAAGAATTACATGTATTAAATTATTTTAAATTGTTTAATCTGGGTATCAATGAAATATTTTATTATTACTTTGGGTATTAGTGAAATAACTTATTATTAATTTGTGTATTCGTGAAATATTTTATTAATATTATTTACCTACCTTACCCATATGGATTAGAATATTGAAAAAGTTTTTTTTGGTTGATCTAACCCACATGGATTTGAACTTTGAATCTCATGCTCTACATATTACTTCATAACAAGGCAATTACCAATTAAGCTACACCTCATGGGTAGAATATTGAAAAATTTATTAATGCAATGTAATTCTTGATATTAGTGAAAAAATATAAATTAAAAACACGAGCCCATTTGAAATTAATAATTGTGCCCCAAAAAACAAAAAAAAATAGTTAAATATAAAAAATATATAGACAATTAAATATAAAATATAAATACAGATAGTTATAGTGAAATATAAAATAGTTAAATAGTTAAAAAATGTATTCCAGAATGGACAAATTACCGAATTCTAGCTAAAAATATAAAATATATAGTTAAATAGTTAAAAAAATTAAAATTAAAAAATTAGAAATATTATATTAATTTTTTTAATTAAATATCATGCTAGAAAATATTATGGAACATAGATAAAAGTAAAGTAATGTTAAAAAATTCTCTTCATGGCATTTTTTAATAACTTCTTGATTTTTCCTTAGGAGGCCACTTATAGGCTGAAATTTTCTCTAATGATTTTGGCTCTGAAGGTTCGAGCTATACCCTCTGCTGCTATGATGAAGAGAAAAGGTGGAATCAAATATCCTTGTTGAATACCATGTGGGGCCAAAAAGGGGGGAATTGGTGAGCCATTAAGCAAGATAGAGAAGAAGGTTGAAGATATAAGGTTCTCGATCCACCAAATCCAATTAGGGTCAAAGCCAAAGGTACACAGAATACTTAAAAGGTAGCTCTAATTAATCTTATTAAACACTTTAGAAAGATTAAGTTTGAGAATCATGTTTTGTTTCTTGGAGGATTTTAAGGAGTTAATGGTTTCATGTGCGTTCATGATACCATCTAGCGTTTGATGCCCCTACACATAACTAGTTTGTTCCACTGAATTGAGATAAGGAACGATATGTTTAAGGTGATTGATAATTATTTTGTTAATCACCTTATAGATTACATTACATAGAGCAATGGGATAGAAGCTGCAAGGGCCTCTACTTTGTCCTTTTTGAGAACTAAAATGAAGAAATTAGCATAAAGGTCTTTTAGGATAGTTTTCAACCTCCTTGATTCCTCCACTGCTTGTCAAATATCATGACTAATCGTTGACCAACAAGCCTAAAAAAATTTAGTTGTGAAGTCATATAGTCTAAGGGCCTTGTTATGGGGAAGATATTTTACAAACTCTTCTACTTCATCAATGGAGATCTTTCTCAAGAGAGACTTATTTGCTCTTTGGTGACTAGAGGTAGAATATGTTGAACAATTTTTTGAATAGCCTTTGAATGGTCTAGCATGTCGTCGAATAATAGTTCTTGATAATATAGCAATAACACTAGAGCCATGTCCTTGTGTCCCTGGACTTTGACGTCTGCCAAGTTATTTAACGAGGAGATCTAATTGTGATGATGATATTGAAGCATCAAATTATGGAAAAAAATAATGTTTCTCTCTGTTGGCTTGGAAGAATCATCAGGGAAAAGACCCCAGGTTCAGGCACGGAGGCCAACAGTGGTCCCTGAAGGGCAAGGAGTCTCACCCAACACGTGCTGCGACCAAAGGGGAGAAGGTTTCAGCATGGGGTAGAGAGAATAACAATCGGACACAGGTGATCATACACATATGCATCCATAATACATGAAACAGAGATAGCGATACCCTAAACTCATACACTTGGATCCATCATGAATAACACAGAACTAACAACATTCTAGTATCAATCTAGTAATCACCATCTTCATGCAACAAGTAGACTATTTAAAAATTTAATAAGCCCACAGAACATGATACACAATACATTATAAGTCTCGACAACCATAAACTTTGATTACATTAAATCAACAGGAAAAAGTACATCATAACGCGGTATGTCACCATAAACAGTACATAGAATACCCCGCTTGGTGGCTCGGGTTAGACCGGCTCTGCAACCCAGTTCCTCGGCTCCCAGATCTTCCTACTTCGGCCTCTACATCTACATATCTCCTCGGCAACCAAGTCCTCTTGCGTTTGGCGGGTTCAACAACAACCTCTTTCTTTCTATTCTTCCCTTTTTAATATCCTTCCTGGCTGCCTGAATTACCAGTTCTCCCTCGGCTACTAGTGTGCCTTCCCGTCTCCTCGGTTGCCTTTGCCTTCCGTTACCACTTTGCCATTACTCCCTCGCAACTACTCATTCCACCACCCAACTATTGCTTCCATTTTCCCTTTCCCGCCCTATGGTTGGTCAAAACTGGTCAAAACTTCTTCAAAATTAATGAAGGCTCCAATAGGCCCCGACCACAATTTCTTGAATTGTTCCCAAGTCAAGTAATTTCGACCTCTGGCAGCTCTATTTTTTCTTCCATGTGTTCTATGGGTGGTGGTTGTGTTGCTATCGGCACTATCTCCACTATCTGTTGTGCCGGCACCTCTGTTGCTGCGATACTTTCTTGCGGAGTAGGCATCTCTTCCATCTCAATCCTAGCTTGTGGCATGGCATTTGTTTCTGTGGCCCTTTCTTGACCTTGTGGCTCCTCCATTCCAAACGAAGGCTCCAACTCTGGGACTGTTGTTGTTGTTTGCTGCCTGAACCCATTGTATCACTGAATTTCCAGGTCCTAGTTGGCGAGGATTGTGTCGGTGCTTTGTGTGAATGCCTCGGCTGATTGTGACGTTAAGGTTGTCGATCGTTGGCTCTGCAGGTCATCCCATTGTTGGCTACTTGAGTCACATGCCTCCTTCAATAGTAGGACCTGCATCTGGACCGGGGGCTGCAAGTCTTAGATTATTCTTTTCATCCTCGCCGATTCCTCCTCAATTGCATCAACTTGGGCCTGGAGGACGTCGATTTGTTCACTTATTTGCTGGAGCTGAGAATGGTCTGTGCACGCCCTTGTGCTGGCAAATAAGGATTGAATTTGTTCTCTTAACGGGTAGACTTGGTGATTTTTCAGAGCTAGACTACCTGACCAATCGTGGACCTTTCCCATTAAGGCATATCCATCAGTGAGGGCTTTGACTAAGGCTTGTTTCATCATCTCTAACTCTCTGACCTTGCTTTCAATTGACCGCATGTATATTTCTACAGGATTGGGTAGTGAAGACCTAACAGTCTCTAACTTCTGCTTCATTTATGCATTTGTGGCTACTAGGCATGTGCACGCCATCTGTATATGATCGTAGCAGTAGATCAATGTGCAGGCAGACATGTCTGCGATGCTTCTGTGTTGGCTTCAATGACGGTTGGCCATATGGATTGGAACCGCTGGGTAAGTTGATTCACTTGGGCTTACAATTCTGTATTTGCTTCTCACAGGCGATCTCGTTCTTCCGTCACTGCGAGTAATTATATTTGCTGCTGCTCATGTTCCTTGGCCAAGTCCTCATGAAGGCTCTCGACTTTGTGGGCTGCTTGCTAAATAAAAGAGAATAGTTGGGCTGATGACTAGTGATGGAGTGTATCATCCCAGATTGTGTCTGGTTCTGGAAATTGTTGTTGTAAGGGTAGGCTGCTTGGAATGGACTTATCGGAGTGGGAGGCGGGTGAATGTTCTTGCTGGGATGGTTGCTGGGGTGGCTGAGTGGACTATGGTGTGGTTGGAGTGATGCTAGGGTTTGGGGGGACTGTGATCTTTATAGGGAGAGCGGGTAAGTACGGGCTAGTCCTTTATCCCTTCCAACTAGTATCCAAGCATCTCCCAGTTGGTGGGTCCAATTCAAGCATCGGTGTTGTACTCTCGGTGGGTGGCATCCCTATGGTCGAGGTGGCGCCTTCTTTTCGACCAACCGACTGAACCTCTACTTCTGCAGAAGTCTGCTGGTGGCTGAATGGGAGGATCTCAGACACAGTTGTAGAGATGGAAACGGTTTGCGGGGATGACTCCCACGACAGGTGTACTATAGTGGATGTGGTGGCGGGGGTCACCTCGACTATGGCTGTTGCAAGAATTAGGTTTTTGACCTCAACAGTAAGGTCAACGACTGGAGCTAGGGGGTTAACTTTTGGCCTTTTGGTAGGCGACTTTTTGACTTGGGGGGTGTGGATAACTCACTTCTTTTGCGGCTTGGGTACCAGCATCGGGGAGGGAGCCTGGGCTACGCCTGCGGGAGGTGCCATTGAGAGAGGTGGCATTACAATGGGGAACAACATGGTTGAACCTTGAAAATGCTTGGGATAGTCACCCTCACCTGGCTTGAAGCTTGTGATTGTCCTTCTTACTTCGAACATTTTCTCTTCCATTTGGAGCAACATCGGTTGGAGTACTTCATCTGCTGCCCTCTTCCTGCTACTTTCTACCCCCTCGCCCTCTCGGTTCTGTGGCATCAGAGCTTCGAACAGGTACTTGGGCTTCCCTTCTCTCACTTCGCAGGCCACTCTCAGCCAGGACTCCACTTCTCTGCGTAAGGCCTCCTCTGTCAGGCTAAACCTCAGTGGCCTTAATTTGAATGTGGTGGGGTTGACACACCATGGTCTGAGATAAGTGTGTGCGTGCGAGGCATTGAACCAGAGCTCACTTGAGAACTCATCCAAGAGAGTCCTGGGTATTCTCTTCGTGGATTGAATGGCGTCCACCATCTATGCGTACCAGCTCTTGAAGGCTCTTTCATTGATCTCTTTTGTGTTGGGATCCCTTGATGCCCTCCATGGTTCGTACCTGAGCGCAATTGGTTGGTCTTCAGTAATGGTTTCCATCTACCTCTTTGGTGGTGGCCTCCACTTCCACATTGCCAACGCCATTACCAAGTACCCGAACACAAAGCTAGTGCTCCACCGGTAGACATCCTCACATGCCTCAAAAATTTCGTTGAGCACGAAAGCTGACCAGTTGAGTATCTCTCCTTGGCAGTAGTGTTCTGCTATTGAAACGGTGTCTAGGGTGCACTCGTTTCTCGTGAAGTGCCTCATTGTCTTGCCTGCAATAAGGTAGCAGGTGAATGGATGTTATCTTTGTTGATCTTGTCCAGCTTCATGCCCTTTCCCCCTCGCTTTGTTCCATAGCAGGCGTAGATGTTGTCTTCTATCTATTTCTTCCCCTACTTGGCCCCAGCCTGGAATGTTGTGTTGATTGCATTCCCCATTTCTGCCAACCCAACCAACCAATAGATATATTTGACATGAATAGGGTATTCTCTATCCAACCATAGTGAACCTCCATGCATCCTACTCGCCAATAGCTTGGTGCACTGCATGGCGACCAATTGGGTGCCGAATACAGGCAGACTTCGCAGGTTGAACAATGTAGACCTCTGTAGCCCTCTGAAGTCCTTTCTAATTCTGGAGGTCCTAGTGCCATCCTCCCTCTTTAGTTCCTTCGCATATACTTCCCTCTTCATTGCTGGAAATTGGAATCCGTCTGTGAAGTCGTTGTCGATGAGATTCGACCGGTCATACTTCCCGTATAGGTTGTCCACAACTTCAATTCTTGCATTCATAGCAGTTTTTGGGACTGATATTATTCTTTTTGCCATTGTTCTCCTCTTACTATAAACAATTTCAATTGGTGACCTCTTGTTTCTCTTGTCTTGCTCCTGTTCTTCTGAGTGATTTTGGAATCCTTCTATTGTTTGAAATTCTACCATTCTCTGCATTCTCGTGAGATTTATGTAGTTGAATTTGACATGACGTCCCTAAACTGGTGAGGCTTTAATCAATTAATTACTCCAACGACATTTCCATGTATTCTAGCCATATTTTGCCACCATCGGTCGGCTGGTACGTGCCAACTACGACGTGGGTTAGGAAGGTACAGAGTGGGCTGCATGGCGTCTTTATTTTGCCATGATGGGCTTATTTATTAGCTAATTCTATGCTTAACGGGAGAGATTTTGCGACGCTATCTTCATAGTTGCCTTAGTGATTACCTAATTGGGAATTACCTACTAGTATGGTGGATGGGATGGGTACTTATGCGGTCATTAATTCTGAAAAAGGTGCGGACCTACATGTATTCTGTTGACGGGATTTGACACACGTGGCTACTATCCTTGCTGACTAGGCCTACCACTGCGATCTGACATTATATGGCCACTGACACTACCCCCCCGACCACAAATGGGTTGCGGTATCCCAAATTGGCCGCAACCTTATTATTCGGAAGAAACTATATATATATATATTTTTATTTATTTATTTATTTATTTACTTGCATAAGGGTTTCAGGTGTGTGCCATTCACCCATCCCTACAGTAGAACTCCATCCAGTTGCGCGAGTCTTACCGCACCTGATTCTTTTATTTGTGTAATGATGAATGGTCCTAACCAGTGCATTTGTAGTTTTCCTGGGAACTTGAGGAACTTGCTGTCATAGAGGAGCACTTGGTCGCCGACTTCAAACGATTTTTTCTTGATGTGTCTATCATGCCAAGCCTTCTGTCTTCGTTTCTCGATAGATTGATGGAACTCCACCAGGAACCGGGTTTCATTGAGTTCCATCAACTGGCTTAGTCTGTTCCGCAAGGCACTGCTCTCGGTCATTCCTGTAGCCTCCGAATTCAACATGCTAGGCAACATGAACTCCGCTAGCACCACTACCTCTTTGCCTGTTTGTTTGTGGAGTCTTTTAACTATTGTCCTATATGCCCAGAGAGTTTATAGAACTCCTTCATCCTAGTCATCCTGGTTGGCTGATACGATTTTTGTTAGCCCTCTTTCCAGTATCTTGTGAAATGCCTCTACTGCACTATTTGCCTACAGATGATAAGGACTACTCTTGTTATGATGTACCATAAAATTTGTTAACAAAACTTCAATTATTTCGTTCAAAATATGTGTGCCTTGGTCACTTATGAGGCTCCTCGGGCACCCAAACTTTGAGATGATATTTTCAAAAATGAATCTTGCCACTGTTTCTGTTGTGCAGTGTTTTACTGGTGTGGCCTCTGCCCATATTGTTAGGTATTATGTTGTTGTGATTATGTATCGAGCTCGAGAGTGTCTTACTGGTGGGGAGATTGGTCCAATGAAATCTACTGCCCACTTATCTAATATCTGTACCTTATGGACTGTGTGTAGTGGTAGCTCATCGCATCGGGAAGGCTTACCAATCCTTTGACAGACATCACAATTCTTAGCAAACGCCTTCGAATCCTTATGTATAGTGGGCCACCACAATCCTGCGTGTAGTATCTTCCTTGCAGTAGCCTTGCCCCCTACATGACCTCCCGCGACCCCTGCGTGGCACTCCCATAGGATGGCTTCTCTTTCATGTTGTAGGACACAACGTCTGAGTATTTGGTCCAAGCCCATTTTGTAAAGGTGTCCTGCTATGAGTTGGTAATCTGCAGCTCTGACCACTAAGTGCCTCTTCTGCATTGTTGTGTATCCCTATGGGCAACTGCCTTTTGTTAGTAGAGTAGCAATTTCCTCTAAGTAATTGGGTATGGCTTCTATCCTGAACAGATCGACATCAGGTAATCGATCATCTATTGACCCATCATTTTCCCCTGTTTCTAGGAAAGATAGTTGATCTGGGCCTACATTCAATTTGCCTGGCTTAACAACCACCTCAAACGTGAATTCTTGAAAAATTAATAGCCACCTAGAAGGTAGTGCCTGAACTTTTGGAGAGAGTATACCATTGCTAGAGCTTCCTGTTTTATTGTTGTGTAGTTTTTTTCCACTGTGGAGAGCTTTATGCTTGCGTAGTATACCGAATGATCCATCTTCTCACCTCGTTGCGCTAGGACTAATCCTAGTGCTATTCCAGATGTGTCGATGTGTACATGGAACATTTTTTTTCTAGTCGGGGTACACCAATATGGGGGCACTTGCTAACCTTTCCTTTAGTTTGTTCAGTGTTTCTTAACAATCAGTTGTCCAGATGAATTCATTCATCTTCCTTAGCAGTTTTTCCATGGGGGCTGTTATGGTTGCGTAGTTTCTGATGAACCTTCTGTAGTACCCCGTATGGCCTAGAGTTGCTCTTAGTTTCTTTATGTTGCAGGGTCGTTCCATGTGGACGATTGCTATGATTTTGGTAGGGTCCACATAGACTCCATTCTTGCAAACAATATGGCCCAACAACGTTCCAAAGGGAACTGTGAAAATGCATTTTTTAAAATTTAAAGAGATCAGTAACTGTCTACATCTTTCAAACATTACTCTCAATAGACTGGTATGCTTTTTTAGCAGGTTGTATACTGTCTAGTCATCCATGTAGACTTCTAGGAACTTATGAATGTAATCTCAGAATGTGGCTATTACAATCCTTGAAAAGATTGCTGGCACATTCTTTAATCTGAATGGCATTACATTGTATGCATACGACCCCCACTCTGTCATGAAATTTGTTTTCCATTTATCTTCTTCGGCTATTCGGACCTAGTGGTAGCCTGAGAACCCATCTGTGAACGAGTATGCCTCGTTCCCCACAACATTGTCTAAGACTTCATTGCTGAAAGGCATGGGAAACGGGTCATGCACGCATGCATTGTTCAGGCTTCTGTAGTTGACGCATACTCTAATATTGGTTGCATCTTTCTTGTTCTGAATAACTATACGGCTTATCCAATCAACTTCATCGATTGGAAATATGATTCCTGCATCCAACATTTTTTCAATCTCCCTTTTAACTTTCTCTTTGACCCTTGGGTTCAGTCGGTATGGTCTGTGCTTCACTGGTCAGACACCTATTTTCAGAACAATTTTCATCTCTCCCAAGTTACCTTTTATCCCCTTGAGTTCTGCTATCGAAGCTGGGAACAGGTCCTGGTATTCCTGTAATAAATCAAAAATTTCTTTGGTGGTCTGTTCGTCCTAGTAGTCTCCCACTGATGCTATCTTGGGCCTATCTTACGTCCCTACATTCTGTTTTCTCAGCTTCACTGGTAGGAGATAGGCGCCTTCCATCGAGGGATTCTCTCGAATCCCCTTTTTCCCTCTGTTTCTTCAAAGGCTAGGTGTGTAAGCCCTTCCAACCTGTCTTCTTTTGGTTCTACATCAATTTGGTTGTAGGTCACAAATCTTGGCAATTCCATATCATACAAGCATTGCAAAAATTTTTCTTTGTGCTCCCCTTCAACTAGCGTCTCTGTGGTGAAAAAAACCCCTTTCACTGCTTGAAGTACTTCTGTCATTTGTGCTTCACTACTTTTGAATGAAAAATCGCCAATGAACTATGATTTCATGGCATCCCAAGCATCCATTTGTCGTCGTAGTTCTTCCTGGATGTACCAAGCCTGGGTAAAAGCATGCACCCACAGGTCCTTTGGCAGCCCCTGACTTTCCCAGTTGGTTGTGCACTCTTTGATATGCTCCTCAGGACTCGAATTCCCCATGTATTCTTTTTCATCTGGTGGCTGATCTTCTTTCTTGTTGAACCTCTCCCTCATTGCTCATTTGGCATCCTTCTAGTCTTTTAGTACTTAGCAGTGTGCTTTCCACCACCTTGCTGGTGTTGCCATGAGCGCAATGTCCAGTAAGGGAATTCTTTGGTTTTTTGGTATGTCCTGGTCCATCTTGTCCAGGAACCAATCTATCAGTTCAAGGCCACAGTACTTCGGGTTGTCGCCCTTTCCTATGTCTCCCCAGGTTACTCGGATTATCATTGCACATCGCCAGGTTGTCAGTTCATACCCACCTTGCTACCATGAATCCCATGCAGCTTCTGAACCAACTTTTGAACTTTGGATGCTCCTCCAGCTAATTGATTCTCCGGTTGTGGGATTTATGTAGTCCTCCCACTTTCCTACCGTGAGTGTATACAACTGATCTAACATCCCTGGTTCCTCCCTGTCATCCGTTGGCTCTGTAAATGTGGGTCCTTGGAAAGGGTCCAATGGCTGAATCACCCTTAGTCCTTCTGCTTCAAAGATCATTAGTTCCTTCTTCAAATCTATGACAACATAGTTCTCGTATGCCCATTCAATCCCCAAGAGTGCTGGATACAGGTCTTTATCCCCCATAATGTCTATTACTTCGAACTCAGTGTGCGTTTTCACTCCCACCACATCAAGCTCTACATTCTCCAATCTCTCGATAGGAAATATACAATACTGATTTTCCATTCTCAATTGAATTGGTGAATACTTCAGTTGCGGCTTCCCCATTGCCTCCTAGGTCTTCGAGGGTAGGATGTTTACATCCATCCCTAGATCTAGCATGGTGTCCCTTATCTGGAATCCTTCCACCTACGTATTGATTCGAAACTCCTTCCCACTTCTTTTCTTATTTTGCTTCACTCTCCTAGAGGCTTTCTCTAACCAGGCTTCGCATGCTTGTCCCGTGTCCTCTCGTTCTGAAGATATCGTGGACTTTAAGCTTTTCTGCAATTCCTTTAGCATGGCCTCATCTTCAAAATTTTTTAAGAATAGTTTAAACCATTCCCCAGTGGGTTGGGCAAGAATGGGCCCATAGACTTGCGGTCTTTGAGTGTCCCTATCTTCAGTCATTCCCTCGAACAATTTGGCCGCTTCTTGATAATACTGGTTTTGGCACTTAGGCTGATATGCCTTTCATGGTGACGCCACTTTGATAATCACGGAGGGTTCCTCGGTGTAGCGATCTTCCCCTGTCTTCTTCCCTCCTCGGGTGACTATATTAATATTTGTTGTGGGGAAACCCTCGTCGGTCTGAGGCTCAGCATTCACTAGGTTGGCCCCTTGCTATCTGGTTCTCTCCTCCCATTTCGCAATGAGGTCTGGGCAGTCTTCCATCGCATGGGTGTTAACTCTACATTGCGAACACCATGGTCTTCTCGGGAGCGGGCATTCCCTTACGACATGTCCTTCCTGATCACAATTGTAGCATCTTAAGGGTTCCCTACCCCCAGTTCTTCCTCTATGTTCATTTCCTCCTTGCCCCCCTTGACTTGCTTCATTGATCCTGAATGTGGATCTGCTTAGGTTTTCTGCTAGAGTATCCAGCGCTCAACACTAATCGGTGTGATGAGTGGTCGATGCGCAGAACTCACAGTAGTTATTATTGGGGACATTGGAGTACTTTTGCAGAACTAGACACATTCGCGGTAGATGTCCATACGTCCTACAAATCTCACAGAAGTCTACGTTATTCCTTCTTAGGAAGGGTCCTTGCGCTCTGATTGTCGCAACTCCTACGGTGGGAGTGGTTCCAGACGGTCTCGCTACTCCCCTATTTGGTTAAGACCCCGCAGTCATGGGCACTCCGTCGCAACATGCCCTTCCACCAGGCAATGGGTGCACCAAACATTGGGCCTGGCTGGTCGTATGGGCTGGAGGTCTCTCAAATTCTTGGTTAGATTCGCGATCTGGCTTTGCAAGCCCAAGATTGCTGGATCTTGCAGACTCGTGCCTCCTCGGTATTCATGGTGATACCCTGCCATTGCTTCTATCCGAGATGCTTGCTCTAATGCATCTTGCAAGGTTCCTATCTTCTGTTGTGTCAGCGGTGTCCTAGTCAGGGGCAAGAGTGCCTTGATGAACCAGTCTCGCTAGTGGTTTGGGTCTAGGGTGAAACTTAGCTTGGCAATGGCATCCTTAAACCTTTTCATGATCTCCCAAGCAGTCTCACCCTCCCTCTGATTAATTTCCCACAACTCTGATATCCCTTGTTGATCTGTTTGTGGTACCTTGAATTCCTACATAAATCCCCTCTTAATATCATCTATGGTCATGTTCTGGTTCTGTTCTGCCCACTTTATGAACCAACGTAGAGCTCGTTCTCTTAGCGTGGTCTGGAATTCCACCACCCGAACATTATCGGAGTTTGACGGGCCCTCCAGATGGCTTCGCAGAGATACCAATGTTGCTCCACATCCTCATTCCCCTTTCTTGCAGACTCTGGGTATCTAGTAAATGATCCCACCATACTGCTCTGAGTATTAGCTAATAGCATAAAACCTTTGGTTCTCGGATGTAGGGATCCCTGTAGTCCCAAGTTACTGCTATAGTTGGTTCTTGTATTACTTCCAATATTGAGACCGGTTCTGTATTTCTCCCACGCACTGTATACTTGCGCCGCTTTGGCTAAGTCAAGGATGAATTCTTCTAGTTTATGATAAGGTACCAGGGGAATGTCGGGGAAAACGTCACTCACATTTTGGGGTTGGGGCTGCTAAACTTTGGTGGATGCATGTTCTTCATCGAATAAGTTCCTCATCCCATCACCTACATTTTTGTCATGTTCATGGCAACATGGGTGTTGGTCTTGCAGTCCTTCTTCCGCAACCTTCAGGGAGGATCCCCCATCTGCTCCTTGTTGCGATTCCCAATTCGCAACATTTCAAGGTGGTCCTCCCCCTGTTTCCTGTTGCGATCCTATTTCTGCAACTTGCAGGGAATGTCCTTCCTCCTCTTCTCAATTCCAACATCCCTTCTTCTCACATCTGGGTTGCCTAGCATCATCCTTTCCCTTCATCCCAACCCGGGGTTTTCTCCTCACCACTCCTATTTGGCGGGACCCTCTCCTTCCTTCTCCTAGGGTAGGAGCTATTGTTTCATGCCACTTGTCTACTAATAGCGCCCTCCTATGTGCTCTAACATCCCTAGCTCTCTTCAATCCTTTTGCATCCATCCCCTCACAACATCCCTATCCCCTTTTGGGCAACATTTTCCCCTTTAGTTCCTTCCCCTGATACTGGGGTTTTACGCTTCCATTCCGGCAGTGGGTAAAGATAGCAGTCCCTCTTCTACCAGAAACATCTTAATCCATGTTGAAACTTCTCCTATCAATTCCCCCCTTAGCCTAGAGTTGAACACCGCCTCTGCCTTTGAGTAGGACTGATAGCTTTCTGCAGCAAACTCAACCATGTATCCCTCCACCATAGTCCTCACCCAGAAATCAACTGCTCTCATCCGCTCGTTATCCAACTGTTGTAGTAATGCAGTGTCAGACGAGGTCCAACTATGGTGGGCTGTCGTTAATCCGCTTGCTGGAATTTTTCGCTTCAGTTCCCTCAGCCAATTGTACAGGTCTTCAGGGAACTTGCACCAGAAAATTTCATACTAGTCGTCTGAGCTATCAGCGTATAAAATCTCCGCACACACCTTGCCGATCGGTTGATTCTTGTGGGTAGCTCTTTCTGCCACAAATTGGTCTACTTTGTGGTTCCACCAGTTTCCGATCTCTCTTTTAAACACCCTCGACACCATATTTTGAACCAGCTCTCCTGACTTCAGGTCCCGGTAATGGAATAATCATCAGGGAAAAGACCCCAGGTTCAGACACAGAGGCCAACAGTGGTCCACTGTAGTCTAGGACAGCGTTGGCATTTTCACCTCACCCTGAAGGGCAAGGAGTCTCACCTGAAGTGCGTCGCGACCAAAGGGGAGAAGGGTTCAGCATGGGGTTGAGAGAATAACAATTGGGCACAGGCAATCATACACATATGCGTCCATAATACATGAAATAGAGATAGTGATACCCTAAACTCATACACTTGGATCCATCATGAATAACACAGAACTAACAACATTCTAGTATCAATCTAGTAATCACCATCTTCATGCAACAAGTAGACTATTTAAAATTTTAATAAGCCCACAGAACATGATATGCAATACATTATAATTCTTGACAACCATCAACTCTAATTACATTAAATCAATAGGACAAAGTACATCATAACTCGACATCTCGCCATAAACAGTACATAGAATACCTGGCTTGGTGGCTTGGGTCAGACCGGCTTTGCAACCCAGTTCCTCGGCTCCCGGCTCTTCCTACTTCGACCTCTACATCTTCATATCTCCTCGGCAACCAAGTCCTCATGCGTCTAGCGAGTTCAACAGCAACCTCTTCCTCTCTATTCTTCCCCCTTTTATATCTTTCCCAGCTGCCTGAACTGCTAGTTCTCGCTCAGCTGCTTGCTCCCTTGGCTGCTTCTGTGCCTTCCTGTCTCCTCAGCTGCCTTTTCCTTCCACTGCCACTTTTCCATCACGCCCCCACAACTGCTTGTTCCACCACCCAATCGTTGCTGCCATTTGTCCTTTCCCGCCCTATGGTTGGTCAAAACTGGTCAAAAATTCTTCAAAATTAACGAAGGCTCCATCACTCTCCCCTTCCTTCAACCGTCTAATTCTCAATTTTTGTTCCGAAAGTGTTTCTTCCTCTTTTCCTTATTTCTTCAATCAGTGTGAGACTGTGCACTTCCTCCTTTATGAGTTCCTCTAATCTTCCTTGGTGAAATGATTCTTGTTGGATACACTCCATTTGAGCTTCTAAGTTTTGGTTGTCTTGAAGGATATTTCCAATTTTTTCCTTATTCCATGTCTTGACTTGATATTTAATGTGTTTCTCCTTCTTCTATAGGTAGAACATGGTTGATCTTTCCATATTGGCCAGTTTTTCCCACCATTCCTTGATGATGGATTGGAAGTTTGGACGTTAGAGGCAAAAGCATCATAGGAAAAAAAGCCTACTTCTGGGGAGGAATTCAATTTCGATATCTAATTTGATTGGCTAGTGATATGAGACATGGCTAGAGAGGGTGGAGGATTCCATAAAAATTTCCATGGTCATGATATTTTCCAAGATGAGGTATCTATCCAACCAAATCTATTTGTTGGAAGCCTCCAAGTGTATGTGTTGTTGATGTTGATAAGGTTAATTAAGTGAGAAGAGGCCATGATATGTGGAAAGAGGCTAGATTATACTTCTAGCTTTTTGACATTACTCTTATTTTCCTCTATATATCTGATCAAATCAAAATCCCCACCTAGAATCCAAGATGTTAGGGAGATAAGAAGAATGAGTTTCTAGATAGAGTTAAGAAAATGGGGTTTGTCTCTAGGAAGTGAAGGGCCATAAACATTTGAAATAATTTTTTTTTATAATTATCCTATGAGTTGGAATTAAACCATGAGAATTATAAAGGAAGAAAAAATGTTAAGGACAAATCCCTCTTAAGAGTTCCAAATGATAGTGACACCTAGAGATAGTCCGTAGGCGTTAAGAGCTATTGTTTAGCATCCTCAACCCCTTTTATCTGTTAACTTGCATACAACTTCACAAGAAATTTTGGTTTCTTGAGTTATCAAAAAGGTTGGATCTTCTAAGAGCCACTTATATATGATCAACATCTATTTTCCCTTGTAGTTAAGGCCTCTGATATATTCATGGGGGAGGACAGTTAGTGGAGGGATAAACCTCAAAGATAAACTTTATTCTACCTAAGTTAACAAGAATGTCCCCCAATTCTTCTAAACTTTGTTTATTGCTCTTACGATCTTTTTCTTCTTATGCTTATGTGACTTTGTTTTCTCCTTCATATGTTGGACATGAAAACCTTAAGGAGTAGTGTTGATTTCTCCTATTGATGATTTTTTATCTTATTGCCTCAATTTGAGAATGGCCCTACTTAATATTTTGACTTGATGTTCCAAAAACAAGCTTGGATTTTTGTATTTCAAATGCCTTAGTGATGTTGGGGAAGTTGAGAGCTCTGATTCCATTTCTTCAGTGCTTTCATTATTGTGCAGCATCTTGGTATCTTTTGTTGAGAGTTCCTGAGATTCTGGGTTCAATGGTTTTGAAGAGGTAATTAGGGAAATCTCAAAGGGTTATTTAGGATTGATGGTATCTTGCATGTTTATTTATGGGGGAATAGGGTTTAGAGAAGAGGCCAAGGATTTGATATTTTCAAGTGGCTTAAAGTTGTTGCTAGTGATAAGGGTTTTTCCAGAGTATGATTGTAGCGAAGGAGGATTTGGTCTGCATCTGTGATTTACCTGTCTTAAGAAGCCATCTTGATCTGTAGCTTAGGTTTGATATAGAGCAGTCTAAAGTGCCAACATGGTGTATTTTTTGTATGGATTCCCATATTCATGGCATCTTTGACAACGAAATGGAATGTGTCCATAATCCATTTTTTTCTTCCATAGTTTGTCTTGATAATATATATCAATCGACTTGAGGAGTTCTGAGTTGTCCATGTATGTGCATATGTGAGTATAGGATATATACTTAGTTTTTTTGTATGGATTTCAATATGTTGACAATATGGCTTAGAGCATTCATGATGATAGCTAATATTTCTTCATTCCAAAACTCTACGAGAAAAGACTACATGCAGATCTAGATTAGAACTGCCATAAAATACCCCTTTCCTAGAAAAAATATCTCTATGATCTTCCACATTGGAAAAGATAATGGTGAAGAATTAATTTCCCCCAAATCTAGTTTGATATATCCCTTTGGATTCCACTTGTTTTGAATCTAGAAGGAGAGGGATTTTCCAAGGGCCAAATGCCAAGGAATTTTCCTATTAGGGAAAGGTCCCCCATATATTGGATATAATCCCCAATTTAATTGGAATGCACCTCAAATGTTGATTCAGTGGCTTCTTTGGAAGACGGCTCCCTATAGGTCTCTAGTTGGTAGAATCATGTATTGAGGACACTTTTTATTGATCAATATATAGTTCTTTTGCAACAACATGAGGGTTGGGATTTAAGGATTGGTTGGGGTGCTTATCCCTTGCAATAACATTTCTCCCTCCTACATAGTTGGCTATGGTTGATAGAAGTTGTAAATATGGTAAATATGATAGAGATGTTGGTGACACGACAGAGTTACGGTTCCACTTTAGATGTAATCAATGTTTGATTTTTACTAGTATCAACTTGGGGGGCTATACTTATTATGCACATGCATGCTAATTTTAATGTTTATTCATTCTAGGGAGATATTGTTTAGAAATTATTGTTGAATGTGTTATCTTTGTGGAAATACAAATATCAAAAAGCATTGTTTGCTATTTGGTAATACGAAAGTGATTTTTCCCTTATCTATGTTTTAAAGTATAACACAAGTAATAGTAAGAAAGGATGAAATTCCTTGGAGTAGCAAGAAAATGTGAGATAACATATGGAGTAGGGATTACTTTAGATAATGAAGCAAATATATTAGGGATAGAAAAAATCAAAGTGTTACTTTTTCATGACATCTTCTAAGTTATTATAATAAGATATTCAATCTTCATCATTCACTACTTCCTTTTTGGTATATCCATCAAACAATCGAGTGGAAAGATGATGTAGGGTTTGATATCATACTTTGGGGAGGATATAAGCATTTCAACCTTTTCATTCTATTTTTTATTTTTATTTTAATGTATTTCTATATATATTAGAGGAACAAATAAATATAATAATTAAGTATATATGTATTAAAACTAATTGCTTCTCGATTATACTTTTTTAAACTTCCAACTACATAACTTTACAAGGGAAACTTCCTAGATAATATTAATTGCATTATAATCAATATCAAGCACATGTTATACAAAATATTCCTAAACAAACTTAAACAAATTTAGAGGCCATGGATCATGAGTTGTCTAGAAACTAATGCTTGTCCTTCATCAAATTCCTATAGGATGAGTTAATTTTTAGGTAACAAAGTACCTTGATTCACTTATCTGTCCATATGAGTGAAATAAATCTAAGCAAATAAACGAAATATTTCTTGAATTTGATCAAACAATGGCCTCAAGTTGATATTATGATATTGAACAAAGCCATAAAAGCAATTAATAAGAAGACCAAAGTCATAAAAAACATGTAGAGAAGCAAACTCTTGGCATAAAGAACACTATAAGAGTAGAAATAAAGTCCTAAACTCACTAAAATTATTTGTTCCTCTCCCTACATTTGCATTGAAATGGAAATATTTGAGATCAATGAGATGAAACGCAAACCCACATACACAAATAGAATCATTACAAGTGACATTGAATAAACCCAATGGGTTGGAATTGTCCACCCTAAGTTTACCCATAAGCCTATGTTGCTTATACAATGGATTATTCTTATAATAAGAGAAAAATATCAAACACTGAGCAAATGTTTTGAAGGATGGAACAGACTTGTCTTCAAACAAAACAAAGTTTCAATCCAACCAAATGCCCCAGAGGAGGTGCCCATACTAGTTTCAAATCTTTGTTGGAAATCCAACTAGAAAAACATCCAATAATGGTATCATTCTCACATAAGTTTGAAAACCCCATATGAACTTCACACTCCTACCAAATTTACTAAGAGTATGTATAGGTAAGAAATATATGCATATTTGTTTCTTCACTATTCTTGCATAAGAGGAAAATACTTGGCCATTCTCTATTCCTTTTCATTAGCATCTCCTAATTAAAAACATTGTTATTAAGGGAAAGCCACATAAATAAAATAGACTTTGTAGGAGCTTTTGTCTTCCAAAATAGACCTCATAATTTTCCCTAGGGCCAAATAGAGCATCATAGCCCAACTTGGCTAAATAACTATCTCCAACCACATTTCTCCCCTAAATAAGTTTATCCTCACTAGGACAAAGTCTAATATGATCCCTTTGAAGTTAATGTTGTTTCATTCAGTGACAATTCTCTATTCGTTTTCATTAACATCTCCCAAGTAATAACTTTGTTATTAAGGGAAAGCCACATAAATAAAGTGTACTTTGTAGGAGCTTTTATCTTCCACAATAGACCTTGTCATTTTCCCTAGGACAAAATAGAGAATCATAACCCAACTTGGCTAAATAACTATCTCCAACCATATTTCTCCCCTAAATAATTTTATGCTCACTAGGAAAAATTATAATATGATCCCTTTGAAGTGAATGTTCTTTCATTCAGTGGCCTAACATCTTGCTAGATTTAATTCATTAGCATTCAACCAACCTTGTGCCCAAATGGTAGTAATAACTAGATTTTACATTAAATTTAATGTAGTTTACTCAATCATTTGAAAATAGTAAACCAAATATTTAGAAAGAAATATTTTTATATCAAATCCCAAAATAACATTAGCACAAAAATGAACTTGTGACACATCACCATAATTCTAGGCTAGAAGTGATCATATCACAAGGAAACCCAACTTGAGGGCTTTCCATTGATTTGATACAATCTAGGTAGTTTTTCTTTCCTTCCTTATTTAGTCCAATATTATGGTAGGGGTAATGTACTTTCGTACAAAAATGCTCCTCCAAAGACTCCTGGGTGTTGATATTCCATAGTAATTTAGTAGTATGTGAATCACTGAAAATATGTATATCCCTCAGTCCCCAGTCCCCATTCCCCTAAATACTTTAGAGTTGCATTTTTTCTCCATTTAACCCAATGGGTTCCCTTACATTCACTACTACCCTGCCATAGAAGCTGAAACACAATTTCTTGACCTTCTCAAGAATTCGTTTTGGGATAAGGGGCAACGTATGCCAAAACAAAAGAATAGTCTCGAACACAAACTTCACCAAAACTAAACAACCTCCTCTTAACATCCATGTGTTGCACCATAGTGAAATTCATTTTCTACCTTCTTAGGATAGTCTCCAAAACAAACTTCACCAAAACTAAATGAACTCCTCTTAACATCCACGTGTTGCACCATACTGAAATTCATTTTCCACCTTCGTAGTCAACCAAATCCAATTAGCTTTCACATAATTGCTTGGTTTCAAGTGGAAACCAAAATATTTAATACCTATATTTATTTTAAAGAATAAAAGGGTAGTATATTTATTTTAATACCGTTAGTGAGATCATAAGAATAAATTGTATATTTTGTCTCATTAAAAAACATCCCTGTAGTCATTATATAAAGAAGGGAATATCCTTGTAGGCATTGAATTCTCATTGTCAACCCAAAAAAAAGAGTATAATTTCATCTACAAATAGTAGACGTGTTAGTGTTTCCCATATATCATCCCTAATATCTTTCATTTTTCTCTTTTCCTTGACATGATTTAATGTTTTCTTCACATGATTCAATGATTTACTAAGGCCTTTTGCCACTAGGAGAAATAAAAATGGAGAGAGGGGGAAACCTGCCTCAATCCTCTATAGACTTAAAAAAAATATGAAGTTTCACCATTAATTAAATTAATTAAGGACACATAAGTAACAAAAACCATGATCCATTCGATTACGGGATAAGAGAAACTAATGTGTATTAACAATAATCCTAGATAAAGCTAGGGGACCCTATCATATACCTTCAACAAATAAAGTTGGACAAAAACTACAAGTTCTTTGAAAAGTTTGATAAAGTGTAGACCTTACTAAGTAGTTCCTATGGATTCACGAATTTTCCATACCTCATGAAATCCATGTTGGGTGTGGAGCCTGATTATATTCTTGATTGTTTAAAGGTCTCTATTTGAGCCATTTTAGATCCTTTTTCCTAACGGGGCAGAAAAGCACTTGTTTAATTGTGGTTAGGGGGGTCCACGGGGGGAGACAACAAATTTTAAGAGTCCCCTTGGCGGGGGTTCAGGGGCAACGCCCCTGAAGATAAAAATAGATGAAATTTTTCCTTGTAAAATATTGTAATCAATCCAGGTCGTTCATTAGAAAGATGATTTGACAATAGAAGTTATGTTAATTTAGGGTTTTTTTCCTTAGAAGGCAACCCTCGATTTATATGTGGGAATTGTATTGTGGTTGTGTATTATTATTTTGAGTGAGAAAGAGAGAGGAGATTGTGTGAGAGCGAAGAGGAAATTACAATGGATCTGCTATAGGTTGTATCTCTTCACTTTGCTGGATAATATAAAAGGAAGGACTGGTTGTTTCTCCATGGACATAGCTCAAATTGGGTGAACCACATATATTTGTGTCTCTCTTGTTTTATGCATTTCTATATTTGTGTTCTTGCAATATTTTGTGTATTTCATTGCTCTGCTAATTAATTTCTAACAATCCATTTTTTTTTGCTGAGATAAAGTTGTATAGTAAAGGCTTAACCCTAACAACGAGAATCTTAGCAATAATATTGTAGAGGTAGTGACATAGAGATATGGTTCAATATCCCTAAAATGTATTGAGAAAATCCACATTGAGGATATAATAAATAAATGTGTATTAACATTTATTGGAACCTTCCCTAATATTTAAACCTCCTCCAACACATGAAGAACATCCTCAAACAATAAATCGAAGAAATAAATATAGAATTAAATAGTCCACTTGTAAGGACCTGGGCTCATATCCTTCTTAAAACTAGTTAGAGTATGATGTAACTCCTCCTTAGTAATACACTTAAACATCCTTTTTATTTTCATCATGAATAACACACTTAGGGAAAATGAGATTACCTTCAATATTAGTACAATATTAGTGCTAACAAGGTCCTTGAAAATAACCTTGAAATTTTGAACTCCAAGATCTGTTATCTCCCTAAAGATCTCACCTTATTACCTTCAAATTTAGTCCTTTCCAAAATATTGTAAATGTTCCTCCTGTGGTTAGAATTTTTTTGAAATAATTTTGTGCTTTGATCACCAACTTCAATCCAAGTTGTCTGGATTTTCAAATTCCAATCCACCTCCCTGTTGGGCTGGGAAATTGTCACATTTTTCACCATCCAAACATCCAGTATTAGTCATTTTACAACACTTCTTCACCCACCTATTACCCATCTTGTTGTGTTTATTCATGAATGTGCCACATTGAGCTTACGAAATTATAGTTAATTATCTTTAGTTTCCTTTATTCATTATTAATTAGAAAGGATTGTTGTTGGTTTTTCTGACGATGGTTTTCCTAGTGTTGTTACACTTGTTCCCATGCAGTGATAGTAACAACCCCCAAGGTTAACAAATTTATGCAACTCCAAGATGAATTATGGAACATGGATTTATGTTTCCAAGCCATATCTAGATCAAGTCTATTAGGCTCCAACTCATGATCTATAGGTTAGACAGCTCACGCGCAGGCATAATCAGGTGACTAACTTCAGGCATGATTTGCGAGCAAATAAAGATGAACCTGGAAAATCCACGAAATTGGTCTTTTATCATAACATCCCCAATTAGTTGATGCATGATCAGTTTCTCAAAAAATTTCATGGATTGGGAGCTATGAATGGTTCTTTCAAGTATATATATCATATTGTAGTTGTTGACAGACTGTGTCCCAAACAGAGCAATCAATTAGAAACTGAAACAACTCCAACCTATTCTTAGTTGATTCTATAAAAAATAAATCCATTGTAATCATATCTTGAGTTTTTTTCCTTCTAAGATCTCCCGAAAATAAATGGAGTCAATATTTCGTAATATGCCCATAACTATGACAACCAAGATTTAGGGGATTTATTCCAATTCATCCCCCTATCTCTTTGTATAAAATGTATGGGTAGATAACAATATTGGAGTAAGTAATAAAATGAATAAGTTAGATTAGGAAGGGGGGTACATCATCATTCTTGGAATGTGCATATTGTAACTTCATTTTTAGATCTAATGAAATTTCTGCAAGTTCTTCGTTGATCTCTGAGTTGCTAGTTTATGAGTTGTGAACAACCCCTTTCTAGGGAGGAAGGGTCCTCCTCCTTACCAGGGGTTTTTGTGTCACTATAGGTATATAGTTGTTCATGTTAATTTCTTTTTAGGTTATGCTAATTCATTTCTTATCGTAATTTCAATTATCACCATTATAGAATCTTATTGGTACATTGTTGCCATTGTTGGTTAATTTAGATTGTAGAATATTTCATTTAGATTACTTGTGTGAAAAAATAGTTATTGGATTGATCCTTGCTAATTGCGTGTTGCTATTGTTCAATTATCACTACAGATTTATAATTTGTTGTTGAAACATAATTGTTGCTACATCTGTTATAGTGTGTTATTTAGTTAATTAATGGGTTGGTTGTGATTGAATTATTTGTGTAATTAATTCAAGGAGTGATCTTCCTTTTTCTTGCAAGAGTGGTTTTGATAAATGATAGTTATTTTATTTCTAAAAGAGTGATTTTCATTCCAACATGGTGTGTAGTGAGTTATTTTTATGCAAGTGAGGGATTGAAAGTGAGATTGATTTTCATTCCTACAAGTATGACGAATAATAGCTTTGATTTGATTGTGTGCTAAGATCTTGTAGAAGAAAACGTAATATTAGGAATTAGACAATGCTAGTTAACAATTGTTGCTTGCATATATTTTTCACAATAACATTGAAATAAAAAGGCCTACCCAGGTTGATAATTTATGTTTGAGCAATTGGACTTGTTTTATTAAGACAATTCATTTTCCCAGCACTACTTATCCATTAGTAATTTTGATCTCATAAATTATAGCTATTTTAGTGCCTTTAAACCCTCCTCATCAAGGATAACTTCATCATATTTGGACTAAAATTTCCAATGATTTTTTAACCTTGACCAATCAACCATCTCTCATTCTAAATCTTTCCCTTGCCCAAGTCTCCACATTATCTCTTACACACTTTAGAGATATGGAGAACAATTCATAGGTAGATGATTTTGGATAAAAATAGAAATGCATTAAAGAGAAAATTATCCTTAGTTTTAGATTTAAATTCACAGTCAGAAGCCTAGTTGGGATTATATTTGAAAGGGGCACTTGCCTTTGTTTTGTGGCTTTAAAATTCTAACTAAATGGGGAAGTTATTAGAGAACCTAGTCCCTCTAACCCAAGACTTGAGCTTTCCCACCTTTTGAATAAAGGTATCCTGAACCAAAAGTTGGTCTATTCTTTTAGTAACTTCATCATGACTAGATATATTATTATTTGAAGTAGGTTTTAATTTGATAGGTTCAAGATCCACCCATCCTAAAGATTCAAAGTGTGAATCAAAGAAATTGATAAGTCCATCAAACCAGACATTATCCCCTCTAAACGTATCTATAGTTTAATGTCAAATTTAGTTCACCATTTATTACAAGGCTATTAGGTTTTATGCTTTAGGAAGTTAAAAGGTTATCCAAAAAAATTTGACATCATTTGTATGGCACATGAACATTGAGAATGGAAAAAAAAATCCTAAGCTTTTGTAGAAAACCTTTATAAATAAACTCGAATTTAATTGAAAACATATTAGGTAAAAAAACATTAATATTTTAACCTATAATAATCCACCTAGATAAACCCCGTAAATCAAGGACGAGCTATTCATATCCCCCATTAAATTTTTAATTTCATGTATTAAAAAGTTTCATTTACCCATGGTTTCATGCAACAAAAGAATCTCATATCTATCAATGTTTACTACCATATTGAGGGACAATTTTTTGGCCTGTCCCCTTGGGCATATAGAATGTTTATGGTGAAACCTCTATATGGGCTAGTCCTGCTCTAAGGGCCCCAATAATAAGCCTCTCTTTACCTTGATTGATTTCTTTGATTGCCTATTCTTCTGCTCAACTAAATATTGGCTTCTATTAATTGAGGGACTTCCCACTTCTCCAACAAAGTCCATTCCATGATCTCTAGAGGAATATGGCATAAGATATTGTCCTTTCATAGGATGTAAATCATAATTCCCACCACCTCTAGATTGAACATCTAATGAAAACAACCATAACCCCTCAATCAACCCCTTACCCATCAACTCACATGGGTCAAAATCATCAAATAGGTTAATTGGATGGATATTAGAGTAGGGGTATTTTGCTTGTCATTGGGTCTCATCCTCTACATTTCTTAATCCAAATTGGAGGAACAAGGCCTAACCCTTTGACACCAAAAAAAATGTTGATAGAAAAAGAACAAGAAGAGGAAATATTCAACTTACTCGCATAATCCTCGCAAGTGTTGATATTTTCCTTTGATACCCATTGAATATTTGAGGAGGGTTTGTGTTCCAAAGTTGGACCTTCTAGGTATTCAAAACACCCTTAGCAACCCAAAATTGGTCTTGGAACAAAAATTAAAGGATCAAGATATCGCCAATAAAGAGTTCTATAGCCCCTTAAAATCCCTTACACACTTCCTTGTGTAAATAAATCATAGGAGCTACGTCAAATTATATCCAACTTTTAAACAACAAATTGTTTATGGACAATTTGCCTATTCTCCTTAGAAGTGAATTTATGAAAATCATCCTTCCTCCTCCTAATTGTTAATAAAGGCTTCGAACAATCCTTCATAATGTGTCCATACATATGACACCAGGAAGAACATAATGGTATGTTAACATACTAAAGGAGTTGCATGTACATTTTATCCTCAATAATCAATTCAATAGATTTAAATAAACTCATACTGATATCCATATCTACCAAAATCCATGTTATCAAACTAAATCCCTCAACTAAAAATTGACAATGACTAATATGGTCTTCTTACGTTGTTTACCAATGACTTATAATTCCAACACCATCTAAAATTCCATGGAGACCCCTAGTAGTGTAATTTAGACCAATTAACAATTTTCACCAACCACACATATTCTATTCTTGCAACATCTTCAAAATGTTCCTTTATATATGGATGGTAATTCCCTGTTTAGGTTATCCTAATGTCAACGAAAACACCAAGAATATCATATTTATCAAGGTCTTGAAACATTATAGGGAATTCAATTGCATTGAAGTGTTGCGAATTAACTGCTAGGTTTCACATAGTGATTACCCAATCCTTTGGAATCACTAATTTCTAAATATTCTCTCCTACAAAGTAAGACTTTATATACTATTTCAAAATATAATATATTTATCATGGAAGCATGTGTAGGAGTGATCTTGGGAGCACCTAAGATGTGGAGCAAAATTTAGGATTATTTCTAGCTTAGGTTGACGACCTGCTTTTTAAAAACACTTCAATTGGGAGAATTTAGTAGCAATTTCATGGTCCTTCATTTCCGTTGTGTTATTCAACAACCCCTCCCATTTATTAGTTTAATAGCTAATATTCCATTAATAAATGGGGGCCCTTGATAAAAACTCTCCAAAAAATAAATTTAGCACTTAGGCACTTTCCTTTGAACTTTTAGGAATAAATCAAGATATCGAGTCAAAACCCTTTGAAAACTAGCAATTCTTGCATTTTCGCATACCACTGGACCAAGTGTCTTAAAAGCCTTATTAATGAACGAAACCCGTGAATTACAATAAAAAGGATCACCACACTTAACTTATATATCATTGGACTTTTTATTCAAAAGCTAAGACCTAAGGCATTTCACATAAAATAAATCTCTTATCACAATCGCATATCAGCGCTCACAAAGGACGCAAAACCGCTAAGCATATTGAAACATGCAAGACACGATATTGCGATAGGACAAGTCAACCTCATCGCATTGCGTCAATTTCTTTAAAAAGTCCAATCTTATGAAATGCACGAGCTTCCAAAATATGATAAAGCCAGGACCCAAAAGAAGCCAATGTTACAAATTGAGAGTTAAGTCTGCCACGTAGTGAAAAGTGCTTTATAAGGTAATTACTCCATCAGTAAAGCTATGCTCTAAATGGTAAAGGACATCCCACTTATCTCACATCCCGCAAAATCCTAATGAACTTCAAGAAAGTGCACAATCAAATGTGCGGTAATGTGATTTGCGATATTGCATCACAATCGCAAAATCGACATTCTCGCAGCTTAAGCCCACCACCTTAAAAGTTTTCCTTCCCATTTTTGCGATGTAGTACATTAATGAGTAATAAAGGCAATGATAAGGAACCATTAGTGGCTATTTAATATAGGTTAATGGAATTTATGTTAAACAACGGCTCAATGTTATATGATATCTTTTCATCTGCGTTTGATTAAAACTCCTTTCTTGTCACCTTTTCAGGTTATCTGTATCATTCATTCTCATTTCCATTCTTGCTTGTGTTTATCCGATAGCTTCCGCTTTGCTCCATTTCAGGAAAAATCTACAAGAAGCATCGTTAGAAACAATGGGAAAGAAGGGAAAGGCAGTTGCGTTTGAGAAATAAAAAATGATCCCTCTTTTCTCTGCTACTACACACAGAAGAGACGGAGTAACTACGACATGGGAGGCCATGTACAACTTGTTAGAAGAGGAGCAGCCTAGACCACTAGTAACAAAGGCCATGACAGATGCTCATGAGTCATCTGATGCCTCCTATTTTGAAATGGCATGTTCTTTCCTTCATCGCATAGCTGCACGAGCAAAAATAATCCCATACACAGACATGGTCAAATGGGTAGTTGATGAGGTAGACATCATAGACTGAACATTCAAGAATCATGGGCAATATGTCATGGGGTGCTTCTCATCAAACAACCTACGACTAATGTATTAGTTACCTGAGCCACAAAAGTTCTACAACAAACAGTTCCTTGAGAAATTTGCTAAAGAAAATGAGGACCCATCAGATGTCATGCAGACCTTGAAATCAAGCAAGGGCAAGCTCAAACGGGATAAAACTGGTATGTACTCCACGACATCTATTTCTCCCCCGCAATAGTTTTGCAACAACAATGCTATGTAGGTTATTCGGTAGACCCGATAGCACCAAGTTTTCCAAGGATTGGCTCCCATTGATAGATGCAATAGTGAATGCAACAATAATGAACTGGGCTCAAATTCTATCAGACAATTTTTCTAAGGCCATTATAGAATATAGGAGAAAAAGAAGTTCCTCTTTAAGGGTTTATCCCCCGCTTTTTATGAGTGCTTTTGTAATGGATGCAATTATTTTTAATTCTAAATTTCCCAATATGGGATGGAAGCAGACTGTAAAGGACCCACTTCCCATCCATATGTACCATAAGATTTTGTGGGGATCTCAATTTCACCCCCATTTTTATAAAAAATTTCGAGGGGTTATGCTACCCATCCATAAAGAAGTGTACAACAAAACTACCCCTATATTTTCTAAAGAGGCCGAGGTAGATATCTTGCCAGTAGCTAGATGGTTTGGGGAAGAGACCTTTACCTACATCAAAGTATTTGGGAGCATTGCTTCACCGCATGTTCTCCCATATTATGTCCCCAACAAACTAATGGCTAGAGAAATAGACTACCAAACAACAGGGGAAGGTGTATTAAGCAAAGGACTGAAAGAGTAGAAGAAGGCCATTTGGCCTACATTTCCATTACAATGTGGTGCTTTTGCGCTACATAATTTTGGACATGCATGCAAAGAAGCAAAGATTATTAAATCTATGAAATTAGCTACATTTCCGGGAAGGAAGTATGACCCAAATGACACTGTTAAGGATTTTACTACTATGGTAAAAGTAAAGCAGTTCACCCACAAAGAGGACACCTTTGATGACCTCTTCCTACAGGCAGAAACATATTCACAATTGTTGCATTTGGCATCAGTACTTTTAACCCCAGAAGAGGTTAAGGCTTTCCATGTGTATAGGGAAAAGAGATTATTGAAGGTTCCATTAGGCCTATTGCATATTGAACCAATAAGGGAGCCAACTCCCAGTGTAAGCTTGGAGGGAATCTCCAAAGAAAACTCTGAAGAAGAAACCCAAGCGAGATCTACGCATGAGTCAGAGAACTCAGAGCAACAATCTCAAAATGGGGGAGGAAACACCAATAAAGAGTCTAAAAAGGACACAGCTGGAACTACAGAAGGGACGGCCAAGCAAACCTCAACAAAGAAACAAGCAAAAGTTGCCTCTACATCAACTCAGTTAGGTAAAGCCCCAATTATTGACTTGGAACAGGAATGGGAACTGTTCAACAAAAAGATTCACACAGATTCAAACCCTGAGAAAACATCTGAGATACAGACTCCTAAGAAAACCAAGCACAAGTCAAATCCAGAAATGACAGGGGAAGGAGATATGAGCACTCAGGATGTTGAGACCATTCCTGCTATTCCTACTTCAGAAATTGTTTTAAGAATTGAGGAAATAACTTCGCTAGATGTATTTTATAGTCCTACCCACAAAGTTGTAGGCAAGATACAAATGAAGAAAAGAAAGCTAGACATTGTAGCTATTATGACTCCTGAAAATGAACCAATGGACATTGTATGGCAGGACTCGCCGATGGACCCATTTGAGAATCTCACAAAACTATTGCAATTCGCAGGAGCCTATGCCATAGTAACTATTGACAAAGCAATAGAGGTCCAAATGCTGCTTAAAGAAAAGGAATAGAGAATTCTTCTGTTAGAACAACAATTAGATTAAGAAAAGTCTAATCAACAAGCAAAATTACAAGTAGCCCAACTCCAAAAGGAATTCAAAGAGATGAGAATACAACATCAAGCCAGCTTAGCGGAAAGAGATGTGTGGATACAAGCTATGATAGATAAGTTTACGGACAATCCACAAATCGACAAATTCATCAAGGAAGCACTCAACCTTAATTCCATGTTATTGCAGCAGAAGGAAGTACTGTGCTAGAAAATCTCGCAGATAAGTCCTTATTGCGAGAAAAGTGATAAGTTAACAAAC
Source organism: Pinus tabuliformis (assembly GCA_031772625.1). Taxonomy (NCBI): domain Eukaryota; kingdom Viridiplantae; phylum Streptophyta; class Pinopsida; order Pinales; family Pinaceae; genus Pinus; species Pinus tabuliformis. The sequence continues at coordinate 937,579,731 of CM062811.1, read as the reverse complement.
CAGGTTATTGACATGTGGCTCGAATACGATGAAATCCATAAAAGGATATCTGACTCTATCACTTGGAAAGAATCAGAAGATGGGATAAAGGCTGACCTATCGAAGCTGGAGGAATCTCATAAATACATTTTGTTCATGGATTGGGATTCTCGGTTGAAACAACCGAAAAGGGAAACAATGATAGCACTGATAGCTAAAAACAGCATAATAGAAGCCATCAATGAAAATATTCATGGCGCCAATCTTTTCAAGGAATGTATACCAGGATTTCTTTCGAATGTCAAACAGTTAGAGCAACAGTGGAGACAGGCAGCACAAGAAAAGGAGGAGGCAATCAGACAGGCAAACAGGCTGAACTGGGAAGCATACTCGTAGTTTTTAGTGAAACCACATAGCCATTGGATGACCTTGAGGTGTTTAACAACCTCTACACAAAAGATGGTGTGAGCATTAACAAATGCCATATTTGCTGGGAAGTTAAAATCTGCAATGAGTCAACTGCCTCAGCTCAAGCCAATGACTGATATTTGCAATCTTGGATATCAAGTTCAAAGGAGCTAGTCATTTGTTTATTTTTCTTTTAGTTTTATTTTTGCATATTCTGAGGAAGGTCATTTGAACCTCCTCAACTTTTTTTTGTAATAGTCTATTTTAAGACATATAGTTTAGTGTTTAAACCCCTCTCATGCATTTAGAGAGGGGTTGAGAAATTTTATCAGAAACACTTTTCAAAACATTGCACTTCTGTACTTTTGAGGAGGTTTTGATGAAATGAATGGAACATGATCTATTTTCTTTAAATATCTAGCATGCTCTACTGAAATGTACTTTTGTACTCTTAGAAAGTGTTGGATTGATTTTGGTGGAACAGATACTGCAATCAGTTGCAGGCTCAGAACTAATGTCCTTCCTAGATCGAATTTTATGTTATAATCAGATTCTAGTACATCAAGATGACCGGCTAAAGACTACATTTCGAACCAAATGGGGCACCTATGCCTATGAAAAGATGCCATTTGGATTAATTAATGTTGGTGCAACATTTCAAAGAACCATGGACATAGCTTTCAAAGATTTGGTGAAGAAATCAATGGTAATTTATTTAGATGACATAACTGTGTATTCCAAAAAGCGTAGTAATCATTTAAAGGATTTAAAACAAATCTTTGAGCATTGTCACGGGTATGGAATTTCTCTCAACCCTAAGAAATATTTCTTTTCTTTGAGTGAAGGAAAGCTCCTTGGATTTTTCATATCCAAAGAAGGAATTCTTATCCTTCCTAATAGGATAGGAGAAATTTCTGAGATCCCTTTACCCGGTAACAAAAAATCCATGCAATCTTTCCTAGGTCAGATAAATTTTGTCAAAAAATGTGTCCCTGACTTTTTGCGAATTGTTTTACCTCTCCAATCTATGATTAAGAAAAATTATGTTTTTAAATGGGGACATATTGAACATGAAGCTTTTAATCTGATTAAACAAGTAATCATAAATGATCCCTCTTTAGAAACCCTGATTTTTCTAATCATTTCACTTGATATACCTTTGCTTCTGAGACATCATATGCAACTATACTAACACAAGTCAATGATGAAAAATTCGAAGCGCCAATTTCTTTTTTTTGCTCCAATTTGTAGGGGGTTGAATTAAACTACTCAGATGTTGAAAAACAATATTTTTCTCTTTTCAAATCAATAAATCATTTCAGACCCGTTCTCCTCAAAACTCACACCAAGATAGTAGTCCTATTCTCAGTAGTGAGAAATCTATTAATGCAAAGAGATGTAGGTGAGAAAAGAGCAAATTGGGTAACAACACTACAAGAATATGACATTGAGATTAGACTAGCTAAAATTGTTAAAGGTCAAGGTTTTTGTAGAATGTTAGCAGGATCATCCAACTTACCAGCACTACAAGATTAAGGTGATGATATATGAGTATATGAGGTAATTCTCAACAACACTGAATCCAAATATGTTGATATTATCTTTTATTTGAAAAATGGATATTCCCCTACACAACTAAGTTACAAAATAAAAAGGGCTTTGAGGATAAAAGATAAGCAATATGAAATCATCAATGATGTGTTGTTTAGGAAAAATTATGATTATGTTTTTCTTAGATGTCTTGAAAAGTCTGAGGCAGAAAAGGTTTTGCAGGAACTCCATGATGGACCAGTTGGTGGACATTTTGGAGGAGACACAACAACACATAAAATCATGCATGCTGGCTATTATTGGCCAACCTTATTCAAAGATGCACACGAATATGTAAGGAAATGTAAAATTTGTCAAACAGCTACTGGAAGACAGAGGAAACCTGCATTTCCATTGCAGCCAGTCAACATTGAACAACCATTTGAACAATGGGGTCTGGACATAATAGGTGATATTGTTCCTCACTCTCAAAGTAACATAGATATATCCTTACAACAACTGATTACTTCACAATATGGGTGGAAATGATTCCACTTAAGGTAGCCAATTCTGAAAACATCATTGAATTCATTGATCAGTTTATTATTATCAGATTTGGTCTACCATCTTCCCTCATGTTTGACAATGCATATTATTTTACAGGCAATGATATGACAAAATTTTCTCTTAAAAGAGGTTTTAAACTAAAACATTTTACTAACTATTATCCTAAGGGAAATGCCTTGGATGAATCAAAAAACAAAAATCTCATAAGAATCATCAAACGAACTGTTGATCAAAGTCAAGAAAAATGGCACAAATATTTAACATTTTCTCTATGTGCAGATCGAATAACACAGAAGGCCTCAATGGGCACTTCTCTGTTTAATTTGGTCTATAGGAAAGAGGCTATCCTCCCTACAAATGTAGTTCTTCCCTCTCTACCCCTGGTTCAATTTATAGAAGAAACTCCTTCCTCTTTTATGAAATTAAGACAATCACAAATTCTCAAGCTCGAAGAAGAAAGGGAAAAAGCTAAAATTACACATGCACATCATCAGCAGTTAGTCAAATCATCATTTGATGCAAATTCTGTACGTTCAAAATCCTTTCAGCCGTGAGACCTGGTATTAAATTGGGATAAAGCACACGAGGAAAAAGGTAAGCATACCAAATTCCAAAGAATGTGGCTTGGCGCATTTCATATTGTGGAACAAATAGGCCCATCAACCTTTTTATTGAAAGTTTTATCAGGAAAAAGAGATTATATTCCTGTTAATGGGAATATTCTGAAAAAATATTTTTCATAGAAGATAGCCTCTTTTATCCCTTGTATACTATTTCTTTTACTTTTTAGGAAAATAAAAGTTAAATAGCATTTACTTTTGGCCTTTACAATAATAATCTCTTTTATATTTTGACTTTTCGTTTGTATAAGTAGGGATTGTTAAGAAGATGATTTTAACATTTGAAACATAAACTAAGTTCTATTACTCTGAAATCTACTCTTTCTCTAACAAAATTACTTGTTCTTTGCTAAACCTCAACTTTGTAAAGAAACCTTTGTTCTACCATCGGTTAAGAAAAGTATCTATAACAAATCAAAGACTCTCTACAGTAAAGCATCCTTAACTCTAAAATTGTCATCTAGAAAACTCTTAAAGAGTCAATGATTCTCCCCATCTAGTAAGATTTTCTCTTTTTAGAGTGTAATTCTAAAATATGCTTAAACTTAAAGGATAATAGGTCTCATCAAGAGTCGACTTACCATGATCATAGGGAAGTAACAAACTGAGATTACCAATATTGCACATCAAAATAGGGTAATGGCTTAAGATTATGTTAATCAAAAGATAAGGAGTCTCATCATGAGCCAGCTTGTTCAGTTAAGTTACAACCATTGAATGGCATTGTCAATTTTGGCCACCAAACCAAGACAATGACCTTTAAGAAGAAAAAGTGAAATTTTAAAGAAAAATAATTGTTTAGAAAAGAAAGAAAAAAGGAGTAAGTACATGAATCTGAATTTATCTCTAAAAAATGCACTATTATCTGGATGGAATTTGGAATCATTGCAAGCTAAAAGGTAACCCTATCGAGGCTATGGACACCTACTGGTAGTAGAGGCTATACCTATGACAACTAAGTACATATAAAAGCTAATTTGCAAGAACCCCCTGCTTTTATTTTTAAAACCAAGTAATGACTAATGTAGACAAGGAAATTTTCATATTGAAGAGGATAATCAAATGGATAGTAATTAGGTAGATTTTGTTTTTATTATTCATAGAAATGTTACTTATCTTATATTTCATGGGTTCCTATTTTTCTGAACTATCTTTATTTTGGAAGTTTTAGAAATTTCAAAACAATATCAAAGATAACTGGTTCTTCCAACGAATCGCCAATTGTTGTGCTATTCAACAACCCCCCAATTTATTAGTTTAATAGCTAATACTCCATTAATAAATGGGGGCCCTTGATAAAAACCATCCAAAAAATAAATTTAGCACTTAGGCACTTTCCTTTGAACTTTTAGGAATAAATCAGGGTCTTGAGTCAAAACCCTTTGAAAACTAGCAATTCTCTCATTTTCACATATCGTTGGACCAAGTGTGTTAAAATCATTATTAACGAACAAAACCCATGAATTGTGATCGAAAGGATCACCGCACTTAACTTAGATATCATTGGATTTTTTATTCAAAATAAAAGACCTAAGGTATTTCACATAAAATAAAGCTCTTATCGCAATCGCATATCGGCGCACACAAAGGATGCAAACCCGCTAAGCATGTTGAAACATGCGAGACACGATATTGCGATAGGACAAGTCAACCTCATTGCATCGCATCAATTTATTTAAAAAGTCCAATCTTATGAAATGCGTGAGCTTCCCAAATGCGATAAAGCCCAAACCTGATAGAAGCCAATGTTATAAATTGAGAGTTAAGTCCACCACGTAGTGAAAAACGCTTTATAAGGTAATTACTCCATTAGTCAAACTATGCTCTAAATGGTAAAGGAAATCCCGCTTATCTCGCATCTCGCAGAATCCTAATGAACTTCAAGAAAGCGCATAATCAAATGTGAGATAATACGATTTGCGATATTGCATCGCAATTGCAAAATCGACATTCTCGCAGCTTAAGTCCACCACCTCAAAAGTTTTCCTTCATGTTTTTGCGATACGGTACATTAACGAGTCATAAAGGCAATGATAAGGAACCATTAGTGGCTATTTAATATAGGTTAACAGAATTTATGTTAAAAAGTGGCTTAACGTGATATGATATCTCTTCATCTGCGTTGATTAAAACTCCTCACTTGTCACCTTTTCAGGTTATCTGTATCATTCATTCTCATTTTCATTCTTGCTTGTGTTTATCCGATAGCTTCCGCTTTGCTCCATTTCAGGAAAAACCCACAAGAAGCATCATTAGAAACAATGGGAAAGAAGGGAAAGGCAGCTGCATCTGAGAAATCAGAAATGATCCCTCTTTTCTCTGATACTACATGCAACATAGATGGAGGAACTACTACATGGGAGGCCATGTACAGCTTGTTAGAAGACGAGTAGCCCAGGCCACTGGTAACAAAGGCCACAACAGATGCTAAGGAGTCATCTTATGCCTTCTATTTCGAAAAGGCATGTTCTTTCCTGCACCGCATAGCTGCACGACCAAAAATAATCCCATACACAAACATGGTCAAATGGGTAATGGACGAGGTAGACATCACAGGCTAAACATTCAAGAATCACAAGCAAGAGGTCATGGGGTCCTTCTCATCAGACAACCTACGACTAATGTACCATTTACTTGAGCCACAAAAGTTCTACAACAAACAATTCCTTGAGTAATTTGCTAAATAAAATGAGGACCCGTCAAACGTCACGTAGACCTAGAAATCAAGCAAGGGCAAGCTCAAACGAGATAAAACTAGTATGTACTCCACAACATCTATTCCTCGCCCCAAAGTTTTGCAATAGCAATGATATATAGGTTATTTGGTAGACCCGATAGCACCAAGTTTTCCATGGATTGACTCCCATTGATATATGTAGCAGTGAATGCAACAATAATGAACTGGGCTCAAATTCTATCAGGCAATTTGGCCAAGGCCATTATAGAATATAGGAGAAAAAGAAGTTCCTATTCAAGGGTTTATCCCCCATTTTTTATGAGTGCTTTTGCAATGGATACAATCTGTTTTAGTTCTAAATTTCCCAATATGGGATGGAAGTGGACTGTACAGGACCCGCTTCCAATCCATATGTACCATAATATTTGTGGGAATCTCAATTTCACCCCCATTTTATAACATTTGTCAAGGATTTATGCTACCCATCCATAAAGAAGTGTACGACAGAACTTCCCCTAGATTTTCTGAAGAGGCCGAGGTAGATATCTTGCTAATAGCTAGATGGTTTATGGAAGAGACCTTTACCTACATCAAATTATTTGGTAGCATTGCTTCATCACATGTTCTCCCATATTATGTCCCTGACTAACTAATGGCTAGAGAAATAGCCTACCAAACAACAAGGGAAGGCGAATTAAGTAGAGGACTGAAAGAGAAGCAGAAGGTCATTTGGCCTACATTTCCTTTACATTGTGGTGCATTTGCACTACATGATTTTGGACGTGCATGCAAAGAAGAAAATATTATTAAATCTCTAAAATTAGCTACATTTCAGTGAAGGCAGTATGACCCAAACGTCACTGTTAAGGATTTTACTACTATGGTAAAAGTAAAGCAGTTACCCACGAAGAGGACACCTTTGATGACCTCTTCCTACAGGAAGAAACATATTCACGAGTGTTGCATTTGGCATCGATACTTTTAACCCCAGAAGATGTTAAGGCTTTCCATGTTTATAGGGAAAAGAGATTATTGAAGGTCCCATTAAACCTATTGCAGATTGAACTAATATGGGAGCCAACTCCAAATGTAAGCTTGGAGGGAAGCTCCAAAAAAAATTATGAAGAAGAAACCCAAGAGAGATCTACACACGATTCAGAGCACTCAGAGAAGAAGTCTCAAAATGGGGGAGGAAACACCAATAAAGAGTCCGAAAAGGATACAATTGGAACTACATAAGAGACAACTGAGTAAACCTCAACAAAGAAACAAGCAAAAGTTGAATCTACATAAACTCAGTCAGGTAAAGCCCCAATTATTAACTAGGAATAGGAATGGGAACAATTCAACACAAAGCTTCACATAGATTGAAACCCTGAGCAAACATCTGAGATATAGACTCCTAAGCAAACCCAACACAAGTCAACTCCAGAAACGACAAGGGAAGGAGCTACGAGCACTCCAGACATTAAGATCATTCCTAATACTCCCACTTCAGAAATTATTTTGAGAATTGAGGAAATATCTCCGGTAGATGTATTTTATAGTCTTACCCACAATGTTGTAGTCAAGAGACAAAGGAAAAAAAGAAAGCTGGATGTTGTAGCTATTACGACTCCTGAAAATGAACCAATGGACATTGTATGGAAGGACTTGCCCATGGACCCATTTGAAAATCTCACAAAACTATCTTAATTTGTAGGAGCATATGCCACAACAACTATTGACAAAGCAACAGAGGTCCAAATGCTGCTCAAAGAAAAGGAACAGAGAATTCTGTTACTAGAACAACAATTAGCTCAAGAAAAGTCTAATCAACAAGAAGAATTACAAGTAGCCCAACTCCAAAAGGAATTCGAATAGATGAGAATACAACATCAAGCCAGCTTAGCGGAAAGAGATGCGTAGATACAAGCTATGATAGATAAGTTTAAGGACACTCCTCAAATCTATGAATTCATTAAGGAAACACTCAACCTTAATTCCCTGTTATTGTAGTAGAAGGAAGTAATGTGCCAGAAAATCTCATAGATAAGTCCTTATTGTGAGAAAAGTGATAAGTTAACAAACTAGGTTATTGACATGAGGCTTGAATACGATGAAATCCATAAAAGGATTTCTGACTTTATCACCAGGAAAGAATCAGAAGATGGGAGAAAGGCTTAACTACCGAAGTTGGAGGAATCTCATAAAGACATTCTATTCACGGATTGGGATTCTCGGCTGAAACAATCGAAAAGGGAAACAACGATAGCAACGATAACAACAAACAACATAATAGAATCCATCAATGAAAATATTCATGGCACCAATATTGTCAAGGAATGTATACCAGGATTTCTTCTGAATTTCAAACAGTTAGAGCAGTAGTGGAGACAGGCAGCACAAGAAAAGGAGGAGGCAATCAGATAGGTAAACAGGTTGAATTGGGAAGCATACTGGCATTTTTTAGTGAAACCACATAGCCAATGGATGACCTTGATGTGTTTAAAAACCTCTACACAAATGATGGTGCTAGCACTAAAAAATCCCATATTTGTTGGGTATTTAAAATCTGCAATCGTTCAACCGCCTCAGCTCAAGCCAATGACTGATATTTGCGATCTTAGAGATCAAGTTCAAAGGAGCTAGTCATTTATTTATTTTTCTTTTAGTTTTATTTTTGCATATTCTAAGGAAGGTCGTTTGAACCTCCTCAACTATTTTTTGTAATAATCTATTTTAAGACATATAGTTTAGTATTTAAATCCCTCTCATGCATTTAGAGAGGGGTCCATAAATTTTATCAGAAACACTTTTCAAAACATTACACTTCTGTACTTTTGAGGAGGTTTTGATGAAATGAATGGAACATGATCTATTTTCTTTAAATATCTAGCATGCTCTACTGAAATGCACTTTTGTACTCTTAAAAAGTGTTCGATTGATTGAAATTGGGTAAATATTGTTGAAGCACATGAGCATGACTTATCATACATGGCACTTTTATCTTATGATCATGTTTTATTTATGTATCAAACAATACTTATTCTTTCAATTGTTTTATGTATGAAAGTTTGAATTATAGTTTAGCATTATTGCACTTTTGTATGATGTTAGCTCTGATTCTATTATGAATACATGAACGATTTTATATGTGATATATTTCTCTCAATCGTTTTGTCTAACTATTTATCCAAAACGATTATTGTTAAATGCTTTAACTTCTTATTCTAGTTGAATGATCTTTATTACTAATTGTTGTAAGAAATCATTGTATATTGCATATTGTATTTAACTCCTGGGTATATCTATAGTTAAATAGTGTTAAATTAGGATATATGCATGTGTTTATTAGTTAGATTAGATTACACTTAGCTCAATGACTTTCCCGTTACATCACATATCACCCCACCAACACTATCAAAATCTTTTCTGGGAAACTGGTCCCATTATCCCCATTTGGAGCCACTATACCAAACAAAAAAGGAGCTTCTAACCAAGGTCTGGACCAAGTGGTTTTCCCCCATGTTTTCGTAGCGATTTTCGAGGCTTCAACAATTTCTAAATGAGATCCTTGAGCAAGACTCACTCCAACATTATTTATCAAAACTAAGTAGTCAACATTTTCCATACCCCATGTGTTGTCTGAGTACTCCCAAGTATGTTGAGTAACCTTAGACACTACTCATCATACTCATAAATAATGTTGCCGAATTAAAATGTTATCCCTGTCTTGTTAATGTCATGTCACCTACCTTGTTATAGTATGATTCTAGTTTAAGTTTGATATTTATGGTTAGAATTAAAAATATGGAAAAAATGGTTTTGCATAGGAAGATGAAGTCAAAATGTATATTTATTATGGTAATTCTTATTATGGAGACACGGGGTCTAATCCTTGTAGTTCTGATTTGCTAGTTATTTGAGGCCATAGGCTTTACTTTTGTTTTGTTTATATTTTGGTATAGGTTTATAGAAGTAAAGAAAACCTCCTTCTTTAATCCAAATTTCATATATATATTTGTAATTTCAAATTAGGGTTGATATTTTTTTTTAGAAAATCTTAATTCATGTGTGTTATATACAATTTTTTCATTTCTCAATATTTTCATTTTTCACGAAGAATTGGTGAGAATCAATGGGTCTTTCAATTACCTTCTAATTACTTAGTAGACAACTAAAAAGTTGGACATTTAATTATCAATCTAGTATTCGTATGGAACTTGTGAACTATCATGCATCATATATGCTAATACAATATGTAAGTGTCAATGAGGTTGTAGTCCTATTTAAGGATGAAAGAGTTGAATGTTGAATTCTTTCACAAGTAAACAAGTCACACTTTACAGGAATTGCAAGGCTCACACCGACAAGAATTGAAACACTAGATACAACACTCTTGCAGAAATGCAAATTACTCTTGTTGGAAAGTAATCGCTTGTAAAGGAAATAAAACACACTCTTCTGGAAAGTAAACATTCAGGAAAGAAATAAATCACTTTGCTAGAATATAAATACATAGGCAAGAAATAAAGAGGTGACTTGATCAAGCTAGCTAATCACTCGTAAAATTTGCAAATGAAATATTCTTAAGTGGATAAAATAATGTCATGTAGCATAATTATTGAACAAGTTGAATCATGAATATAGAAAGCATAATGAAAGTTCACCTTAATCAATCAACACAACATTAGTAGACAAAGCCATAATGTAATTTGATGCAACACAAATTGTTAGTTGAAAAATAGAGTAAATTCTAATGAGTTTCTACAAGACAAAGTAATTATATTTACATTGTTGTAACATAAAAAGTTTAGGAAACAAGGTAAATAACCAAACTAACTAATATGTAAATGAAATTATAACCTATCCTATATAGAATTACAAGAAGTGCCTAACTAAGAAGGGGATGGTACCTTCTTAAGCAAGGAATTGTTTAAACTCACAACACACTTATATGATCAACACTTCACACACACATAAAATGAAAAGGAATAAGAAAAACATAATTTTGTATAATAGAAATAAAAATGCAATCTTCAGAATAACCTTTGCTCCCTCTTTCCCTAGCTTGAGTAGAGCAAGGGTACTTATACAATGTCTTAGTTTCTTAATTTAATCTATAAATCAGGGGACAATGATTGAAATTTATGAGTTGACTTCAATTAATAAATGGAAAATGATAAACTTGTGTACATGCAGAATGAAAGCAAACTAGCTCGAACGGTGATAGCTTATCTCTAACAAGAGATGTGACGGCTACACGCCTTCTTGAATGGTGTTATAATGAGGCTCATAGTATTTTTTATTACGAATAAGTAATGAAAATCCCTATACATCCAAAAAACTAATCCTAGGAGATGAAGCACCAAAGGCTTATGGGCCTCGATGGGGTAAGTTGGAACGTCGACTTTTTGGGGTCATAACTTTCGCATAAGATCTCTGTTTGGCATAATGATAGCTCATTGGAAATATCTATCCAATGATTACAATTATGGCTGTCAATGATATTCTATGATTTTCATCGACCCATTTCACCAAAAAATGTCGTTTAGGGCCTCAAAATGACTTTGGAGGTTCAGGACCTGAAAATTGCCAAAATAGGAAAATTGTGTTGTGAGCTAGTGGAATAGGTGGTGGCCACCAATATCCACCTAGATAAGGCAACCATGAGAATATTTAATTCTCAAGATGTTCCCTCTTTGTTACAACCAAAAAACCAAAATATGGTTCACTACTAACTCATTCAACTAATCAATTAATTAGGAAATTGTGTTAGGAACATGTATGGTCAATCCTTCCTTGTTAGATAGACCAAATTCCCTTGTCCTTTATTTCATTTGGTGGTAAATGGTCTACTCTCTAACTAGGAAACCATTAAGTGACAATGGTGCATTTGGTTGTTGAATTGTGTTGAGTTGTTACAACTGGTTGCAGAGTTGCAACAACCGATTTTGATGGTCGATGTGATGCAACATCAAAACTTAGGACAAGTTGACACAACATTTCTTTAGTTGTTTTGTAGCATAACGTATTGTAGCAAAATTTCTCCCATCATGTTGCAATATCGATGATGGCGTTGCAACATTAATGCTTTGGTCATGTTGCAACCTTGGTGATGGTATTTCAATGCCAATATGTGGTAGGTGAACAAATGTTGTAGTATAAATGCAGAGGTGTTGCAATACCACAAATGAGTTGTAACAACACAGAGGTTTTGCAACAGCATGAAGGATCTACAACATTGACTCTTTGATGCTTTTTCATACCTCCATGGGTATTTCAAAGTTTAGACTTATGTGATTCGAATTCATTTGAGTTTTATCTTCCAGATCCATCACATGTATGCCTCCATGAGTACTTGTTATGAGCATGTTTGTAGTATTTCTCATGCTTTCCTTGTTAGTTAACATAAAAAGGTGGATTATTTCCCTAATGCATAAGAATGAACAATAAAAGTGACATAATCGAATAAATATTTTACCTTGGAAAAAATGCATTGTGGTGGGGAAAATGTAATATAATATGGTATGTGGATGGGATATAGGTATCAAAAAGGTGGTGAATGGATGTCGAAAGGATGCAAATTTTGGCACCCATCAACAACTGATATTATTGTTATAAGTTTCACATTCTTGTGCACTAGAAGTTGTTATGGATTAAATATTATACATTGCATATTGATTTCTTTGGACATAACTTGTAGAGTTGGAATCTAGCTACATTGTTCGATATTATCTCCTATTATATGAAGGGAAGGGATAAAATGGAAGGACCTAGATGAAACAAACATTTAGGAGAAGTGTAGAAGAGCCAGAAAGAGTAAGAACTCATCTAAAAGTGAATTTTAGATCAGATCCACAAGAACCAAAACCAATTTGCAATGTTGTTGAAGGGAAGAGTCATTTCTTCCAAGGTGGAGGTTTCGAGCCATTGAGGATGTTTGGATCTATAAGATAGCCTAGACTATATCAATAATAGGGATAAATATTTTTTATAGGAAGGCACTATAGATTGTACAATGACGAAGTTGAAGGCACATGCAACCACATTCTGGAAATAAATGTAGAAGGAAATGATTAAAGAAGGAAAATCTAAAAATCTGAACATAAACAAATATGGTTCCTACGCTCAACAATAATTTTATCCTTGTAAAATACATTGAATCATTTTAAGCAAATTTTCAAAATTTGAATGGAAATGATACTATTTACTACTATGAAAATGAACATTATAGGTTACTACTATGAAAATGAACATTATAGGTTGTCCATTCCATTAGAAAATTATGAATATGAAAAACAAATGGTGCTTAGATTTCTATATTTCGAATGGGATTGAATTTTCCATTCACATTGTTCTTAATGCACGTAAAATTGACTCAATGGAAGAGGCTTAATGGTTGAATCTAAAAATTGAAGAGAAATTACAAAGAAAGGGGGAAATGATACATATTAAGGGAAATCACTACCAATATAAAAGGGTGAATGAATTAGAACAAGCTTTGCCTCTAGAGAAAACTCATCAAGGGAGGAGAACAAGGAAACTTCTAGACTAATGGGCAAGTCATATCTTAAAGAAGAGATAGTAATGGATAGAGAGAATATGGAAGAAGATCTATAGAAATGAAAAGGTTATAGATGTACAGTAAGGACATTACAATTGTTTTACCTATGGAGATGAATGGAATTAACCTTTTGAATGTCTAAAGAGAAAATAAGAACCTCACAGGTAAGATTGGCTTAAGATTGGATGTGAATGTTGTAGATTTATTAAATTGCAAGTTGCAACCCAAATGGGTAGATTCGAAACTCGATATGGTTATGGAAGAGGATTTAATCAAAATCATAGAAGACATGGAATAGAGTAGAGAGATAATGGAAGGTAAAGGAACTCGAACAAAATTTCTTATGCTTATGGGTACTTAACAAAATTGTCAAACAAATGAATTCAACAAGGACATTCCAGAAGGTGCACATGTCATTGGTAGAATTGGAAAAGAGGGAAAATGGATCTAGAGAAGATGGAAAAGTTATGAAGGTCCAATAATGAGACACAATTGCTTCATAGATGGAGAAGAAAGGAATTGAGATATCCAGAAAGGAAATAAGAAATTGAGAAATAAGATAAGTTGGCACAAAATGAAGAGAAAGCATGGAAATATAATCAAGGATGTGGATAAAATTTAATGATAAGGAATGTTGTTTTTGCAACACCCAAAAATACTTAATGCATTGAGAATATGGAAAACATGGATAGAATAACACAAATTGCATACAAACTTGCATTCCATACTAACATAGAATCTCACAATCTGTTTCATTTATATTTGTTAAATAAGTATGTGGATGATCCTAATCATGTAACTGATTAGGATTTGATCCAAGTGGCACTAGAGGAAGAGTTTCAAATACAACTAGTTTGCATCCTCAATAGGGAGTTTGCTTTAGAATAGAGTCATCAAGAGAGTAAAGGTCCAATGGGCCCCCCATTATGGTCCTAATAAAGTGGCATGGGGAGTTGGAGGATGCTATTTGGCAGGTATGCATGTTTTAATTCTATTTTTAACATTACATCAAGGCCAATGGAAATATCTAAGGGAGGGAAATGTAATACCCTATTTTTGACCCCTAGATTATAAATGTATATGCAATGATGTGATTATTATAAGCCTAGATCCATATGTGGTCTAAGTAAAGTATGATCATTTGTTTGTAAATCTATACTTTGTAATTATAATACAAATATCAATAATGGTTGCAAGTGGATAAAGAGAAAAAGGAAGAAAAGGGCTATGAGTCCATAATAAAATTGGAAAGAATGGGGATTAGGGGATAAGAATAAATAACAATATTTTATTGTTTCCTATCCTTTAACATGGGACCTCTACCTTTATTTATTCTCATTAATTATTCACCAACCTTGATGTTAGTTGTCCAAAATAGAGATACATGGGCTTCTTGTGAAGGCATGTGGCCTCTTCTTAATATGCAAAATATTGCTTAATATTTTGGGCATGGAATTTCCTCTTCATTCACTATTCTCTTTGGTTTACTATACTCTTATCTTTCCAAATCTTACTTCTAATCATTATTTCCATGTAAGTGTGTAAATTATAACAAGGGTTTATGGGTAATTGTTGAGGTAAAAACAAAAAACTTAGTTTCAACTAGAGATCCATGGCTCTCAACATTAGATATTCCTTGGTTAATTTGCACTTGCACATTGGAGGGAAGGGGGATAGCCTAAGGGACTATGTAGGAGATAAGGAGATTCCATTCCTTGTTTTTTGGACTATATTTCACAGATAAATAATTAACCTTATATACCTTTATAATGTAGGCATTAATCATGTGTAGTTAATTGTTACAAGTAGATTATTAATCAAACAGAAAATATGTAAATCACATATATATACACACACTCACATTAGCACAAATATTTCTCCCTAAAAACCCAAACCAGGAAAACCAAAAATATTTTTTAATATACTCATCTATACAATATTACGATATATGTATGTATGTAGTATGTATGTATGTATATCCCATGACATCCATAAATTCTTAATCTATTTAGTCCGGATTAGAATACAATTGTAGTTCCTTAATTGAAACTAAAAAACCATGTGACAAACCACCGTTCCCCACAAAATTACTAAAAGGGAAAACTATGTGCCGAAAACTACCAAAAATAGGCTCAAAACACCACCCAACAAATTCATCTCTCCCATCTACTCATGCAGGGGGATTCTACCCCCCTGTGACCCCCTTATTGTGTTAAACGCAACATACAACATGTGGAAGTAATCCTATAAAGAATATAACACATACCAAACATTCTCCAACTTCCTGTTTTCTTTGCACATAAGGGGTTGCAAAAGTACATGATCAACAATCTATTGAAATGACGTCCATTGTTTCTCTACACCAAGAGAACTTTTAAGTGCTCATAGATTTTGTTAATGAAATTGCAACATACTTGAAAGTGTCCACCTTTGCTAGCAACACCTTCTTTTTTGTAATCATATCTTTCAAAATGTGATAGTGAACATTAATATGCTTTGTCTTAGAATGATATGTTAGATTCTTCACTAGCAAGATTGCACTCTGACAATCACAATCTATCATCACAACTTGTTGCTGTTAGGATATTCTGACACATAGGAAATAGTTAAGTATAACTTGGTCTAGTGTAGAGTTAGGTAAAGTGTGTTTCTTTACTATGTAATTTTGTAACTTACAATCCGATGGTCACAATATGTTCTAAACATGAAGTGATCCGACGATTCATTCTCTCCTTGGTACTACTGACACTTGATCGGTGGCTTAACACCCGATTGGTCCAAGATCTCTATTTAAAGAGCATGGAGGGTCATTTGTAAGGTGACTGTTCATGAGAGAAGATTATGTAAATTTTCTTTCTTTTACATTAATAAATTGCCTGCGTTGGCTCAGGCCATGGACTGTTTCCCTCTTTGATGGTTTTAACCACATCAAGCATACTGGTGTATTGATCTGTGATATGTTTGTGAGTGGAGTCATTTAGTGTTCTATCTGAGGAAATTACCCTGTAAATTCCTACATGGTATCAAAGCTATTTGAGGGCCGCATCCGTTGGTGATCGAAATTCGAAGCTGATACAAGTGCATGCGAATTTTGTTTCCTAGATCTATTTTTTCGGACTTCTTTTGGGCTGAGAGGACTGCTCTATTGTATTAGGAGCATCTGTTCCAGTGAGGAACCCCTTTCGTTTCATGTGAAAAGGTTTTTGGTAGCCCTAGCTACATAATTTTTAAGGTCTGGAGGTATACAGTATTTATTTGCAGTTTTAGTTATTCATCTCTCTATTTGTTTTGGCTTATTTAGCTCTCTATTTTTTTTATTATCAGATCTATACCTTTCATTTTTGCATATGATCTTTGCCCTGCGACTCTGTGTGATCTGGGCAAATCAGAAACATAAGGAAGGATTTTTCTCATGCGTATGCTCTTTTCCACCACTCCTTAGTGTGATCTCGAAAAATAAAAAACATTCAGGAAAATATTTAGTTTATAGCAAAAGCTAACTTCAAGCCATAAGCTTTGGTTTTTTTTGTATGTCCGTGTTGGGTTGTGTGGTTTTTTGTTTTGTAGGTAAAAAGAGTTTTTTCAAGTAAGCACACACCCCAAAGCTTTAGTGACCAAAAAAAAAAAAAAACTTCCTCTTTTCCAAAAATTACTAACCTTTAAAACTAGCTCACTTGGTCCAAAGTTACTTTATGAGAATCAAGGTTGGAATTTGACAGGAACATTGCCTGGGATGGGGTGATTTTCCCTTCAAATACAGTTTAAAAAATTACAAAACTGTTAATAATTTAGCTTGAAACTATGAAAACCTGTTAGGAACTGTGAAAAATGTTAAATTTGATGGGTGGGTTTCTTTTGAAATTCCAACCCTGATGAGAATAGAGGTCTTGAGTTCAAGTCTTTCCTTTTGTTGAGTTACTTTTTCAAAAAGCACATGTAACTTATGTTTTAAAGTTACTTTATGTAAAAGTGTTCTCACCCATTATAAAAAGTGAGTGACCTATGATTCTAAAGTATCTTTATCTTTTATTTAAGTTACAAATTAGTGGGTAGCTCATAAAGTACCATTTTAAAAGTGACTTTCACTTATTTATAAAAGTGGGTCACATAATTTTTTTTTAAGCGAGCTAATTAGATTAAGTTTGGAAATGGGGGGATTTTTTTTTTTTTTAAATGTAACATTATCATTCACTTCCACACATTCACGCACTTCGTCGGCATCTTCAACAACTTTTCTTCAAAAAACCATAACTTGTTCATCCAGAAGCCATTTTTAGAGCCATTTTCTTTTAATCAGCCTAATGTTTTGAGATATTTCCATTGGAACCTTTAAACTAGCTCACTTGGTCCAAAGTTACTTTATGAGAATCAAGGTTGGAATTTGACGGGCACATTGCCCATCATGGGGTGATTTTCCCTTCAAATATAGTTTAAAAAATTACAAATTTGTTAAGGATCTGGCTTGAAACTATGAAAAAACAGGTTAGGAATTGTGAAAAACATTAAATTTGATGGGTGGGTTTCTTTTGAAATTCCAACCCTGATGAGAATAGAGGTCTTGAGTTCAAGTCTTTCTCTTTGTTGAGTTACTTTTTCAAAAAGCACATGTAACTTATGTTTTAAAGTTACTTTATGTAAAAGTGTTCTAACCCATTATAAAAAGTGAGTCACCTATGATTCTAAAGTCTCTTTATCTTTTATTTAAGTTACAAATTAGTGGGTAGCTCATAAAGTACCATTGTAAAAGTGTATTTCACTTATTTATAAAAATGGGTCACATAATATTTTTTTTTAAGTGAGCTAATTAGATTAAGTTTGGAAAAGGTTTTTTTTTTTTTTTTTTAATATAACATTATCATTCACTTTTGCACATTCACGCATTTCGTCGACATCTTCAACAATTTTTCTTCAAAAATCCATAACTTCTTCATCCGGAAGCCATTTTCAGAGCCCTTTTTTTTAATCGGCCTAATTTTTCGAGATATTTCCATTGGAACACTTAGTTTCAGCATCTATAGCTTTAGTTTCTGTTAAAATGGAAATTTCATGCCAAGTTATTCTTGAGAGCACCAACTACTTCCAATGGTGGTCCTACATTGTGGATTTACTTAGAAGTAAAGGTATTTCCAGAATAGCCTTAGGCCAAGAAACTAAACCTAAAGATGAAGATAAGGTAGCCAAATAGGAAAATAGGCAAGATCAAGCATGTGGTTTGATAGGGATGTCTATTTCTCCAAACCTTAGATTCCATATCGCAGAACTTAATACCCCTAATGAAGCAATGCAACAACTCACTAAAGTTTTTGGAATTAAAAATGAAATTAGAGCCCGTCAACTCGAAAATGAGTTGTTTACGTTGGACCCAAATAATTTTTCTTCCATTGAATATTTTTTGTCCAAGTTCAAGACCCTTAGACTTCTCTTGGAAGGTTTTAAGGCTAAGAAAGAAGATGGTAGCCTTATCTATTCCATTCTTACTAAGTTGGGACCAGCCTACTCTGTGTTTGTTTCCACCTTTCATTTCATTAGAGAAGTCTTTATTCTCAAAGGCAAGACTACAAGTCCCCTTCTTTTGATTCCTTTTGTAATTCTTTAATAAGAGAACAAGAAAAACTCTTAAATCTTAGTCTTCTTAATCTTGGAAACTCTTCTAAGAAAGCCTTAGCCTCCCAACAACAACCAAATTCAAAGAATCCTAAGAACCAATACCCTAAAAAAATGGTCCTAAACCAAACAAGGGTCCTAAGCAATTTCAGTCTCAAAATGAAAAATCAATTCAATAAAATGATAAGGAAAACAAAGATGAAGGGAAGAAGACTGATAGACATTGCAAATTTTGTAATCGAGATGGCCACTTAGAATCCAAATGCTTTAAGGAGATGGAAGCCTTGGAAGCAATAATGAAGAAGCATAACATCCATTTGGAGCACTCTTCAACTTCAACTTCATCTTTAGGAATAACACTTTCTGCATGTGGTTGTCAACCATATCAGTCTAGTTATGCACTAAATGTATCTCCTTCTCATTCTCATGAGTGGCTTATTATTATAGAGCTCCTTATCACATGGCCAAAAACAAAGCCATGTTTTCTTCTTTAAATGATTGTAACACCAAAAATATATATGTTGGTGATGATAGATCTCTTAGTGTTGTAGGGACTGGAACTGTTCATCTAGAGAATGGTCAATTTAATGATGTATTATGTGTTCCAATCTTATCCTACAACCTTCTATCTGTATATCAGATAATTCATTTAGGTGAAGGTAAAACCGTTGAATTTTCATCTCACGATGTTGTAATTAAGGACCTAAGAAATCCTAGATGGATTTTAGCTACTGGCATTTCTGATGATTCTACAAGGTTGTATAAGTTTAACAACTTTGGGTCATCAACTCTTCCCTCGATATTTGTTGCTCATAATGATTAAGTGAGCAAAATTTGGCATGAGTGATTTGGTCACTTAAACTATCGCTCCCTTCAAAATCCATGTAAAGAAAATATGGTGACAGGTCTTCCTATGGTTTCTTGCAAAGATGGTGTTTGTTCCGGATGTGTACTCGGAAAACATCATAGGGATAGTTTTGAAAAATGTGCCTCTTGGCATGCCTCAGCCCCTTCATAACTTGTGCATAGTGATTTATGTGTTCCACTTCCAGTTGTTTCATTCTCTGGCTACAAGTATTTCTTAACTTCCATTGATGATTCCTCTAGACACACTTGGATATACTTCTTAAAACTCAAGAGTGAAGTATTTAACATGTTCTTGGCCTTTAAGGCCTTTGTTGAGAAATAATCTGGACATCAAATTCTTAAGCTAAGATCTAATAATGGCAGAAAATATGTTAGCAACAAATTCATCAACTTTTTCACTGAGCATGGAATTCAAATGCAACATATTGTTCCATATACTCCACAACAAAATGGTGTAGCAAAAAGGAAGAATCGCACCTTAAAGGAAATGGCTAATTGTATGCTTCAATCTAATGGACTTAGTCTTAATTTTTGGGCAGAAGTAATTAACTGTGCAAATTACATGGTAAATCACACTCCTACTAAGGTTTTAAAGAATATCACTCCAGAAGAAGCATGGAGCTCAATTAAACCATATGTAAGTCACTTCCGTGTTTCTGGAAGTGAAGCATGGGCCCATATTCCAGATGAGAAACATAAAGTTTTAGAACCTAAGAGTGAAAAATGTATTTTTGTTGGATATTCTGAAGATGTCAAAGGATATATACTTATTCCACTTAAGTACAAAAATGTTATCATTAGAAGAGATGTAAAGTTTGCTGAAAATATATCGGCCTACGAGCCTAGTTCGGTGGATGTGCCACCTCTCTCTATCCCTTCTACTTTTCAACATATTTCTTCTTTAGATGATGATAGCAAGGATGACAATCCTCCCCCACCTTCTTAGTATCCTCCTTCATCTCCTCAACTTCCAAAATGGGTTTGTGCTATGCGGGATGTAGCAGGTGCTCTTGCAGGTGGTCCTAGAGATGAGTGACGCACACATTCTCAGTTCGATAGGGCCTCTTCTTTAGTAGCTTAAGCTTCAGCAAATTGTGATCCTAACACCTTTGCAAAATCTTCAGGCCATATAGATTGGGACATAGCTATGAATGAATAATATCATTCATTATTGGAAAATGATACATGGGACCTTGTTCCTCTTCCAAAGGGACGAAGACTTGTTAGATGCATATGGGTTTACAGAACCAAGTTTGGACCGGATGGAAAAGTTGATAAACATAAAGCTCTTCTTGTTGCTAAGGGTTTTTCACAAGTTGAAGGCATTGACTATACTGAAACCTTCTCCCCTATTGCCAAAATGAACTCTATCCACCTTGTTCTTTCCCTTGCTCCCTCTTTCAAATGGGAAGTCCATTAGATGGATGTTAAATCCGCCTTCTTGCATGGGGACTTGCATGAAGGAATCTATACGGAACAACCTCCTGGATTTATACAAACAAACTCCAACCTTGTATGTCAGCTTAAGAAATCCCTTTATGGTCTCAAGCAAGCCCCTCGAGCTTGGTATGCCAAAATGGATAGCTTTCTTTTAGATACTGGCTTCTCTAGGTGTCATTCTGATAATATTGTCTACACCAAGAAAGTGGGTAAGTATTTTATCATTCTTGTTCTTTATGTTTGTCAGGCCAGGAGGTAACTCCTCAAAAATGAGATTGTCTTATTCATTTAGGTTGTTCATTATTATATACAAGAGGGAATGGTTGTTCAGTTTCATCTCCTGATGACTCACCATTTCCTCTATTATTTAGTTACACTAGCTACAGTTGTTCACCCAATCCCTATGATTAGGTGTCAACATTACCCCCCTTAATCTGAAGGGATGTTGGTGAGTCCAAGCATCATTTATAATCTTTCAAGCTTTTCTCTTCGAAGTGCTTTAGTGAAGATGTCTGCAATCTGCTCATTAGTGGAACAATGACGAAGATGGATTGTTTTGGCCTCAACATGATGTCGAATCAGATGATATTTTTTATTGATGTGCTTTGTTTGATCATGGAACTTTGGGTTCTTGGCCAAATTTATTGCCGAGGTGTTGTCAATCATGAGTGGAGTTGATTATCCTTGTTTTACCTGCAAATATTCTAGAATTTCCCTGAGCCACACAATTTCTTTTGTTGCCTCAACTGTTGCCACACATTATGCCTTTGTTGTGGAATCTGCTGGAACTGATTGTTTGCATGATCTCCAGGAGATAGCTCCTGATCCAAGACTCCTAGCATAACCCGAAGTAGATACCCTAGTTTCTTTGTCTCCTTCGAAGTTTGAGTGAGAATATCTAATCAAGCTGAAGTCGCCCACCTGTGTATACTTGAGTCCAAAGCCTTCAATTCCCTTCACGTACTTTAGAACTCTTTTTGCAATAGACCAATGTCCCTCACAAGGTTTTTGCATAAACCTGGAGAGGATTCCAACAGTAAACGAAATATTTATTCTGGTAGTAGTCAGGTAGTTGAGACTTCCTACAAGTTGTCTATACTTTGTTGCATCCTCAAATTATTTTCCTTCAATGGATGTGAGCTTTAAGATTTGTTCCATTGGAGTAGTCAGAGGATTGCATTCAGTCATGCCAAACCTATTCAACAGATCTCCAATGTACTTCTTTTGAGAAAGGAATATGGACTTCGGATGTTGAGTTACTTCAATACCAAGATAGTAATGAACATAGCCCAGATCAGTCATTTCAAAACCTTTCATCAATTCCTTCTTTATGGATGCAATGTAGCTCTCATTGTTCCCTGTCAACAAAATATCATCTACATATACCACAAGATATACAGCTGTTTTGCCAAACTTCTTGAAAAAAAACGCTGCATCATCAAGATCATAATGTTTGAAATTGAGTTTCAGAAGATGCTCAGTTAGTTTTTCATACAAGGCTCGTGGTGCTTGTTTGAGGCCATACAAGGATTTCACAAGTTTTCATACTTTATGTTCATGTCCTTTCATAGAAAATCCTTCAGGCTGGGACATAAAAATATTCTCTTTTAGATCTCCATTCAAGAAAGCAGTTTTTACATCCATTTGATGGACTTTCCAACCGTTCTGAGCTACTAAGGCAAAAAGTGTCCGGATGGTAGCCCATTTTGCTGTGGGGGAAAAAGTTTCCTCATAATCGACCCCTTCCTTTTGTGAAAAGCCTTTTGCCACAAGCCTGGCTTTGTGCTTGTCAAGTGAGCCATCAACTTTATACTTGTTCTTGTAGACCTACTTGCGGCCAATTGGTTTGGTTCCCAATGGAGGATCAACCAACTTCCAAGTCCCATTCTTTATCAAGGCATCATACTCCTTTTGCATTGCTTCTTTCCATTCATCATGAGAAGCAGCTTCTTTGAAGGAAGTTGGTTCAAAATATGTAGACAAATTCAATTCACAATCATAAGAAACATCCATATCAATAGGTGAATCTGAGTCATCTACATCATCTCCATTTTGTCAGGTTGAATTTCTAGTTCATGTCTTTCCAATATCATCAGGATGAACACTTTCAAGTGTCTTTGTTAGCCACTTTGGGGGATCTTTCTGAGATGGTCCAAGCTGCTCCGTTGATTGAGTTGGGACTGAATCAATATTGAGTCTCCCATTTCTCTCAACCACGTCACTCAAAGTATCATCCATTGTTGGAGTTTCATGTGGGGGAGAGAGTGCTTTAGAAGAAGATTCCATAGGTTGATCTAGTATAGGAATCCCCCCTTCAAGATGTGGAATCTGATTATCAAATTCTTGAAATGATTTTTCATTTGCGAATCTATCCAAGTGATCAAGTTGCCGCTCAACAACAATGTCATTTTTGGATGATTCAAGAAATATTACATCTCTAGATACAACAAACTTTTTATTGACTTCATCATAGAGACGGTATGCTTTGGAGGTGTTTGAATACCCCAGGAAGATACACTTACAACTTCTTGCACCAAGTTTGTTTCTATGTACCTTTGGTATCAAGGCATAACATGTGGAACCAAAGACCCTGAGATGCTTTACTGAAGGAATGTGCCCATACCACATTTCATAAGGAGTCTTGTTTCTAATAGCATTAGCTGGAAATCTATTCTTCACATATACATCACATAGAACTACATCAGCCCAAAACATCAATTTTACATTTTTGAAAAACATCATGGAGCACGCCATATTTAAGATTGTCCTATTCATTCTTTCAGCTACTCCATTC
This sequence comes from Pinus tabuliformis, assembly GCA_031772625.1. Taxonomy (NCBI): domain Eukaryota; kingdom Viridiplantae; phylum Streptophyta; class Pinopsida; order Pinales; family Pinaceae; genus Pinus; species Pinus tabuliformis. The sequence continues at coordinate 937,555,696 of CM062811.1, read as the reverse complement.
TGTTGGGGATTATAAGTCATAGTTGTTTGATGTTTGATCCCATGTTGGCGAAGATAGTTTTCAAATTCATTTGAAGTGTATTCTTTTCCATTATCAGTGCGAATAGAGCCAATAGGAGATTGTGCATCATTTTCAATCCATGTATGAAAGTTCTTGAATGTTTGGAAAGCATCATTTTTGTTCTTTAATAAATAAACCCAACACATTCTGGTGTAGTCATCAATAAATGTCATCATATATTTATTTCCATTTGCAGAAGGAACAGGCATTGGACCACATAAATTTGAATGAATGAGTTCAAGTTTTCTATGTGCTCTGGAATGTGAATCATGAAAAGACTATTTGCTATGCTTTCCTAGAATGCAAGCATCACATTGCTTAAGTTTCCTAGGAATTGTAGGCAAACTAGTAACACCATTTTTCTTCAACAAGTGGAGGTTGTCATAGTTCAAGTGTCCAAATCTAGGATGCCATAATAAACTTAATGGAAATGTACCTTCTTCATAATGAGAATTGTAAGAAAAATTTTGTGCATGAGCAGAGGTACCCTACAGCTTGAGAAGCCTTTCTTCTTCTATCCCCGTCATGACAAGTGAGTGGTCTGATTCTTTTCTCACCTCAAGATTGCCATCAAACATATGAATGGAGTGTCCTTGCTGGCATATGTGACCAAGGACAACATGTTTCTCCTCAGTTGTGGGAGATATAAAACATGATGCAAAAGAAAGTCTAGAATACTAGGAAATTTAAGCCTGATTGTACCAAGGCCTGATGGCTTGAGTTTTGATTTGTCTGCAAAGTATACTGCTCTATCAACATTTTCAGTAAATTATTCAAAAAAATATCTTCTAGTCATGTGGCAAGTTGCTCCTAAATCAAGAAACCAATCATTTTTCCAAGAAGCAAGTGAAGCATTAAATAAGTCTTCATTTACTCATATATTACAGTGTGCTACAACATAGTGAGCGGATTAAGGTGCTTTAACTTTCTCTTTGTCATCAGTTTTACCTTTGGGTTGGTTTCTTACCTACTCAATTATGTCCAAAGGAAACTTGCATGTGGATGCATCATGTGATCCGTCTCTTTTACAGCATATGCAGTGCAAATCTAACTTTTCTCCTTGAGAGTATCTACCCCCCCCACGCCTCTGAAATTTATTCCTCTTCCTCTTCGACCACCTCTTCCTCTGGAAGAATCTTGAGCAAGATTCTTCTCTTTATGAGAAAGACACGCAGCCTCTTCAGAAGACTGAGGAGCTGTATTCTTCCCAAATTCTTTCTCTCTTTCAGCAAATTTTTTCACAAGAGAGTCAAACGTAATATCTTTGAGGTTTCCATTTGCTTGCAATGACTAAAGATAATTTGAGTAAGTGAGATAAAGTTCCTTGAGAAAAGCTATCATAGGAATGTCTAGTTCAACATTAGTGACTTTGATATCTGTTGGGTGGTGGAATTGCACTTAAGCAACTCCTAAACACTTAATTGTCAACCGGGGGGATCCGTAAACTTAAAGACAAAGCACAGGCAATCCCAGAGATGGTATGAACCTTCCTGATGTAAATTCCTTCTTTCTTAAATGGAAACTTGCAGAATCGAATTGGAAAGATCAAAATACAACTGAACCATCAAAGTAATCTAGTGCTAGAACAATAAACAATGCATTTGCAAAGGAATCAACATAAAAAGACAATCACTCCAACTGATCAATATTTAATCATTGAGTATATGCTTATATTCCTCTTTACTAGAAACATGTTAGTAGTCTCACAAAGTTAGCCCTTAAACCTACTTTCTTAAAGGTTTCCTTCTTGCACTAGTCAGTCCTGCACTGATCGCAATCTGCTTGCACTAGTGCAGGCGCAAAGATTTATGCAAGCGGTATAAATTGTGTCTTACCAAAGATTCTTGACTTCATGCAAGGGCTCGAACCTCAAGGGTTTTGAGCACTCGGATCCTGTGACAAGAAACCAGTTCTTGTACTTGAGAAGAGTTCCTTACACTTAGTTATCGATTTTAGAAATAAGTGTTAATTATTGCAAATGAAACTTAATTGTAGAAATAACTTGCACATGTAAAAAGTAATCGTTTCTAATCTTAGCTGCATGTAGAATGAAAGCAAATAACCATAACTGGAAACAACCACTAAATAATTAATCATGTTATCTGCATATATATTACTTAGAAGAACGGAAAAGAAACATGGCATGAAAGAGACTAGAAATACTTGCTGCAATACATCAATGTGCACTGGTGTAGGTTCATTTCTCCTGCATTAACCAGGCAAGGAAAACCAACCAAAGGAATTGCATGAAAATAAATTGCAGGAAAAGGAAAGGGATTAATCACACCAACGTGCACTGGTGCAAGTTCACTTCTCCTGCTTGGACCAGGCAAGGAAACCCAACGAAAAGGAATTGAATGAAAATAGATTGCAGGAAAAGGAAAAGGATTAATCACACCAACGTTCCCTAGTGCAGGTTCATTCCCCCTGCTTGGAATAGGCAGGGAAACCAACTGAAATAAATCGCGTGAAAGGAAATTGCAGGGAAGTAAATCTAACTAATTCACACAACGGATCGGTTCACACTTTGGCAAGGATATATGTGCATGGAAATAGAATTCAATTAAATCACACTTTAATAATAAGAACACATAAATAAATACGAAATCAAAAATGGGGTGAACGAGCTGGGCTGGCTGGGCCCTAGCCATCTAGTGCGTGTCCCTTCTAAGAAACAATGCTACTCAGTAATTCAGATCAGACTCATTAGCTTAAATGAACAGATAATATTTGAAAAGCATGAGGTGGAGCTCCTTCTTTCTATTAATTTGCAAAGGCAAAGTACATCATAGAATACAGAGTCCAGCCCAGATTTGGGCGATAACAAAATATACAATCTGCTTGGAACACAGTGTTGTTATCTCCTCTATCTGCCCATCATCCTTAATTATATTTACATTCTGTGATTTATAGACTGTCGGCCCAGGCCGTAACTACTAAACTTAGTACAGGTCATTCAGTCAACCGTTTACATAACAAAATGTAGATTTTAGCCTCTCAGCTTTTGAATATAGACAATTGAACTTGCTGGCCATGGGCCAAATATTCAGCGTCTGTTCGAGCAATCTGCAACTTCAATCTTGTCTTTGGCTGCCTTTGGCTGATCTGGTCTTCGTGGCCAATGATGCACAAAACGTGAAGGTGGTTAGGGAAGTCCGGATCTGCTATGCGGATTTGCTGCGCTGGCAATAGTGCGAGATCCAATCCTACACTTAAATCAACAATCACGTTAAGTGGCTTTATTTACCAATTATTTATCGGAGATAAGGATAAGTTACAAAAGTGCATTAAAAGTAAGAAATCTAAATTAAATAATTAATTAAATTCTAAATTGAAATAAAATATGAAAAATAAAGTACATGTGAAATATATCACCATGCTTGGACTAGTGCATGATGAGGGTATGTGAAAAGGGTAAAACATAGGTAAATAGTTGTGGTTTATAAAGGGAAAAAGAACAAGAATAGGGGCAATTTAGGGGAATAACATCCTCCCATCCCTAAGTTGTTGTGTGTCCTCAAACAACTTTTTACCTGCAAAAAAACCTCAAAAATTTGGGTGCTTCACTTCAATCTTATACTATAATATTGATGTCGGCCTGCACTATCTTTGAATTCCTCTCTTTGATCTTCAATTTCTTAGTCACCTTCTTAAGACATCTAAAACACTGCAAAGCTCGATACTTCCACACCCTGAACCTTTTTTTTTTCTGCCTTTTGACCTCCGCGGTCAATTCTTCCTTACTATGCTGCTTATCATTCTACCTCTTCAACCAACAGCTCCTCTAAATTCCGAACTTGGTGTTCCAGCTCAGCCATACGACTACTAAAATGATAGGCTTGTGTCTCCAACTCACCAGGTGGAGGCATTTCATTATCCTATGCTTCGTTCTCTTCAACTGTTGTGGCAGGGGATTCAGTACCCTGTGCTTCCTTTTCTTCAACTACTATGGCAGGGGATTCAGTACCATGTGCTTCCTTCTCTTTAACTGCTGTGGCAGGGGATTCAGTACCATGTCGAAATGGGGACTGCGCCATATCAACATCCGACCCTTCAACTGAATCCTTGCTTGCACTCGATTCTTCTTTCTTCTTTCGAGGTTTCCGGATAAAATTAGCCAGCAAGGCATCATCTTCAATTTCTTCAAATTCTGCTTCTTTGGAGTGGACTGCCGCGTCCGCAAGGACTGACAAATTATGCCCTTCAGAGGCACTTGTATGCACTAGAGAGGTAGTTTGAGGGGAAGGGTTCTTTTCAACGGAGGTGTTGGTCACCTTCTCCATCGGAGATGGGGCTTCCTCTTCTACTGTCTCTATGGGCCTCTTCCTTTTTGTACCAGTGCGAGAAGAACCTCCCACATTGTTTTTAACCAGACCCCTACTTGTACTTGGACTAGCAGGGTCCTTTGTCTTTTTCCCGACTGGTGTCTTCTTATGTAATTGCTCTAATAATGTTGCCGAGGTCATGCCTTTGGCTTCCAACTCCTTCTTGACCAAGATCTTGATTAACCCATGATGGTATAATTTTCGGTCGGCCTGGTCTTCTCGTCTAGTTTGCATGCCCTTGGCCATTCTCTTTAAACTCCCGAGCAAGAAGTGGGGGAAATTGATTTTCCACCAGAGGTGTCAGCCTACTTCGAAATGTAGCAATATTCTGAAATGGTAAACAAATGTGGAGGAATAGCATCCCTCGCAGGTCAAAAAATTCTGCAAAATATAAAGGAGATCTCGCCATTGATCCAGCAAGGCGCTGCGGGGGATGTCGTTCTTCCAATTCACCTGCATTTTCTTGTCAATGACAAATCGGCACCACCTCTTATTCTCTAACTTCTAATTCTTGAACCATTGCTTGCCCATGTTCTCTAACCCTGTGGCCTCAATGATGAATTCTTCTGTGACCTCAAACCTCAGGGGGATAATTTAGATTCGTCCATCCTTAAAACTCTTGGCAAATTGCAGGGCCACCTCCCTGTCATGCCCATCAAACCTCCGTAAAAATTAAAGAAACCCTGAAAATTGCAATAGTGCAAGACTATTGCGGTATTCGGCGTTTTCTCTACTTTCCTGAGGGACGAGGCTCACTTCTAACGGGCGACATTGTTGCTTAACGACTATGAATAGTTTAGATCTCTTCTGCATGAAAAAAGCGAGGAAGACGGATTCTTATGGGTAAGGGCCCAACCATCCACCACCCTTTTCCAAATCACCATCCAATCACTTAATACACCCCTCAGATTGCCATGGAAGAGTAGCGTCCTTCAAAGGTGTGCCAGACTGATTAGGGGTACTTTGCGGCAGTGATTTAACAACTAGGTGAAGTAATGATTTCAAATGGAGGACATAAAGGATCATTTTGCAAGGGGTGTAATCATATCCAACCAATGGTTACATAATCCACATCATCTCCATAATTCATTAAAAATACCTTTAGCATTCATTAAAATGATCATGATTTCTAACCATAAACACTTTGTACTTAAATAATTTTCTCCCTAATTAATACATGATAACATAAAGTACTTAATGATCGAATGAAAATACTTCTTTTAAATTTTCATAATAACCACTTATTTATGACGCACGCTATATTGTATGGAAAAACAAAATGCATTATACCTCTGACAGGGTGCGTGCTTGCACTGATATGCTTGCACCACCTATATTGTGCTACTCTGCTTGCACTATTGTATATTATAATGTGCTTGCACTGGTGCAAGCAGAAAATCTGTTGAAGAAAAAAACAGGAAATCTTGGTAGAACATAGGCTGGACTTTAACATGACTTTCCCAATCATATGGAAGGTTTGCTTCACCATTTATCTGATGTTTCTGAGCATATCCTTTTGCTCTTTCTGCACTAGATCCTGCAATAAGCTCATGGGGAAACAAAGAAGTGGGGAAAGGGAAAAATTCAGAATGGGAAGGAAGTTTATGGCAGGAATTCCATGAAAAATACCATCAAGAGGGCGTAAAAAGAAGTGGGATAGGGAAAAAAATTCAAGGGATAAAAGTGGGATTTACGAAATGGATAGGGTGAATTTGGAAGAATATGGGAAGGTAATCATTCTGGGATTGAAGAAGAAAACTGATGGGGAATTACAAAAATGGGATATGAAGAAAGGCAGAAAATTTTCTGGAAAGTCTGCCTTCACTGGTGCAAGAAAAAAAACTACAACGAGAATTAAATGTCACTTGAATAAAAATATCCATGCTAGTTACCCCAAACTTGTATAAGGGTTGGTCCTGCTAAACCTGCTTCTTCTTGGTGGCAGCTAGCACATCTAAAGATCAAGAAACATCCTCCTTTTATTAGAAATTTTTGATCTTCCCGTCAACAAGCTAGTTTTCAGGTTGATCCTTTTGCAATCATGTTGGCAAACTGATTTTCATAATTACAGGAAAATATTTTCTTTACTATTATATATATATATATATATATATATATATATATATATATATATATATATATATATATATATATATATATATATATATATATATATATATATATATATATATATATATATATATATATATATATATATATATATATATATATATATAGATAGATAGATAGATAGATAGATTATTATTTTATTTTTTTCTTTTTAGAAGAAGAAGAGTTCATGTTTTCAACAGGTGGGTATTACCATCCATCACTACCGTTCCAAATTGTTGTTGGACTTGTTGTGTAAAATCTTTCTTGGCAAGTGGCTGAAAATATTTCTTTAATCTATGTAAATTCACCAAGAAGACTAAGCTTTGTCCATCAATAGTTTTAATCTCTACCACTCCATTCTTAAATACGCGGACCACCTCATAAGGTCCCATCCACGTGTATGGAATTTTCCTTTGAAATATTTAAATCTAGAATCATAAAAGAGTACCCAATCACCTGGGTGAAACTGCTTTTTCTTAATAGACTTGTCATGCCACATTTTGCATTGTTGCTGAATCAGTATGTTCTACTAAATAGCATCCCTTCGAAATTCATCCAGCTCACTCAATTGAAGGAGACGTTGTTGTTGTGCTTCGGAGAGATCTAGCCCCAACTGAACCATAGTTCTGAAAGTTTTGATTTGGAATTCAATTGGAAACATGAATTGTTTTCCATATACCAGCTCATATGGTGTATGTCTCGTGCTATTTCTCCAAGTGGTTCGGTATGCCCACAAAGCTTTTGGTAATCTTTCGACTGAATCCTTCCGGTGCATATTTACTGTTTTTGTGAGGATGGACTCGATGACTTTGTTCGTGGATTCCACCTGGCCATTTGCTTGTGGGTGATATGGTGTAGATTTCCTATGCCAGATCTTATATTGCTCCATCACACCCTACACCAGATTAGAAATAAACTGCGAACCATTGTCAGAAACGATCTCTCTAAGCACACCAACTCTACTAAAAATTTCAGTAAAAAGGAAATCAACAACAACCCTTTTTGTAGCAAAGGAAATAGCTTTAGCTTCTACCCATTTTGTAACAAAATCTGTACAAACCAAAATATGCTTTTTACTTAATGAAGTTGGTTTTATTGGCCCTATAAAATCCATAGCCTATTTTTCAAAGGTCTCAATCATAACTTCGGGGCATAAAGGCATCTCATTGGTTTGATTAGGCTGGCCCATTCGTTGACAACTATCACACCGCCTGACATACTGTTTTGCATCCTTAAACAAGGAAGTCGAAAAGTAGCCAACACGCAATACCTTATACGCAGTCCGCTTATTAGCGAAGTGGCCTCCACAAGGTTCATCATGGGTAGATTTTAAAATGTCAAACACTTCCTCCTCTCTTACACATCTACAGATAATCAAATCTGGACCAGTGTAAAAGAGATCTCCTTGAATCCAGGAGTATGCAACACTTTTCTGAATAATATTCTGCTTTTCACGAGCGGACAAGTGGGGTGGTGTCTTTCCAGTGACTAAATAGTTAGCAATGTCAGCAAACCATGGGGAGCCTGTTAACATAGCAAAAATATGTTCATAAGGAAAATCATCATTAATAGGAGTTACTTCACCGGATTATTTAACCTTGAAAGGAAATCTGCTACCACATTAGGTTTTCCTGGTCTATCAACAATAGTAATATTAAATTCTTGCAACAGTAACAACCACCTAGTCACTCTACTGCTAGTCAATGGTTTATTCATCAAATATTAAATTGTGGAATGGTCAGTATGTACAAAGACTTCATACCCTGTTATATAGTACCTAAAATTGTTAAGTGCAAAAATCACAGCTAAAAACTCTTTCTCTATAACTGTATAATTTAATTCAGCGGGAGAAAAATTCTTACTAATAAAATAGATGGCATAGGATTGCTTGTTTTCCTCCTATCCCAAAGCTGTGCCAATAACCAAATCTGAAGCATCAGAGAAAATGTGAAAAGGTAGGGACCAGCTTGGACCACTCAAAACTGGTGCCTGTACTAACTTTTCCTTCAATGTTTCAAAGGATTGTTGGTAAGCTGTGGACCAAGAAAACTCACTATCCTTAGCTAGAAGTCGAAAAAGAGGGGTAGCTATCCTAGAAAAATTTTCAATGAATTTCCTATAGTAACCAGCATGTCCTAAAAAACTTCTTACTTCCCTTTGACTCTTGGTTGCAGGAAGACACATAATGATCTCAATCTTAGCTGGGTCAACCTGGATACCTTTATTAGAAATAAGATGGCCAAGCACCACTCGTACCTTGCACATTAACTTGCATTTCTTGTCACTCAAGGCAAGATGGGCTTCTTGGCAGCGAAGAAGTACTTTTTCTAGATTTTCGAGAGCCTCCTGAAAAGAGTCACCAAACACAGAAAAGTCATCCATATAAATTTCTACACATTCTAGATCAGAAAAAATAGCCAGGACTGCCCTTTGAAAGGTAGTCGGGGCATTACAGAAGCCAAAAGGAAGCACTCTATAAGCAAATATTCCCCAAGGACATGTAAAAGTAGTTTTGTCCTGATCTTCGGGTGCAATCTGTATCTGGTTGTAACCACTGAAGCCATCCAAAAAGGAAAAGTATTTCTTTCCTGCAAGGGTATCAAGCACCTGGTCAATAAAAGGAAGAGGAAAGTAATCTTTGAGAGTGGCTTTGTTTAGTTCTCGATAGTCAATACAAATACGCCATCTCCCATCTTTCTTAGGAACCAACACTAATGGAGAGACCCACTGACTATCAGAAATAGGATAGATGAAACCAACATCTAAAAGTTTTTGTAATTCTTCCTTCACAACATCTTTCAGAGTTGGATTCATACGCCTTTGGGGCTGTCAAATAGGTCAGGCTCCTTCCTGAATGTAAATACGATGTGTACAGGTTTCAGGAGGAATGCCTTTCATATCCTCATAACCCCATGCAAAGGCACCAAGATGGTTCTGCAACAAGTTTACAAGCTGCTCTTGCTGAGATGAGTCTAGATCTGAACTAATATGCAAGGGTTTACCAGGGCTAATCTCAACAAGAGTAGTATCAGGCTCAAGAACACTCAAGGGAGTGGTCAAAGGCAACGGTACAAAAGAATGAGAATCATGATTCTCTTGAAAATCTAGGCTGAAAATCTGGCTTAATGGCTCAAAATTAGGCATAGTGTCTAGATTATTCAAGAAATCTTGAATCTCATCTTCTTGTGAAGACCCAATATAATGATGTATAAGAGAAATGTACCAAGTCTCCTCATCACTGCTTTGATCCAACCATAAGGTATCTCAGAGGTCCTGAATGGATCTAGCAGGGGATACAAGGTAACTTTCTTCCTAAAATCTCCATGAGAAATATACATGTCACTAGAATGACATCCAATATATGCATTAGTTGTAGCAAGCCATGGTCGACCCAAGATCAAGGGATGTCCTCCTACTGGGTTCTTTGGCTAAAGCACAATGAAATCAGCAGGATATTCCCAAGAATCTAATGCAATGATCACATCATCCAATACTCCTTCTGGCTTGATTTTAGATCTATCCGCCAATTCAAGCACAGTGGGAGTAGGATGAAGATGAGATAACCAAAGTTGATCCATGGTTTGTTTAGTCATGACATTAATGGCTGCCCCCGGGTCTATAAGAACATTAGAGACAAGGACATCACTAATCTGAACTGAGACAATAGGGTTTCCAGGATCAATATATTTTTCCATAGACACACATCCCGTCATCAACTCTGCTGCCCTACCGACGAATTGAATGGTTTGGGGTTCTAATCTCTTCCTCCCTGGTTTCTTGAGACAAAGTTCCTTAATGACCTTAGTAAAAATGGGGATCTCTTTAATGGCTTGAAACAAATGTACCTTAATAAAAAGGTTCCTGAGTTCAGAAACCAAGCTAGTCACAGAAATAGGCTCACTTCTTTCCAAAACTAACCTTTCTAGAAAGGGAGGCTGGTTGGAAGAGGGTGGTAAGGATTCAAAAGGTAAGGGAATGGGCTGCTTGGTGACAAATTTCATAGAATGGTTAGGAGTCTCCTCCTCTCCTTTCTCTTCAATAATCACTATAGGTTGCTTCTGGTTTTCCAAAGTTATAGTCCTCCCCAATCTCAATTGGATATCATGAACCCCAACTGGAATAGACTGGTACCCGAATGGCAAAGGCAAGTTCGTTACATGGATCATTTCACTACCTTATTATTATTAGGATTGGGTATAGGTTGAGCAGAAAACTAAGGAGGTCAAAATGGTGGGGGCAAAGGCAAAGGTGGAGTAGACTGACTCTGAGGTAAAGATGGCTGAGGCATTGGATAAGGTGCATATGTAGGTGTATATGACTACATAGGTGGTTGGTAGGAATACTGAGAATGATTTGACCCTCTCCAACCTTGTTTCCATGGTGGAGAAGGTTGTCCAATGTGATATTGATTCCCATACTACCACTGTTGAGAATGATTAGTGTTAGGATAAGAATATGCATGTGCATTATAACCAAAATAGTGTGGAGAGAATTCAGGAGCCATACCTGCACTTACCTGAGGCCAATTCCTCCTTTCTCCCATGGAAAATAAGTATTCAGCTTTAGGTTGTCCCCCTTTGATTACAACTTTAAGTCCTTGTATAGAGGGACACTTTTATGTGGTATGGTCTTCTACACAAATAGCACACTTATTAGTTTCCTTCAAATCAAGAGGACACTCTTTAGGAGGATGCTTATCTCTACATTTAGGACAGAAAATACATAATGAATCTTGTTATTTTATAAGTTTTTGCTGAAATTTCAAGGAGTCTAACTGTTTGCTAGCATTATTCATTATTTCAATCTTCATATTTTCCATTTTATTTTCTAGTCCAATAATCATTGAATCGGTAGATTTGGATTTTCTGTTTCTACTTCGAATTCCTCTAGTGGATCTATACTGATTCCTTGAAAATTTCCTGCACAAATCACAGATCTGATCAAACGTTTTCTGAGAAATATCACCTTTTCCTAATAGGTTCAAATTATTTCTAACATCATCAGTAAGTCCATGCAAGAAAAAAGTTCTGATAGTACCATAATCAAACTTAAGCTTCGACCTTTGTAAAATATACAAAAATCTTTCAAAGTAATCCTCAAGAGTTTCATCATCATTCTGCAAAATTGTAAAGATTTCATCTTGCATGTCTTGAGTTTTGCAATATTCTTGATGTTTTGACAAAAACACTCTCCTCATCTGATCCCAAGAAGTTATGGTGTTCCCTCTTAACCCCATAAACCAACGCAAAGCTGAGTCTTTGAGAGTAGCAAGAAACAATCTCAACTTCTGAGCTTCAGTTGAATAGTCATAACTTCTACACAAGATATCAAACTCAAATAAAAAAGAGTCAGGATCTTCATGAAACTTACCATGGAAATGAGGAAGAGCTGATGGTGGAATATTCTTCATCTGTGAAATAGTATCAGGATCCACAATTGGAAACTCAAAAGTGGATTGTTCCTCATTTACCTAGTTTTCGCCAGTTCCTTCCACATGATCTTCATGATCTTCCATTGTTTCCCCTTCACGCAAACTGCTCTCAATAAGCTGAGAATATTGACTACTAGTAGTCTCCTCCTTCCCCTATTTGGTTTGAGCCACACTTGGGCTACTGTCACCAGAGTCTAGGTGGATTTTTCCTGCATGATGGGTTTGAATTTTGGACTTCCTGCCTACAAAAGAAGACCCAATATGAAAATTGTTTTTGTATTTATCAGTATTTCCTCGGCCCTTAGTTGGCTTCGGACCTCTACCTCTTCTGGGCATTCATCTCAAAAGAAAAATAACAAAGCAACTTAATAAAATGTTGCAAAGAATACTCAACACTAGTAAAATTCTTTCAAAACAAACTTTCCCAAACAATAGGAGCACACTGCAGAAAAAGATAAAAGCAACTTACCCCTATTTCATCAAACATAAAAAATTTACCAAATCAAATCGCCTCCCAGGCAACGGCGCCAAAATGTTGGGTGGTGGAATTGCACTTAAGCAACTCATCAACACATAATTGTCAACCGGGAGATCTGTAAACTTAGAGACGAAGCACAGACAATGCTAGAGATGGTATGAACCTTCCTTATGTAAATTCCTTCTTTCTTAAATGGAACTTGCATAATCGAATTGGAAAGAGTAAAAGACAACTGAACCATCAAAGTAATCTAGTGCTAGAACAAGAAAGAATGCATTTGCAAAGGAATCAACATAAAAAGACAAGCACTCCAACTGATCAATATTCAATCTCTGAGTATATGCTTATATTCCTCTTTAGTAGAAACACTTTAGCAGTCTCGTAAAGTGGGCCCTTAAACCTGCTTTCTTAAAGGTTTCCTTCTTGCACTAGTCAGTCCTGCACTGATCGTAATTTGCTTGCACTAGTGCAGGCGCAAAGATTTATGCAAGCGGTATAAATTGTGTCTTACCAAAGATTCTTGACTTCATGCAAGGGCTCGAACCTCAAAGGGTTTTGAGCACTCGGATCTTGTGACAAGAAACTTAATTGCAGAAATAATTTGCAAATGTTAAAAATGAATGTTTCCAATCTTAACTGCATGTAGGATGAAAGAAAATAACCATAACTGGAAGCAACCACTAAAGAATTAACCTTGCCATCTGCATATATATTACTTGGAAGAATGGAAAAGAAACATGGCATGAAAGAGACTAGAAATACTTGCTGCAACACACCAATGTGCACTGGTGTAGGTTCATTTCTCCTGCTTTGACCAGGCGAGGAAAACCAACCAAAGGAATTGCATGAAAATAAATTGCAGGAAAAGGAAAAGGATTAATCACACCAACATGCACTGGTGCAGGTTCACTTCTCCTGCTTGGACCAGGCGAGGAAACCCAACCAAAAGGAATTGCATGAAAATAGATTGCAGGAAAAGGAAAAGGATTAATCACACGAACGTGCACTGGTGCAGGTTCATTCCTCCTGCTTGGACCAAGCGGGGAAACCAACTGAAATAAATTGCGTGAAAGGAAATTACAGGGAAGTAAATCTAACTAATTCACACAATGGATCCGTTCACACTTTGGAAGGAATATATGTGCATGGAAATAGAAATCAATTAAGTCACACTTCAACAATGAGAACACATAAATAAATACAAAATCAAAAATGGGGTGAACGAGCTAGGCTGGTTGGGCCCTAGCCATCCAGCTCATTTCCCTTCTAAGAAACAAAGCTACTCAGTAATTCATATCAGACTCATTAGCTTAAAAGAACAGATAATATTTGAAAAGCATGAGGTAGGGCTCCTTCTTTCTATTAATTCGCAAAGGCAAAGTACATCATGGAATACAGAGTCCAGCCCAGATTTGGGCGATAAAAAAGTATACAATCTGCTTGGAACACAGTGCTGTTATCTCCTCTATCTGCCCATCATCCTTAATTCTATTTACATTTTGTGATTTATAGACCGTCGACCCAAGGCCGTAACTATTAAACTTAGTACAGGCCATTCGGTCAATCGTTTACATAACAAAATGTAGATTTTAGCCTCTCGGCTTTTGAATATAGACAATTGAACTTGCTAGCCATGGGCCAAATCTTCAACTTCCGTTCGAGCAATCTACAACTTCAGTCTTGTCTTTGGCTGCCTTTGGCTGATCTGGTCTTCATGGCCAATGATGCACAAAACATGGCGGTGGTTAGGGAAGTCCGGATCTGCTGTGCGGATTTGCTGCACTGGCAATAGTGCGAGATCCGATCCTGCACTTAAATCAGCAGTCACGTTAAGTGGCTTTATTTACCAAGTATTTATCAAAGATAAGGATAAGTTACAAAAGTGCATTAAAAGTAAGAAATCTGAATTAAATAATTAATTAAATTCTAAATTGAAATAAAATATGAAAAATAAAGTACATGTGAAATATATCACCATGCTTGGACTAGTGCAAGATGAGGGTATGTGAAAAGGGTAAAACATAGGTAAATAGTTGTGGTTTATAAAGGGAAAAAGGACAAGAATAGGGGAAATTTAGGGGGCTAACAATATCATGCATAATAGATTTTATTTCTGATGCAAGAGTAAGAAGATCATCATTTTGTAATTCAAGGGTGAACAATTTAATCATGAGTTGAACAACTTCAAGTGCAAAGTGTGAGTCATAGAGTTCCTTCAGTTTTTGTAAGGCTTCGAAAGCATTTGAAAATGGAGAAATATGGCGACTCTCCTCTTCATTTACTAATGCTGCAATCAATGCATAAGCCTTACTATTATTATTTTCCCAAATGGTGAATTCCTTGTTTGAGGTAGGTTGTTCTGGTTCTTTGTCTTCATCTTCAACACACACTCATTTCCACAGCTCATTAAAAATGAGAGTGTATTTGATTTTCCAATACCACTCAAGATAATTTTTCTTAACGGTGAGAAATACTCCCACAATAGATATCAATGAATGGATTTTAAAAATCTGTGTACTATAAAAAAAAATGTACTTCTGCTGCCAATACGCTGTAAGAAATTTCACTTCTAGTTGGAAAAAAAAACAATTCTAATGTATATAACAGAGGTATATATGAGGAAGGTGCAATGAGATATTAAAAAAAATGTGATATCATAGCAAATCATTAAAAATCCTAAAGATCCCCGCCTTAGAGAATTCGGTTTGTTTTTTAGAAAAATCGTAGCAGAAGTATGTGGAGGTATTATCAAACAACGCGAGGGAGGGAGCCAACGTATAGGAGTTGCTAGAGTTTACATACATGTAGTGTGGAGAGGTATGGTTAGCATTTAAAGGCAGTGTGGAGTGGATTGAGCTAGATATATGTGCAGAGGAGGGGCCGAGCCGAGCAACTTCCAACGTGGGAGGAGTAGCGCAGTGTGGGAGGTATGGAGCGGCTTTTACAGGAAACAACGTTTCCTTGCTATTAGCACTCGTCCATGAGAAACTGCAAGTGGAGGGTGTATGGAGATGTTTAAATACAGTGAGAAATGCAAGCTGAGGCTACATTCCCACCAGTCGTTGTGCCTCCCCACGCTGTCAACCATACACAGCGTTAAGAAATCCTCTCGACAGATAATAGAGAGGTAGTACTCTCGTATGACACTCAACTTCCATACCAACAAGATAATTGTTGAGGAAGTTGCCATTATTCCCTCCAAATGTCTTAGAAACAAAATCACCACATTTGATGAAACGTATTCAAAAAGGGGCCAGTGAGAGGAATCCAACTAAAGCTTGAAGCATTAACGAAGAGAGGTTCAGTTCATTGATGAGAGGTTGAGGAATTTTGTGTGGACAGAAGGCAGATGTGTTAGGCTACAGAAATGTAGAACATGGGCAGAATAGACAGAAGGGAGTTACAAGGGCAGGAATGTTAAAAATAGAGCTAGATCTGATACCATGTCAGACCAGGAGGTAACTCCTCGAAAATGAGATTGTCTTATTCATTTAGGTTGTTCATTATTATATACAAGAGGGAGTGACTATTCAGTTTCATCTCCCGATGACTCTCCATTTCCTCTATTATTTATTTACACTAATTATAGTTGTTCACCCAATCCCTATGATTAGGTGTCAACACTGATGATCTTATCCTTACTGGTAGTGATCCCAACCTTATAAACCATGTGAAATCCACCCTTAAAAAGTAGTATGAAATGACAAACTTAGGACACTTGCATTATTTTCTTGGTCTTCAAGTCTTGCAAACCAAGG
Organism: Pinus tabuliformis; assembly: GCA_031772625.1. NCBI lineage: Eukaryota > Viridiplantae > Streptophyta > Pinopsida > Pinales > Pinaceae > Pinus > Pinus tabuliformis. The sequence continues at coordinate 937,539,532 of CM062811.1, read as the reverse complement.
AAGGTATTTCCCTTTCCCAGTCCAAGTATGCTTGTGATCTTCTACGCCATTTTCACATGGAAGGTTGTAAGCCAACACCTTCTCCCTTTCAGTTTGGAGCCAAACTTTCAGTCACTTGTACTTCCCCTAAAGTTGATGCTACCTTATACTGTTAGCTTATAAGAAAACTTTTGTATCTGACCCATACTCGTCCTGACCTTTCCTTTGTTGTTGGCCTTATTGCTTGGTTTATGCAAAACCCACATGAAATTAATTGGAAAGTCGCTAAAAGAATACTTCGTTATGTTCAATGTACAGTTCAGTTTGGGATTCATTACAGTGCAGAAGCATCTCCTCTATTGGTTAGTTTCACTGATTTCGATTGGGCTAGTGACCCTGATTATCAAAAGTCTACTGCAGGTTATTTCTTCACTCTTGTTTCTAGAACTATCACATGGGCTTGCAAGAAACAAATTTCCATTTCTCTTTCTTCAGCAGAAGCAGAGTATCGTGGCACCATAGAAGCTAGTAAGGAAGCCCCGTGCCTTCATCATATCCTGTCAAAGTTTGGCTTTCAGCAACATCATCCGACTACACTTTGGTGTGATATTCAAAGTGCCATTCAACTATGCAAAGATCCAGTCCAACATCAGCGCAGAAAACACATTGAACTACACATTCACTTCATCAGAAAGCTCAATCATGACCATGTTCTTGAAGTGCAATATTGTTCAACTGATGATCAAGTTGTAGACATCTTTACAAAGGCTCTCACAAAGGAAAAGTTTACTAAAATTCGATTTATGGTTCGAGTTCAGGAAGTTGTCACTAAGGGGGGATAGGCTCTAATCCCTCCTTCCTTCTCCTAGTGTGTCATATTTGAACATCCTTCAATCCTATTCCAAGTTGTTCTTAAGGGGGAATGTTAGGATATTTTGACACATAGGAAATGGTTAAGTAAAATTGGTCTAGTGTAGAGTTAGGTAAAGTGTGTTTCTCTACTATGTACTTTTGCAACTAACAATCCAACAGTCGCGATATGTTCTAGACATGAAGTGATCCGATAGTTCATTCTCTCCTCGGTATTATTCACACTTGATCCATGTCTTAATACCCAATTGGTCCATGATCTCTATTTAAAGAGCATGGAGGGTCATTTGTAAGGTGACCATTCATGAGAGAAGATTATGTAAATTTTCTTTCTTTTACATTAATTCTTGGCTTGATGGGCCCTTACCCAGGTTCAGCGTTAGTCAGCTAAGCAAATCCATACACTACTGGCCCTTTTGGCATCAGTCCGCGAAGTGCAGACCGAAGTCTCACCCGAAGTAGTATGGGGGGATGCAGGAACCAAGTTTCCACACCCTGAGATGGTTGTGATGTCAATTTTATACCTTAAACCCTTCTTTTGCACAGATCGATAAGCCTTTAGGGCTTATCAATGTACTTTATCTTCCATCTCTTAGAACCTCCACGAAGGTATACGATTGTCCTTCACGCAACCCTAACCAGTGGCTCGGGTACTTACATGCCTTTGTTACTGCGTTATTGTATGATTTCCTGGATTATATTTAGTGTTTGCCAATTTTACCATGTAATTAAGATTGTCTTCGCGTAAACATATATCCTTATTTGTGTTCATATAATAGATAGAAACATATACATTCGCGCGTCAAAATAGCATTATCACATAAACCTAGACTTAACATAACATAATCACATGTGATTCACAGAGGAAAAATACACAGTAATTCAGAATACTTCTCTTTATTAATGATTCAGATTTTCAATACAGACTCTATCTACCCTGAATACACAGTTGCAGGGGTCCACGCACTCGGTTGTGGACTTTTACCCTAAGCCTCTGTGCAATTAGCTGTAGAGCCTCTTCCTACGCTAAGACTCTCGCTCTTAGATCTTCACAGACTTATCAAGTACTTACACTTCCCTCTAACTCTACTTCTAAGACTCCCTTTTTATACAATCCCATGGTCCCTAGGCCAAGGGCAGATCTCTAAATCCGACACAAGCTATCTAAACTAAGGGTGGAAACCCTTTTTTACTCTTGTTATCTCCACGCTCTGCGGCCATAAAATACGGAGACTTTACATTCCTTTGTACAAAATTCGGGCTTTCTGCCCCAAACTTAGGCTTTTAGTCCCAAAAATGACCCTAGGGGACCCGTTCCCAATAGACCCCCAACACAAACACGGTGGCTCGCCCTCGAGTCACTCAGCTAGCGCGAAGATCTTGTTGTGAAGACCTCCTAGCTTGACTTGGACTACTTCCACTTCGACAGTACACTGTGCTGCTGCCTGCTTCATCTCCTCGACCAGCTGCTCCATTGTTGGCCTTGTGTCATCTGACTTAATCTTCTATTGAGTCTTCTACAAACTAGCCATCTTGCCTTCAATTGTGGTCATGATCAAATAAGCCTCGTCCAACCAAGGTTGTAAGTGAGCCTTCAGCACTACTTCCTTGTGTTAAGCTGCATCTACCTACTCTTTCAAAGCCTTGGCCTCCTGCACCTTTGCCAGCCTCTGCATGATGGCGACAGTGTGCGCCATCGCTTTAACTTCGTCGTAGCATTGCTGCAACTCCCACACTTCTGTTTCCAGCCTTTGCATAGTGGGGTCTTCCCGCAGGCTGGTGACCACCTCTAGCAACTGCTCGAAGAGTGTCATGTAATCCTTTACTGTGTTGTCTACTGCTGCTATGACATCTTTCACAACTGACTCACGTTGTTCTCTGATTTCTGGTGGAGTCGAAGGCTGGGCCTTCAACTGCAACTCTGCAATTTTGAGGTTCAGTTCCAACTAGACCTTTGCCAATTCTATGCGTGCATCGCATACTCCAGCAGTGAGCTTCCAAACCCACACATCTACTAGCTCAGCCTCAGGAATGTCTAGCTCTGGGACAGATCTGCATGCCTCAGCCATGACCTTAGCCATGCGCTGACTCTTGTATGTAAGGTCTTTCACGAGGTCAATGGTGGAGTCTCGTTGTATATCCATCTAGGTGTTGTTGATCTTCTGCTCATTGATGACCTATAACGTGCGCTATTCGTGGCCCTGCAGTTCCACGATCACACCATCCTACAAAAGGTGAAGCACCTCACTGGGAAGCGCAGCCAAGTTAAGTCCAACTCCCTTGAGTGTGCTAACAGTGGGCCTGTCAGCTTCTATCTCTGTAGTCAGTGCTCCATCCGGCAGCACTGTTGCTCGAGGATCTCGTGTGCACAGCATCCCTGCAACTTCGAAGGTGTCAGGCACCAAATTGGTTGACACCGTGTCATTTTGTACTTGTGATGCGTGGATTTGTAGCTCACGCAAACCCGTCTGGATAGCACCCAAAGCCTGCTGTTGCTATTGTTGAAACTACTACAGAAAATCCGCGTGGCATCCCTCACCGTATCACCTATGTCATTCAAGTCCCCCTCCATTAGGGTGATCAGGATGAGAGACGTTTTGCTAGCCTTGGAATTCTTCCACTACCCTACTTTATTTGGATCTCTGGTGTGCTTGGTACAAAATAGAGTCGTCTTCAGTTTCGCTCCTCCCTACTCTGTCTGTTCATCCTCTTCTTCTGGTTCTGGGGAAGGAAAATTTTGATTTTGGTCAGAGCCGCACTCCTCTTCCTCAGCTTGACCACCTATTTGCTTCGCGGCAGTGCACTCTACCTTGGCCTTATCCTCGACCTTCTTTCTTTTCTTCACGGACAACCATTCCATCATCAGCTTGGCTTCTTCCTTTTCTTGCTGCACGACGGACTTGCTAGATCTTACTGTCAAGTCTGTGGCAATGTGCCAATCTATCGGCCAGTGGTCAAGGACTGCTGCAATCGTGTCATCTGTGGCCAAGTATGGCAATTCATGCCACTTCTGTTCAGGGTCCTTTTGCGCATGTATTGAGACATGGTGGAAGTCGGCCTTGAATTCCACATACTCCTGTAGCCTATAAAAATTTGTTGGTGACAACTGTGCCTTGCGGTTGATGGCCATATGGATGCTCATCTCCATCAAGATCCAGAAGATCTTGTTGTCCTTGATCCGCTAAGGATCCTTCATAGCCCACATTGAAGTGAACTTCGCTACTTCCGGTAGGTCTAGCGCGACCGGAGGAAATTTGCTATCCTTGAGAAGCTCCCATGCAACCAGCACTATGGATAGCAATAGACATGCATAGTGGAATGCCTTACTATGATCCTGCACCTCGTGGCAGTTCGTGAGGAATTCACTAGAGAGGTAGCACGCCCAGTTAAACTGTACACCCTCCACGCACTTGGCCGCCAAGGCTATCATTGGTGTCAACACTTCATCTGCGCGACAATTCCTCATGACCTTTCCTGCAAAGATTTGCATCACCACTTTGACCACAGGGTCACAGATACTCATGATGGCATCGCTGTGCAACTTCTTTACTAGCTTGAATTTTTCCTTCATCACCTCAGCAAGGGCATGCTCACTGGCCTTTCCACCAAATGCCATGGCCAGATTTTCTCTTGAGTGTAATAGTCACGTGACCCTATGAATCAACATGTTAGTGATGGGTATCATCACCTCCAGCCACAGACACCCATCGTGCACCAAGCACAACAGCTACTTGATCACAATCATCATGATGGGCGCGCGGTTGTAATGCGTTACCCACAACAGGTTTCACAGGCATGCCTTGTCCACGCTTTTCAGCCACTTCCTTGGCTCCAATGCAGTCACTCCAGTGTTTTTGTGGAAGACATGGTGGTTAAGTTGGTCTATTGCTAAATGAGGGAAACGCTCCATGTCAACTAAATCCTAGTCTTCCAATTTTAAAAGGGGGACACACCCCAAGCGCAGTCCCTCAAAGACAATTTGCTCTGGCAGTAGGGGTCTGTGCAAGGCGACCTTACCCTCATCAATATCATTTGGCACCTTCGTTTTACCCCTGCTAGCTTAGAAATGGGGTCAGATCCCTCAACCTCAACATCCTCAGTTTCCATTGCAATATCCTAATCATCCATGGGGATTTCTTCGACCTCTTCTGCCAACTCTAAGTCAATCACCTTACCCTTTTCCTACAAGGTGGGCTTATCCTTCCATGGGTGCTTTCTAGGTGATGCGTGCACCAACTGCGGTGTCGTGGCCTGCTTGCCTTTATTGTTCTTCAGACCCTCCTTGGTCGGGGTAGGCCTCGACTTGGGTGACCATGGTGACTTAGGTACTTCCGCAGTTACAACCTCTGCGGAAGCTTCCTTGGCTGCCATGGCTATGCCTAGAACAACTCCTTCAACCTTCATTGCTTCCCCAACATTTACAGTCTCAGCCGGCGTCGACATGATGCTATGTAACAACTCCTGTGTCTCCTTTGGCAACATCTCAAACATTGTGTTGGCATTATGGCATAGGTTTGGAGCTATGGCACAGGTGTTGTCCTTGATGGCAACTCTCTTTGGTAACAGATCTCAGTTCAGGCTTTCAGAATGAAAGAAAAGACATATATGTAGGTTCATCTAGACTAAGAAGCGTATACACGCGGGTTAGACATTACAAAGGTGCATATGCATATACACGCACGTTCACGCAAGGAAAAGCACGTATATGTTGGAAAATTTACTTTTGGTCCGTGGTAGTTAGTCCTTGGTATTTGAACCTATGGTTTTGGACCATGGTATCTCATCAGAAGTGTTGATCCCAAGTATTGGGTCCTTGGTATTGTTTATTATGGTTTTGGACCGTGGTATTGTGAAAGGCCTAAGACTATAAAAGAGGAAGGAGAACATTTGGCAAAGTATAATCTGAATTAATTGAATATCTAATAAGTGCTAGATCTGAAATATTGGTGATTGGGGTTATGGTGCAGATCTGGATCTGAATGAAGGAGGAACCTTAGCGCACAAAGAAGGATAAGTTCTATTGATGGGTCATAATCTTAAGGCTTGAATGATAGTATCTTTGTATGATTTTGATCTGTTATATGTGGCGCAGGTTTGATCTATAAATCTGGGTTAATTACTGTCTGAACATTTGAAAGATTGAATTATCCTTTATAGATCTGTACGCAGGTTCAGTGAAGCGAAGGCGCGTATACACGTCGTTTTGGTAAGGGAAAGAAGCATATACGCAGGTTGGCTTTGACACAGTAGCGTATACACGCAGGTTTCTGATCATTGAAGTAGCGTACATCTCTTGATTTATGTTCTAGATGCTTCTGTTTATTGCTGCAGTATTCTGGGTTCAGAATTAGTGTATGGTTACAGTTACTGTGTTCTGGGTACAGCTGTCAGAGAAGTGTTTATTTTTGATTCAGTTTTGATTGGTGAAAAGGTGATTGATTGAAGCATAAATTCTTGATTGATGTTCATGGATCCAGTCTGAAAATTTATGAAACATGGTCCCTAGAAGAAAGAGAAGGTTGTAGCCTTCTGTAGGCCAGCACCTACGTACTAGTATCTTGGCTAGTGCAAGAGCTAAGGGGGTTGTAGCTCCGTTGCAGGAGAAGCTAGAGAACGAGAGAGGGTTGTAGCTCTTTGAAGGTTGCAGCCTACGTACTGGTAAAAGACTGCACCAGTACATTGTAAAAGAAGTTTCTAATTAAAAGAAGATAGAGACAAATTGCAGCAGGTGGTTTTCACCCACATTGGGTTTCCACCCACATTGGGTTTACACCTTATATCTTGTGTTCTTGTGCTCTGTTTTGTTGTTTCTGGTTACTGGTTATTTAATTCTGATACACAGATTAACAATCAACATCTGAAAGATAAAGTAAATTATAAGTTTGCATTGTATACGCGGGTTTCCTTCTACATAGTTGCGTATATACGTGGGTTTTGTTATCACTCAGGTTGTTCCCTTTGACTCCCAAGGGAATACGGCCGAGGTAACCACTAACCAATCTTTTGGTCACAGGTTCTAGCCTACCTGTGACTAGAGAGGGCTCTCTCTTTATGATTTAACTTTGTTTGTATAAGGTTTTAGGCTAGTTATGATGCTCAAGGTTTTGTTTAGGAATTTGCTGGATGGTGACTTCAGTCAAGATATATATGTGCTTACCAGGGTGTTCTAGGCCATTGGGCGTGGAGTCAGTGACACTAAATCAATTTTTTATGTCTGAGTTGTTGCCATAGTGATGCTGCAAAGCCAGATAGGTGTCTGAGAAACAATTCTTTGAATCTGTGCTTAAATGTGATATAACCAGGGTATGAAAGGCAATTAAGAATCTTTCAACAAACTGGTATGGAGAATAGTGAGAATATTATTTAGAAGCAATGAAGAATTTCTACATAACATTCATATTTATAGAATTAATGAAAACATGAGCAATTAAGAATTCATGTTCATGGTCAATTCTAAAGAAAACATTTACAGCAATAGAGATTGAGCACAAGGTGTAGTCAAACATTTCCTGTACTATTCCTTTTCCCTATTGCTAGATTAGTGAAACATGTATATGATTTAGATAAACATAAGAAGACAAAACATAGATTGAGAAAACTTATTGTTCCATCAGATAGCACAGGAGTTCTGCAACAGCACGCATAGCATCACCAAGACATCAAACATTCAGGAAAATCACTGAGCTTTTCCAGCCTTTTTCATTAGATAATCTGAAAGTATACAATACATTTGCCTCAGAATGAAAATCACCAACCCCTTATACGTTGCTAGGGGAGGTATATATACATAATTTACATAAGAAAATATCTAGCTGATAAGTAAATGTTTCATTAATGTCGTGCCAACTCCTGGAGCATGGTAGCTGAGAAAGTAAATGCTGTAATAACTCTTCAATGCCTTAGCTGTCCAAAATAGTCAGAAACTGTTGACTTTGTGGCTGTTGGAGTCGGCTGAGGATACGCTGTCCAAAAATTGCGTATTTCTTATCTCTTGGGCTTGCTGTCGTTGTCCATATGCTGAGTCACCTTTCAGCTGCCTTAAATGCTGTCTTTATTCTGCTGCTTGACTTTTGCTGAGTTGGAGCTGGCAATGACCGAGCAACTGAGGCTATTGTGGCAAAATTTGAAGCATTGCCTGCCACCAATCCTCCTTGGGCATTTGATGTCTTCGAATCTTCACTAAAGTTTCATCTGCCTCTATATATCTATAAAAATTTGGAGGAATTTCAAAAAGGTGATTTACTTCATTTTCAATAAAAAACAGACCTTCAAGTTTATTGTATAGGCTTTGCCCTGTTGGAGGCCCTGTTTCCTCAGAAGTACTGCCAGATGCAGTGATTTGATTTTCAATATAATTCGACATTCTGGTGGCATATTGCTCTCGGGAGATCAGTCTTCCTGCACCATTTAGTAGGCTGGGCAGTCCCTTTTGTTGCAGTGCTCCCATCTTGAGTTTGTACTCATCCACCTCAGCCTGTATCTCATAGCATTTCCTCTCCACGGTTTGCACAAAATTCCTGAGAGTTAGCACCTTTTTGGCTGTAAGGACAGCCTCTGTTCTGTTGACAATGCCGAAGGCTGCCAGTTCTTCCTTAGTCTGGTTATTCAAAAAATCAATCATTCTATTGGCCTGCTCAGGCCTGTTTCCCAGCACTGTTTTGGCCTTCTGGATCTCTATCTGTGCTTGCCCAATTAAATCCATTTGTTCATGTACAGTTTTAATTGACTTCCATTGTCTGGTGATGGATTGGTCAATTCTGGCCCACAGAATTCTTTTTATTTCAGCCATAGTGCTTTCTAGATTAAGCTCTTTCTCCAAGGCCTTTATCTTTTCTTTGAGGGCCTTTATTTCTCTTCCTTGCTCTGCCACAGTCATCTTTGATTTATCATACTTGGTCTCTATCTCTGCCAACTTTTCCTTGGCTTGCTTTATCTCAGTGGCCTGGAGCTCCATTTCTTTAATAGCCTTAGTCAATTCTTCCATGCTTGTACTGGAGTCTGGAGCTGTTGTTGTTGCTTCTGTTGTGGCTGTGGTTGTCACAGGGGCTACTACTGCCTTTGTTGTTGTTGCAGTGGTTGAAGTAGTTGGAGGAGCTTGGGATGTGGATTCTCCCTGCTTATCTTGTAATGCTCCTTCAAGTTCCTTCTCCAAATCAAGGACCTTTTGGTTGAGCTGCATTATAAGGTCCAGTTGCTCATCGGCCTCCTTTTCCTTCTGTAATTCTGCTGTTTGAGGGTGCTCTGTGGGCAGCAGCTTCAACCTTTTCTTCAGTGCATTGAGGTCATCTTATTTTTTCTTCAGGAGGGCCCTTACGCCCTTTGGATCCTTAGGATCATGTCCTAGGTCGATAATGATGTCCTCCAGCGATTTTATTCTATTGTCCTTGGCCATGGAGGACATTCTCTCAAAATCCAACTGAATGTTGGTATTTTTCAGTGATTCTTTTAACTCATGGGCCATGGTTGCCCTGTCCACCAAGGTGGCATAGACCATTTCTCCAGTTTGCTTGTGGAGTTCTATTTGGTCCATGGGGTGAATGTCCTTTGCCATGACCTCCACCCTTGTCCTTACAAAATCTGCAGCTGATTTAGGCTGTGGCACCTTAGGCTTAAAATGACTGAGGATCATTTTCTCCTCTTGAAGGTCATAAACAGACATTAGCCTTTCTTGGTGGGCTGGGGTTGCATTTAGGAACTGTTTATACACTTCTACTCTCAGCAAGTCATTTTGTGCTTTTATTTGCTTGAAAGAAGCCTTAGTGCTTTTAGGCTTCTTGCTCTGCTGAGAGGAGGATGACACCTCCAAGCCAAGCTGGACTCCCTGCTCCTGTTGAAAGGAGCTTGTACCTGTTTACTGGCTGCCTTCCCCATCTTTCCTTGGGCTGTCAAGGACTTCTTCACTGATTACTTCTATCTCTGGGGAGTCAGCCCTTTGCCTTTTGGTCTCCGGTTGCTGGGAGGATCCACTTGCAGGAGTGGACTCTTCTCTTTCTCTCTTCTTACCCCTCTCCTCATGTGCTGGAGTTTGCAATATTGGAGCTACTGGTGGCTCAGTTTGTGGAGGGGGGGTATGCTCTTGTTGCTGCCCAATTGAGGAGGCAGGCTGTTCTTTTACTGTTTCTTCTTCAGCCCCCATTATTCCTTTACCCTTGTCTGTATCTGGTGCTGCTGTAGAAGGTGCCTGTTTGGTTGGTGCAGTTGTTGAGGCCGAGGTCCCTTCTCCTACTGGGTGCGGTCGTTTGAAGGGTACCTGCTGCACAGAATCTAGGTCAAGAGTCTTTTCTAAATCCTTGACATTCTTTTGCATTATCTCTTCCTCAGTCAATTTTTCAATTAATGTATCAGGTTTCCATTCTTGCTGATTGGCATACTGTTCAATGTGTGGATATTTGCAATGCTCATAGCCTAGCAGCCTGTACTTGACTCTTCTAGCAGTGATGAAGCCTTCAGGGTCATAGGGGACCCACCGGAAGCTTTTGGAGAGCATGTACTTGTCTTTAAGGATTAGCTCAGCATCTTGCCATCCTTCTTTCTTATTCATAATGAAGGGGCCTAGGTGGTGCTTGAACTTGAGATGGGCTTTCTTTTTGGAGCTGTGGAAGTGAGTGAGATCAGAGTGAATGAGCTGCCTATAATACTCCAAGGCAAACAGTCTCATGGGCACATATTTTGGGAGCCTGTATGGACAGAGCTCACAGCCATAGATTCTGATGACTGTATGATCCTAGTATAGGTACCAATCACCTATTTTATAATTCTTGGAGAGCTGCAGGACTTTCTGTATTTCAAATGACATTCTGGGAGGAGGGGACCTCATCAACAAACAAGAGACTGGATAAACAAATTGGTCAATGAATTCACAATAAGAATAAGGTGAATTTTGCACTCGGTGGAAGACAGATGTCCAGAAGATAACAGATCTTCTTTCTCCTTTAGAATCGAGCTTTTTAATGTGGCATGGAAAAGCCTCAGACTGATAGTACATGAACAGGTGGTAGATATAAGATGAATACTTGAAGATGCCCTCCCTGTCTACTTTGAAAAGCTGCTCATGTATCTTGTTGGCTATGAACTTAGCAAAATTATATTTGTAGGCAGGAGGTTGGCCTGGGCTATAAGCAGATAGTAATACCAGCACTGTCTCATCAACAAATTCACTGGTTTTATAGCCCAACACATATGAAATCATGTCCAGCAGAAGTTTGCCTACATCAGTAAAGTGGACATACAAGTAGGGAGGTGGCCTTGTGGGCTGGCAGTCAGGCCTCATAAATGTCTGGGTGATCTTTTTCCTGTCCTCAGCGGTCATCTTGGCACCTGTATCCAGCAGATAGTTCATGGAGAAAGGGAACAATAGCTGAGTTTGTTTGAAGTTGAGCATCTGGTTGATGGACTCAGCATTAATGTGAAAGAGGATGCTCCCAGATGGAGACTTGACAGCTCTGTGGTTTGCATCATAATTCTCAGCACATAGGCGGATAATCTCTAGAAAAATGTTAACAGATGGGAGAAATTAGTATGGCAGATTTGACTCCCATATCCCATATGTATCCTTACCATTTAAATAATCATCTCTCAATTCCCTGAAGGTCTGCAAGTGGTCTCTATCACCCACAAAGTCTTGGATGAGGTAGTCCCTGTCAGCAAGAGGCAAGGACTCCAGGTCTTTATTTGGTGGATTTATGGGGGCAACACTGAAAGCTGTGGGTGCAGGGGCAGTCATTTGTAATTTCTGAATAGAACAAGGTAAGTGCAATGGTTTGCAAGGTTCCTCAAAGCTCAAGTAAGAGAATGAATGCAGATTATGCTAGAAATTTCCTTCAAAGTGAAATAGGCAGGCTAGGCAGGCTTGCCTCTGTTGTGCTTGGGTAAATTCACAGGGATTGTGAATTGATGAGGATGAATTGCAGAGGGTGTGCAGGATTCAAATTGGTGAAATGCAACTTTGGGCATGCACTCGGCAAAAGGGAACAATGCCAGGCAGCTCGAGGATAAATTTGTAAATTTAGACCGTGAGTTTGTCGCTTAAATATCAAATTATGGAGCTGGGGCAATGCAGGTTGCTTTAGTTCAAATTTAAGTAGTAGACAGTGTTCAATTTGGGATTTGACAGGTGCTTAATGAAGAATTTGCAGAGAAATGGCATGCACAGGGGCAAAACAAGAGAATTGTGGTGAATACCTGGATGAACAGTGCGGAAAGCCTTCGGGTCGAACAGTGGGTGCACAATGTAGCTGAATTGATAAGTTGTGGTGGCTGCAACTTTGAATTTGGCGGTTGGAGGTGAATTTCGCACTTGGACAGCTTACAACGTCTCTGGCGACTATTTCAAATGACAATGACACAAAACGGCCGAAAACGCGCGTTTTAACGATAAATTTAGACACAATGGGACATTGGCGCTTTTCCGCCGATGACGTCAGCATGATGTCATGGTGGGCCCGGGGTACGGAGGATGACGTGGGCGCTGAGCTGGAGGCCAGCGTGGCGGGACATGGTGGCAGGTGGTGTGGGGTGGCAAGGTTGCGTGGAGGCTACGAGGCGTGGGGGCGGTATCGGGGAGGTGACGTCATGATGACGTGGAGGTGATGCGACAAGGGAGGTGGTATCGGGAAGGTGGTAAGCGGTCTCCCCGCACCACCTTTGGGCGAAGGCGGTATCGGGGAGGGGGGCTCCGAACAACCCCGCCGACTGCCACGCGTCCCGAGTACGGCTACCAATACCGCTATCTCCCCGGACGTTAAAGGGAGACGGGTCGAGATTTAAAAAAGACCGCCCACCGTTGGATCGGGGGCGGCGGATGATGGACGGCTGGCGGGCGCCCCGACCCATCGTGCAACTTTGGGTGGGGACCCGCCCAATAATAAAATAATGATTTAAATCATGCGGGTTCAGAACTTTGGGTTAGGGGGTTTTTGTGGGTTTTTTGGGATATGGATTAATCTGTCGGGGGGGGGGAAACAAAGGGTTAGAGTTAGGTTTAAGCAGAGGGAAAGGGGTTTTTTATGAAATTTTTCGGAAAAAGAGGGGAAATGAGGGTTTAGTGTAGGTTATTACTCTGCCCAGAGGTTAGAGTAATCCCAAAGCAGGGTTGACTATAGTCCCTGGTGGACTAATGTCTCCCTTAGGAGTATTATTCAGCTATATTGCTAAAAAGGGGGGAATATTTATACATTGCTTGGGGTTTTATACACCATGGTGTTATAATAGTAGGGGAAAGGGGAACATAGGGGATTTAATGTAGATACAGTTAGTAGTTAGTACTGGGAGGGGAATGAGAATGGGGAGTGGTAGTTACTAAGCTTTTCAAGAATCAAACTTAGTTAGGAAGTAGATCAAAATGAAAAGAATTTTTACACAAGAAATGTGGCTTCTTTTCAAAGAAAGAAGTCATTTATGACATGAAATTTGTACAAATGAAGGGTGTAATGAGGACTGATCAGGCAGATCCTACAGTGCTCATGGGGAGGTTTGTAAGAAACTTTTGAAGGGGAAGAGGGAAGTTAGTGATGGTTTAGTAGTATGCCAAATAGGCCATTGCTCTTGCCTTTTCTCCTGCTGATGACCACTTTGTGATTTATTCCAAGTGATGTGCTTGGATTTTGCTTTCTGCAACCTTCAACTGCCTACCCTGCCTATTATGCCTAACATTTTTTCTTCATTTTGTATGGGGGCACTTAGCCTTGCAAACCCTGATGATTCTCTTTTCTTTCTGCTGCCCTCCTATCTAAGCCTACCCTTATGACTTCCAAGGGCCCAGATTAAGCAGTTGGGCTCCTTTCTTTCTCTATCCACCTAGTCATCTGTCAAGCTTCAACTGTTTGATCAGGTACTTCCTCTCTAATCTACAACATGAAATTTAAAACATGGTGAGGCCCAGCTTGAGCTGTTGGGCCACCCATCAAAGTAGCAGTGGCAATTTGGACTAGCCACTTTCATGGTCTTTGTTTGGGGTTCATTTCTTTTATTTTTTCTTTGACCAATTCATTTTCTTGCCCTTTGATTTTTCTTTTAAGGCATACCCTCTTTACATTTTTTAAATTGTCAGCTTTATTTCACAAAAATGGAACCTTAGCAGCATGGAAGGTGAACATTTTGGCACTTCCACTGTCAATCATGAGAGATGAAAACCTATTGGTATAGGAGGCTAACAGGTTTAATTAACTGAAGTAGCGTATATTATCTGGATTTGAAAAAGGAAATATTTGACTTGATAATACTGATTCACCCCCCCTCTCAGTATTATTTCCAACAATTTGTATCAAAGCAGGTCCTTCTGAAGAAGCTTGATCGCTTGAAGGAAGATCCTTCATCATGAGCAACTACGAGAGAGAAGCATCTATCAGGCCACCAATCTTTGACGGGACAAACTTCGTATATTGGAAGGTAAGAGTTACTGCCTATCTTCAATCTCTTGGTACAGAAGTCTGGGATATCATAGATACAGGGTACACTTTTCCATCATCAACTCCTACAGATCCGGCTGAGAAGAAGAAATATGAAACAAATGCAAAGGCTGTCAATACTCTATTAGGATGTCTATCTCAATCAGAATTCGTGAAGGTTATGCAGTATAAATCTGCAAAAGAAATATGGGACAAGATTGTTATGAGCTATGAAGGAGATGATCAGGTAAAACGAGCAAAACTTCAAACCCTCAGAATTCAATATGAAAATATCAAAATGCACAACGATGAAAGTATGGCTAACTATTTCCTTCGTGTAGATGAGATTGTTAATTGTATGAAAAATCTGGGTGAAGAAATAAAAGAGGCTGTTGTGGTTGAAAAGGTTCTAAGATCTTTGTCCCCTAGGTTTGAATCTAAAGTTTCTGCAATAAAAGAAAAAGAGAATCTACGAAACCTTACTATGTCACAGCTGCACAGAATTCTGACTGCTTATGAAATGAGGAAAGGAGGACCATTAGAAAGGAGAGAAGCTGCCTTCAAGGCTTCAGGCAAAGGAGATTACTATGAGTTAGGACACGTGTCAGAAGAATAAGAAGAATCAAATTTTGTCAAAAACCTTCAACGGGGTGCTGGACGATTTCGAGGTAAGTTACCTTTCAAATGCTTTGCTTGTGGAAGAGTCGGTCACTATGCTGCCAAATGTCCTCATAAGGATAAGATTGACAAGGGGAAGGAACCTGTTAGATGGAACAAGGAACAGAATGCAAATAAGAAAAGCTATTACACTCATGAAGATAGTGATGGACTTTCAAATAGTGACGAAGATGAATGAGGTAATAATTATAAACTTTTAATGGCTTTTGAAGATGATGATTACATGGATGCTATAGATGAAGAAGGTCTTTATGAAGAGATTTCTAATCTCAAAATTTGTTTAGAAGAGAAAAATGTGATTATTGATTCTCTACAATGTCAACTGGCTGAAAGGGAAAAACATCATGAAAAATTGGAATGTGAAATTGTTGGTCTTAGAAAAGAGATTGAGAAAACAAAAGCTCTTAATCTTAAATTTGTTAAAGGATCTGAAACTCTGGATGAGATTATCAATGTGCGGCATTCTCCACTAATCAAGACAGGTCTGGGATATAATGGAGAAGCATCTCAAGCATCCACCTCCAAAGTTATCTTGATGCAGCAAGGAGGTGCGAGCAAAGGCCTAATAGAAATCATCAGGTAAATCAGGGACAGTTTACCTCAAGAATGAACAAAGACTATCAAGAAAATCGGGGGCAATCTACCTTAAGGACAAACATAAGCCACAACCAGCCACAGGTAAAATCTTCCCAATTTGCCTCAAGAATGGATGTTAGTAGAAACTACAATCGGTTGGTTGATAGATTTGATAATCGCAGGAGTTTCTTTAATGGCCAATGTTTCTCTTGCCATAAATTTGGTCACAAAGCAGCTCAATGTGTTGCCTATAAGACAATCATGACTAGAGAAGCTCAAAAACAAAGAAGTATGTCTGGAATCACGAAAAGGACCTATAACAACTTTTCCGCCCTTGAAAGTGAAATTGAATGTTATATTTGTAATAACTTCGGTCATGAAGATTCTGAATGCAGGAGCAGGTTTCGGAAGACAACTCAGAAGGAACAAACCTCAAATGCCAGAACATGGAGAATGAAGGAACCGCAACCAGAAAGATGTGGGATAGCTTTATATGCAGAAGGACAGGAAAATCAATGGTACATCGACAGTGGATGTTCGAAGCATATGACAGGTGATAAAGAAAAACTTCAATCATATAGTGCTTTAGAAAAAGGAAAGAAAGTTTCTTTTGGAAATGATACCCCTGCAGTCATAAAAGGAAAAGGCACTGTTCAGTTGAAAGAAAAAGTCAAGGCTGGAAATGTTTTGTATGTTGATGGCTTGAAGCATAATCTACTGAGTGTCAGTCAGATGTGCGATCAAGGAACTGAGGTAATATTTTGATCAAATGGATGTAGTGTTCGTGATCTTGATACAGGAAAAACAGTGATCAAAGGCATAAGAACTCCAAATAATTTATACATATTTGAAGAAGGACAACAACAATGCTATTTTAGCAAGAATGATGAACACTAGTTATGGCACCGGAAGTTGGGGCATCTAAGCTTTTCACAGATAAGGAAAGCATGCAAATACCAAGAAGTTCGTGGTGTTCCAGACATCAGAATTCCAGACAATACAATATGCAAATCATGTCAGTTTGGTAAGCAAACCAGAACTAACTTCCCTGAGAAGGAAGGATCAGCTAGCAGGCCTCTTGAACTAGTCCATACAGATGTATGTGGTCCATCTAGGAAAAGGTCACCTCGAGGAGAAGAATACTTTATATTATTCATTGACGACTTCTCTGGGATGGTTTGGATAGGACTTATGAAGCACAAAGATGAAGCCTTCAAAAAATTCAAATCTTTCAAAGCCTTGGTTGAAATCGAATCATATCACAAAATTAAGTGCCTCAGGTCTGATAGAGGTGGGGAGTTTAGCTCAAATGAATTTTTCGATTTTTGTGAAGAACATGGAATAAGAAGGGAATTCTCTACAGCTAGGACTCCTCAGCAAAATGGAGTAGTGGAAAGGATGAACAAAACGGTTCAAAAAATGGCTCATGCTATGCTTGATGAGTCTGGAACTCCCGCAACCTTCTGGGGAGAAGCTGCATTTGCTGCGGTTGTTATTCTCAACAAAACAAATGTCCGAGTGAACAGCACTCAAACTCCTCATGAGCTATGGTATGGTGAGACTCCTTCGGTAAAACATTTCAAAATCTTTGGAAGAAAATAATAATGATAAACATCTTGGCAATTTTGAACCTAGAGCAGATGAAGGCATTCTCCTTGGTTATTCTCCTCACAGTGAAGAATATAAGTGTTACAACAAAAGACTTGGAAGAAAAGTTGACAGCGTTGATGTAGTGGTTGATGAAGAAGGAAACATTCCTAAGCAAGTAAATTATGAAAATATCGAAGAGGATGAAGACCATCCCTCAAATCATACTCATGATGAAGAAGAACCTCAAGAGGCACCAGAGGAACAAATAAGGATAGAAGAGGAGACTCCATCCAGGTACGTTCAGAAGAATCATCCAGAATCTCAAATTTTGGGGCAGAAAGAGGCAGGTATACAAACAAGAAGAACAATTGCAGAAGCCTCAAGCTATTTGGCATTGCTCTCCTCCACTGAACCACAAAATGTAAAAGAGGCATGCAAAGATGAATGATGGGTCAAGGCAATGGATGAAGAACTTGAGCAGATCAAAAAGAATAACACTTGGGAGCTGGTTCCTAGACCAAAAGATAAGAATGTCATAGGGACAAAATGGATCTTTAAAAACAAGATGAATGAAAATGGGGAAGTGATTAGAAACAAGGCCAGACTTGTTTGTAAAGGGTATGCTCAACAAGAAGGAATGTACTTTGAAGAAACTTTTGCTCCCGTTGCTAGACTTGAGGCCATGTGAATGTTTCTTGCTCTCTCAAGCTTTCAGAAGTTAAAAGTATTTCAAATGGACGTGAAATCAGCCTTTCTGAATGGAGACTTAGAAGAAGAGGTGTACATTGAGCAACCAGATGGTTTCATTCTTGGGAATGATCCAAATCTTGTATGCAGACTAAAAAAGGCTCTTTATGGTCTTAAACAGGCTCCAAGGGCTTGGTACTATTGTTTGGACAAATATCTTCATCAACAAGGCTTTTCAAAGGGATCAGCAGATAGCAATCTTTATATAAAAATTGAAAATGACAAATTGCTAATACTTGTTGTGTATGTAGATGATATTATCTTTGGCAGCAATGAAGAAACTATGAGTCAAAACTTTGCCTTGGTGATGCAGAAAGAATTTGAAATGTCATTACTTGGAGAGCTAACATATTTTCTTGCTCTACAAATCCAACAAAATGAAGGCGGTATCTTTTTGTCTCAAACCAAGTACCTCAAGCAGATTTTGAAGAAGTATGGCATGGAAGATTCAAAACCAGTATGTACCCCTATGGTTACAGGATGTAGCCTCAATGCAAATGATGAATCAGCAGCAGGGCATCAACCAACCTATAGATACATGATTGGAAGTCTACTTTATTTGACAGGTACCCGACTAGACATCATGCATGCAGTAGGAATAGTTGGAAGATTTCAGGAAAATCCTAAGGAAACCCATCTTCAGGCAGTGAAGAGAATTTTCAAGTATCTTCAAGGAACTCAAAACTATGGCTTATGGTATCCTAGAGATACAGATCTCACTCTTCATGCTTATACAGATGCAGATTGGGCCGGAAGTGTGGATGACAGGAAGAGCACAAGTGGTGGTGCATTCTTTATGGGTTCCAGATTAGTATCTTGGTTCAGCAAGAAACAGAGTTCGATTGCTTTATCTACAGCTGAAGCGAAATATGTGGCTGCTGCATCTTGCTGCACTCAACTCCTTTGGATGATGCAGACCTTGCAGGATTCTCAAATCACTTGTACACCACCTATCTCCATCTTATGTGATAATACAAGTGCAATCAGCATTTCAAAGAACCCAGTCATGCATTCAAAGACCAAGCACATACCGATCAAGTATCACTTTCTCTAGGAACAAGTGTTGGAACGAAAGGTCAAATTGGAGTATGTTCCTTCTAAGGAACAAGTTTCTAATATTCTCACTAAACCACTACCCAGGGAAACTTTTGAATACCTCAGACAGAAGCTGGGAGTAGTTGATGCATCATCTTGCTGTTAAATCTTTTCTGTTTCAGAGAAAAATGGGTGCACGCGAGTTGCCTGAGGAGGATCTGCGTACATATGCCGGTTTGTGCAGAGACAGTCGCGTATATGGAGGGTTGATGGATATCAGTAGGGACAGGCTCTGGTTGAATATATTCTGATATGGGTCTGGCAGAGACCATCCGGCACAGGTTCAGGGGGAGCAGATAATCTTCTAATAATGCATTGTTGGCATTATCTTAGAAGCTTTTGGTTCTAGTTCACAACTGTTGTTGGTTTCAGGTGGAACAGAGGCAGAGGGAGAACAGAAGGAAATCTTGGTTGCTGATCTAAATGGTGATTGACAAATGCTGCAGATATCAGTTATTGGTGACTTTCATAAGTCTTGCTCTAGTTATTTCGCCTCTATGTCATGTATCTCTTTTAAGGTGTCAAGGTCATGTAACGGCCTAATTTGATTTCCCCACTATGCCTGGGATGAAGATGTAATGTACTTGGTTGTCATATGTAAATGTCTGATGTATCCCCACTTGGTTGGGTTATGGATGTATGTATTGAGTCTTTTGGTGGTAGGAAGGTCTTTTATGATGTATAAGTCATGGCTCTTCTTGAAGAACATCTTTTTGCAAATCTTGCCTACAGTCAAGGGGAGCATGGTCAGCGCAGCAGGGCCGAGATTTCAGCATGTACTCAGGGGGAGCACAACCCTTTTCCCTTGATGACAAAGGGGGAGAATGACTTTGAGAATCTTGGGGTTGCCATCAAGTCCAAAGGGGGAGATTGTTGGCATTATGGCATAGGTTTGGAGCTATGGCACAGGTGTTGTCCTTGATGGCAACTCTCTTTGGTAACAGATCTCAGTTCAGGCTTTCAGAATGAAAGAAAAGACATATACGCAGGTTCATCTAGACTAAGATGCGTATACACGCGGGTTAGACGTTACAAAGGCGCGTATGCGTATACACGCACTTTCACGCAAGGAAAAGCGCGTATATGTTGGAAAATTTACTTTTGGTCCGTGGTAGTTAGTCCTTGGTATTTGAACCTATGGTTTTGGACCATGGTATCTCGTCAGAAGTGTTGATCCCAAGTATTGGGTCCTTGGTATTGTTTATTATGGTTTTGGACCGTGGTATTGTGAAAGGCCTAAGACTATAAAAGAGGAAGGAGATCATTTGGCAAAGTATCATCTGAATTAATTGAATATCTAATAAGTGCTAGATCTGAAATATTGGTGATTGGGGTTATGGTGTAGATCTGGATCTGAATGAAGGAGGAACCCTAGCGCACAAAGAAGGATAAGTTCTATTGATGGGTCATAATCTTAAGGCTTGAATGATAGTATCTTTGTATGATTTTGATTTGTTATATGTGGCGCAGGTTTGATCTATAAATCTGGGTTAATTACTATCTGAACATTTGAAAGATTGAATTATCCTTTATAGATCTGTACGCAGGTTCAGTGAAGCGAAGGCACGTATACATGCCATTTTGGTAATGGAAAGAAGCGTATACGCAGGTTGGCTTTGACACAGTAGTGTATACACGCAGGTTTCTGAACATTGAAGTAGCGCACATCTCTTGATTTATGTTCTAGATGCTTCTGTTTATTGCTGCAGTATTCTGGGTTCAGAATTAGTGTATGGTTACAGTTACTGTGTTCTGGGTACAACTGTCAGAGAAGTGTTTATTTTTTATTTAGTTTTGATTGGTGAAAAGGTGATTGATTGAAGCATAAATTCTTGATTGATGTTCATGGATCCAATCTGAAAATTTATGAAACGTGGTCCCTGGAAGAAAGAGAAGGTTGTAGCCTTCTGTAGGCCAGCACCTACGTACTAGTATCTTGGCCAGTGCAAGAGCTAAGGGGGTTGTAGCTCCCTTCCAGGAGAAGCTGGAGAACGAGAGAGAGTTGTAGCTCTCTGCAGGTTGCAGCCTGCGTACTGGAAAGGACTGCACCAGTACATTGTAAAAGAAGTTTCTAATTAAAAGAAGACAGAGACAAATTGCAGCAGGTGGTTTTCACCCACATTGGGTTTCCACCTTATATCTTGTGTTCTTGTGCTCTGTTTTACTGTTTCTGTTACTGGTTATTTAATTCTGATACACAGATTAACAATCAACATCTGAAAGATAATGTAACTTATAAGTTTGCATTGTATACGCGGGTTTCCTTCTACATAGTTGCGTATATATGCGGGTTTAATTAATTGAAGTAGTGTATATTATCTGGATTTGAAAAAGGAAATATTTGACTTGATAATACTGATTCACCCCCCCTCTCAGTATTATTTCCAACACATTCAACTTGCTATCAAACTTCAAATTTTTCACAGTTCATGTGTGCCTGAGAGCTCAACACCTCAATTCTCAAAATGCCAAGTGTTTTCCATTGGGAAACCCTTTGTAATTTATAAGCATTTTCGAATTCAAATCCAACCGTTCTGCCCATAATCGGTTCATTAATTCTAGATTGGCGGTAATTTTTCAAATATCTGGTCCATAACGTTCGACTTAAATGCCACCCCCCCCGCTCCATTTGGCTATTTTTTCATCGTCAAATCATGAACAGTGACCTTAACGGTCACTTTCTAGCTATCTTGCGTGGTTTTTCCTTTGGTAGCACAGCTCCCTGCGTGCTTTTGCAGGCTCTATGACATTTATTTGTTTTGCGTAGTTCCTCGATCGCACAACTTTCCGACACGAGCAGTGTACTTTATAGTCCCACACTTCCTTTCAGCTGCCTAAAGCGCTAAGACTATGCTTCCCTCATATAGTCACCTAGCCGAATCACCAATGTATGGCTTCAATCGGCTGCCATTCACCTTCCCTGGGAAGGTTTCTCTATTCAATTTGACCAGCTGAACTGCTCCACCATCAGTAATCTCCTTGATGACATACGGCCCTAGCCAGTGCATCCTAAATTTCCCTGGAAATTTATCAAATTTGTTGTCATATAACAAGACCAGATCATTTACCTTGAAGGTGCACAGTTTGATGTGCTGAAGGTGCGCTCCTTTTGAACTTGTTGATGAAATCCAGCTAGAAATTGGTCCTCCTCATGCTCCGCTAGCTACGCAAGCCTCTCTTCTAGGGCTCTGCGATCCGCCATTCCTGTGAGTTCCACTATGTGCAAACTAGGTACAATTATTCCATTGACATCACAACTTTGACGCCATACATGAGTCTGAAAGTCGTTTGTCCAGTCAGCTTCTTGCAAGTTGTTATGTATGCCCATAGCACCGCGGATACGAGCACATCCTAGTCATTTATCTGAGCATTGTAAACCTTCATTAGCGTGCGTTCCAGTATCTTATTAAACTCTTCCACCATCCCATTACCCTGCGGATGGTAAGGCATACTTTCCTAATGAAACACCTTAAATTCCTCTATCAACGTGCTGATTGTTTCGTTAAGAAAGTGCATACTGCAGTCGCTCATCAAGATTTTCCGACAACTGAACCTCGTCAGGACATACTCAAAAGTAAATTTTGTTGTTGTCGCACCTGTGCAGTCCTTCACAGGTTGTGCCTCCACCCATCTGGTCAAATACTTAGTTGTGGTGATGATGTACTGCGCACCCATCTTCTTTCCTTGAGGCTGAATTGGTCCCTCAATTCAATTACCCATTTTTCGAATGGTTGTAATGTCACCTGCGGCATCAGAGGCAGCTCATCCCTCCACAACAACCTACCAGTCCTTTGACATGCATCACATGCCCTACAATATGCTCTTGAATCCTTATGCATGGTTGGCCACCACAACCCAGTGCGTAGAATATTTTGCATTGTTGCTTTCCCCGCATAATTTCCTCCCGTAGCTCCTCCATGAGCCTCAAGGAGGATGCTTCTTCGTTCAAAGTCAGGCACATAATGTCGCAATATTTTATTTGACCCCATTTTGTACAAGTGCCCTATAATAATAGAAAAGTCTGCCGCGCGCACTACCAGTTCCTTCTTCTATTGACTTGTATAACCTTCAAGAGCCGATCATGTCGTCAGGAAGTGGATAATATCTTCAAAGTGACTATTCACAACATGCACTACAAAGAGCTAGGTGTGAGGCAGTCCTTCCTCTAAATTAGTAGGTTCCTCTCCTGTTTCAATGCATGACAGATGATCAAGCCCCGCATTCAGTCGTCCTGGCTTCACAATAACCTCAAAGTCATACTCCTAGAACAACAGCAGCCACCTACATATCCCCCCCCCACAACATAGGCTTGTTGACTAGGTACTTCAATGCGGAATTGTCCGTATACATCTTAAAGTGTCAGCCCAACAAGTAGTGACTCAACTTCTGGAGTGAGTACACCATAGCTAATCCTTCGCGCTCTGTCATGGAATAATTTTCTCTGTTTTAGACAACTTCCTACTTGCGAATGCTATAGGATGATCCAGTTCTCCCTCACCATCCTGTGTCAATACGACCCCCAGTGCAATACATGATGTGTCCACGTGCACATGAAATTTGTTCTTCCAATCAGGGAAGACTAGGATCGGTGCGATGACCATTTTCTCTTTCAGCACATCCAAGCTCTTCTAACATCCATCATTCCAACATAACGTAGCATCATTTTTCAACAATTTATCCATAGGCACGGTGATCTGGGCATAGCTCTTGATGAACTTCCTATAGTATCCATATGTCCTAGAGTTGCGCGTAGCTGTTTCACACTCCTCGGTGCCTCCAAGTTGATTATCACTGCAATCTTCACGGGGTCTACAATCAATCCTTGTATGCATACCACATGACCCAGCAGGATTCCAAAAGGGACACAAAACAGATAATTCTTCAGATTGAGCATGATCTGGTATCTCCTACATGTATCTAGCATCAAGCACAGACTTGCCACATGGCGCCTGACCAATCCAAACATTGTCGCAATGACTACGCGTGAAAAGATCGTTGGTGCATTCTTCAGCCCAAAAGGCATTACGGTGTATTGAAAACATCCCCATTCAGTCACGAAGGTTGTCTTTATTCTATCCTTAGGTGCGATTTTGATCTGATGGTACCGATAGAACCCATCAGTGAAGGAGTATGCTTCTTGGCAACCTACATTATCTAGGACCTCGTCAGTTAACGGGGTCGGGAAAGGATCATGCACACAAGTGTCATTCAATTTCCTGAGATCTATGCATATCCTTATTTCTTCCTTTTGTTTCTTTTCCTGAACCACTATTGGGCTTACCCAATCAGATTCTTCCACTATTTCAATAATACTTGCCGTGAGCATCTTATCTAACTCAACGCGGACCCTTTCCTTATACTTCAGGTTGAGGCGGTACAATCTTTGTTTCACAGGTTTCACGTCCAGCTTTAAGGTGATCTTCATGACACCCAGGTCTCCTATTATCCCTTTCAGATCAGAAAAATTTGTGGGGAATAAGTCCTAATATTCACAGAGTAGTTTGATGACCTTATCTAATGTCGTGTCATCCCAATAGTCCCCAATCTTTGCAAAATTTGGTTCTGCCTCCATGCCGATGTTCACCGGCCTAGTCTTGAGCGGCTCAGTTATGTCTGGGTTCTCTAGCTATGGTCCTTCAACTTTGCGGTGACCTTTAGTCTCCAAGATATTAACCTTTCTCGGGTCTTCATCTTCTTCTTCAACTGTTACATTGTAACATTCTAGTGCGTGGCTCTGCTGGGTAGTCCAATTAGGTTGAATCAGGTCTATAGGATCATGCAGTATCCTAAATATGGTTGTCTTAACCTCCTGCAACACTTCATCGATGGACTCAAATCCATCCTCAAAACTGAACTTCATCAGAAATCCTAGGCGTAAAACATCCCATTCTTCAGTGCCATGATGAAGTTTTGTCTCCAAGTACCAATTCATTGGTATAACCTCCAAGGTATGAAAAAACAAATGGACCCACTCCAGTTGAGGCTTCGCTCTATATGCTTCAGTCCATTTGGCCAAATGATCACGCAGGTCATTCTTCCCATCATAATTTTCGGTTAGTTGTACCTTCAGGTGGCCAGAGCGTATCCTCATCATCCTCCTATATTCGAGCCAATCATTGAAACTACCCTTGTGCGTATTGTACCATCTTATAGGTGTAGTGCGCAGTGCCCAATATAATGCTTGGAAGCAATGCCTCTCAGGCACTTCCCTTTCAAATGCATCCAAAAAGTGATCAACGTCAGTTAACCCATCATAGTGAGGCATATTCCTTACCTCTGATGATATGCAGCGCAATGACTTGGTCATCATATTACAGTGCAGTGTAGATACTTCATGTAGCTGGTTCTGCCAGTGCTCTAGTTTTTTTCCGAATCTGATGTGCAGGAGCTCTCACAGTCCCTTGCAATACGTCCGTCTGCTATGGCATTCAACCAAACCTAGTCTCACACCACTATCTTGTAAATCTGGTCCACATCGTCATCACTTTCATAATCACAGACCGGTTCTGTATAGCATAGTCCTTTTGTAGGATACAGTGGCACCACTACGTAGAGCGATTTCTTTTCAAATATCATCTTTTGCTTCTTTAGGTTGATTACACCATTTATGTCAGTGGCCCAATCAATCCCAAGGAGAACGAGGTAGGAATTGCTATCATCCACAATCTCTATTACTTCAAAATCCGCTAGTGCGCTCGTGCCTTCGATGTCAACTGTTACCCCCTACAGCCTCCCCATTGGGATGATTTTCTATTGATTCGCCATCCTTAACTGGATCAGAGACCACTGGAGCACAGGTCTCCCCATTCTTTCCCATGTTTGTTTTGGAAAAACATTCGTGTCGGACCCCAGATCCAAGATAACTTGGTCCATTTCATATTCCCATATTTGCAAGGTGAGTCTCATCTCACATCCAGTCCTCGTCTTATGCTTACCAAGATTTCTGACTACGCATGGTTCGCGCATAGCACTATCTTTTCCAGCACACCGATTGATCAATTCCTACAGTTCCTTCACAACTTTACTATCGCGGAGCAGTTTCATGCAGGTCTCTAAGAATGTGGTAATCATGGATGGGTCCATTTCTTCAACTGGTTTCTCCTGACTTCCTGAGGTAGAGGCCTCAACGAAGCTTTTCTTTGCTTCCATAAATGTTTCTTTTGCATGCTCCAGATCAAACCCAGTCTCCTTTTCTGGTGCTTTTCGGACCCACTCACCTTCTGTAGGTTGCCTCCCTTTATTCTTGCTAGTCGTCGTTCCACTCCATAGCATAATGTTTACCTTAAGGTCTTCCTCGCGAGGCTCGGCCCTCATCATCTGGAGGTTTTGCATCGGCTGTGGAGGTTGCGCTCCCTTTTCGTGAATCTTAGCCAACAACATAGGGAAATCCTTAGTCGCATGGTCAAACTGAGTACATTAGTGACATGATATTCGCGTCGGATTCGGGCAATCTCTCGCGTAGTGTCCTGGTCCTCCATAATTGTAACAAATAAGTTGCCCTCAGCCTCTACCAAGCCCCCCTCCACCTCAGCCTCGGTCGAGCCCTTGATACTCACCTCGCGCTCCCTCAGCGCCTTGGTTCACAGGTCGTGTTTCTACCTGCACCCTATATGCAGGTGTCCTACTATCATTAATTCGTAACTACGAAAATTGCACTCGTCATGACCTATTGATTGACATAAATTGCAGAAGAGTTGTTGTGGTGTCTATATGAATTTCTGTAGCAAATGGAAATTGTCGGTCGCATGTTTCCCAACTACTTGGCATATAGCAAACCATAGCGCGGGCCCTGTACTTGGCCCTACCGCAGCCTCTGACCTTAGAAGAATTGGTCCCCCTGCTACAACATAGTTCGCAAAGATGGGATAATGATCCTTGTCATGCCCCTGACCTTTGCATTTCAGGCACCAGACTTCTTCGCACGCCTCCAGTCGAGTTGTTCTGTCTTTCTTCAAACTTTGCATTTCAAGGCAAAGGTTCTACAACTACGTGTGAATCTACTGAACCCCTAGATTAGCATCCTACATTGGTGTCTCATGTAGTCTCATCACGATTTCCAGATCTTCTGCCTAGGTCCCGATATTCTGTTATGATAACACAACCCTTAGGTGGGGCAAGAGCGAGGTCACGAACCATTCATGGTGCTGCCCATCAGTTAGGTTCATGTTGGCTTCATGGATCGTACACTTCAATCTTTGATCCAAATCCCATGGCATTTCCCCAAGCTTCGTCATGATCTCCTTGGATCCAACAATTGATTGCACTTGAGACTTAGGTCTACTGAACTCCCTATTCAGTGTAGTCTAGATGTCTGCCAGTGCGGACGTTAGGTTATCAGTACTATACTTAATGTACCACGTCAGTGCGTGGTCCTGGAAAGCACTAACCATCATTGCTTTCTTCATTTGATCGTCCTTGATACCTTGAGCTTCCCATACAGCCTTTGCGACAAACCAAAACTGGTCTAGATCTTCATTTCCTACGCCCTTGAATACAGGTAACTTTATGGAGTTCGCCATATTGAACAGTGGTGGAGGTGGCGGTGGTGTGGGCGATGGGGTAAGTGGTGGAGGTGAGTATGGAGGTGGCGTGGATGGATGGGATGAGGATGCAGTGTAGGTATTCGTGGGAACCCTTGTCTTATCAATTGAATAGCGCTTAGTGGGGAAGCCTGCGCCTTCATTGTCACCCAAAGGAGGCTCAATCAGCGGGCTATACTCAGGCCCTTTTCTTCCTCCGTCCTTGAAACACCTTCCACTTCGCATAGCTCCAAACATCAAGGTAACTGCATGACCCTCTTTTCATACAAGAGCATCTTAATCCAATTATTTAGTGATTTCAAATACTTACCCTGTGGCCCTTTGAAGAAGTGACACTCTACTTTGTTGTAGCTGACCAAAGTATCAACTGCGAACTCTGTCACAAACCCTCCTATGATATGGTCGAGCTAGTGATCGACAACACATGCACTCTTATCTTCAGAGGCTTCCAATATCCGCACTAACTTCAGGGTCCAAACAATCAGATTGTCAAGCCTCCACCTTCCCTGGTCATCTGCCAACTTCGTGATCCACTCGTATAATTCAACCGAGAAAGAACAGAAGAAGATTTCATGAATTTCTATGTACAAATATTTGTCTAACCACTATTCCTTTGTCAATCGCGGATTCTTATTTTCTTGCACCGCGAATTCGTGGATCTTCCTATCTAACCAGTCTTCAATCTCATTCTTAGTTAGATTCCAATGATGCGACATCACACATCTAGTTATGCAGATCCTGGTACCAGCAACAAAACCATTTGTTGGCTTAATGGGCCCTGACCTAAGTTCAATGTTATTCAGCCAAGCAAATCCCTACACTACTGGCCCTTTTGGCATTAGTCCATGGATCACGAACTGAAGTCTCACCTGAAGTAGTATGGGGGGATACAAGAACCAAGTTTCTGCACCCTAAGATGGTTGTGATGTTAGTTTTATACCTTAAACCCTTCCTTCACGCAGATTGATAAGCCTTTATGGCTTATCGATGTACTTTCTCTTTCTTCTGTTAGAACCTCCATGAAGGTATACGATCGTCCTTCGCCCAACCCTAACCAGTGGCTCAGGTACTTGCACGCCTTTGTTACTGCATTATTGTATGATTTCCTGAATTATCTTAAGTGTTCGCCAATTTTACCATGTAATTAAGATTGTCTTCACGTAAACATATATCCTTATTTGTGTTCATATAATAGATAGAAACATATACATTCGCACGTCAAATTATCATTATCACATAAACCTAGACTTAACATAACATAATCACATGCAATCCACAGAGAAAAAATACACAGTAATTTCAGAATACTTCTCTTTATTGATGATTCAAATTTTTAATACAGACTCTATCTTCCCTACGCAAACAGCTGTAGGGGTCCACGCACTCAGTTGCGGACTTCTACCCTAGGCCTCTGTGCACTCATCTATAGAGCCTCTTCCTACACTAAGAATCTCACTCTTAGCTCTTCACAGACTTATCAATTACTTACAATTCCCTCTAACTCTACTTCTAAGACTCCCTTTTTATACAATCCCATGGTCTGTGGACCAAGGGCAGATCTCTAAAGCCGACACAAGCTATATAAACTAAGGGTGGAAACCATTTTTTACTCTTGCTATCTATGCACTCTATGGCCACAAAATGTGGAGACTTTACATTCCTTTATACAAAATTCGGGCTTTCTGCCCCAAACTTAGGCTTTTAGTCCCAAAAATGACCCCAGGGGACCTGTTCCCAACATTAATAAATTTCCTGAAGTGGCCACTTTGGCTCAGGCCATGGACTGTTTCCCTCTTTGAGGGTTTTAACCACGTCAAGAATAATGGTGTATTGATCTGTGATTTGTTTGTGAGTGGTGTCCTTTGGTGTTCTATCTGAGGAACTTACCCTGTAAATTCCTACAGTTGTGGCTAAGCCAATACCTAAAAATAATCTCTATAACTATATTAATTCCTTGCTTGCATTAGTGGTTACCATGTGTTTAGATTTTGCAGTTGAGAGTGCCACTACAGACTATGCCTTACTCATCCAACTAATTCCTCTTCCAAATAGGCTAAACACATACCCCTTTTGTAGATCTTCTATGATCTAGATCTCCATCCCACTCTAGATTAGCAAAATTATGTATGTTTAACATTGAGTCAAATTCTAGTCTTCTAGGTGGAGTAATCCATAACTAGTAGTGCAACACAAATACTTGAAAACCCTCTTTCGTACTGTCCAATGTTGCTTCCTAGTTTTGACATATACCTAGACAATAAATTCAGCATGTGCAATGCCTGATCTAGTATAGACCATTGAATACATCATACTTCCAACTACATTGGCATATGGAATACAAGACGTCCTCTTCCTCTTCCTATGTCTTGGGACATCGTTTTGCAAATAATTTTGCACCTACAGGAATAGGGACCTTTACCAATTTACATTCCTACATATTAAACCTCTACAATATTGTCTCCACATATTTCTTCTGATTTAACAAGAGCTTCTTGTTTTCATGATATCTTTTAATTTCCATGCCCAAAATGGAATTTGCAGCACCAAGATCTTTCATGTGAAATTTAGAGGACAACTAAGTTTCCACTTCTTAGAGGGTTTCTCTATCATTTTCAATCAGTAGCATATCATCCACATACAAGACTAAATAAATAAGATGATCACCAACTAATTTGAAATACACATTGTGATCCACTTTTCTCCTTGTGAAGCCAAGTCCTAATATATAAGTATCAATTTTTTGATATCACATTCTCGGTGATTTCTTTAACCCATATAGGGACTTTTTTTAGTTTGTACATCAACTCTTTCTTTGCCTTCATCACAAATCCTTCTAGTTGCTTCATGTATATTTTTTCTTCCAAAACCCCATGTAATAATGTCATCTTCATGTTCGTTTGTTCTACTTCAAAATAAAAAACAACAACAACAAATAAAATAAATCTAATAGATGTTAAACTGGAAATAGGAGAAATTATCCCAACAAAGTCAATTCCCACTACTTGGGAATAACATTTTTCTACTAACCAAGCCTTGTATCTCTCCAGTTTTCCTTATGCATTCAAATTCTTCTTAAACACACATTTTTTTCCAATGGGAATTATTATAGCAAATAACTCCACTAGATCCCAAGCCTCATTTTTTTCTAATGCTACCATTTCTTCAACCATGTCCTTTTTCTAGATTTTTCCATCCTCTGAATCCACTATTGTTGAGCATGTTGGAATTTTCTGTCATTTATGTCAATTCTAAGTCATTGATGCTAAGAAATTTCAAGTTTAGGGGGAGCTTGTTGAAGTGATATTGTTGAGCACATTGGAAGTTGTTTTTATTAATGAAAAGTGATGTCAAGTTCTGGGGGAGCTTGTTGAGGTGTCATGCATGATGCTTATGGTGTTTGGTTGAGTAGACTACATTTCAAGGAATTTTCCCTATAGGTACCTCGTTCAAAATCACATACAAAGTTCTTAGTTGGATAGCCCTCTCTAAGAATTTCCAACAATATATAACACTTGATCCAAGTCCAAAGTAATGATGAGTGTAGAAATTCCTTGTAGATTCAAACTACTTACGTAATATGCTAAAACAAAAGACTTGAATATACTCTTCTCACCAATGGAAATAATTAATCGATCGACAAATTACAAAGCATAAAAGAGAAAGAATTCAATCAACACATTACACAATCATTTTCTAGGGAAAGCCACAACTAAAAACCCTTGCTATTTGTATATTGCATTAGATCATAAAAATATAGAAGAAAGATAGTGCTTGTTCAACATGAACAACCTCCGCACAAGTATAATTTATCTCACTACCTCACAAGCTGACTCTGGCCAATATTTAGTCAAATCTGTGTCTTTCCAAGCTCATAGTTCCTTGTGTTGTTCAATGAGGAATTAGGCCCCTATTTAATAGGAAATTTCCTCCATTGGATTGCGTAGTTCCTTAGGCTCTTCCTTTGACTGTATGCACCATCTGTAAAATTCAGATGATTATGCAACTTATAGTACATTGCCCTTGAGCTCCAATCTCAACTGGGTAACTCTCACCATTCAATTAACTTGTTGAACACTGAAGCAACACCCCACTGCTATACCTCCTGCTAGTTCCTCCAACAATTGGAACTATTTTAACTGACTTTAACTCAGTTAAACTGAATTAATTAATTACAATTCAAAATAAAATCAACCAGGGCTCCTGTAAAGTAGGAGACACTTTACATGACTCAGTTTAGACCCTCAACTCGAATTAACTAAACAAACTAAGTCAAATTAACTCTTAGTTAACTCGTACAAGTTGTTTTCTGATGTGGAATTACAATTTTTCTCCTAATTTAATTCAAGGGAAAATTAATTTAGGAATTTCTTACTGCATTTTCAACACTCCCTCTCAGCGAGAAAGGGATTCACATCTACCATGATCTAGAAAATTTGGAATGTAATACATGCAACACTTCTCTTTGTTGTTGTTTCTACTGCAACATCTGCAACTTAAAATCATCCAAAAAACAAACTAAATCAATCGTGTTTGCAACTGTCTACTGGAAAAACGATGCTATTGTTGACTCTATCACTGAGCCTTCCTACTCTGCTATCAACACTACTCTTCACTCCTTAATATCTGACTGACATTGATCCTTCTACTACTGAATACTCTGGGCCCCCCATAGCAAGGTAATGATCCACAAGGAGAACACCTCAATGGACCCTACCCAAATCTTTGCAAATCTGGTACAAAGGATCTACATCGCCCCACTTCACTCCTAGAGGTATGGTTACATGCATGGCAAAATTTTATCTACTCATAATGGTGATGCTACTACTCTTTTTCTACTTCCACATTATTTTTGCAACTACTACAATAATGAGTTCGATCTCCCCAGCTCCTCAAGTACTAACTTTCATAGGGATGCTCCCTCTGAAACTAGACTCCCTCTGAGTCTCGATCTCCCTGTGGGAAATGTCTCTACCCCTCAATTTGCCAATATCAACAATCACAACTCCTGTTTTTGTCACTAAACATTAGCTCACTGATATGCCCACTAGTAGTCTTCTAGCTCCATTAAGAAGTCCACACATAGGGTCTTTTGGATTTGCCTTGAACTAGGGCTCCATAACTCTTACTCCTAACATCTCATTAGTTCTTCAATGATCATTGTACATGAGGACTTCAAGCACTGGTTCTAATGTGATTTCAGGGATCTAATACCATGTAGAAATTTCTACAAATACAACTCTGATACCATGTAGAAATTCCTTGTAGATTTGAACTGCTTATGTAATATGCTAAAACAAAAGACTTGAATCTACTCTACTTATCAATGAAAACAATTAATCAATCAAGAAATCAAAAACCATATAAGATAAAGAATTCAATCAACATATTACACAATGATTTCCTGGGGAAAGCCACAACTAAAAGCCCCTGCTATTTGTATATTGCATTAGATCATAAAAATAGAGAAAAAATACAATGCTTGTTCAACCTGAACAAACTTTGCACAAGTATAATCTATCTCACTGCCACACAAGATGACTCTGGCCAATACTTAGCCAAATCCGCTGCCTGCCGAGCTCATATTTCCTTGCATTTTTAAATGAGGAATTAGGCCCCTATTTAATAGGAAATTTCCTCCATTGGATTGCACAATTCCTTTAGGCTCTTCCTCTGACTGCATGCACCATCTGTATAATTCGGATAATTACACAACTGATAGTACACTACCCTTGAACTCCAATCTCAACTGGGTAACTCTCAAATCACACATGCATGAGTTATTTGTGGTTGAATTATTAGTAAACTAGTTGAAAACTGAAGTTGCACCCCACTGCTAGACCTCCTACTAGTTCTTCCAACAATTGGAACTAGTTTAACTGACTTTAACTTAGTTAAATTGAATTAATTAATTACAACTCAAAATAAACTCAACTAGGGCTCCTATAAAGTAAGAGACACTCTACCTGACTCAAGTTAGACCCTCAACTTGAATTAACTGAACCAACTAAGTTAAATTAACTCTTAGTTAACTTGTACAAGTTGTCCTATGATGTGGAATTACAATTTTTCTACTAATTTAATTCAAGGGAAAATTAATTTAGAAATTTCTTGTTGCATTTTCAACAATGAGAAAATTGAGCTTGAAGTTGTGCAGCTCAAGCAAAGTTCTATTTTTTCATGGTTCTAGCATGGGCCCTCCCATTGGATCAACGTCAAAGTTGAAGTACGAAGGCAACAAGTAGTGAGAAACAAGTGGTAGGGTAGCAAACTCCCCTAGTCACAAGAGGTTAGGAACTAGTGCTGAAGCACTTATCGGATTGCATAGTCCAAATTGGTGTCTATGCAACGTAATAGGCAACGAGTGGTGAGTGGTGGGTGGTGGCTAATAAGCTCCCAAACACAACTCTTGGTTACTAGGAGCTCGATACTAAGCTCCTAAGCATTTATTGGAACACCGGTTCAGATCTCAATTGTATACAACATAGTGATGAGCGATGAGTAATGGCCGACACATGTTTTAGGACAAGTGTCTTCTCCATGTAGGTGCTAGGTGTAATGACAAGAGGTAGTCTAGTCAACACTGATATGGAAGGTGACTTAACAAGATGATGTGGCAACAGACCTGTGGCCATACAGAAGGGTGACATGTGTCACACATATTTGGTGTGTTTAGGTGACCAGGTGGGCTAGTTTTAGGTGACACATGGCACCACCCACAAGATGATAGGTGGCATGATGATGTCACCATGATGATAACATGACAATAGAAAGACGTCGCAAAGGAAGTGTGACATGGATAAGATGATGATGTGGTAACACATGATGGTGACACTGGCAAGTGGAAATGACACTTTTGGTCAACCATGTGAACATTTGGCGGGTGACATGTGGTAGGTGACTTGGTGAGACAAATGGCAAAAGGATAGGTGGCAAGTCTTGATTAGTTGCAACAGTTGATGTGGTAAGTATAATGGCAGGTGATGTGGATATGGTGGGTCCCATATCAAGATATCAAGGCATGGCATTACAATGATGAGGTGGTAGAAGTGCCAAATGGAAGTCAATGATTCGTCTATAGTGGATGGCTTAGGAAACCATGAGACCTTGGGATTTTCACCAGGCTCATATTCAATAAGGTTTCCTTTTGTATTTTGATTTGGGAAAAATAGGCCAAATAACAACTTTGAAGGTTTGAGATGCAAAAGTCCCAATGTAATAGGAAATTTGTTGACAAAAATAGTCATTGCAAGATCATATTTCAAATGACAACATCGGAGTATGTGGGCACCATGATAACATCCATCAAATGATAGCAACAAAGTATCGGGGGTACCATGATCATCTGTAAAATGACAACATTGGAGTATCGAGGTACCATGACAATTTCACATCAATATAGTCTGGTGTGGCGAGGTCTAAAGTGACAAAAAATGGGTACTGACATGGTAAGCTAGGTCATAACCCTTGTTTGTCGAGGTTCTGTGCTAAAGGAAGAGAATTCGAGCATTTGGTTATATGGGGGTAAATAAAGCGTGCTAGTTAAGAAAGGCCTGGACTCTAGAAACACTACAAAGGTTGTTTAAGCCTAGGGCCACAACTTCCAGTCATAAGGTGTTGAGTGATAGCACCCAAGAGCTTTGGTCTTAGGACTTTGGTCTTGGAACAATTGCACATTGTGCTTAGCGAGTATATCCGATCTAATGATGCCCAATGTGTCTTAGCCAATGGTCATAGAGCTCGGTCATGAGGAATGATGGTAAACAAAAAGTGCTAAAGCACTTGTGTTATATTTGAAATGAACGCTTTGTCAAAGACCTTGTGAACATATGAGCCAAGCTAAAAGAAGATGCAGGTGTGAAGGCAAGAAGCAAGTAAAAGGAATACTAACAATAATTAATAATTAGTTTTAATATTTTTATAAAAAAATGTGAAGTATAATTTCTTTTTGCACAGTGTAGTTAATAGATGAAAATTTTCTTTTCAAATATTTTTTCTAATCAATTTTACTCAAAAAAAACAAAAAAAATTTAAATTATTTAAATTATAAATTTCTAATTTTTTTTTAATATTAAATCTATTCATATATTTAAAATACATTTTAATTAACCCAAAAAAATACAATTTTACTCAAAATTATACATCAAATTCCAACTTAAAAACTATTTCATCTATTAACTAAACTACACTTTTTTTTAGAAATACACTCATCAGGTTGGTTCCTACTTTAACATTTTGTAACATAAAAACGGGTAATATTTCATTTAAGGTGGTGAAGGTTAGGGACGTTCGGATTTATGTAGCTCTTAGAATCAAAACACAAAACATAGGCTACATTGGTTCTTGTTTTAAGTTAAAAATTTATAGGAATATATTAACAAAACAAATTATTTCATATATACAAGCATAATGTTTATTTTAAATTATTCTATCAAGATATAAAAGGTCTGTAAAGTGGTTTCCCATTTACACTCTTCAATTTATATTTCTGATTTTATTTCTAATTTTTTTAATATATTATTATTATATCTATTTATTATTATTATATTTATTTATTTATGATTTGTAATCGTAATTATTTAAAAATCAAAATATTTTGGTTTTCAATTAGTTTGGAATATTTTAAAATTTTTTATAAAGTTTATTATAATTATGAAAAAAATAATTATTAAATTAAATATTTTAAAAATGAAAAATAATTTTTGAAATTTGAATTTTTATTTTTTATTAGTTTATATAGATGAAATGATTAATTTTATGGAGTATATATATATATATATATATATATATTTTTTTTTTTTTTTTAAATTTGGAAAAAATAATTGTTAAATTGAATGTTTTAAAAATGAAAAATAATTTTTTAAATTTGAATTTGAATTTTCTTATTGGCCCATATAGATGAAATGACTAATTGTCAATGGATGTTATCCCGGGTGGTTGCGAGGGTTTAATAATAACCTCCCAACCCATGTTCCAATCGCATATGTGACATGATACGTTGCGATGACGCAACCATATGTAAACATGATGTAATTGATCGGATATATGAAACACGCTTCTTCTAGGGTCGCACCCAGTTTAAAAAAAAATAAGATGAAATGACTAATTTTATAGGGTTATAAATAGAATTTGTCAAAAATAAAAATTATTAAAAAAAAAAATCGATATGCCACCAAGTGTCATAATAGTATATACATCAAATCTTAATATTTATGAAATGCACATCAAATCTCAATATTTATGAAAATTTCATTATTTATAAAAATTAAAAATCAAAAATAAAATAAAAAATTATATGCCACCAAGTATCATAATAGTATATACATCAAATCTCAATATTTATGAAAAATAGTACACACATCATATTTCAATATTTATGTAAATTCATTTCTAAGTAAGTATTTCAAACTCATTTTTTACTTTTAATTAATGTATAACTTTTGGAAATAACTTACAAAATTTGTTCAACTTTTGAAAAATTTTAACAATCACATTTTGTTTTATGATATTCTTTTTTGGTGGTTTTATATCTATCTATATATAATATATAGAGATGTATTTTAAATGTGAAATTACTTTTATATAGATTCACTTTTATATATAATATTAACATATATAATCTATTTAATATAAGAAAAACATCTAAAATTATTATGTCACTACTTAAATAAAATATTTTTAAGTTAACAAATATTTTAACAAATTCTCTTTTAAGTCTTATTATTGAGACTCCAATACTATCGCAACAACTACGAAAAAATTCAACAAACACATTTGTGATTTTTTATCACTTCCTATATCAATATAAATATATTTTTGAAAATGCAATCTAAATTCTTCCTCTAAACTCTTGCTGCATTTGAGTCCCTTCCTACATTAATACAACTTCTTTAAATAGATGATCAACATTTGAGTTGAATTATATATATATATATATATATATATATATATATGAAAAAAATTATTGATTTTTTTTTTAACCTTCATAAATTGATTTCTAATTGGAATTTATATTATAGTCTCAATTTTACATTTATTGTATATCCAATCTATTAACAACTTAAAGTCTATCAATACTTATAAATATTTTTTAATTATTTTTTTCATAAATATATAAAATGCCTAAAACTTAACTATTCATTTACTAACAACATATTTTATTGTTTTTTTCATAAAAATATAAAATGACTAAAACTTAACTATTCATTTACTAACAACATATTTCAAAATAATATAATGTATTGATAAGAAAAAATAAAGTCCCCTCCATTATAAATCTTTATAGCTCCTTGGTATGCGCCTAAGTCAACATGCCTTTTCATAATTAATTATATAGATTTTTTCTTTCAAACATTTTTACCTACCTTTAATAGCTAGCTTGATTTTATGAGCAACTTGTGTAGGAGTCATATAAGGCATTGAAATATCAAGTTGTCAAATAATGCAAGGTAAAAACTTATAAGCATTTGTAGATGCATTAGTTATTTAAGAATATAAACAACAAACATAAGCCAATTGATGCAATTTATTGTGTAAGTTTTTGTTATAAATAATTTTAATGCAAAATAGAAATTTGGTTGTTTTAACAATCTTAACTTTGTGAATTCAATTATAAAAATCTCCTTAAAAATTTTAACAATTTTATTTGTTTTAATATTTTGATTTTTTTTTTTTTAATATTCTAAAGTAGAAACCTAAATTCAAAAATTGAAATAGATTTAAACTATTATAATATCACTTACAAAATAAAACTTTGCAAATCATAAATTTTAATAATTAAAAAAAATTAAAATCTTATGAATAAATACTGGGAAATTTTTATACTTCTACTATAAATACTTTTTGTATAAGAAGCAAACACTAAACATCAATACTACCTATTAAATTTGTTTCACTTAAAATCTTTATTTATTTAGATATAACAAACTATTAAAATAGATAATATGTATTATTAATGAAGAATAAAATGTTTTACATTATTATATTAAAATGTATATTTATTCTTAATGTAAAATGAATTTAAATAATAATTTTATAGAAATAAAATAATTTAGTATCATATTTTATTTTACGTAAATTTTTGTTAAATGATTTTTGAATTAGAAATGGATTTTTGAATTAGAAATGGAGTAATAATAATTATTTATATTTAATAAGAGGCCGATGATTGGATTTTTCAAGTTCTAAAATTAATTAAAAATGTTGGTAAAAACTCTCATTTAAATTTAATAAAATGGATTTTTTTTTAAATATTTCTCGTACATTAAAATTAGTTAGAAGGGTTTATTATACTTTAGAATTAATTAGAAAGGTTTCTTATATTTTGGACTTAGTTAGAAAGGTTTATTATATTTTAGAATTGGTTGGAAGAAATTTTTAGATTTGTATTTATTTTTTTTATTGAAGAGAATATAATACATTTTAGAGTTGGAAGAAGGAAAAATATCTTATAAAAAAGAAAATTATTTTATATATAGTTTTTTAGAATTATAATAATAGTTTTTTAATTAATTTGTGTTTGTTTTTATTTTTTGTTTTGTTTTATTTTTTATTTTTTAAATTTAACTTATAATAATTAAGGTATTTTTATTTGAAAATATTTTTGAAAAAAATCACATTAATAATTAAAAATATATTTTAAATAATCAAAAATTATAATTTCATACACAATTATATAACCCAAAAAAACCCAAATAAAATGGCTAAATAAAACCATTATCGCCTAACATAAATTCAATGTTGAACTAAAAAATTTGAAACCAAAATTAGGAAAGAAAAGAGCAACTTCTTGTAGTCCAATTGTTTTTGAAGTAGTTAACGAAAAGTCGAAGAGAACTACAAAAGTGAAAATGGTCTTTACATAAATTGTTTGAATTAGGCAAAGAATATGTCAACCAATAAAATAAATGAGATGACATTATGGGTGTTGGCGGACAGAAATAAAGTGAGTACATATTTTTGACAATGATTTGATGTGCTATATTTATATACAAACAAGTTTCATGTGAGGACTACTTTTAAGGAATATGGGAATCTACTTTCCACATAATTACAACATCGTTACATAAAATTTGTGTATAATATATTTAAGAATAATGCTCCACTCTACATATATCTAAAAATACAAAGGAGATATAATATTAATTATTTTATTTTCAAGGTGATTTATGATTTTGAAGTATTTGTGATAATGAATTAATAGAAATATTTCTCATCTTAAAGAACAACAAATAGTATTTGAGTTTTAAGTATATTTTTGTTTGGTTAAGAGTTTGTTTTCCTAAAAAATGAAGAAATAGGTTAACAATCCAAGGCTTAGAAGTATTTGGTAGGAGTGAAAGCCTACCCTTTACGAACTATCAATAAGTCATTCTAAATAGTGTGGTTTTCATTAAATAATAGTGATGAGCCAACATACATTTACAAATAACAATTAGAAATTATTGTCATTTGACAACTAAATTATAACATGTTTTCCTATCTTTATAAAAAACAATTTTTTTTAAGAAATGTCTACGTGCTTCTAGGAAGGGGAGGGAATATCATGTGATGGAAAATTGTTTCTTGCGCGTTCACGTGGCCAAGTCAGATCCCCAATATTCGACACCCCCACAAACATAGATAAAGACCCCACCCCACACCAACAGAAATGAAGTGCAATAAAGTAGATATTAGAATTCCTTGTGACTTTAGATTTTATGATGATAACTACGCACGGGATTCCCTTTTCTGAGGGGTCGTTGGTGGGGTCCCTTGTTCGCGACGGCACGCTGCACGTGATCGACAATACGGCTGCCTTCTTTGTCGCCGTTACAGCCCTTAACGGAACGACGTTAGACTCTGTTGCTTAGGATATAATATTTTATTTATCAAGTGGCAAGTTAGCTATCTCAAATACAAAATGGAGTTGTTTTTAGTGTGACTTTTTGGAAGTTTTTTTGGAGGGTTTTTCTGGTCAAATTTTTCTAAAATCTGAGCGCAATTTATTGAAATCACAATTGTTTTTCCAATCAATTTTTTCTAAAATCTAGCCGCAATTTATTGAAATCACAATCTTGATAGGTAATTCACACAATCAAAGTGTCCTAGGGATTTTTTAGTGTGCTGAATCCAAATATGAAATTAACAAACGAGTTTAAATAACACAAATTAAGATTTCACCTCAAATTTTTCCGCGAATTCCAACACCGGAAAATTCAAAAAATCACACTAAAAACAACTCCATACAAAATATCCACTCAAAATTCTCAATAACTTTGGAAAAAGTTTACCTAGTAAGATATGGATCACTACATCTCCCACTGCCACGTGTTCTCCTTGGCTCCATATGTTAATCACATGTAGAATTTTGTTTGGAACTTTGATGTAACAAGGTACATACAAGTGTACAAATTTGTAAAGTTTCGGGAAAAAACTTATCACCACAAAATTTTAAATAAATATTTTACTTAATTTGAAAAAAACCTATTCTAATAAAGTATTTTATAAAATTTAAATACTTGTATTAAAATAATTTGTTTAAGGTTTACCGACAACAAAAGAGGGAATTCAAATGGATAAAATAATTGCAAAACTGATGTACATATATATCCACTAATCTATATGGAATGGATTTGTTCATGATAATAGAATATAAGGTTATTAAAATTAATATTCCACATTTTTATTTTTTAAATGAACATTAAATTTATTCAAATTTATTATTATTTTTTGTATATTAATAATTTAATAATTTTATTAATAATTCTATATTAATAATTTTATATATTATAAAAGTTTAGTTGGATTGATATTCAAAATAGAAATTTTAATAAATTGAAAAAAATATTTTAAAAAATATTTAGTTAAAATAAAATGTTTTTCAACTTTTTAGTATGAATTATATTATTTAATAATTTTATTTATTAAAATAAATAGTAATGCAAAATATAAATAATTGGTTATTTGAATAACTAGTGTAGATAGTGTTATATTTCTTCAATATGTCAGAATTCATCTCATTCATATGAGTCATGTAGGTCTCCATCTTATTACCCCTATTCCTAATAACATGTAACCTCCCATTTTACTCATGCTTGAGGGCTCCTCAGTTTTCCTCTATATGTAGGCTTCTAATTGTGCCTTCCAACGAGGATATTAACCATTTTATATGTGAGGTGACCATGAGTATCTTGTAAGTCCTTGTTACACCAAGTTAGGTTTTTCTTAAGTACTTGGATAATGTACAACAACAAAATGCACATAGACTTTGATGCCAAGGAGATAGGTAGGTGGAAAAAAAGGTGCATGTATGGGCAAAGGGGGTTTATGAAGGTTTGAGAGAGGATGAGAATTGGCATGAGGGAGTGAAATGGAAAGGGGAGGCAAATATAATGAGTCATAAATAGGGAGGTCACAAGGGTGGTGGTAATTAGTGGTGGAAAAGTTCAAGGGGTGATGAGGTTGGTGGCAAGAAGTGGTGGATTGACGAAAAATAAAGTTGGGGGGTGATGAGGGTGGTAGAGTCCCAAGTTCATCAAGCATGAATCTTTATGCCTAAAGTGCCATAAGATCTTGAGCAAGATTATGGACAAGAAGAGGCTCATCGAATAGGCTCTTTGATCACAACACTTCTTGGTTTTTGGATGGAGATCACTCCTTTTAATATCATTCCAAGGATTATTATAATAGCTACCTTTAATTTTGATGGTGTTTAACATGGTAGAGGTTTGATGCTATTGAACTATTTCATAAGAGAAAGTATTTTTCAAGGGTTATGCTTGTAAATTTTAAGGAAGATTTAGACTTAAAATAAGAAGATAATCAAATGATGAGAGAAACTCCTAGAATAAAGATGTTTAAAAAAAATATTTTTCCTAATAACTTAAACCCTCACTAAATTGTAAAGATTTTCTCTTTTTCTCTTTTTTACTAAAAAAATGACTAATTTTCTAATTAAATTATTGTTTATATCCTCCTCCTCAACCGTCAATAACCAACCCCATACTTATCACAATTTATACTTATTATAATTAAAATGTAAATTTTAAGTATGATATCAATTTATTAAAGAATAATTTTACATCTTTTCATTAATAATTACACCAAAAATACTTAAATATTTTACCATACAATATAAAAAAGATATTTTCAAACAAACAAATATGATATTACATTAATTAATATATATATATATATATATATATATATATATATATATATAACCTAAATTCATCTTAAACCTAAATACATAATCCAAAATTAAATTATTAAAATAATGACATATTATTAAATTAAAATTATAATCACAAAGAGCTGTTGGCTTATTTTATATTTCATATATATAATTAACTAGGAAATAAAAATACGTATACAATAGATAATTCATAAAATATATGATAGGTATTTCCACCATTGTTTAATTTTATTTTTTAATTAAAAAATATTAGGAATATAATTAAAAAAAATATTATAAATATGATTTTATCAATTAAAATATTTTTATATAATTTACGAAATAATATTTTATAAAAATATAAGTTAAAAGGAAACTATATATAAGATAATATTTGTAAAAATAATTATATTTTTATATTTTTTTGGATGGTAGCCATTTATATTAATAATTAAAACAAAAAACTACATATAGATGATTATCATTTTCAGCCAAACTCATAGAATCTAAAGATTTGAAACATCTAAGACTCTCATATCAAATTTAGAGCAAAAATAGCTTTGCAATATATGATTTATCAGCGATCATATATATTTTGCTGAAGGCATCTTGTTTCGATTTCAAGTGGATGAGGTTGCGTTGATTTTTTTTTTAATCGGCGGTCTAGATTGATTCTCAACAGAATATGCTTAATAGATGCTTTGCTTGAATGGTTATCAACGGTTGTGAGGTTAAGA
Organism: Pinus tabuliformis; assembly: GCA_031772625.1. Classification (NCBI taxonomy): domain Eukaryota; kingdom Viridiplantae; phylum Streptophyta; class Pinopsida; order Pinales; family Pinaceae; genus Pinus; species Pinus tabuliformis. The sequence goes on along the minus strand of CM062811.1, from coordinate 937,496,184 downwards.
GGCCTGAAGTGTTACATTGGATTTTTGAAAATGTTGCCTTAGATTTAATAATTTTTTGAATTTTTTTTGAAACAACGGTGATTGAGTTGTCCTCACTGAGAATCCACATTATGGTCGATGGATGGATTCAGTAGCAAAGTCATTCGTTCGAGCAACACCTCTTGGCTGTCAGATGCAAACATTAGTGACCTCATTGTTGCCTGCAAATTTCGTGAAGCAAGAACCCATGATGATCAACATGGGTATCTGTTGGAGACCTCTAGTGAGGAGCTCGAAATACCCACTGAGATTTATGATGTGGATACTCGTGAAATTTATGGATGGTTTACTGATTTGCAAAGCTTAGATGTTGCTCATGCCTTTAAAGTGGTCTTGAGAAATGTGTTTGTATTGAAGAAATTGGGGATTTGGAAATTTGGGAGATGGGAGGAGGACGATGTTGTTAGACACCTAATCCTCGGGTTATGATTTGGGTTATGGTGTGTCATGATGATTAGTTGTTGGAGCCCAATAATATTCGGAAATTGAATCAACAATTTTATTATGTATTTATATGTACACTATGTACATCATTCTTCGAGATCATTTATTAATAATACAATTATTTTGGTTTCCAATTTTGTTGTTTTATAGTGGTATCAAGGCAGAGGTTAATTCTTCCATGTTCAATATTCAACAATCTTCAACCACTAGTTTAATCTTCAAGTTTTGTGGTTTTCCTGGCATTGTAGCCTTCCTCTCTATGCTCTTGATAAAAATTCACCCTTCCCAGTGTTGTTGAGTGCATGTATGTAGACTCAGCGAAAGTGGATGGCGAGAAAGGAAACATTGTTGGCCCAAAAAAAATGAGGACCTGTGACTGCAAACAAAGGTCCAGATTCATGAAACGAGGTGTAAATCCAAGGCATCAAGGTTGGGAAGGACAAGCACGAGAATTTGACTGGAATGAATGAAAACACATATGATCTTCTTAACATAGTGATGTCTAAGAGGGTGTGAGTGAAAGTGGATGAGAAAGTAATAGCCAATGACTTGTTTATTATTAAATTTTGGCATCAAGATTTAATTTATTCTCATAGCGTTATTTTGGAGTGATAATTTTATTTTAACATGGAATTTTGTTGGAGAAAATGATACCCAAGATTGACTAAAATTAAAAAAATATTAGATATATTAAACAATCTCATTAGTTCTACTCATGATGAAACTATAAATGTCAGCAAAGTAAATCTTGTTGATATAAAAATTCGTCTACATGATGCATTGGAGAGAGTTGAATTTCTCCATATTGAGTCTCAAGTACAACGAGACAATCCTAATTCCAAACAGTAGTCAAAGATTGATGGAGCCATTTCAAAAGAAAAATTGCATGCAGATGTAAAAATTGAACCTCCACTTCCCAAAACATTTGTTAGACCTTGGGAAGAAATTGTGCATAACAAAAACAAAATTGACGTGGGATATAATAAAGATGTTTCTTTTCATGTGCCTGATTTTTCAAAGCCTATAAAATTTTGTAATGTTGTATTTCTGGATTATGTTGTTACATAACCACAACTTAGAAGATGTCAACATTGTGATAGAGTTGGACATGAGAAAGATCACTGTTATGATATTCACCCTTGTAAACATTGTGGAAAGAAGAATCATTATTCAAACAAATGTTTCTAGCATAAGACCACGGCAAGAGAGAAAATTAATTTTGGATGGATTGCTTCTTGGGATTGGTCTAAATCAATCAATAATATTTACAGGTCATATCACAAGATATGTTCGAGAGTATTGACCAGTCTTGCAGTGAAGAGTATTTCATCTTCTCACCCTATATCCGACAAGGGGGGGAATTGATGGAATTGATATGGTCTATTACAAGGTCAAAGATTTGTCAAATGGGCCTGAGTCAGAGATAATCAGAGTTGTACTACAATAACCTAGAGTCTAAGTTTAGAAATCAAATTCCTAGTTATAGACAAAGTTGTTTTGATTTATGCTCTATGAGAATGAGCATGATTCCATGTTTTTGGCATGATGAGATTTGTGATGGAGCTCTTCCACTAGAAGCTGATGCCAGATCAGGAATTATTCTAGAGTTGGTTTGTTTGAAGAATTGTTATGATAGTTCCAAAGTTGATGGTCATCCTTAAACCATCACTGGTTGAGGCCTTGAGTTCTCCCATATTTTGTTATCATTTGTGGTTTTCTCTAAAAGCCACCATCCTTGGTTTGTGGTCATCCTTGAAAACCATTTCTGAGAGACATTCAGCTCTTGGCTGAGGTGCATTTTTTTGCATTTTTAGCTCTCATTCTTGGACTTTGATACATCCCTTCAGATTAAAAGGGGCAATGTTAGACACCTAATCCTCGGGTTATGATTTGGGTTATGATGATTAGTTGTTCGAGTCGAAAAAGACCCAAAAATTGAATCAACGATTTTCATTATATATTTAAATATACACTATGTACATCATTCTTCAAAATCATTCATTAATAATATAGTTAATTTGGTTTCCAATTTTATTGTTTTATGGTTGTTATGACTTTAGATTGGCAAGTGAGAAGGAGGAAGTCAATTGCATCTTCAAAGATTTGGGATATGGTAGTTTTGTTCAGACAATACAACAAGTATTCCGAGGAAAGATTTTGTATGTTTCTCCCAAGTTAATGTTTATGTTATTTATTTTTCACTAAATCGTCTTGGTCACCCACGGGGCTTTGGATTGACGGTGAATCGGTACACTGTTAAGGCACTCTTTGCGATAGGTCACTAGTTCAAATCCCCGTGGGTGCTTACCTACCAAAAATAAACTAAACCATCTTAGTCAAAATAAGCTGACAGAACCTGCAATCATCCTACGACCACTCACCACACTCACCATAATCAATATGTATGTTTGAGTATAACTATGTTGCGGTTTATTATTATTATTTTACTGGCTGAATTTTAAATTATTTTGAGTTAGTTTAAAATTAAGAAAATTTCTCACGTTTAAAGTCTTCATCACGCATGTAGTAAAAAAAAGTCATTATTGGCTTGGGATGTTGAATGTATGGGATGTTTTAATTGAATATATAAATAAACCAACCTCATCCAAAGATTATGGTGGTTTCGTGTGGTTATTTTACAATATTAAGTGGTTCTATTTCTTAATTATGTTAAATTAATTAAGGACAATAGGCTTTCTTTTTTACTTCATTTCTCCATAATAAGGGTTTTTATGTCAGAGGGGGATAAACACATTTGCAGGTTTTCATTTGGAAAATGATTAAGTTTATAATATAATTCATCATGACATATTATATATATAAAATATTTTATCAAAGGAGTTGTTTTTAGTGCGGTTTTTTGGATTTTTGGGTGCTGGAATCTGGTGGGAAAAGTTGAGGTGAAATCTTGATTTTTGTTATTTAAATTGGTTTTTTAACTGTATATATGGATTCAGCACCCTAAAAAACCCTTAGGGCACTTCGATTGTGCATTGGTTACCCATCAAACTTGCGATTTCAATAAATTCCTATCGGATTTTAGAGAAATTAAACTAAAAAAACCCACCGAAAAAAAAAACTTCCAAAAGTTCATACTAAAGACAACTCGTTTATCAAACCTTTAACTAGTACAATTTATCAATAAATGTAATTAATGTGCATTAATGTGCTTCATTTTGTCCTTTAAAAATTCAATAATCTTAATTTATAAAAATTGATTTAAATTTAAATTTATATATATATATATATATATATATATATATATATATATATATATCAGTGGGCCTAATGGTTAAGAGTATGTGTTTCCTTCTAAGAGTTCACAAGTTCAAAACGAGAGGGTGTAGAGTAAGTATGCCTTCATAGACTTAGTAGTCAAATTATTGCGTGGATGTGAGTCCCTTTTCCCACAAACAAGAGGTCTCATACACCAATTTGGTGTCTGGCTTGGTCGTGACACTAAAATTAGATAATTATTATTATTATTATGAAGAAGAAAATAATTATATTAGTTAAAATAATAATTATTATATTATAATAAATTTAAAATAAAATAAAATGTTTTATTTATTTATTTTAAATCAAAATTATATCTATATTTTTATATTACTATTCCATCTATTGAGGAAACTTTATAATTTTTTTAAAAGTAATAATATATATATTTTTCTTATTATATATCATACTTTTAAACTATATTTTTCTTTCATAAAATATATTTTATAATAATTTAATTTTTATTTTTAACAGAATATATGAGATAATTTTATTGTAACATTATAGTTTATTTATCAATAAAATATTATCATATTTTTAATTATATATACTTTTTTCTTTTCATTTTATTAGCGAAATAAAAATTATTAATATGTTTTAAATTCAAATTTATAAAATACATTAAAAAATATTATTTATTCTTGTTAATTTGCATAGAAATTAATCATATCATATATATTTATGTAAAATTCAACTATACTATACAAAGTTTAATAATTGAATTATTTAAATACAATGGTAAAAGAAAAAGAAAGAAAGAGTTAATCAATGTAGCATGACCATCAACTAAAATTAGATTGATATTTGTTGATACTCTTTTATGTAAATAGTTGTCTTTTTTAGACGAATATAAACTAGCACCACATTAACAAAATAATTACTAAATTTAATAGAATTAAAAAAATTAAACATAATTAAAAAATAAAAAATTATAAAAGACATATATTTATAATAACTTCATAATTAAAATAAATATATAAATTAATAAAAATGATTAAAATAGCCACATAAACTAAAACTATTTAAATTAATTAAAAATTAAAAAACCACCCAAATTAATCCCCCGTGCTTAATATTATTCCCTTAGGTTTATTATTGCCTTCAATTTATAATATAAATCCCTCGGTTTATTATTCTAAGAGTTCATATTCCTAGGGTATAATATTATTCATAAGATTTATAATATTAATACTAAGGTTTGATATAAATACCTTGGGTTTATAATCATGGTCAATCATGGTCAACAATGGTCTAATGCTAAAGTTGTGTGAAAGATTGTCTCAATATGAAGATCAACCTTGGGCAACCATGTTTAACCACCATCAACCATGGTCAATCATGTTCAACCATGGTCCAACAACACATAGAGACAAAGATTGTCTCAATATGAAAATCAACCATGGTTAATCATGGCTGACCATGGTTAACCATGGTCCAACGTCGAATTGTGACAAATATTGTCTCAATATGAAAATCAATCATGGTCAACCATGGTCCAACTTCATTTTGTGATGAAGATTGTCTTAATATGTAAATCAACCATGGTAACCATGTTTATTTTAATGTTTATAATATTTATCAGAGGGTTTATATACATTGATTTATAATATTTATCTTAGTGTTTATCATAGGATTTTCTCAATATGAAAATCAATCATGGTAAACCATGGTCAATCTTAGTCAACCATTGTCCAACGTCACATTGTAAAAAAGATTGCCTCGATATGAAAATAAATCATGGTCAACCATGGTCCAAAGTCGCATTGTGACAATGATTGTCTCAATATGTATTTCAACCATGGTCAACCATGTTTATTTTAGGGTTTATAATATTTATCTTAGGTTTTATATACCTTGGGTTTATAATATTAATCCCTTGGGTTTAATATTATTCCCTTGGGGTTTATAACATCAATCCCCTAGGTTTATTAATCTAAGGGTTCATATTCCTAGGGTTTAATATTATTCTAATAGGGTTATAATCCCTTTGGTTGTTAGTGTTAACCAACCATGGTCAAGCATGGTCAACCATGTTTATTTTAGGGTTTATAATGTTTATCTTTGGGTTTATATACCTTGGGTTTATAATTTTCAACCCTTGGGTTTATAATATCAATCCCTTGGGTTTATTAATCTAAGGGTTAATATTCCTAGGGTTCAATATTATTCCCTCGGGGTTATAATCCCTTGGATTTTTAGTATAATCCCTAGGGATTATTATTCCCTTGGGTTTATAATATCAATCATGGTTAACCATGTTTTATAAATTCAATCATGGTGACCCATGGTCCAATGTCACATTGTGAATTCTCTCAATATGAGAATCAACCAGGGTCAACCATGGTCTAGTGTTGCATTGTGACAAAGATTCTCTCAATTTGAAAATCAATCATGGTCAACCATGCTCAACCATTGTCCAAAGTCACATTGTGACAAGGTTTGTCTCAATATGAAAATCAACCAAGGTCAACCACGTTTTATAAAATTAATCATGGTCAACCAAAGTCCAATGTCGCATTGTGATAAAGATGGTCTCAATACGAAAATCAATCATTATGTCAACCATGGTCCAACATCGCATCATGACAAAGATTGTCTCAATATGATACTCATGGTCAACCATGATCAACCATGGTCAACAATGATCAACCATGGTCAATCATGGTCAAGCTTGGTCAACCATGGTCAACCATATTTTATAAAGTCAAACATGGTCATCGATGGACAATCATGGTCAACCATGGCTGAATGTCACATTGTCACAAACATTGTGTTGATATGAAAATCAACCATGGTCCAATGTCACATTGTGACAAGGATTGTCTCAGTATGAAAATCAAGCATGGTCAACCATCATAAACCATGGTCCAACATCGTATTGTGACAAAGATTGTCTTGATATGAAAATCAACCATGGTCAATAATCACAGTCACATTGTGACAAAGATTATCTCTTGGTCCAACGTCACATTGTGACAACCATGGTCATCCATGGTCCAATGTCGCATTATGAAAAAGATTGTTTCAATATGAAAATCAACCATGGTTAGTTGTGGTCAAGTGTCAGATTATGACAAGGATTGTCTCAATATCAAAATAAATCATGGTGAACCATGGTCCAACATCACATTGTGACAAATATTGCGTTAATGCGAAAATCAACCATGTTCAACCATGTTTACTTTAGGGTTTATAATATTTATCTTAGGGTTTATATACCTTGTGTTTATAATATTAATCTATTGGATTTAATATTGTTCAATTAAGTTTATAATCCCTTGGGTTTATTAGTCCCTTGGATTTATCATATCAATCGCTTCGATTTATTAATCTAAGGGTTCATATTCCTAGGGTATAATATTATTCATAGGATTTATAATATTAATCCTAGGGTTTAATATAAATCCTTTGGGTTTATAATTATGGTTAACCATGGTCCAATGTTACATTGTAACAAAGATTGTCTCAATATGAAAATAACCATGTTCAACCATGGTCAATCATGGTCAACCATGGTCAATCGTGGTCAACCATGGTTAATCATGGTCAACCATGGTCCAATGTCACATTGTGATAAAGATTATCTCTATATTTATCGTAGGATTTATATACCTTGGCTTATAATATTTATCTTATTGTTTATTATAGGATTTTCTCAATATGAAAATCAATCATGGTCAACCATGGCCAATCTTAGTCAACCATGGTTTAACGTCACATTGTGACAAATATTACTTCAATGTGAAAATCAACCATGGTCAACCATGGTCCAACGTTGCATTGTGACAAATATTGTCTCGATATGAAAATCAATCATGGTCAACCATTGTTCAATGTCGCATTATGACAAGGATTGCCTTAATATGAAAATCAAACATGGTCAACCATAGTTATTTTAGGGTTTATAGTATTTATCTTAGGGTTTATATACCTTAGGTTTATAATATTAATCCCTTGGGTTTAATATTATTCCCTTAGGTTTATAGTATCAATCTCTTGGGTTTATTAATCTAAGGGTTCATATTCAACCTTCGCAAACCATCATCAACCATGGTCCAACTTTACATTCTAACAAATATTGTCTCTATATTTATCATAGGGTTTATATATCTTGGTTTATAATATTTATATTAGTGTTTATCATAGGATTTTCTCAATATGAAAATTAATCATGGTCAACCATAGTCAATCTTATTCAACCATGGTCCAATGTCACATTGTGACAAAGATTGCCTCAATATGAAAATTAACCATGGTCAACCACAATCCAACATTGCATTGTAACAAAAATTGTCTTGATATGAAAATCAATCAGGGTAAACCATGGTCAACCATGGTCCAAAGTTGCATTGTGACAAAGATTATCTCAATATGAAAATCAACAATGGTCAACCATGTTTATTTTAGGGTTTATAATATTTATCTTTGGGTTTATAATATTTATCTTTGGGTTTATAATATTAATCCATCAAGTTTAATATTATTCCCTTGTGTTTATAATATCAATCCCTTGGGTTTATTAATCGAAGGGTTCATATTCCTAGGTTTAAATATTATTTCATTAAGGTTATAATCCCTTGTGTTTTTAGTGATTACCAACCATGGTCAAGCATTGTCAACCATGTTTATTTTAGGGCTTATAATATTTATCTTAGGGTTTATATACCTTAGGTTTATAATTTTCATCCCTTGGGTTTACAATATCAATCCCTTGGGTTTATTAATCTAAGGGTTCATATTCCTAGGGTTTAATATTATTCCCTTGGGGTTTTAGTATTAATCCATAGGTTTTATTATTCTCTTCGGTTTATAATGTCAATCATGGTCAACCATGTTTTATAATTTCAATCATGGTGAACCATGGTCTAATGTCACATTGGGACGAATATTGTCTCAATGTGAGAATCAACCATGGTCAACCATGTTTATTTTAGTGTTTATAATATTTATCTTAGGGTTTATTGACCTTGGGTTTATAATGTTAATCCCATAAGTTTAATATTATTTAGCCAAGGTCAACCATGGTCAACCATGGTTAATCATGGTCAACCAAGGTCCAACGTCGCATTGTGACAAAGATTGTCTCAATATGAAAATAAAGCATTGTCTAAACCATAGTCCAATGTCACATCATGACAAAGATTGTCTCAATATGATACTCATGGTCAATCATGGTCAACCATGGTCAATCATTATCAATCTTTGTCAAACATATTTTATAAAATCAAACATGGTCATCCATAGTCAAATATGGTCAATCATGGTCAAATGTTGTATTTTCACAAACATTGTGTTGATATGAAAATCAACCATGGTTAAGCATGGTGGTACAATGTCACATTGTGACAAGGATTGTCTCAATCTGAAAATCAAGCATGGTCAACCATCATCAACCGTGGTCCAACATTGCATTATGACAAAGATTGTCACAATATGAAAATCAATTATGGTCAACCATGGTCAATAATCATGGTCACATTGTGACAAAGATTGTCTCTCGTTCCAACATCACATTATGACAACCATGGTCCAATGTTGCATTATGACAAAGATTGTCTCAATATGAAAATTAACCATGGTCACCACAGTCTAACGTCGGATTGTGACAAGGATTGTCTCAATATCAAAATAAAAAATGGTCAACCATGGTCCAATGTCACAGTATGACAAAGATTATGTCAATATGAAAATAAACCATGCTCAACCATGTTTATTTTAGGGTTTATAATATTTATCTTAGGGTTTATATACCTTGTGTCTATAATATTAATTTTTTGGATTTAATATTGTTCCCTTGGGTTTATAATCCCTTGGATTTTTAGTTTTAATCCCTTGGGGTTTATTAGTCCATTGATTCTATAATATCAATCCCTTGGGTTTATTAATCTAAGGGTTCGTATTCCTAGGGTATAATATTATTCATAGGGTTTATAATAATCCTAGGGTTTAATATAAATCCTTTGGGTTTATAATCATGGTTAAACATGGTCCAACATTACATTGTGACAAAGATTGTATCAATATGAAAATAACCATGTTTAACCATCATCAACCATGGTCAATCATGGTTAACCATGGTCCAACGTCACATTGTGACTAAGATTGTATCTATATTTATCATAGGGTTTACATACATTGGTTTATAATATTTACCTTAATGTTTATCATATGATTTTCTTAATATGAAAATCAATCATGTTCAACCATGGTCTAACGTCACATTATAACAAAGATGGTCTCAATATGAAAATCAACCATAGTCAACCATGGTCCAATGTCACATTGTGACAAAGATTGTCTCGATATTAAAATCAATCATTGTCAACCATGGTCCAATGTCACATTGTGACAAGGATTGTATCAATATGAAAACCAACCATGATCAATTATGATTATTTTAGGGTTTATAATATTTATAGTAGGGTTTATATACCTTGGTTTATAATATTAATCCCTTGGGTTTAATATTATTCCCCTAGGTTTATAATATCAATCCATGGTCTAACATCGCATTATCACAAACATTGTTTTGATATGAAAATCAAACATGGTTAAGCATGGCCAACAATGGTCCAACATCGCATTATGACAAGGATTGTCTCAATATTATAATTAAGCATGGTCAACAATGGTCAACCATGTTTATTTTAGTGTTTATAATATTAATATTAGGGTTTATAATATTAGTCCCTCAGGTTTAATATTATTCCCTTGGGGTTTATAGTAGCAATCCCTTGGGTTTATTAATCGAAGGGTTCAACCATGGTCGGGCATGGTCCAACGTGGCATTGTGACAAAGATTGTCTCATTATGAAAATCAACCATGGTCAACCATGTTTATTTAAGGGTTTATAATACTTATCTTAGGGTTTAATTATTAAATGAATTCATTATTTATTTAATGAATTAATTAATTATTTAACCCAACCACATTAGTAAATGTGGTTGGCTAAAAATGAATGAATGAATGAATTAATAATATTTAATTTAAAATATTTATAGTTAATATTTAACTATATTTTTGTTTTGTTTATCAAGTTGTCTACGATCTTCCAGGATTGACCTGTGGATTGAGGAGCCATGATCCAGGGGCATCTAATCCGTCAAAGTCACATGGGAATCGCACCCAGCCTGGGCCACACTAGCCCTAAGCTGACTGTATTTTTTAGCATGTCTCCTCCCCTTAGCACAGGGCATAACCACACCCTGTGAGGTTTGATTTTGGGTTGCCTTGCTAACAAGGCCCATCCTTAACTGGTTGTGCTAGTGGGACTTGACAATATTTAACAATATTTATATTACTATTTAATTAACAATATTTATATTTAATTGAAAATATTGAAATATTTAGTTAATTATTTAATGAATTAATTAATAATGAATGAAATGAAATGAATAAATTTATTATTATTAATATTTATGTTAGGTCCCTATACTACTAGTGTAACCCCTTATTGTTATTAGTGTATCCACCTTATTATATTGTTGTGCCCATGTAGTCCCCATATTGTTATTATTGTGCCCTACAGAAGCCCACTATTATTATTATTGTGCCCTTACAATATTATTGTTATGTTGGCTTTGATTATATTATGACCCCTTAGACTCCTATATATAGAAAGAAGGTCTTGTCATTTGTATCATCTAAGAATTGTTCATTTGTGTAATGTAAAGGAGGTTTCCCCCTTGAAGAGGCTTATTTATAAGGCGTTGATATATCTTTTCTATCTTTTTGTGAGCTAGTTTGATAACATTTGATATTAGAGCTTTGGATTCTAGGGTTTCGCTGCTCCAAACATATCATTGTGTCATTTTCACTATAACCTTTTTTTTGTGATGTTTCAGAAGCTAAAAACAAAACCCATTTGAGCCGAAATCGTTTTGAACTTCGGGTCCAAATTTCAGATCTTGTTTCACTATATTTTTAGAGATACCTTCCACGACATTTAGGGTTTCTGCAGGATCACGAATTACATTCTAAACAGGTGACCTTGGGAAAATCGTCATAGATTTCTGAGCATTATATTAAAATTTCGTAAGAAGTCATAGAAAGAGGACGGACTGTAGTTTTCTGTGTATATTTTTCAGATCCAAAGGTTGACACAGTGACAGGTGGGACTTCGTACAAGTTAGATCTACTGAACTAGTCTATAATGAGGTCATCGTTGGAGATTTGACCTAACTCTTCCTTGCAAAATCCAATCTTGATCAAACTTGCGGGGTTAGAAATTGAACTTAGAGGGCTAATGCAGGACACAATTTCAGAACTTGGAGATCTAAAATTACAGGTGACAGTTGTTTCAAAATCGAGCTCCTAAAATCAAGAAAAGGCGATATGAGGAAGTTTGATGGTAAGGATCCAGTAAATTTGATACTACAAATGGAGCAATATTTTGATCTACACGAGGTGAAACTATTACAAAAGGTATGTATTGCATCTTCATATTTAGAACAAGATCAATTTTTATGGTATAAAGGGCTTTGTTCTCGTAAACCACTTATTACATGGTCAATTTTCACGAAGGAAATGATAGCACATTATGAGGATACAAAGAGCAACACCTTCTTTAGCCAATTGATAAATATCAAACAAGAGTGTTCAATGGTAGAGCACATTAAGGACTTTCAAAAATTGAATATAAGGGAAAATGATATTCCAGAGAAGCAGAGGATTGATGTCTCCATAGGGAATTTAAAAGATAACATTCAACATGAGGTTCATCTTTGGGAACCTGATTCATTGGAGAAGGCATTCAGGTTGGCAAGAAAAATTGAAAGCGAAATTATGGAAACAAGGAATCCCACCACTCATGACTATAATTATGGAAGTGTTTTTTCTCCTAGCCTTCCGCAACCTACAAGGTTTACACCACAACAATTGGAAGAAAAAGGAGAAAAAGAGCTTTGCTACAATTGTGATAGCAAATACACTAAAGGTCATAATTGTGCTAAGAAGAAATTATTTTACATAGATTATGAAGAGGAGGAAGAAAAGGATCAAGAAACATCAAAAGAAGAGGATATACACCAGGAACCAACCCCAGAGAAAGAAGAAATGAATCCGACCATATCTTGTAAAGCATTGGCAAGAATTACCACTCCTTAAACTCTTAAGATAGAAGGACATATCAAGAAGAAAAAGGTTCAAGAAGTGAAATATCACATCGAGCATCAAGCAATGAATCCGACAATATCTTGTAATGCATTGGACGGAATTATCACTCCTCAAACTATCAATATAGAAGGACATATCAAGAAGAAAAGGGTTCAAGAAGTGAAATATCACATCGAGAAAGAAGAATAGAATTTGACCATATCTTGTAATGCATTGGCCGGAATTACCACTCCTCAAACTATCAAGATAGAAGGACATATCAAAAAGAAAAAGGTAATAATGTTGATTGATTCGGGCAGTACCCATAATTTTATTCATTGTAAGATAGCCAAGGAATTGAATTTCTTCCTATATCCAACACCAAAGTGTCAAGTCATTGTTGCAAGTGGAGGAGCCATAAATTGCTCTGGAAAGTGCCATAATATCAAGCTATCCATGGGAGAATATGTATTGAATGGCCCAATGCTTTCCATTCCAATGGGTGGTGCTGATGTTGTATTAGGAGTCCAATGGCTACAATCCTTGGGTATAATAGCTTTTAATTTTCAAGAACTTTTCATGAAATTTTCTTCAGAAGGAAAGGAAGTTGAATTAAGGGGTATCACAGGGAAACCGGGAAAGATAATAATCTCTAACGGAATGACAAAGCTTCTAAAGAAAGAAAAACGAGGAGTAATTGCACAATTATGTTCGCTAGAGGTTCCCACATTGAAATCATCTATTTCTCACGATCTCCAAAAAGTCTTGGACAATCATTCCAAGGTATTTGAGAGTCCCAAAGGCCTCCCACCTATTTGTGATCATGATCATTTATTCGTTTGATTCCAGGAAGTGTTCCTCCAAACATCAGGCCTTACAGATATCCCTATGCCCAAAAGAGTGAAGTGAAATTGAACGTATGGTTGTAGAAATTCTAGAGGCTGGTATAATTCAACCTAGTCAAAGTTCTTTCTATGCTCTAGTAGTATTGACGCACAAGAAGGATGGGTCATGGTGCATGTGTCTGGATTATAGAGAGCTCAACAAACTAACTATGAAAGATACATTTCCCATTCCTACCATTGATGAATTATTGGATGAATTACATGGATTAAGTTACTTCACCAAGTTGGATCTTCATTCAGGATATCATCAAATAAGAATGAAGACTGAAGACATTCTGAAAACAACATTATTGAAGAAAGATGCATTTTCATGGACTCCAGAAGCAATGAAGGCCTTTGAACATCTTAAAGAGGCAATGTGCCAAGCACTAGTCTTAGCTACGCTAGACTTCACAAGAACATTTATTGTGGAATATGATGCATTAGGAAATCGAATTGGTGATGTTTTAACGCAAGAAGAAAGACCTATTTCTTTCAAAAGTTGTCCAATCAAAGGAAAGTATTTAAACAAATCTATTTATGAGAAGGAAACGTTGGCAAGACTACATGCATTTAAGAAATGATGACCTTACATAATGAGAAGATCCCAGTTCAAACAATATTGCCAGAACTTGACAAGGAAGGAAAAATGATATTGGAACCTGGAGCAGTCACAGAAACAAGAACTCGAAAGCTACAAAATCGATCAATTTAAGAGTATCTCATCAAGTGGAAGAACTTGTCCGCTGAAGATTCCACATGGGAGGACAATAATTTTATACAGAAGCATCAAGAACTACTTAAGCGTTGAGGACAACACTTTTTGAAGGAGAGGGGCATGTTAGGTCCCTATACTACTAGTGTAACCCCTTATTGTTATTAGTGTAACCACCTTATTATATTGTTGTGCCCATGTAGTCCCCATATTATTATTATTGTGCCCCATAGAAGCCCACTATTGTTATTATTGTGCCCTTACATTATTATTGTTATGTCGGCTCTGATTATATTATGACCCCTTAGACTCCTATATAGAAAGGAGGTCTTGTCATTTGTATCGTCCAAGAATTGTTCATTTGTGTAATGTAAAGGAGGTTGCCCCCTCGAAGAGGCTTATTTCTGAGGCATTGATCTATCTTTTCTATCTTTTTGTGAGCTGGTTTCACAACAATTTATTTATTAATAATGGTATTAAATTTCATTAACAATAATAATAATAAAATTATCATAATTATATGTTTTTGGGTATATCAATCACAATTACTAATATAGTTGTGCATGTGATTGATATAAGCTTTTAGTGTATATTAACCACATTTACTAATATAATTGTGCTAATATTATTATTATTATAATATTTTTCAAATATATTTAGCTAAACCTATCATTTAAATAACTTCCTTATAATAAAAAAAATAAAAGAAATTGAACTTTGCCCACCAAATACGTTTTACGTGTTCTCTTCTTTATCACTTGTTTTTGTTGGCCACCATCCAACTAGTTACTCGTTGATACTCCTCAACTATGTTAATGCATACCTACTCAAATTCATAGATTGAACTTATTACATTGCATTTCCTTCTTTTACAGCTAAAAGGCAATCAATTACTATATATGGTGGTTCCAATGGCATTTGATGGGTGAGTGGTGGGTATATATAGATATGAAGAAATTTGGTTATTTGAAAGGTAAGTTAGTTTCTAATTTAATTTATATAATTTTTATTTAGGAAATTTTTAGATTGCTATTTCTCTAGGTTTGCATACAACTACATTGATCCTAATTAAAGGTGCTTTGGATGCGCATGGTTCTAGGTTAATGCCAGATAAAAAATATTTTGGTTATAGTTTTCCTTGCGATGGTCCGGGACGGGGTGTTACTTGCGATATCTCGACCTAGGATTTTTTTTATTTAGCAGTTTTCTAGCCCAGAAAGACCCCTACTTTATTGATAGGTCGATAGCTGTCTTTTTCACTAGTTGGAGGGCATGTTATTTCTGAGGGTAATCCACATTGGTACAATGATAGAAAGGGACCCACCATAATAACGGAAAGACCTGAATAATCAACTCGTTTCCCACAGTAAGTGCATTTCCCCTACTATAGGGATGACCCCAATCCAGAATATGAACCATAGAAAAAGACACCCAGTAGACCAATCACGCTGAGTCCATCCAGCATGGGAAAGCTAGTCATTTATAGGGTGGAAAGCCTATCTAAGGTGAGCTATAGATGAGTGACAAATCTATAGATTAGTGACAATTTTGTGGGCATCCAATGCGCTATCTAGCTAGTCTATTCATTATAGGTTGGTCATTCGTGGGCCCGGCGCTGAGCATGCGCAAGAATTGAGTGCTGACCTTACTTGAGGGGGCAAAATCTGGTGGAAAAAGCCTGACCTTACTTAAGGGGTTCCTCTAGTGAGAGGGCTTACCTTACTTGAGGGGATCCTCAGGGAAACCTTGATGGTGTTCAAGCCTACGAACAACCATTCATTCTCCCATTCCATCCCTTTTGGGGGATGGGGTGCGGACCATTCAAAAATGGTATCTACTTACGAATGGGGTTGAACATATATGTATTTTCCATTTCAATTTTATGAATATATATATATATATATAATTGAAATGCAGGTATGGTTGAATGGTAAAATTTCTCTTTGCCAAGGAGAAGATGTGGGTTCGATCTCGGCTACCCGCCCTTCACATGGAATATGAAAAAGAATAGTTCATGGATTGCTCTTTCACTTATCATTTTATAATTGAATTATAAGTGAGGTGTATGTTTTATTATCACAAAATATAAATCTATTCTTAAAGAAATTTATATTAATTTGAATATATTTAAAAAAAAATTCAACTTCTATAGATATCAAATTATTACCTACAAATTCTAAGGTAGTTAGAATTTCTTATATTAAATCATTTTTCTTAAAAAAAATACAAAACACATATAACAAAAACAAAAACATAATAAAATTCAATCATCCATTACTTGACCATTAATTATATCTCCATATGAATTGAAGTACTACATGTTAATCATAATTCTTTCATTCAAAATTTGAGTTCTTTGAAAATATTAGCTAAGATTTCTTTATTACAATGATTAGAAATAGAAAATAAGTCTTATGTACTAGAAGTATTGACAATATGTCAAATTGTTTAAACTTGCACGTACCTAATACCTAATATAAGTATGAATTGTAACAACCATAGACATGTTGCACAAATTCATCATTATGACACAATGATGATGTACAAATTCATCATTATGACACAATGATGGTAGATATTTATTTCCAAGGAAAATTGGAATAACATTATCTATATGAGTACTATGTTGTTTAAAGTGCATCAATAATGAATATATAAAATTGAATAAAATTGAACATCTCATTATTGGTTAGTTCTAGTGTTTTATTTGGATTGCTTGACCTTAGTGTTTTTCTCGGTCACAAAAATTATCCAAACAAATTAAACTTATTAATAAAATAAAAGAGTAATTGTTAAAGACAATAATAATGAAGATATGACGCATTCACAATATTATATTTTAACGTAGATTTCAAGTTAGAGAAAAATTCAAAAATAAAATAACAACCATCACTCACAATCATAACCTAAACCATATTTACATGCTTGTAGAACACACAATCAAGTTACTGATTTTAGAAGTTATAAACATGAAATACATCAAATATGTGATGTCTTACTTTCAATATGTCAATTTTTCCTTTTACCTTGGATTGTATTCCATCAACAAAAATAAAAAATTGAATCTCCACCTCTAGATGAAATTTGATAGTATTGGACATTGATGGAATATATTCCCATATAACTGTGCATTAGGGGAAATTTGAGGCCTGAAATAAGTCTTTTAAGAAAAATAATAGAATAGTAGTTAAAATAATAAAATAATATCTATGAATTTTCAAAAAGAAAAATATAAAACTACTTTTTCTTTTTTCCTTTTTAAATCATATTTCGACTTATTATCTTTTAGATTTTCCAATATTTCAAGTGCAATGTTCACTGAATGTGGAATTAAACTCTACATCTACTTAACACTTTACATATTTTTGATAAACCCATATCAAGATAAACTGGAAATGCATGAAAAAATCATTATTATTATTATTATTATCTTTTTTAAAGATATTTCCAATTTTTTTTCAATATGAGTCTATCAAAAGATGTCTAAAGTTAAAATAGGTCGAAAATATGATTAAAAAATAATTTTCTTCCTTTCTTTCCAAAAATATTAACTCTTATAGTTAACATTATCATATTGAATTAAATTGGTTATTCTATATATATATAAATATATTTTTCATCCATTCCAAAAATATTAACTCTTATAGTTAACAATATCATATTGAATTAAATTGGTTATTCTATATATATTTTTCATCCATCTATATAAAAAAAAACCTTGACACTATTGAGCCAAAGGGCTTAAGAAATATCAAATCCCTAAAGCTTAAGCAAAATATGTTATTGTCAAAATATGTTTTCTTTCACTTAACGCATGTGCAACATGCAAACATAATGGAATGAAATGGATTGTTCATTTCGTGGCAGGAAGGTGTATACTTCTGAAATGCGGTGGCTCTAGTTTTTTTCTTAGTAGAAAACCATAAAAAGGTGTTGACATGTGGTGGTTCCATTTATTTCTTGGTGGAATCTATAGTTTAAAGTTGCTCGCATGAACCAATTACACTTGTATAACAAGGTCTTTGGTACATTGATATTTGTAGTTTATGCCGTGGGAGTGAAGAGATATAAGTACCATGCATCCTTTTTAAACCAATATTGATTTTTTTTTACTATCAAAAACATTGTAGAATAGCTAAGTGTTATGGGAAATCTTCAAGATTTTCAACCTTCATAGAACAAACGGGAGGGAGATTGAAATCTCCTATAAGGGTCTTTTATACTAGTTTTCTAAATATACGAATAAATTCTCACAAATTGATTATAGAGTGAAATATAAAAATAAATTATAATTATTTTAAGAAAAAATGGTCTAACATCCTAAGTGAACATTTTTATTTTCCTAATTAGTCAATATAAGGTGAATATATGGATTTCCTTCCCCTTTAGAAGAGATCATGCATTTGGAGCCTTTTTTGGTACTTTAAAAAAGGAGAAGGATTTAGAGTGCTTAGGATGGGCCTACACATCTAACTTCATCTCTTTGTCCTCTTCCTCATTTGAATCCCTTTCTTACTCAACTAGATATCCTTTTCTCCACAACTTCCTCTTTTGACTCCTATGTAGTTTCCTCATTTTCTTCTTATTCTTTTGTTTCCTCTTTTTTTTGGCAATAAGCACTAGATATTCAAGTGATTGATTTGTACTCTTACTAGGATGAAATGGTTTAGAGTTAAGATCTAGTTTATATTCCTCTTTAACTTCTCCATATTTTCAAGATTTATTGTTTACTCTAAGTTCCCAAGAACTTCAAATTTTTTGTTTTCTTGACATGGGTAGACCCTCTTGTGATAAATTCGAATAGGATGACCTCTTTTACTAAAAAATTATATGCCTACTTGGAGTTGTTGAACTCCAATTCCTTCATTGACTATTGCTTTGAATGGGGTCACTCTTCTTTGATTTCTCGATAATTTTTAGAAAAATGTCCATAAGTGTGAGAAGTAATGCACTTGAATGAAATCTTCTCATAATCTAGAGTTTGACGTTGTATCCACTCAACTATATTAATTTACAAGCATCAAGGATTCCTTTCTAAAAATACACATCCGTGCATTTTCTTGCATAATAATATAGATTCCCTTTTGGTTATGCTTAGTTAATGAAATGGCCTAGTTTGTTTCCAATCTTTCTATGGGAGCATTCATCTTGAAAAATTAACAAAAGGTGAGGTAATATGACCCATACTAGGGCTTTTATAATATCACATTCGAGATTTAATTCAAGGGTCTATGGGGAGAGATACATTCCACTATATCCAATGAAGTATGGCCAATTTAATCTGAATATCAAATATTTTTCTTCATTATTTAAAAAGAGAAAGACTTAATAATCGTGACCAGAGGAAAAATATGTTACCTATATATTAATCTTATGAAATCGTTGCTCTATTGCTCATGTCTCCCTAGCTTTCGACTAGGACAAATGCTTGTAAATTTTCTACTAGGGCCTACATAGATAGAATGAGGGATTTCCTTCTTGGCTCTAGAAACAAGAGTTCCATTTAAGGTTTGGCTTCAATTTGTTTAAGAAAATGATGTTATTGAGGTTGACTTCAATTCCTTGGAATCATGGTTTGAATAAGAGAGATGAATGCTTATGTCTCCCTACAATTGTCTCCCATAGTTTATGGCCTAATCCTATAAGTGATGGAAGCAACCCTTCTCTAGTAACATCCAATTTCTATACTTAGATCCCAATGAGGTTGGAAAGTAGTCTTCATAGGAACCAACTAAATCCAACCCATAGATTTTTGTGTCTCTTGGTAATAATTATGTCTCCAATGTGGAAATTGTTGTGACTTGAAGAAATGAGGGAAAATCCTATCCATTATGAAGGAACTTGATTACAATATCTCTTGCTAGCAAAAAAATGATATTAGTAACATACATCTTATCTTTGTCTCCTCATGAGACAACAAGGTTGTTGTCTAATTGGAATTTTATCCCCTCCACCCAATTTCAAATCCCTCGGGGGGACAACATGACCTGTCATAGTAAGGATGGAAGGAGAGGCATCCCATTGGAGTTTGGGATCTCAGATCCAATTTCCGGTGATCTTTAAACATCTCAGTCCTATGTTGAACTATGAGTTTATGATCTATGTGCCTTGTGAGCTGTTGCATATAATTGGGGAGGTTTCTAGTTCCCCATGAAAAAAAACAACAACAATAACAATAACAATAACAACAACAACATACATATTTTTTTTTGGTCAAGTAAGAATGGAGCCTTCTATTAACCGAACTAGTACATTAAATATGTTACACGTCTATGCAAGTGTAGAGACCAAAACAAGAACTAGCTTGTTGTGGGAATGCCAACAATAGGAAACAAACCAAATCCCCTAGACTTTCAAAACCTATTAAACAGGAAGGATTGTTAAACTCCCAAGGGATCCCGCAAAGCTCCAGACCATTTCTTCGAACCTGACGGTAACACAAACCTTAGTTAAAAAGTTTGAAATCCGCCCTTCTGAAAAAACGTCGGCTCTTCTACACCGTTGATCTTTTCAAGATCCAACGGTCCCATCACTTCTCGACTTCGAAACTTGCCCTCTTCTATCAACCGTCGATCTCGGTCCACCAGATCTAACGGCTCACATATTTTTCGCACGGTTAACTTGCGCACCCCAAATCTGCTTGAAAAGCGGTTTCCCTCTCTCACCTCGATGCTACGTGTCACTGTGTGAGTGGAATCAGAGCCAAAGGGGAATTACCGCTTACTGCCTTTCCTCCGCCTGAAATCCACTTGTGGGTTTCTCCAACCCGCTACTACCAACCCGGACCCGACGAAAACACAAACCATAGTTCTCAACAAAGCTTGAAATCCGCCCCACCGAAGAAACATCGGCACTTCTCCACTGTTGATCTATGCAAGATCCAACAGTCACAACACTTCCCGACTTTGAGACTTTATCCTCATTTGTCAACTGTTGATATCGCTCCCCCAGATCTAACGACTCACACGTATTTCGCACGATTAACTTGCGCACTCCAAGTCCGCCCGAAAAAAGCAGTTTCTCTCTCTCACCTCGCTGCTACTTGTCACTGTGTGAGTGGAATCAGAGCTAACAGGGAAATACCGTTTACGACCTTTCCTCTGCCCGAAATCCACTTGTGGTTTTCTCCAACTCGCTTCTTCTTGTTAACGGTAGGGTAACTTCCTTGCTCGAACACCATAGTTCTATCTCAACCGAGATCTATCGGTCCAGGATCAGTCCTCACGCCACTGCATCTTTGGTCTTCCTCCGCTGATCTCAACCATCCACTAAAATCCAATGGAATACTAAAGCCAATACAACCTGCGGACTGCTGCTAAAACAACAAGTAAATAGTTTAGGCTTCCCTATCCTCCCACCTGTCTCCTGAGCCTCTTCGATCCATCCTGTCAATCCATCGATCCATATCTTCGGCAGCCTGACAGAGACAATCCTCTAACAGTTTTCCTGGGGTAACAACTCCCAAATGTGTTGAGTGTCCCTTTCCTTATTAATCACTTCATTCGCCAGATGATCAACCAACATGTTATCTTTTCTTTTCACATGGACAAAGCTTATAGTTTCAAAGTTTGTAGGTGGGTATAGATACAGTGAAAGACCTGCAATAGCCTCCAGTGTTTCGACACTTTATTCGGTGATGTACCATTGCATATTTTCTTGGCCACTCTAAGAATCAATTCTGAATCTGCTTCAATGATGACATTGTGTGAATTTGAATCCACCAATATTTCCAAGCATTGCTCTAAGGCCATGAGTTCCGCCATGTTATTAGTGGCCTTCCCCAAGTGGCCATGAAAGATCTCCTTTATTTGACCCTATTCATCTCTTATAACACCCCCAAAACCAGCTAACCCTGGGTTTCCCTTAGGTGCTTCATCTATATTGACCTTTAAGAAACCATGTGGAGGAGGCTTCCAAATATTTATGTCTGCATTTTTTTAGCTCACACCCTTGATTATGCTCTGTGGGCTTATAGACTGGAGATCCAAATGTAGTAGAATACACACATCTTGGGGTAGAGGAGGGTCCTTAGAAAGTTTCCTCAACAAGCTTATGACTGTGTCTTTGAGCTGCCTTAAAATTTGATCAATTATGTGCTGGGGCTTGCCTGCTTTGTTCTTGAAGATCTGACTATTGCATTCTTTCCAAACATCCCAGATGACAAAGCCTGGAACCAGAGTCCAGGCTTTATTAATGATTTCATTCGCTGAGAATTTTTCCTCCAATTCTTCAAAGTGTTGGAGATGCTGAGTCTATCCATATCAGTGTGCCTAAAGATTGAGGCCACCCATTCCCACACGGTAGAGGTGAAATGGCAGAGGTTGAGAAGGTGATCCATCGTCTCCTCTTGTGAGCCACAAAGGTAACATTTGGATGGTCCAATGAAGCCTTTTTTAAGGAGATTCTCCCAAGTTAAAATTTTCCTTTGATGAACGAGCCAAATAAATAACTTTATTTTCATCCAATGGGGGCTTTGCCAAATATTCTTCCAAACTTGATCAGGGTTTAGGTAGTTAAATCTTGTTACTACTTGTTTAGCTTCTTTGAGGTTAAAGTTGCCTTCAGTGTTCTTTCCCCATCTTAGTTGGTCAGGCAAGGAGGATACCAGAATCCTCCTATGCTCTAGATCCTGAGCAAGAGAGTTTGCCTAGACCTTCAGAGGGCTCTCTTCACTGTGGCCTAGATCCTTCCAAATTCTCCATTTTCCATTGTTCCTTACTTGGTCCCAGAAGTTATTTACCATAAGTAGACCTTTGTTTTTTGTGTCATTCTTGAGAGCTGCTAATTCATCCTTATACAAGTTGGGTTCTTGTTGCCAGTTATCCTCCCAAAATTTTGCTAGGTTCCTAGCTCGAATCTCCTAGAAACTATGTTGCTGAATAATACCTTTATTTTCCCAAGCAAGGTTCCAAATGTGGGGGCCCTTAATATGCCCTGACATTCTAATGTGATCCTTCTCCTGCCAATTCTTGGCATATCTTTGTTTCCAAAGTTTAGTCCAGGGAGTTGCCGATTCCTTGATCCACCTCCACCAGAGTTTAGATCCCAAAACTCTGTTGAGGGTTTCAGGATCATGAAGTCCCAAGCCACCATGGCTCTTGGGTTTGTAGATCTTGTTCCAGGCTACTAAAGCCCATTTCTTTTTCTCTTCTCCTCTACCCCATAGAAAATCCCTTTGTATGCTCCTGATCTGTTGCTTAATTCCTTTAGGAGCAAGAAGAGCTGAGAACATGAACATGGGAATTGCCTGCAGGACAACCTATGTGAGCACAAGGCGCCCTGCCAAATTTAAATACATGCATGTCCATTTTGTGATCTTGTCCTAAAGTTTATTTAT
Organism: Pinus tabuliformis; assembly: GCA_031772625.1. NCBI lineage: Eukaryota > Viridiplantae > Streptophyta > Pinopsida > Pinales > Pinaceae > Pinus > Pinus tabuliformis. The sequence goes on along the minus strand of CM062811.1, from coordinate 937,472,395 downwards.
TATTGGCTCTCACACTTCCTTGCTTAGAGGTTTATCTGTGAGAGTTATGCCCAGATACTTGGAAGGTAGCTGGTCCCTTTGAAACCCAAGAACCCTGGTGATGTTTTTCTAAATAGTAATGTCAGTGTTAAAGAAAAAAACTTTTGATTTGTTGAGGCTTACCTCTGTGCCAGCTGCCATAGCAAATTCATTTAAGATATGTTTGATCATTCTGGCTTCCCTGACTGTGGGTATGCCCTGCAGCATTGTGTCATCCACAAATTGTTGATGAGTGTTTGCTGCTCCATCCAAGGTGAGTTTGATACCCTAGATTCTTCCTTCAGCATTTGCCATTTTAATCGCTCTGCCTAGCCCTTCCATCATGAGAAAAAAGAGGAAGGGTGAGAGCGGATCCCCTTGTCTGAGACCTCTGGAGGGTGTGAAGAGTCTTGAAGGAGCACCATTAAGCAGGATGGAAAAACTGGTCATCGTAACTAGTGCCATAACCCATCTTATCTAGATTTGGTCGAAGCCATAGGCTCTTAGAACTACCCTTATATAAGACCAACTTAGCTTGTCGTAAGCTTTCACTAGGTCCAGCTGAATGATCATACTAGCTTGTTTGTTGCTTTTGAGAGAGTGTACCACCTCATGAGCTTGGATGATGTTATTGAGGATTTGTCTTCCTTCCACATAGCTTGTTTGCTCCTCTGAGATGAGAGCTGGTAAAAGGGGCTTCAATCTATTGGCGATCACCTTGGAAATAATTTTATACACCACATTACATAAAGCTATGGGTTTGAAACCATTCGGAGTCATGGCTTTTTCCTGTTTTGAGATCAAAGCTATGAAGGAAGCATTAAAAGCCTTCAGAAACTTTTTAGATCTTCTTGAGTCTTCCACCACCTCAAGGATATCCTGTTTCACTGTTTTCTAGCAGGATTTGAAGAAGTCTACATTGAACCCATCTGGGCCTGGAGCTTTTCCATTTTGCATTTCATTGATCACTTCACTGACCTCCTCTTCTGACACTAGCCTGTTAAGATTGTGGTTGTCCTCTCTGGTAACCAGCTGAGGGATATACTGAGTGAAATGGTTGATGAACCTGGATCTATCCTCTAGAGGCTCCTCTGCTATACTGAGGAAATTTTGTACAAGGACATATTCCATGTCTTTGTGAGAGACGAGTTCTCTCCTTGAGAATCTTTGAGCTTTGTGATTCTGTTGTGTGCCCTATGATCCATGGTGGATTTATGAAAGAACTTCGTGTTTCTTTCTCCCTCTCTAATCCACTGTATCCTTGATTTCTGTCTCCAGAAAATCTCCTCTTGCAAGCACCGATCTTCCCATTCTTCCTGCAAAGAATCAGCTAGCTTTTTCCGCTCCTCAGTAAAGCCCTCTATGATGCTGATCTGATTGATCTCCTAAAGTTTCTGCTCAGCTTCTCTTTTGGCTTTGAAGATATTTCCAAATTCCTTTTTGTTCCAATATTTAAGCCTGGATTTGATATGTTTAAATTTCTCTTGGAGCAGGAACATTATAGTGCCTTGAATGTTCACATCCTCTCTCCACCATTTGTTAATATTACTGGTGAATTTAGGGTGAGAGAGCCAGGCATTTTGAAACCTGAAAGGTCTGTTTCTTGGTGTACCCATAAAAGTGGCTTCCAACTATATAGGCCAATGGTCCGAACCTCCAAAGGGAAGAATAGAAGCTGTCATGGCAGGGCCTGAGAGAAAGAGGTCCTCTGAAATAATAAATCTATCTAGTTTAGAGGCGACTTGTGAAGCCCCTCCCCTCTTGTTGTTCCAGGTGAAGGTCCCATCTATTGTTTCACTGTCCACTAACCCCATGTTCATTATGAAGTTCTGGAAGGCCATGGAGTCTCTACTTAGCTGTCTGATACCGCCTTTTTTCTTTGTAAGAGATCTTGTGATATTGAAATCTCCTGCAACAATCCAGGGCATATTAGGGTGTCTTCCTCTTAGTTCCTCAAGGGAGGTGAGAAGCTTGAGTTTGTCTTCTTGCTTTTGAGGTCCATAGACATTTGTGATCATGTATATCTCCTTATCACCTAAATGTTGACATACCAAAGAAAGATAGTTCCTATATGCCTCAGCATCTAGGATTCCAAATTTCTGGGGATCCCACAATGTGAGAACCCCCCCGCTGAGTTTTTTGCTTTAACCTCTAGATACTCATACTTGATTAGCCATTTATTATGATTTTCTCTAATCTTATCCATTGAACATTTTGTCTGCTGAATAAAAACCATATCTAGTTTTTCTTCTTTTATTCTATTACCGAGATTTCTTTGTTTCCTTCTATTTCCTATGGCTCTAATATCCCAAGTTGTGAGCTTCATTAAGAAAGGTTTGTAAAGGAGTAACTGGTGAGATCTTTCATCTTACCTGAGTTAATCAATAGTTTCCCACATTCGTTCAGCAACTCATTTTGTCTTTTTCTTCCTCTTTTCCTGCCTGGGTTCTTTGGAGATTGTGCTTATGTCTCCTCCATCATTTTGACCCCTCTATGCTCCTGGATTTCATGATTTATTTTGACTCCAGATCCATTCGATTTTGATCTCCATAGGAAGAGATGTTGAACGCTATCATATTCCTCTTTTGGCAGGGAGTCCACTCCTTTGGTTGTCCCTTGTTCTAGAAATTTATCTAGATCTAGATATTCCCTATCTAGAATCTCCTGCAGTTCATGGTCCTCCGTTCCCACCTCACTTGGAGTCATCTCATGGTCCCTATTTATCTCCATAATTCTTGGCAGGTCATCCTTTTGTTGGTTGTTTTCTATGATGTCTTCCATGCTGTCATCCCTTTCCTTCTCAATGATAATGTTCTCCATTTCCTGGTTTGTTTCTTTATTTCCTTCTTCTGCTTCTAGGATCTTAAATCTATTCTGGCTTGGTTGTCTTTCCTCATTGATCTTCTTTTGCGGCTGTTTTCCCCCTTTCCCTTTGCCCCCAACCTTGGTAAAACCCTCAGGATTTTTATCCACAGTGGTTTTCACATTTCTCTCCATGTTGTTTGTTGGGTAGTCTCTATATAGATGCCCATGCTCATGGAATTTGCGGCACCTAAATGGGATGTGCTCATAGTCCACCACCTACACCCATTCTTCATCATATACTTCTAAAATTATTGCGTCCGTAAGTGCTCCAGATAAGTCCATTTCCACACATATCCGGGCAAAAGAGGTGTATTTTCCTTTCAGAGTCGCATCTAAGATCTTTAGAAAATGCCCCAATTTTTTGCCTATTGTTTTTAGAGATTCCGGTAGCCAATAATCCAGAGGAAGGGAGTATAGTCTGATCCATACAGGTATTGATGTGAATGTCTCGTGTTCTAGGACAAAGTTCATCATCCATGGCCACATGTAGAGGCTTGCAGCAACATAGAAATATGGTCCTCCTTCGAACACTCAGTCTTTATCCTCTAGGCTTGTGAATACTACTGTGAAGAAGCCCTTAGATCCCAGATGAAGGTGTATTTCCCCCTTTGGCTTCCAGTGGCTCCTTATCCATATGTGCAGTGCCCTCTCTGTCGGCCATATCCCCATGAATTTGCATATGACCACATATTCTGTCATATGATCCCTATGCGCTTGTAGCACTAGGTCGCTTAATATGACCCAAGGAATGATGTTCGACTTGGGTTTGCAGACCCCAGTTGTCCTTATGGAAGTAGGTTTTTGACTGCTACCCCCTTTCTCCTTCTCCTTACTAGCTTCCTGCTGATCCCCTTCCTGTTCATGAGGTTTGTTTCTTCCCAATATTTCCATGTTACTTGCCTCTGTTGCCTTCTCTAGAGGTTTCTTGAAACGCTGCTTTCCCATGTCCTTGCTTCTATCCGTAACTACTTGACTGTAGGAGGGAGCAGCACTCCCCCCTGCGCGTCTCGCCATGGTGCCCAATGTCAAAACCCTAATGCCAACCCTAGATCAAGTTTTAGAGCCTCTCCCAAAACCAAGGGAGCACATAATGTTCCAAATTAGTCAACAACAACATACATCTTGCTTTTCCTTTCCAGCACTTAAAAAATATACTAATTGCACTTATAGGCATGTCTGTTCAAAATAGGGCTACCAAAATTTTAACTTAATGATCAATAATTATTATGTGGATGGAAGGCATTTAACCTCCATGAAATGCCACTGAGTATTTTTAGTAGTACCAAGGGATAAAGGGTTGACATTTATGTCAAAGGTAGTTATTCCTTTTTTAATTTTCAATTTAATTAAAAAAAAATGTCATGTCCACAAGTGTCATATTTAGTTTCCATTCAATTTTTATTTATGACATCGAATTCTCCTTTCTTATTTTTGCTTTACTATGTTTTTTTGGTTACAGTTTTTAAATGTATATATGTTTAATTCATACATTAGTTATTTTTATAATAATAATATTAATTTTTAAAATATTTTAAATATGGTAATGTGAGATGTATGGTAAGTGTTTTTATATCTATTATGAATTAATGCTTATTAGCTTTAGCAATAATTTAATTAATATATAATTTCGAACAATTATATATATATATATATATATATATATATATATATAGATAGATAGATAGATATAGTTGTTCGAAATTATATATTAATTAAATTATTGCTAAAGCTAATAAGCATTAATTCATAATAGATATAAAAACACTTACCACACATCTCACATTACCATATTAAAAATATTTTAAAAATTAATATTATTATTATAAAAAATATGTTTAATTCATACATTAGTTATTTTTATAATAATAATATTAATTTTTAAAATATTTTTAATATGGTAATGTGAGATGTATGGTAAGTGTTTTTATATCTATTATGAATTAATGCTTATTAGCTTTAGCAATAATTTAATTTATATAGCTAATTAATATATAATTTCGAACAACTATATATATCTATATCTATATCTATATCTATATCTATATCTATCTATATATCTATATATATATATATATATATATATATATATATATATATATATATAACTCAGAGAATATACATAAGTATTTTCTCGGCAACACAAAATTTTAAAATTTTATAATGTGAAAGTTATCATAAATGTTGGAAATATTCAGACATTTATAATTTGCACATAATATTTGAATAGATTTAAATTCAACTTAACTCTGGATCCTACCAATCATCGAGAGGGATCAAATCTCTTTTCACTCAGTGCTTAGTCAATCTAGAGTTAAGATGAATCTAGGTTGGTTTAATAATTAGCATTTAAATATGGCACATTAGAGAAGAATACCATGGGAAAAACCATGGGTTGGAGAATTTTATGTTTTTTATTTTATTTTTAGTTTAATTCATTTTTTTTTGTAAGCTTGGAAAGACAGTTTCATTCATTTTCTTCAAAAAAGGACATGTTACAACCATAACGCACTTGGTTAGGTGGCCTCAACTTGCCCAAAGGGAAACTAGATCTGTTGGCCACCTAACTGCCTTATATGCCATCCAAAATAAAAATAAATTTAGCGTGACAAGAAGTGCTATATAGGTCTGGGTATCCTTAAACCTTCTATACTCTAAAAAACTAAAAACTGAAAGTTGAGTCTGTAACTCCCTCATATAACAAAAATAAGAACCAACATTATTCCAAACATGCTGCTAGTCGTCAGAAGAATCCAATGGAGTTGGATCCTTCACACTCAAACCAAGAAGTTCAGTCTGTGGGAGGCATGGGATGTGTTTTTCAATGCGGCTGAGATGCCCATTCTGTTGCTGAAGTTGAAACTCAACCAGTTGAAATTCCTCATGGATTTCCAAGATTCCATGGGCAGTCTTGGAGGAATCCACAGGAGGATTAACCAAAACTTTGGATACTATGTTTTTCATTAACTAGTAAAGATAAATTGTCTGCTTATACTGAGAAGACTTACCTTTGGAATGACTTGGGTCAAGCACCAAATCCCACCAGTCACCTAAATCAATGTCTATGTCTACTGCTCGACAATTCAATTGAACTTACCAACTCGAAAAGAGCTGACGGACCTGAGGCAGATTACCATCATGAAATGCTTGAGAAACATCTCTAATAAGATGAGAGGTTGTTTTACATCCTCTTCTTCTCACTGGACGTGGGTGGGTTTGGCTACTTTCACAATTCGACCCAGGTTTCCTGGCATGTCCATGACCACCTTTAGCCTGAGGACCTTTTACTAAGGCAAAATGAGCCATGTGACTATTTATGTTAAAACCATAATGATACAAACCATAGACCAGGGCAACACAATCTTGGCCGCACAATAAGAAACAAGCTTAAAGTCCTAGAACCCTCATAGACCAGAAAAACCTGTCAAATTATCAAGGCATGAATGCATAATATAGTAAGTATACCGACAAACTACCCAAAAATATGCATCGATAATGTTTTGGATCTGGCCCCAAAGCATAGGAATACTGAACCAGGCCTTCTCAAGGCGACATGGAATGTGGTTAGGAGATAGGTGACTACAAACCAATACCTTGAGAACTGAGTATGTATGGATCGATACATCCAACAAACAATCAAAATAATTTCCATAGACAATCATGCATTAAAGATAAATAACTTTCCTTACTAGACACCCCTAGTACATTCCCATATGATAAAACAATATTCCAAAATATACAGAGACAATAGTGAAAAATTCAGACAAACCATCATAAAAACCAACAATTTCCTTCCAACAACCACGATAGAACTTCCATTGAACACCAAAAATCGATAAAGAACCACTCCTCTAGAGAAAAAGAAGAGATACTGAGCGAGCAAGGGAGGTGAGGATATAAAATCCTAGAAAATAAACATACCCACTTAGAGAGACTGCAACAAGGTGAAGGTCGACTGCAACCAAGTGGTGGACTGCTTGGAGCACCATCTCGGGCTTGCAACGATTAGCTAGCAAACCTATACCTAGATCCTTCCTCAAAGCAGAAAATTTACTTACCACCACTGTGGAATCACTATCATAAAAACTCAACTTAACAACGTTTTCTCCATCTTCTCCTATACCATTAATGTGATGCATGCGTGAAGCCACCTCTCCATACGATTTGAGGGTGCGAGGAGTGGTGTAATGTCATCCTCTTACTACACACATCATATTAAACCATTTGATAATCCCAATGTATTCGGCCCGCATGCTGATCGGGGTTAATTTAATTTGTTTTATTTTGATGTAGTAAAAATTTTAAACATTAAAATATATCAACCATATTCGGTTGGAGAGAACCTCTCCGTGAAAACAAATATTTGTAGGTTGTTAAATTCATTCATAAAGTTTTTTTCTTTTTCTTTTTTTTTTCCAATATAGTATTTGCAAAATTTATGAAAGTGCAAATGTATACACCTCCATAATAAACTATTAAAAATACATGTAAGGATTCCTAAACAATTTGTTTGAATATTCTCATTGAGATATGTTGGACAAAATTTTATTTTATGACTAGCCTAAATCTATATTAACCTCATATCTATCAAGTATTTAGAGGGATCAAATCTCTCAATGTACAATTCTCTTTTTTGAGTGCAAAACTTAAGGAAAGGTTTTCACCTTCAGAGGTTTCATCCCTCTCAACGCTTGATAAATATGGATTTAAGATGAATTTCAACCGGTAATTATTATTAATAATTTTATTTTATTTTTTATTTTTATATGTAATTTGACTAAGCCAAATTTTTTACATAAACATAACGTAACCTTACAACATCTCTTCATACTAGACTAAAGAGTGCCTCTAAGTGTAACAATACAAATTGTGTGAATATATTAACTTCAAGATTCCTTCCATTTATGATTTTTTAATTAAACACCTATTGTTAATAGTTTAAATGAAAGGTTTCTATTACTGCTTAAAGAAAAGATAGTGCCTTTGGTCCAGTATGTATCACCACTACCATGTGAATATTTTAAAGAACATATGTAACACAACTTTAATAAATATATTAATTTACTCAATTCTTTTTATGCGAAACATTTTGTAATTAAAATTTTATTAAATTATAATCATAATTTAATTTTAAGGTTATAATAAAGTTAGATATTAAATTAATTAATAAGATTTTTTTAAATAGGATAAGAGGATATTTCATGTAATCATTTGACTACTAAATTTTACTTAGGTGTACACACTCTAACTCCATCAATTTGACCATATCACATTTTACAAGCAAACATGTGCTTTTAATCATTAATAGATATAAATTTATTTAACAATTATAACATGAATTAATAACTTATAAAATGGTAATATAAATAAAATGAGGTTTTCCAACAACTAGTCTTTATGAAGAGTTCAAAATACAAAATACCCCATAGAATGGAGTGTTTTAACATCCAACATTGAATAATATGAAGGTTTATTATTTTAACATCTAAAATGGAATAATATAAAGACCTATCAATATAGATTTTGAAAAATTAGTCTAAAATAAAAACTATTTTCAAAACATGGTTAAACTTGGAATACAAAAATACAGACTCACTATGGGTTTCTTGCTTCATATTTGTTGCAATCTCAAAATTATAGTCCACATGTTATGAGTAAATGGAATAGACCCAATTGATAACATTGGAAAATAAATCATATACTCAAAACTCTCCCTCACAACATAAAGTATGTTTGGAAGGTACCTGTATTCTTCTTCTATTTAGGTTGCCTATTATCAATAGCTTTCCATGCCCCATGATCCAACAAAACATGTTCACCTTGTGAATTCTATAACCTCTCTAGATATGGTTCTAAATAATTAAGTGAGGAGGTTGAGGGAGCTCCTTTAATTACATTATGTATCTAAGTTTGATAAAGAATTTTTTGCAAAGAGGGCCCCATCCTTAGTGATCATGAATAGATTTAGCCATTGGAGCCACTCCATGAAGAGAGGATGAAGATAATACATTTGATTAGATAGAAGGACTAGAGGCAATAATTATTTCCACCTCTTGTCATTCCAGAGACAACCTCAGATTACTTACAAGACCCGTGCTTGGAACATCTAGATTTTTGTGTCTCATATGATTCTCAGGAAGCTGGAGACATCACATATATTTTTGTACATATGTCTTTATATATATAATAAACATGGGTTAGTTCATCCATATAAAGGAATAAGTCATGTATTTCTGGTACTTCTTCACATATACAACTCACAGAAATATATGTATAAAGTAGTGGAGGCTAAGTAGTTCAAGTACCTACAGCTTAATAAGCTTTGGCAGAGCAATGAGAGAACACAAGGAGATAGAATAACTCATCATATAGAGCTTGAAGCGTTAATAATACTACACTCATAAAGAATTCTACACTTATCTGAGTTATAGGTAGACATAATGGATGAAAGAGGATTGGGTGCGATGATACATGAAGTGCAATTTTAAAGATATATTCTCAAAGATCCATACAAGCACATGCATTAACAAGTCAATACAAATGAATCTGTAAGAGCATATGAAACATTTATAGCAGCTACAATTAGATGAAATCAGAGATGAACATGAACATAATGGAATTTAAATAGAGAGGTAACATACTGTAGTACTCGAAGGGGGAATCACCACCATTTCATTAATATTCTGAAAGATGCAAATCTTGAAATCATATAGTCTAAAAAATAACATGTAGTTATTCTTTAGGATTTTGAACCTTTGTGAAGTGTTTCTTCCCACTATTTATCCAGAGAGGGGATCATTGAATAGTAATTACAACAAAATATCTCAATCAAGCCTTAACAATCAGATCGACTAGCTGTCTCAGCCTGGGATGGTTTTGTGGTCCAAAAATGACTACAAAATATTAATTTCTTAATTAAATGGCCAACACATTACATGATTAAAAAACAAGTCAACAATTAGATGGAAACACCAACAAAATATCTCCATGCTCATCCCTAGGAGTGCCTTTGCTCAGGTTGTTTCTTGCCCATGGTGTGGCCTCTTGTGCCACCCACCTGATTCCCGTTGCTTCTTCCTTTACTGCTCGAATAATTCATTCTCCAAAATTGGGAGCGGTCAACTATTAGTTTAATTCCATAGTACAGAAGCAGAGGTCACCTGGGTGGTACTTCGTCTTCCCTCTACATGGAGCACCATGCTGGATCATCAAGTCCTCCTGAGCTTCCATGTCTTCATTTACTCTGTTAGTGTCGACTCTGCTTTCATGTCATAAGGGGCCATACTGGGTTAGCCCATGCTGATTTTGAAATGCTCCATCTCCTTTCTTAAATGCCTTAGTTGCCGACCCACCACGCCTTTAAAGTTCTGCGTTACTTTGTGGCAGAGTTATCACATCAGGATTTCCCATTAAAGGTCCTTACGGGATGGGACATTTTGATCCACTTTAGCCCCTTTTGCTTCATATGACAGGGGGATATGACCAGGCTTTTAGCCCTTGGGTGCTATGACCTTTGGGTTTGTGTCTATGAGGCTCGTGCCTTTGTTAAACAGAATCCCGCATATCGGTGATTTTTGATGCTCGCCTTTGGTGCCTCCTCCCCAACTTTGCGATCTTTGATGTGAGATGAAATCTGGCCCACTTGGAAAAATGATGAGGGAGAGTCTGCGCCCTCTATTGCTTGCGACCGCAGGAATGCCGATTGGGCCCACTCGGGATATCGTAATCGTCAATTTCATCACATTGCCTTTGTTTCTCCCTTTGACACTTGTGATCGCCGATATTTGGGATCGCTTGTCTTGCTTAGCTCTTGGTTCTTTGCTCTTCCGGTGACCATCGGCTAGCCCCTTTATTAGAGCACCGCCCCCAATTGGAGGTTCGCAATCGGTGAATTCATCTTGATGCACAATGCACTGCTACCCCCAATAATTGATTGCTGATTGATGACATCATAACTGCCATGTGTCACATCTTGAGTGGTGACACATGTCACTAGGATATGCCCCCATAGGACCCTTGAAAATGTCAGATCAACATGCCACGTGTCCTTCGTGCTGCCACATCATGATGACATCAGCTGCCATGTGGCCCTATTTGGGCCAATAGTATTCCGGCACATGGCCCCCCTGGAGGAGAGAGAAAAGGTCTGCCTTCCTGTAGTTTTTCATTGATCTCCTTTGCAAATCATTTTCAGCCTGTCCCGGCGATTTACACTTATCGACATATTCCTCCTATGATTTCATAAGAGTGATCAGTTGAAATCACTAATTGCTGATTTGCGATACATTTGGGTGGTTGTGATCGCCGATATGTGAGCCCGTCGATGTGCCATACAGGACCTCTGATGTCTGATTGCTGATGCACCCCATATCTCCGATTGCTGATAAGATATGTGCCATGGACCTTCGATCACCGATAAGACGATATCAGTGATCATTGATTTCTGATTTCCGATGCGCTCCTCTGCTTCTGCTTTGGAAAACCTCGATTTGTGAGATTTGAGATTGAACTTAAACGTTTTCCTTTGCTTTCTAGTTTTCAGGGGTAACTTTCAACCTGCTCTAACTTTTGATTCTGGAGTCCATTTGTGGGGGTTCCATATACCATTGGAAAGATAATTTCATGCACTCTCCATTGGATGGTGTTGAATTTAGCTTTGAGTGCTTCTATAGCTTGGAGGATAGCTCCAAACATCTATGTTCTTTTTCCCTCTTTGTACAACTTGAACTCTCTTTTCAAAATGTGACAACATTGGCTCCACCTAGGGACAAGGCATTGCATTGCAATGTGTTGAGATCCTGCAGTCTATGCACTTCTATTTTGAGCATGGAGTCTTTTCTAAACAAATGATAATTTTTGTGAAAGTAGAATTTTCAACAAAAAACTGGAAATTTAATATGATAATTACAATACACACATCGTATTTACAATGGGTGTAAGACATGTACCTTAATTCTGGAAATAGAGTTTGAGGAATTGATGATTTACTAGTAGCTCTAATGATTCACCGTTCAAATTTTCGACCATGTATGTATTATTTCCTTTCTCTTTTGAGATTTTGAAAGGACCGAACCAAAGTGGATCAAATTTTCCATGTTTTCATTTTTCTTCACGTCGGACGTCCCATCGGAGAACTAAATCTCCTGGTTGAAGAGATCGATCCTTGGCCTTATTGTCAAATAGGGATTTCATCTTTTGTTGGTAATTTGCCAATTTAGCCCCCACCTATTCTCTATTTTCATGAAGTTCGACCAGTTGGTTTATCCTTCGTGTCAAAGCACTTGGCTCTTCCTCAACTTCCTGTAGTAACTTTTCCACTGGCATTGCCAATTGGATTGGGAAGATTGCAGCCTTTCCATACACTAGCTCAAAAGGAGATTTTCCAGTGGATCATTTAGGAGTCACTCGGTTAGCCTAGAGGGCGAACTTCAATTGGGTGTCCTAGTTCCTCTGATTCTCGGTGATGGTCTTATTTAGTACTCTCAGCACAGTTTTGTTTGAGGACTCAACTAAGTTGTTACCTTGCAGATAGTAGGTAGTGGAGTGCTTGATGATGATATTGAATTTCTAGCAAAAGCTGATGAATTTTGCAGATTTGAAGACTTGAGCATTGTTAGTGATGATTTTGATAGGACAACCAAAACGCGATAATGTGTTTTCCTCCATAAAATTAATTACCATTGAGTTAGTAGCTCTTCTGGGTGGGATGGCCTCCACCTAATTAGTGAAATAATCTATGGTCGTTAATATCCACTTATGTTGGCCACTTGAAGGTGGGTTTATTTCTCCTATGAAGTCTAGTCCCCACTGTCTGAAGGGTTCTCCCACATGCATTGGAATCAGAGGGAGAGGAGAAAGTTTTTGTCTCTCAGCAAACACTTGGCACTTCTGACATGATCTGACTTGGGAATGAACATTTCCAAACAGTGTAGGTCAGTAGAATCCTACTTTGAGGATTTGTGAGCTATGTTCTACCATCTGTAATGACCTCCAAAAACTCCTCCATGAAATTCCTCAATCACTTTATGGGTTTTGGCATTCTACCAAACATAACAACAAACCTCCCACTGGGTCCTTCCAGTAGAGTTGACCATTGGATATGATATATTTTTGAGCTTGCAGTCTCAGAGTTATATACTTAGATTTATCCAGCCCTAGTGGGCACGTCAGGAGTAAGATATTATGGATGATATTCTTATACCAGGGCGATCCCTCATATTTAACATATATCTTTTGCTATGATGTTTTAATCCTGTACTGCTGAACTTCTGTTCTGCCTTCCTCTATTATCAGGTTTATCCCCAAAGATTGGAAATTACATTCTGATAAAACCTTGGCCAACCCCTGGCCTTTTATGATATTAGTGGGCTTTATGTCTAACTCATATTCATGTATCTTATTATCAACCTACCCCTTTTTCCTTCACTATCTCCTTGCACAAGGATGTACTTGACCACTATTGTTGGGACAAGTGTTGTGTTTTCTGATTGTAGCACATACACTCGAAATGCCTTCAAAGCCCTTACTAGTGCATAGGCTTGTTTCTCCAAGATGTTTTATTTCGGCTCAACATCCCTAAGGACTTGGCTGAAGAAGGCGATTGGCTGTTCATAACCATATTTATTCTTCTGTAGCAGAATTGCGACAATAGTATGTAGAGAATCAAAAGAAAATATATGGACTAGTATTGGTGCTTCAACCAAAGCTTCTTTAATTATAGCAAAAGAGTCTTGGGGGTGTTGGGGGCAGGGCTCCACTTGACTTAATTTTCCTTTTTTAGCATATCTGTAAAACCCTTCACTATTTCTGCATAGTTGGGTATGAACGTCCTCAAGAAATTGATTCTCCCCAGAAAGGCTTGGACCTCTTTCTTATTTCAGGGTAGAGGAATGTGACTGATAGCTTCAACTCACTTAGGATCATTTTTCACTCTTTCTTGCACTACTATGTTTTCTAGTAGCTTCCCCTCACTCAGGGCAAACTGAGATTTCTTAGGATTCAAAGACAGTCCATACCTCTTGCATTTCTTGAAGGTGAGCTTCAAGTGGAGGATGTGTTCTTCATCAGTCTCAGAGAAGACTGTGATATTGTCCAAATATACCACTACGAACTTGTCTTGCTCCCCTACAAAAGCTATATCCATAGCTCTGTGAAACATCGCCCCTGCATTAATAAGACCTAAAGACATGTGGACATACATGAAATTTCCCCAGCGGGTGGTGAAAGCAGTCTTCTTTTGATCATCAGGGTGGACTACCACTTGGTTGTAACCAGAGAAACCATCCATCATGGACATTGTGACTGACCCAACCACCTTCTACAACATGTAATCCATCTTAGGTAGCGGTAGGTTTCTTTCAATGATGCCTTGTTAAGGTTCCGAAAATCTACACATAGCCTTATTTCTCCATTCTCTTTCTCGACTGGGACAAAGTTGGCTACCTAGTCTGAATACCTCAAAGGCACTATAATTTTAGCCTGTAGAAGTTTCCTCACTTCTTTTTCAATAGAGGGGAGTAAGAGTGGATTAATCTTCCTGAGCTTCTGCTTGAATGGTTTTATTCCACCCTTTAAAGGAATCATATGTTATATGATGTTAGTATCAAATGCTTTTAAGTCCTCATAAGACCAAGCAAAAACATCCTTATAGGTTTTGAAGAGATTTAAATACCTTTGTTTATATTGCGAGGGGATTCCTTTTGATATTCTGGCCATCTGGGGTTCATCCTTTGAGTCGATATTGCAATCTTCTAATTGTTCATCTATCTCTAAAGCCATTTGTTTGAAGGCTACATCATCCTTGTTAAATAACCTTTCCAGTGGAACTAGCCCACGAGGAATGGTATTCCCTTTCAGTTGTAGAATTTTATGTCCAGCCACTGTGTCTTCCCATGAAGTGGGTCCTTGTAGGGCCTGGTGATCTGTAAGCCAAGTTGTTCCATCAAAACTAAGGGCATGAGGTTATGCGAGGCTCCGGAGTCCAACATGCAGTTATGCAATAAGAGGTCATGAATTACCAGGGTCACATAGAAGGGTACAGTGGAAGGATCAAATTCTTCAACATGAGGCCCAAAAAAACCATTGGTCTTTCTTCTTGAAGGTTTAAACAGCCATGGGTCGGTACTGAGGTGGATGGAAGCATGAACTAAGAGACTTGGGCTTTATAAGTGGGCTGATTTTGAAGTTCAATTAGAGGAACAAGAAACTTTAACTTTTTGAGTTCCTTCTGAAGATTGAATGTAGGTTGGCCTTTTTCTACACCTCCTAGCTCTGCTTATATTTCCTTATCATGAGTAGTTTTTATCATAATAGGTGCCTTCTCTTCCATATGTTCCCTGGAGCTATTTCATTCCTTATTGGAGGAGACTTTTACCTTGGATGAGTCAAGATTCAGCTTACCTTTCCTTTTATCTGGCACTGGGGGAATATCTTGGGGAGGAGTTCCCTCTTGTTGTTCCAGTTCCCTCGGCCTCTTTATTAAAGATATTAGATCATACCTTCGGTGTAGTTGTGCTTGCATGAAATCTGAAAATTGTTTACAATAATCACATATGTCCTCCTCATTTGTTGTTGCTTCTCTACCCTAACTTGTCTCTTGGTGAGCTATGATTTCATGTTCTTCTTTAGAGAAAGAGGAATACAAGATTCCTTGCATCTCATGTGTATCTGATGGTTGTTCATCGAGATCATCTTCTAAATATAGAGGAGGAGAGATCTAATTGAGTTGATCTTTTATTTCCCTTTGAATTATCTGCAATCGTGGCCTTCTGTACTGTGGGTTATAACTGCGGTTGTTACATTGAGAAATCTGTTTTGGGAGACTCTTATTTCCAGCTCAAGCTTCACCACCTTATGCGATAAAATCTTGATGAGTTTATCCATTTCTTCCCACTTCAGATCTGGTGATTCTTTAGCTTTACCAGAGGAGGATGTTTTATCTTCCCCCCTTTTCTTCTTAGTAGGTTCATCCTTACCTCTTAACTTCCCCACCAAGGTGAAATTTGCTTCTACCTCAAGAGAATAAACTTGGAGTTGATCCAAAGTGTGAGACTTCCTTTCTCTTAGGATTAAACCAAATTCAGATTCAAAGGCTCCTGCAAATACTACGTGAGAAAAAACTTGAGGAGGATTTATCTCACCAGGCAGGTTATTATATTGCTTATTGAATTTTTATTTTTTATTTTTTATTTTTATTTTATTTTTATTTTTATTTTTTTTTTTTATTTTTTATTTTTTATTTTTATTTTTATTTTTTATTTTTTATTTTTTATTTTTTATTTTTTATTTTTTTATTATTTTTTTATTTTTTATTTTTTATTTTTTTATTTTTATTTTTATTTTTATTTTTATTTATTTTATTTTATTTTATTTTATTTTATTTTTTATTTTTTATTTTATTTTATTTTATTTTATTTATTTATTTATTTATTTTTTCTGATTTCTGAAATATCCTCCTCTGACTTCTTCCTTATAGAATTGAACTCTGTGAGGACATACTCATGATTTCTCTTTTCACCCCACTTTTGTGTGAAAAGGTTTTCGAGTTCCTCCCAGGTAGTGATGGAGGCATTAGGTAGGGCTTTAAACCATTTTCTAGCTTCTCCATCAAGGGATTGTACAAAGAATTTCAGGTCTACATCCAGTTGTTCTACATTTAGATTCTCAACAGGATCACAAAAGGTTTCAATGTGTCTCTGTGCAGTGTTTTCATCCTCCCCATTGAACCTAGGCAAAAGATTTACGTAGTCCCGAGGCATAACACTTAGGGGTTGAGGTAAAACAAGAGGGACATATTTATTCAGTAAAAACCTCAGAACAACCATCTAAATTAATGGAGGGGGATTTAGATTTTATGGAGGAACTTGGGCCAAAACCACAGTGGTTGGAGTGTCTATATTGAGGGAAGGGTATGTAAGGATCTTAGGAGTAAAGTCTGAGTAGTGAATGACATCGTGTTGGGAGCTAGATGAGGAAGCTTCAAAGAATGATGAGACAGTAGCATAGGTAGTAGGAGTTTTCTCCTAGACTTCTGAAAATTAATTTCTTTGGGTCAGATATAGATGGGGTTTTCTACTAAGAGGTATCTGAGCGAGTGTGAGGCTTTCTAAAATCCAGGATGATAAATGATAATGGGATTTGTGAAGTCACCAAGGTGATGAGGATGAAATCAGAATGTCTTTTCTCAACTACACAAAGAGTGCCTAACTTGTTGTATCCCAGGGGAAAAATCCTTCAATACGTCCTTGGAAACGATGCTAAAAGATGTTGTTGCTTCCAGAGACAGCCTTAGATTGCTTACAAGTCCAGTTCCTGGAACATCTAGATTTTCGTGTGTCTCATATGATTCTCAGGAAGTTGGAGACATCACATACATTTTTGTACATATGTCTTTATATATATAATAAACAACATGGGTTGGTTCATTCATCTAAAGGCATAAGCCATGCATTTCTAGTACTTCTTCACTTATAAAAATCACAGAAATATATGTATAAACTAGCGGAGGCCAAGTAGTTCAAGGACCTACAGTTTAATAAGCTTTGGAAGAGAAATTAGAGAAGATAAGGAGATAGAATAACTCATCACATAGAGCTTTAAGCGTAAATAATTCTACACTCATCACATAGAGCTTGAAGCATCAAGAATTTTACACTTATTTGAGTTATAGGTAGAAATAATGGATGAAAAAGGATTGGGTGCGTTGATTCATGGAGCACAATTTTAAATATATAATCTCAAAGATCCATACAAGCACATCCATTAACAAGTCAATACAAATGAATTTGTAAGAATGTATGAAACATTTCTTTTCTAGCAGCTACAATTACATGAAATCATAGAGGAAACATGAACATAATGGAATTTAAACAGAAAGGTAACATATTGTAGTACTCGAACGAGGAATCACCACCATTTCATTAATATTCTGAAAGATGCAAATCTTGAAATCATACAGTCTCAAAAATAACATGTAGTTATTCTTTAGGATTCTGAACCTTTGTGAAGTGTTGCTTCCCACTATTTATCTGGAGAGGGGATAAATGAACAATAATTATAGCAAAATATCTCAACCAAGCCTCAGTTGTCAAATCTTCTAGCTGTCTCGGTCTGGGATGGCTCTATGACCCAAAAATGGCTACAAAATATTAATTGCTTCATTAAATGGTCAACACATTACATGATTACAAAACAAGTCAACAATTAGATGGAAACACCAACAAAATCTCTGCATGCCTATCCCTACGAATGCCTTTTCTCAAGTTTTTGCTTGCCCACGGTCTGGCCTCCTATTCCACCCAGCTGATTCCCGTCGCTTCTTCCTTTACTGCTCGAATCATTCATTCTCCAGAATTGGGAGCGGTCAACTATCAGTTTAATGCCATAGTACAGAAGTAGAGGTCGCCTGGGCGATTCTTCATCTTCCCTCTGCATGGAGCACCATGCTGGATCATCAAGTCCTCTTGAGCTTCCATGTCTTCATTTACTCTGTTAGTGTCGACCCTGGTTTCATGTCACAAGGGGCCTTAATAGGTTAGCCCATGCCGATTTTTAAATGCTCCATCTCCTTTCTTAAATGCCTCAACTTCCAACCCACCATGCCTTTAAAGTTCTACATTACTTTGTCGCAAAGTTATCGCATTAGGATTTCCCATTAATGGTCCTTATGGGACAGGACATTCCTATCCACTTTAGCCCCTTTTGCTTCATGTGACCGGGGGCTATGACCAGGGTTTTAGTCCTTGGGTGTTAGGACCTTTGGGCTCATGTTTGTGAGGCTTATTCCTTTGTTAAACATAATCCTGCATATATGTGATTTTAGATGCTCGCCTTTGGTGCCTCCTCCCCAACTTTGCAACCTCTGATGAGGGAGAGTTTGCACCCTCTATTGCTTACAACTGCCAAACACCGATTGGGCCCACATGGGACATCATAATCAACAATTTCATAACATCGCCTTTGTTTTCTCCCTTTGACACTTGCGATCGCTGATATGCGGGATCACTTGTCCTGCTTAGCTCTTGGTTCTTTGCTCTTCCCGTGACCATCGACTAGCCCCTTTATCGAAGCCCCCCCCAAATCAAAGGTTCCCAATTGGTGAATTCCTTGTGATGCACAATGCGTTGCTACCCCCGATCGTAGATTGCCGATTGATGATGTCATTATCACCACGTGTCGCTTCCTGAGTGATGACATGTGTCACTCAGGTATGCCCCCATAGGACCCTTGAAAAGTCAGATCAATAACCCTCCGTACTACCACGTCATGATGACGTCAGCCACCATGTGGCCCTATTTGAGCCAATATTATTCTGCCACATGGCCCCCTTGGAGGAGAGAGAAAAGGTTTGCCTTCCCTTGGTTTTTCACTGATTTCTTTTGCAAATTATTTTCGGTCTCTTCTGGTGATTTACACTTATCGACATATTCCTTCCATGATTTCATAAGAGTGATCAATTGAAATCGCCGATTGCCAATTTGCGATACATTTGGATGGTTGCGATCATCGATATGTGAGCCCGTCGATGCACCATACAGGATCCCCGATGTCTGATTGCCGATGCGCCCTAGACCTCCGATCGTCAATAAGCTATGCGCCATGGACCCTCAATCGCTGATAAGTTGATATCGGTTATCGCTGATTTCTCATTGCCGATGCGCTCCCATGCTTTTGCTTTAGAAAACTTCGATTTGCGAGATCTAGGATTAAACTTGAACATTTTCCTTTGCTTTCTGGTTTTCAGGCGTAACTTTCAACCTGCTCTAACTTTTGATTCTGGAGTCCATTTGGGGGGTTCCATATACCTTTCGAAAGCTAATTCTGAGCACTCTCCATTGGATGGTGTCGAATTTATCTTTGAGTGCTTCTATGGCTTGGAGGATAGCTCTAAACATCTCTGTTTAATATCATTCCCTTAGGCTTATAATATCAATCCATGGTTGAACGTCACATTGTCACAAACATTGTGTTGATATGAAAATCAACCATGGTTAAGCATGACCAACAATGGTCCAACGTCACATTATGAAAATGATTGTCTTAATATTATAATCAAGCATGGTCAACAGTGTTCAACCATGTTTATTTTAGTGTTTATAATATTAATATTAGGTTTTATATACCTTGGGTTTATAATATTAGTCCCTTGGGTTTAATGTTATTCCATTGGGGTTTTAGTATTAATCCCTTGGGTTTATAATAGCAATCCCTTGGGTTTATTAATCGAAGGGTTCAACCATGGTCGAGCATGGTCCAATGTGGAATTGTGACAAAGATTGTCTCATTATGAAAATCAACCATGATCAACCATGTTTATTTAAGGGTTTATAATACTTATCTTAGGGTTTAATTATTAAATGAATGAATTAATTATTTAATGAATTAATTAATTATTTAACCCAACCACATTAGTAAATGTGGCTGCATAAAAATGAATTATTTAATTAATTAATAATATTTAATTTACAATATTTATATTTAATATTTAACAATATTTTTGTTTTGTTTGTCAAGTTGTCTATGATCTTCCAGGCTTGACCTGTGGCTTGAGGAGCCGCGATCCAGGGACATCTAATCCGTCAAAGTCACGTGGGGATCATACCCGACCTGGGCCACACATTTATTTAATGAATTAATTAATAATACATGAAATGAAAATGAATAAATTTATTTTTATTAATATTTATTTATTAATAATAATATTAAATTTCATTAATAATAATAATAATTATCATAATTATTAATATGGTTATGCATTGATATAAAGTTTTGGCATATATAAACTTTATTTACTAATGTGATTGTGCTAATATTATTATTATTATAATACATTTCCCATATATTTAACTAAATCTATTATTTAAATAACTTCTTATAAAAAATAAATAAAAAAAATTAAACTTTGGCCACCAAATATGTTTTACGTGTTCTCTTCTTTATCACTGGTTTTTGTCGGCCACCATCCAACTAGTTACTCGTCGATTCATAGATTGAACTTATTACACCGCATTTCCTTCTTTTACAGCTAGAAGGCAATCAATTACTATATAAGGTGGTTACAATGGCATTTGATGGGTGAGTGGTGGGCATATATAGATACGAAGAAATTTGGTTGTTCGAAAGTTAAGTTAGTTTTTAATTTAATTTATATAATTTTTATTTAGGAAATTTTTAGATTCATTGGGTTTTATTATTATAAATATAAACTTATTCTTAAAGAAATTTATATTAGTTTGAATATATATTTTAAAAAAATTCAACTTTCATAGATATCAAAATATTAACTACAAAAATTCAATCATCTATTACTTGACCATGAATTATATTTCCATATGAATTGAATTACTACATGTTAATCATAATTCTTTTATTCAAAATTTGAATTCTTTAAAATATTTGCTGAGATTTTTTTATTATAATAATTAGAAATAGAAAATAATAGTCTTATGTACTAGAATGATTGACTATATGTCATATTGTTTAAACTTGCACGTACTTAATACTTAATATAAAGCATGAATTGTAACAACCATAGACATATGGTAGAAATTTATCATTATGACACAATGATATTGGATATTTATTTCCAAGGCAATTTGGAATAACACTATCTATATGGGTACTATGTTTGTTTAAAGTGCGTCAATAATAAATATATAAAATTGAATAAAATTGAACATCTCATTATTGGTTGGTTCTAGTATTTTATTTGGATTGCTTGACCCTAGTGTTTTTCTCGATCACAAAAACTATCCAAACAAATTAAACTTATTAATAAAAGAGTAATTGTTAATATATTGTAAAATATAATAATAATAATGAAGATACGAAGCATTCACAATATTATATTT
Source organism: Pinus tabuliformis (assembly GCA_031772625.1). Classification (NCBI taxonomy): domain Eukaryota; kingdom Viridiplantae; phylum Streptophyta; class Pinopsida; order Pinales; family Pinaceae; genus Pinus; species Pinus tabuliformis. The sequence continues at coordinate 937,450,667 of CM062811.1, read as the reverse complement.
TAAACTTTTTAACAAAATAGTAATTGTTAATATATTGTAAAATACAATAATAATAATGAATATATGAAGCATTCACAATATTATATTTTATTGTAGATTTCAAGCTAGAGAAAAATTCAAAAATAAAATAACTATCAAAAATAAAATAATTATTAGCCATAATCATAATCATAACCTAAATCATCTTTACATGCTTTGTAGAACACACAACCAAGTTATTGATTTTAGAAGTTATAAACATGAAATACTTAAAATATGTGATGCCTTACTTTCAATATGTCAAATTTTCCTTCCACCTTGGATTGTATTCCATCAACAAAAATCACAAATTGACTCTCCACCTCTATATGAAATTTGATAGTGTTGGATATTGATGGAATATATTCTCATATCACTATACATTAGAGGAAATTTGAGACCTGAAATAAGTCTCTTAAGAAAAATAATAGAGTAGTAATTAAAATAATAAAATAATATTTATGAATTTCCAAAAGGAAAAATATAAAACTATTTTTTCTTTTTTCTTTTTTTAAATCGTATTTTCGACTTATTATCTTTTAGATTTTCCAAAATTTTAAGTGCAATGTTCACTGGATGTGGAATTAAACTCTACATCTACTTAATTCTTACTCTACATACTTTTGATAAACCCACATCAAGATAAATCAGAAATGCATGGAAAAAACATTGTTTTTTTTTAAATATATTTTCATTTTTTTCAATGTGGGTCTATCAAAAGATGTCTAAAGTAAAGTTGAGATAGATTGAAAATAAAGTTGAGATAGGTTGAAAATATGATTAAAGAAACGATTTTCTTCCTTCCTCTCCAAAAATATTAACGCTTATAGTTGACATCATCACATTGAATTACATTGGTTCTCCAAAATTTATTTTGATTGATTGATTTTATATATATATATATTCTTAATTAAATTCATCCATCTAAAAAAACAACCTTGACACTAGTAAGCCAAGAAGCTTAAGCAATATCCAATCCCTAAATTTTAAGCAAAATATGTTATTGTCAAACTCATTTTGCAAAGAAAATTCCTGGGTGCTACCCCAATTTTAAAAATCTTCATATAAGGCATCAATGACTACAAGTGATCATTTAAATGTTTAATATCATTTAAAAATTCATTTAAAGCTTCATTGCATTTTAGTCCGAAAGGTGTAGCTCAATTGATGATCACCTTGTTATGATGTAATATGTAAAAACATGAGATTGAAAGTTCAAATCTCCCCAAATTAAACCTCATTTCATTTTCAATACAATGAAGTCCTCAATCAAATAATTTGAAGCTAAAAAAAATTGTCATCTAAGAAAAGCACTAGAAATAACATTTAATACCCAAACTAGAAATAACATTTATTACACAAAATTGCATTACTATGGTAATTGAGTCAATTTGGAGGGTTATGAAAAGGCCAAATATAGTCAACTAGGAGAGATTAACCCGAGCAACCGATGATGGGAACAATAATCATTTGAGGGGTACATGGAATATATCTGTGCATTCACAAGGAATGATAGTTGGAGTTATGGACTTCAAGGGTTAGTATGTCATTCATAGTGGAGCTTCGCTTTGAAATAAGTGTTTTCTTTCACTTAACGCACGTGCAACATGCAAACATAATTCAAATAAAATCGAATGAAATGGATTATTATATACAAAGGCGTTTACACATGGACACTATGTTCATTTCGTGGCAGGAAGGTGTATACTTGTGAAATTCGGTGGCTCCATTTTTTTTCTTAGTAGAAAGCAATAAAAAGGTGTTGACATGTGGTGGTTCCATTTATTTCTCGGTGGAATCTATAGTTTAAAGTTGCTTCCATGAACCAACTACACTTGTATAACAAGGTCTTTGGTACATTCATATTTGTAGTTCATGCAATGGGAGTGAAAAGATATTAGTAGCATGCATCCTTTTTTAAACCAATATTGAAAAATATTTTACTATGAAAAACATTGTAGCATAGCTAAGTGTGATGGGAAATCTTCAAGATTTTCAATGCTCATAGAACAACGAGGAGGGAAATTGAATTCTCCTATAAGGGTCTTTTATACTAGTTTTCTAACTTTACAAATAAATTCTCACCCTTTTATACTAGTTTTCTAACTTTACAAATAAATTCTCACAAATTGACTATTGAGTGAAATATAAAAATAAATTATAATTATTTCAAGAGAAAGTCATGAGTTGCTTAATATAAGTGAACATTTATCTTTTCTTAATCAGACATATAAAGTGAATATATGGATTTCCTTCCTTATGTAAGAAGAGGTGAATATACGGATTTCCTTCCCCATGTAAGAAGGGATCATGCATTTGGAGCCTTCTTTGGTACTTCAAAAAAGGAGAAGGATTTAGAGGGTTTAGGATGGGCCTACACATCTAGTTTCATTTATTTTTCTTCTTCCTCATCTGAATCCCTTTCTTACTCCACTATATCCTTTTCTTCTACAACTTATTTTTTTTGTTTGACTCTTATGCATTTTCCTCATGTTCTTCTTATTCTTTTGTTTCCTCTCTTTTTTTGGCAATAAGCACTAGATCTTCAAGCGGTTGATTTATACTCTTGCTAGGATGAAATGGTTAAGAGTTAAGATCTAGTTTATATTCCTCTTTAACTTCCTTCTCCATATTTTCAAGATTTATTGTTTACTCTAAGTTTCCAAGAACTTGAAAATTTCTGTTTTCTTGACATGGGTAGACCCTCTCGTGATAAATTTGAATTGGATGACCTCTTTCACTAAAAATTTCTATGCCAACTTGGAGTTGTTGAACTCCAATTCCTTCCTTGACTATTGTTTTGAATGGGATCACTCTTCTTCGATTTCTCGATAATGTTTAGCAAAATGTCCATAAGTGTGAGAAGTAATGCACTTGAATGAAATCTTATAATCTAGCGCTTGATGCTAGATCCACTCAACTAGAATAATTTGCAAGCACCAAGGGTTCCTTTCTAAAAATACACATCCGTGCATTTTCTTGCATATTAATATAGATTCCCTTTTGGTTATGCTTAGTAAATGAAATGGCCTAGTTTGTTTCCAATATCTCTATGGCAGCATTCATCTTGAAAAGTTAACAAAAGGTGAGGTAATATGACCCATACTAGGGATGTTATAATATCATATTCGAGATTTATTTCAAGGGTCTATGGGGAGAGATACATTCCACTAGATCCAATGAAGTATGACCAATTTAATCTGAATATCAAATATTGCTCTTCATTATTTAAAGGAGAAAGACTTAATAATCATGACCAGAGGAAAAATATGTTACCTATATATTAATCTTAGGAAATCATTGCTCTATTACTTATGTTTCCCTAGCTTTTCGACTAGGACAAAGGCTTGTAAATTTTCTACCAAAGCCTAAATAGATAGAATGAGGGATTTCCTTCTTGGCTCTAGAAACAAGAGTTCCAGTTGAAAGTTGGCTTCAATTTGTTTAAGAAAATGAAGTTATTGAGGTTGACTTCATTTTCTTGGAATCATGGATTGAATAAGAGAGATGAATGCTTATGTATCCCTACAATTGTCTCCCATAGTTTATGGCCTAATCCTATAAGTGATGGAAGCAACCCATCTCTAGTAACATCCAATTTCTCTACTTAGATCCCAATGAGGTTGGAAAGTAATCTTCATAGGAACCAACTAAATCCAACCCATAGGATTTTGTGTCTCTTGGTATAGTTATGTCTTCAACTTGGTGATTGTTGTGACCTGAAGTAATAAGGGAAATTCCTAGCCATTATGAAGGAACTTTATTACAATATCTCTTGCTAGCAAAAAAATGATATTAGTTACATACATCTTACTTTTTTCTCTTTTTGAGACGAAGAGTTTGTTGTCTAATTGGAATGTTATCCCCTCCACCCAATTTCAAATCGCACGAAGGGACACCATGACCTGTCATAGTAAGGATGGAAGGATAGGCATCTCGTTGCTCCAGTTTTCGGTGGTCTTTGAACATCTCATTCTTATGCTAAACTATGAGTTTCTGATATATATGACTTGTGATCCATTGCATAAAATTGGGGAGGTTGCTCGTACCCCATGAAACAACAACAATAGCAACAACAACAACAACAACAACATACATCTTACTTTTCCTTTCCACCACATAAAAAATATACTAATTGCACTTATAAGCATGTCTATTTCAAAATAGGGCTACCAAAATTTTAATTTAATTATCAATAATTATTATGTGGATGGAAGGGATTAAACCTCCACGAAATGCCACTAGGTGTTTTTAGTAGTACCGAGGGATAAAGGGTTGACATTTATCTAAAAGGTAATTATTCCCTTTTCACTTTTCAATTTAATTAAAAAAATGTCATGTCCAAGTGTCAGATTTAGTTTCCATTCAGTTTTTATTTATGACATCGAACTCTTCTTTCTTATTGTTTCTTTACTATTTTTTTTGTTACGTGTTTTTTAAGGTATATATGTTTAATTCATATATATGTTTAATAATAATAATAAATTTATAATTTAATTAATTTTTATAATCTTGTTAATGTGAGATGTATGGTAAGTGATTTTATACCTATTATGAATTAATGTTTATTATCTTTAGCAATCATTTGATTTATATAACTAATTAATATATAATTTTGAACATGATATATATATATATATATATACCATAAAATTAAAACCCATGAAATATGCATAAATATTTTCTTGGCAACACAATATTTTAAAATTTTATAATGTGAAAGTACTCCTAAATGTTGATAATATTCAGACATTTATAATTTGCACATAATATTTGAATAGATTTAAACCAACCTAGATTCATCTTAACTCTGGATCTACCAATCACCGAGAGGGATCAAATCTCTTTTCACTCGGTGCTTGGTTAATCCAAAGTTAAGATGGATCTAGGTTGGTTTAATTATTAGCCTTTAAATATGTCACATTAGAGAATAATACCATGGGAAAAACCATGGGATGGATAATTTTATGTTGTTGTTGTTGTTGTTTTTTTTTTTTTAATTTAATTTAATTTGTTTTTGTTTTTTTGAAAGTTTGGCAAGACCATTTCATTCATTTTCTTAAAAAAATGACAGGTTACAACTAGAAAACAAGTGGTTAGGTGGCCTCAACCTGCCCAAAGGGAAACTAGATATGTTGGCCATATGACTTCATTATATGCCATCCAAAAACAAAATAGTTTAAGAATTACATGCAGTGATATATAGGTCTGAGTATCCTTAAACTTTATATACTCTGAATAACTAAAAACTGAAAGCACAGTATTTAACTTCTTCATATAACAAAAATAAGAACCAAAATTATTCCAAACATGCTGCTAGTCTTCAGAAGAATCGACTGAGCTGGATCCTTCGCACTCGAAGCAGGAATTTCACTCTGCACGAGGCATAGGATGTGTTTTTCAATGTGGTTGAGACGTCCATTCTACTGCTGAAGCTGAAACTGATTAGTTGAAATTCCTTATGGATTTCTGAGAGTCCATGGGTAGCCTTGGAGGAATCCATAGGAGGATTAAACACATCTTTGGCTACTATGTTTTTCATTAACCAGTAAAGATAATTTGTTTGCTTGTACTGAGAAGACCTGCCTATGGAATGACTAGGGTCAATCATCAAATCCTGCCAATCAACCAAATCACTGTCTGTGTCTATTTCCTGTCGATTCAATTCAACTTCCCAACCTGAAATGAGCTGATGCACTTGAGGTGGATTACCATCATGAAATGCTTGAGCAACATCTCTAATAATATGATAGGTTGTTTTATGGCCTCTCCTTTTCACTAGACGAAGGTGGGTTTGGCTACCTTCGCAGTTCGGCCAAGGTTTCTTGCTACATCCGTGACCACCTCCAGCCTGAGGACCTTTTACTAAGGCAGAACGAGCAATGTGACTATTGATGTTAAAACCCTTGATGATACATACCATAGACCAGGGGTGCCAAAACCTTGGACGCATGATAAGAAACAAGTTGAAAGTCTCAGAACCCTCGTAGAGCAGAAAAATATATCAAATTATCAAGGCATGAATGCATAATACAGTAAGTATACCGACAACGTATCCAACAATAGGAATTGATAATGTTTTTGATATGGCCCTAAAGTCCAGGAATACTGAACCAGACCTTCTCAAGGCGACATGGAATGTGGTTAGGAGACATGCGACTATAAACCAATACCTTGAGAACTGAGTACGTATGGACCAATACATCCAACGAACAGTTGAAATAATTTCCATAGGCAATCATGCATGAGAGATAAATAAATTGCCTTACCAGACACCCCCAGTAGATTCCCATACAAGAAAACAATATTCCAAAAAATACAGAGACAATAGTGAAGAATTTAGACAAACCATCATAAAAACTAACAGTTTCCTTCCGACAACCACAGTAGGAACTCCCATCTAATTCCATACATCAATAAATAACCACTCCTCTAGAGGAAAAGCAGAGAGACTAAGCGAGAAAGGGAGGTGAGGCTCTAGAAACATAGAAAATAAGCATACCTACTGAGAGATATCGCAGTAGGGCAGAGGCTGACTGCAACTAGGTGGTTGACCACTTGGAGCACTGTCTTGAGCCCGCAATGATCAACTAGAAAACCTATACCCAAATCCTTCCTCAAAGCAGAAAATTAACTTACCACCACTGTGGAATTGCTATCATAAAAACTTGGCTTAACTGCATTTCTTCCACCTTCTCCTATACCACTAATGTGTTGCATGTGTGAATAGACCTCTCCATACGACTTGAGTTTGCAAGGGGTGGTGTAACACCATCCTCTTACCAAGCACATCATATTAAATTGTTTTACAATCCCAATGTATTCGGCTCGAACCCTCATCAGGGTGGATTTAATTTGTTTTATTTTGATTGAGTCAAAAGTTAAATATTACAATGTCTCTACCATATTGGGTTGGAGAGAACCTCTGGGTGCAAACAAATATTTTTAGGTTGTTAAAGTTCATTCATAAAGTGAGTGCAAAACGTAAGGAAAGTTTTGCACCTTGAGAGGTTTGATCCCTCTTAGTGCTTGATAAATATGGATTTAAGATGAATCTCAACTGGTTTAATTATTAATCCTAATTATTACTTTTATTTTATTTTTATTTTTATATGTGGTTTGACTAAGCCAAAATGTTTACATAAACATAACATAACCTTACAACATCCCTTCATACTAAACTTGAGAGTGACTCTAAGTGCAATAATAAAAATTGTGTGAATATATTAACTTCAAGTTTCCTTCCATTTAGGATTTTTTAATTAAACGCCTATTGTTAATAGTGTAAATGAAAGATTTCTAATACTATTTAAAGTAAAGATAATGTCTTTGGTCTAGTATGTATCACCACTACCATGTGAATATTTTAAAGAACATATGTAAAACAAATTTAATAAATATATTAATTTACCCAATTCTTTTTTATGAGAAAATTTTGTAATTAGAATTTTATTATAATAATAATTTAATTTTAAAGTTATAATTAAGTTAGATATTAAATTAATTAATAGTATTTTTTTGAATAAGATAAGAGGATATTTCATGTAATGATTTGACTACTAAAGTTTACCTAGTTGTACACACTCTAACTCCATCAATTTGACCATATCACATTTTACAAGGAAACATATGATATTAATCATTAATAGATATAACTTTATTTATGAATTATAATATGAATTAATAACTTATAAAATGATAATATAAATAAAATGAGGTTTTCCAACGACTAGTCTTTATGAAGAGTTCAAAATACAAAATCCATCAAAGAATGAGGTGTTTTAACATCCAAAAATGAATAATACGAAGGTTTATTATTTTAACATCTAAAATGGAATAATATAACGACCTATCAATATATATTTTGAAAAATTAGTCTAAAATCAAAACTATTTTAAAAAAATAGTTAAACTTGGAATAAAAAAATACAAGCTCACTATGGGTTTCTTGCTTCATATTTGTTGCAATTTCAAAATTTTAGTTCACATGTTGTGTCAATGGAATAGACACAATTGATAAATTTGGAAAATAAATCATAGACTCAAAACTTTCCCTCACAACATAAAGTTAATTTGGAAGGTACCTATATTCTTCCTATGTTTAGGTTGCCTATTATCAGTAGCTTTCCATGCCCCATGATCCAACAAAACATGTTCACCTTGTGCATTCTATAACCTCTCTAGATATGGTTCTAAATAATTAAGTGAGGAGGTTGAGGGAGCTCCTTTAAATCCATTATGTATCTAAGTTTTATAGAGATTTTTTTGCGAAGAGGGCCCCATCCTTAGCAGTCATGAACAAATTTACCCATTGGAGCCACTCCACGAAGAGAGGATAGAAGAGAAGACATTTGATTAGATACAAAGCCTAGAGGCAATAACTCTTTCCACCCTTTTGATTAGCCATAATTTTATTTTTCTAACATAGAGAGATCAAATAATATATGTATTTCTTGAGACATAAATGATTCTATAACCCCCCACCCCATGCTCATCCTGAAAGTGAGAGGGTTAAGTATTTGACCCTATCTCTAAGGTTTGTTATGAATATGGGGTTAGAAAAAACTTCATTTTTGAAAGTTTCCAAAATTTAATTTAGATACCACCATTGTGATCAACTCATCTAGATCTTTTTGACAATATAAAATTTATCTTAGTAAGAGTCCCATATCAAAAGTTATGCCTATTAGAAGTTTTGGCCTACTAAAAGAGGCCATGTCATCACATTACCCATGTGGTGTCTAGGTGACATCCACTTAGCTTGCATGACCCTACTAGGTCAACACTGCAAGAACTACAGTCACTTTTTGTGTCACACTAGAGCAGTTACACTATCACACTCTTTTCCACTATGAAGCAACGCATCAAAATGTTGAGCAGTGGTAGACACCTAGTGGTTAGGGTTCCGATATTGGAACCATGGCTTGAAGAGCCTAACCTTCCCCATCCCCCTATGGGTAGGGTTTCATGCTAGTACCATATCCATATCGACCAATTTATCATTGACATGCCTGTAAGTTTTAACAACACACCACGAAACTCGACGATGAGTAATGAGCGGTGGCAGGGTTCCACACTGGAACCATGGCCAAATCGACTGATCTATGGTCGATGTGCTTGTAATATTTAACAAAACACTATGCTACTTAGTAATGAATAGTGAGCGATGATAGGATTCCACATTGGAACCATGGTCGGATTAGCTGATCTATCATCGATGTGCCTATAAGTTTTATGAAAACACCAAAACAATTGATGGTGGGAAGTGAGTGGTGACATGACCACGTTGTTCCACAATTGGAACCTTGGAAAAATTAGCCAACTCCTTATCTGCATCATTATTTTATATGGTCGTGAAGACAAAGGATTATAAAATTGGGTGGTGATTAGTGGGTGGTAACTAGTAGTCATAGTTTCTTAGTTGGAACCTTGGCCAAAGTAGCTTGTTCTTGTCATCTCACCCATACAAATTATAAGGATTCAAGTGTTGGTGGTGGGCAGTGAACGGTCTCCAAGAACAACACTTTGTGGCAAGACGAAGTAATGCCACTCAATCAATCTAGGAAGGTCTTCACTATTTAGATCTATATCTCATCCGTATAACAATGTCACAATATAGGAACCCATGTTAGGCTTTGAGGATCTATAACCATATTGCAAGTTTGATAACATAGACATGGTATTAAATAAACTCAATAGCTAGCAGGGGATACCTTAGGTCACCCAGTTTCTCAATGTAAATTACATTTACAAACCCATTTCTTTACAGACATTATTTTCATATAATATGCAAGAACCCATTACACATAGTTTAACACATTCATGAGGAGCACAACCTAATTGAACAATATCTAGTCATTTATAATTTACTTAGTACATAGAACAATATAAAGAGTATGAGCATGATCAATTCCGATACCAATTTAGAAATTAATAACATTCATACATATTCATGAGTCCGCACCAAACATGTGCATTCATAAAACATTACAATTGATAACTCAACCAAAAGTTGCATTAAACTTATCTAAGTATGTTAAGATGGTTGGAAACTAGAGGAGGGACATTTACTCTCAGCCAAACAATAGGTCAAATACACTAAAACATTCTTGCAGCTAACCATCACTGAACCATATCTAAATTTTGAGGGGATTCTTTCTGAGTGAATTTCACAGCAAAGCTTAATAGACACCCATGAGATGGATTCCACTATCTGGGTGGTTCAACAAATTCTCTCTAGTAGTAAGCACCACAATGATTCACGTTATTCTTTGAGTTCAATATGATGGCTTCAACTAAGTTCCAAATGGGGCATTTCTCACTATAGGAGATTGAATCTATTGCTTTGGTGGTTTAACAATTGTCTTTTCATAGAAAGCACTAGAGGCGTCTGAAGTCCACTATCTAGGTGATTTAATATCTCTCCAACAAGCACCACAATGGCTCAAATTTCCCTATCTAAGTGGATTAATAGATATACAACAAGCACCATATTGGTATGTTATTGTATTGAGCCTCCCACTGATCATTCAAGATTAGACACACAATCTAGTGGCCTTAAGCTAAAAAATACTAGGGATAACACCCCAAATTTTTGAGCATAGGGCTCAATCACAAACTCAATCTCTACTCCATGTGTTCCATGTCCAACCTCTACGAAATTATCTCCTACAATATCCATTTTTATGTTTTTTTTTTCCTTCTCATTCTTCCAATAATCCCTCTTCTTCTCCTTCCCCGTTAACTCCCATATTTTTTTCCCAAGGCCTCGGTTCCTCATTGTTGTCACTGCTACAACACCCTCCAAAATTTTAGCTTGCATGAAATTTTAGATCCTACCTTGGTCTTGTATATTGTCGTCACAAATATTGGATCCATTCCATGTGTTTTCTCTAAGTGGTTTGGTCTCTTTTGCGAGAAAATAAAAATGTCAGCTTTTCCCATGTTAAGTGTCACACGATGTATATAAGCTTGTGCTTGGTAGTTTCAAGTGGTTATCTTTGTGAAAATTATTTGTTATTTCCATGTAAACATTCGTCACACTCATTCCCAAAGTTTTAAGAAATGTCGCACAAGTGTTGTCACGGTCGTCGCAAAGTGTATCTTTGGTGTCGCACTTGTCATAGGTCATCGCAAAGTTTTTTCACTAAGGGAAGTATGTTTTTCATGTCTCCTAGATGATATATGTTATTGTTTCATAAAGTGTTCTAAGTGTGAGATCACAATCAAGTCTCATAACTTCTCACATCAACTTCATTGATCCCACACTTAATCAAATTCCGAAAAAGTTTCCAACCAAGAACCTTAGCCTCATCTGGCCCTCCTAAACTATGCATTATGCAGTTCAAACCCTCAAGTTGCAACCATGCCTCTTGAAACTATGTAATGCATAGTTCCTACGTCCTGGGATTTGCACACTGCATAGTCTGAGTGCCTAAGCCCAGACCATGACCTCCAAAATTTCACAATTTAGCCCTCCAGCTTGGCCTCAACTATGCATTGCATAGTATCTAAGCTCAAGACCAACCTTTGAGCTCCTAAGCCGCGCAATTATGCAATCAAAATTTCTTCTTTTCCTTCCATAACTATGTAGTTCATTGAAACAATGAAAAACCCCTCATCCCAATTCATTGAGTCCCAAAACTGTGCAATCTTCCTGCTCAGTCCAACCTGAACTGCAAATTGCATAGTCTCAATGTTGGAGCTCCACCCACGACTTCTTGAGCTGTGCAACTATGTAGTCATTGAGCCCCTCCCTCATCTTTTCACTCGGTTCTAGCTCAGGTAGTGGATCAACATGCAACATCTTAGACTAGGGGTTTATGAGACTGGTGTCGTCTTGTCACAAGTGAATTGTAGATGCAGGTACTCTATCAGTCCATGACACGACGATGAATAAGGATATGGAGAAGGAGAAAATGCTAGAAGACATATTTATAGCTGGTTATGCAAGCTAATCAATCAAGTCAAAGAAAAGGGACACTAATTTACAATCAAAAATCAATATCATTGAAGACTCGTAACCTCTAAGCCATATGGAGGTGAACAGAAGAGCATAAACAAGAAGACACATAGCAAGGAGAAGTAAGAATGGCTTGACATTAACATGTCATCATGCAGTGCATGTCAGTAGTGTCATGTCATTTCATGTCACGAGTCATCATATGCGACATCATTATTGTGTATTATGTAATTATCTATTCAAAATGTATTGTAAAGTGGAAGTCCAAAGGAAACATATAGAATATGAAGAGTAATGTAAAGTCAAAAGTCATAGGAATTCAAACAGTCATAAGGGTAGTCAAAGAGTCACAAGGGAGGTGAAGCGTCACCCCATTGGTTATATATACACCATCATTGTATGAGCAAAGGAATTTTCACCTTGGCTACTCCCCTAGGGCATTAGAGAGACAAACTAGTTCTTTTGAGGAGCAAGTGGTGGCTCCAATGATCCACTATTGGAGCTAGTGGTGTTTGATGTAGGCATGTGTCTTGGGACTTTTAATTAATATATGAAGCCTGATGGCCAACACATTATTCATGCATGATTATGAATATTTGTAATACTATTCTGTGAAGGTTTGTGATTAATTTTTGTTTTCGCCTGTAATAAAGTAGTTGAACAATTTTTTATTATTTTAGTGCTTATCATTTTGAGAATGATATGTAATGGTTGCAATTCCAGTCACATTTGTGTGGAATATTCCTCTAGGTGTTAGAAATATATCTCTTGTTTGTGTTTGTTTCTAGCAGAGTGGTACTATTATCTCTCTCTTAGAGGCTCACCTTCTCTTTCCCCCATAGTAGAAGAACCTTGAACACCTAGAACTAAACACTCACCATACACACTTTATTTTCAAAGACAAATTTGCAGTTCTTTCTCTTGCTAATAGTTAGAGCCAAGGAAAATATTTAAGAAACTAACAACCAAGCCATATTTCGGATGAGGTTCATATCCCAAAAAATGTGAGGTCTAATTGTAGAAATTTTGAATAATATAACACTTATTCACAAAGATTATCCTGATTATACACTATTGTGGAATGCATGCATAATACATAACCTCCTCTACTATTGATCATCAATTTTGAGAATGCTATGTAATGGTTGCAATTCCAGTCACATTTGTGTGGAATATTCCTCTAGGTGTTAGAAATATATCTCTTCTTTGTGTTTGTTTCTAGCAGAGTGGTACTATTATCTCTCTCTTAGAGGCTCACCTTCTCTTTCCCCCATAATAGAAGAACCTTGAACACCTAGAACTAAACACTCACCATACACACTTTATTTTCAAAGACAAATTTGCAGTTCTTTCTCTTGCTAATAGTTAGAGCCAAGGAAAATATTTAAGAAACCAACAACCAAGCCATATTTCGGATGAGGTTCATATCCCAAAAAATGTGAGGTCTAATTGTAGAAATTTTGAATAATATAACACTTATTCACAGAGATTATCCTGATTATACACTATTGCGGAATGCATGCATAATACATAACCTCCTCTACTATTGATCATCAATTTGCAGTATTCAAAAACAATCGCATGCGCAAATTGAAGCATCAATCACACATATCAACACAGTATATCACGGGGAAAGCATACAGCTGAAAACCCCCAACTAACTGTATATTATATTGATTGATAACATGTAACAATACATAGTACAATACTCCTCACAAGTACTTAGTATTATCTCCACCTGTTACACACAAACTAGCTCAGATTTGAATCAATCACAGGTTCAAATCTCCTCCGCTGCTTTCCTGCCTCCACTGTGCAATACTGCATGAGAATAGATGAGAATGGCTGATCCAAACTCGTATTTCCCTTGTCTGAACCATGCAATCCTCATTGGAAATACTCAATCCATTGATTGTGAAAATCTCATGCACAACTATAGTCACAATTGATAGCTGTCTTGCCCTTTCACTCACCTCTAACACTTGTCTCCACTGAACTGTCCATGCACTGAGTTAACTGATGTATTATTTAGTTGCTTTATGAGTTAATAATTAGTGAATTAATTAATAATTAATTCACATCACTCATCACTAGTGTATTCTGCAGTTAGACTAAATACAACTAGTTCAACCAAGTCAAATTGAACACAACTCCATCAACTACTCAATCAACTCCACCAAACTCAATCACTTGAGTTCTAACTGAAGTCCATCATGCAATAGCTCAACTGACCCATAAGAAAAGCGTATTTCCTTTTGACAGTTGCATGTGCCACATCTGTAGCTCAAACTGAAGTGCTCCAAGAGGATAAGATAATGTTTATAGTCCAAATATTATTAAGAGCTAATAATATTCGACTGTTCTATTTTTAGCGTGGCAGTCTAAAAATAGACTCCACCCATATGTCTAAAAATAGAAGTCCATCTATTTTTACCAACATGACGAATCATCCAAAAATAGCATCTTGAAACTCATAGACCATGATCCATATGTCTAAAAATAGACATAGTCTAAAAATAGACATTGCGCCAAAAATAGCCTGCGGGCCCACTTAGTGAAGGTGACTCCTTTCCACTAAGCTCCATCATCTTGTTGCATTTTCAACACTCCCTCTCAACAAGATATGGATTATCTGCAACCCCTATCCCGCAACTCTGGAATGTTCTGCATGCAACACATTTGCTCGGTCCACTTGCTCCAACAACTCTTGGAACAAAACCACTCCCAACTGACCACTCTGTTGGGCTAGGAACATACTTTGATGCTGAAGCTCTACCTGCTGCTGACAAGTGCTCCCTCTCTAACATCTGCACTACTGCAACATCTCCATGCATCTCACACCATTGCACACTTCTCTGTGCCACCTAGCACTGCGCAAAACACTTGTGCCTCTCGCATTGCTGCAGCCTGCTAGCTATGCGCTATCCTGGGATTCCCTACACTGTCGCTCTCTCTGCCGCTCCATTCGCATTTGTCTCTACTCAATCAGTCAGTTCCTGCTACTCCACATTGGGGCTCTCGTAGCAAGGTCTCATCCAAGAGGTTGGGTACCTCAAGGATCCTGCCCCTCCTCCTTGGGACGATCAATCTATATCGCCCCACCTCCTACCTGGAGGTATGGCTGCATGTGATCCCTCAGCCCACCTGGCTCGAAGTTTCCCCCTACTGGAGGTCTCTGCATGAGTAGATGTTTCTACTTGATCTCCTCTTAGCTTCCCTTGTTGTGGCTGCTCCACAACCTCCAGAAGCTGATGCACCAATCGCGGCTCCTCCACAATCGTCTGACTTCTTCTGGCATTGCATGTTGAGAGGTAATATACGCTCCCTCTCAACCACCAAGTCTCCATCAGTTGCCTCGCTGCTCAAGGCTTTGCATGCATCTTGAACCTCAAGAGCATACAGGTTCTTGACCTGTGAACCAATCTTCTTCACCTGTCTAGTGATGATGTGTCTAAGGAAAACCTTTCCCTTACTGAAGACTACATCATAGCCTCTGTCTTCCAGCATTGCGATCGACACCAAGTTTCTCTTCAGTCCTGGTACATACTTGACATCGGTCAAGGTAAGGCCAGCTCCATACTCCCTCTGAAAAATAACCGTGCCTACACCTGAGACACTATACTTCTCATCATTACCCATCGCTATGAGTATCTGGAGATCTTTCTCCTCCAAAGTACTGAACAAACTCTTGTCACCGATCATGTGGAAAGAAGCTCCACTGTTAAGAAACCAACCACTTCCCACCATGGATGAAACCAGGCATGTGAAGAGTGTGAAATCCAACTCAAACTGTGAAGCAAGTGCCTCACCTTCAGATCCTTCCTCGGATCCCTTCTTGGATTTCCTCCGTGGACAATTTGCAGCATAATGGCCCACCTCATGATAACGAAAGCATCGCACTTTCGATTTGTCAACCTTCTTCCCATCATTGGAAGAACTGGATTCGGAAAGAGAACCCTTCTCCTTCCCCTTCTTTGCTTTGGCATCCAAAGCACAATTTTCTTCATCAGATGCCTTTGATGAAGATCCGTCCGTGGTATTCCTCCTGATCTCCTCTTGCACAAGATCCGACCAAAGTATCTCCCATCCTGGAAATTTCTCCCGACCATTGACAGAGTCCTGATAGGAATGCCAACTCTTCGGAAGACCAAGGAGAGCCAAGCTCACCAAGTCCTCATCATTGACAGTCACCCCCACACTTCCCAGCTCATCCTGGCATTGGGTGAACTTCGTGAGATACTTGGGTATACTGTCTCCATTCTCACACTTAATGTTTCTGAGTTTATCCTTGAGCACCAACTTCCTCTGGTCGCTCTTTCTTTGGAATAAATCTGTCAACGCTTTCCACATTAAGTATGGAGAAGCCTTTCCATGCAGGCTGGATACAATGTGATCCTTCACGCCCTCCAACAGAATCCTTCGACACTTTGCTGTCTTCTTTTGCCAAGCCACAACTTCAGCAACATCAGTAGGTTTTGGGACTTTAGCATCTATGAAATCCTTCAACCCATTGTCATCTAACACCGCCTCCATCCTATCTTTCCATGCACTATAATTTGAGCTGCTTTCAAGGGCATACTCCAATCGCAATCTGTTGAAAGACATTTCAAGTTTGACACCAAGAAAACACTGCTACAAATTCGAATTCCACTAGCTCAAAACTCAACCGCTTCTGATCTAAAATTCGTGAGAACAAAGTATTTCTCATACAGAGATTGACTGTATGGTCTTTTATCGGATATCTCACCTTCCAAAGGAAGGATGAATCTAGAGGCTACCTGGCTCGATTACAGACTCTGCCTGAAGAAATAAAATGTAAACACTTTCTGAATAATAGATCTGATGATCAACTCTGCTCCGATACCATGTAGAAATTTTGAATAATATAACACTTATTCATAGAGATTATCCTGATTATACTATTGCGGAATGCATGCATAATACATAACCTCCTCTACTATTGATCATCAATTTTCATTATTCAGAAACAATCGCATGTGCACATTGAAGCATCAATCACACATATCAACATAGTATATCACGGGGAAAGCATACAACTTAAAACCCCCAACTATCTGTATATTATATTGATTGAGAACATGTAACAATACATAGTACAATACTCCTCACAAGGACTCAGTACCATCTCCACCTGTTACACACAAACTAGCTCAGATCTGAATCAATCACAGGTTCAAATATCCTCCGCTGCTTGCCTGCCTCCACTGCGCAATACTGCATGAGAATAGATGAGAATGGATGATCCAAACTCGTATTTCCCTTGGCTGAACCACACAATTCTCATTGGCAATACTCAATCCATTGATTGTGCAAATCTCATGCACAACTATAGTCACAACTAACAGCTGTCTTGCCCTTTCACTCACCTCTAACGCTTGTCTCCACTGAACTATCCATGCACTGAGTTAACTGATGTATTATTTAGTTGCTTTATGAGTTAATAGTTAGTGAGTTAATTAATAATTAATTCACATCACTCATAACTAGTGTATTCTGCAGTTAGACTAAATACAACTAGTTCAACCAAGTCAAACTGAACACAACTCCATCAACTCCTCAATCAACTCCACCAAACTCAATCACTTGAGTTCTAACTGAAGTCCATCATGCAATAGCTCAACTGACCCATAAGAAAAGCGTATTTCCTTTTGACAGCTGCATGTGCCACATCTGTAGCTCAAACTGAAGTGCTCCAAGAGGATAAGATAATGTTTATAGTCCAAATATTATTAAGAGCTAATAATATTTGACTGTTCTATTTTTAGCGTGGCAGTCTAAAAATAGACTCCGCCCATATGTCTAAAAATAGAAGTCCATCTATTTTTACCAACATGACCAATCATCCACAAATAACATCCTGCAACTCATAGACCATGATCCATATGTCTAAAAATAGACTTTGCGCCAAAAATAGCTTGCGGGCCCACTTAGTGAAGGCGACTCCTTTCCACTAAGCTCCATCATCTTGTTGAATTTTCAACACTAATTGTGATCACATGTTAGGGAAACCCCTTGAATGTTGGCGCGTCTAACACTGCCAAAAGTTATGACACTAGAAGGAGAGAAGCCATGTTTTTATGGATGATAACATCA
Source organism: Pinus tabuliformis (assembly GCA_031772625.1). NCBI lineage: Eukaryota > Viridiplantae > Streptophyta > Pinopsida > Pinales > Pinaceae > Pinus > Pinus tabuliformis. The sequence continues at coordinate 937,432,574 of CM062811.1, read as the reverse complement.
TCCACTCTAATCCTACTTCTTCCAGTCAAAGCAAAAATATTCCCAACACCTCCCCTACTCATATTCCTGAAGTTAGTGATTCTTCTCAACCTGATTTTGGAAAGACTTACTAAATCTCTTACAATTATATTCAGACCAGCTATCCTATAACCTGTAAGTTTTCAAGAGTTATTGGATTGATACTTGGAGTACACAATCTTCCTTATTTTCCGAGGAAGAATGTAACCACTCCTACAGGGATAGTGGTTTCTACAATTGAAGAATTAGTTCTTTCCACCCTTCAAGAGTTAGCAAAGTCTATAGAAAACACAAAGAAACTAGATCAACCTCTATATTTTAATGGTGGTGATGAAGAAAATGTTGTACGCTCAGACGACATCTTTCACGGGTTAGGCGGTGACGACAACGAAAAAGACTGATCAAATTATGACAAAGAGGAGGAATACAAAGATGAATATATGTCAGACCAAGATCTGGATTGGATGTCTTAGGATCCACTTGCACTATCGGCTGTGTTATAGAAGATGCTGAGACACTCGGAGAAGTTGCTAACGAAGTATGACCCTGACAAAGTAGTGAAAGAGGAGGACCTTCTGGACAAGTTTTACCTACACCTGCAAATGTTAGAGGTATGTTACGATGATGTTGCATGCAAAATTTTCCCTTGTATTTTATATGGTAGAGCAACTATATGGTACCATAGTATTCCTCTAAACTCAATACAGAATTGGAGGGGTTTTAAGAAACTATTTCTTGAGAATTTTGGTCATGATAAAACCCCCACTGTGCTTTAGAGAGAGCTGGGAAATCTTAAGATGGAGCAAGAAGAGAAAATGAAATATTTTAATAAGAGGTTTAATTGCATTCTGAATAAATTTCCAGAAAATATGAAACCTCATGAATCCATAACAATTGATTATTAGACAACTTCCTTACTGACAAGCATTGCATAGTTTGTGAAGAGAACCGCAAAGCCAACTTTGGATGGAAATTATGAAGATGAAATTGTAGTTGAAAGGAATTCCGTGTGATTGGAGTCATCGTAGATGATGAGCCATAAAATGACTCCAAAGACATGGGCAAAAGGTCTAAGGCCTCCATGAGTAAGGGCAAGGATAAGGAAGCTATAGATCTTGAGAGCTTGGCCCACACCATCAAGTATCTGTCAAATGAGTTGACAGAGTTGAAACAAAGGTCAAGTGAGACCACTGTGAGAAAAAAGCCTCCTAAATTTAGCTTTATGAGAATGGATGCCAACTTTGACAGTAGCAACAACCAACCAACCAAGGCTGCGTAGAGCTTGAACATTGTGCTGAATGTTGAGACTATGGGAATGGACCAATACTTCTCATTTCATTAAGAATATCATTAAAAAAAAACATGCCCACAATGGAACTAAAACATGCACACTCTTGCTATGCATATCATTGATATAGTGCTTTATGATGAGCAGACTGAGCCAATAGAAGAATAGGAAGAAACTGATACATCTGAAGAAACTACGAGTGTTGGACACACAGTGAATAAATTCAGATGTGTTTACATAGATGATAATAAAAGTGCCGAAGAACAACTACTGAGTGAGGACTCAACCCAAAAGTAGAACAATCGATACAACTTTACAAGCCAAGGGACAGTATTCATAGAAGAGTTGACAAAGAAAAAATTGAAAGAGAACTTGTTAATGAAGATCACACCGCTCGTCAACTCATCCCAAAACACAAAGCAAGTATGGAAACAACGCTACAACAAAAATTACTTCTGCGAATAGCAAAATAAGGTCTATCATTCTGGAGTAGTAGACCAAGCTTCTCCTCTAGACACTTCAATAATGTCTCCCACACTGGATTAAAACATATTTGATCACATGAAGAAAGATCATTCAAAAATTTCACTCTTTGAACTGACAAGGATAATGAGCGAGTGAGAATTGCTTTTCCACACTCTCGAACAACCCGACTCAGGTAACAATTCTTCTTCATAGAAGGGATATTGTAAGTCCTCTAGTCCCATGGAATTTGTACTTAATGCTTTAACATTGGATGAAAATACACTCTGCCCTCCATTTTTGTTAATGCTCAAAATTTTCAATTATAATGTACACAATTTCTTATTTGATTTCAATGCATTTGTAAATGTAATGCCTTTATCTGTAGCAAAGAAAATTAATGCAAAATGGGCTAAGACAGATGCATTGATCATTTAGTTGGACAAGGATCTTTTCCATGCTATAGGTGAACTCAAAAATGTGCTTATTCGCTTATCATCCGATCATCGAGTTCACTAGTGCATAAATATAGTAATTGTGGACATCCCAGAAGCATACAGTGTATTGTTGAGTAGAGACTTCTCTATAAAAATACAAGGGTATTTCTATATGGACTGGTCACATTTATGGCTTTCGTAAAAGGGAAGAAACAATCAAATCTGGGTAAACTCAGAGCCTTACATAAAACATACTATCACTCTCTCCGAGGGAAAAAAATGAACCAGTTTCTTTCACGCATATTATTTTTGGAAATTTCTTTTTAGAAAATGATATGGGGCGCTATATTACTCAACCTTCCCCAGTGCCACCTAAAAAATAGTTGGAACTCCTTCCTAGTCCAACTGGAGAAAATGAAGTTTGTATAATAAGTAGTAATAGTATTACTAGTGTAGTGCATAGTCCTTATACATATGATGTTTTGACATTGTTTTTTTATGGTTCGAAGACGTGGGAGGGCTCTGGAGCTGGTTGTGTTTTAGTAGACATGTGATAGAGAAAGCATATGATCTCAGGTCTCTTAGATTTTGAGTGCACGAATAACACCACGAAATACAAAGCACTCATCTTGGGCTTACAGAAGGCCATTGACCTCAATGTTGGGATCCTTAAAGTTGTAGGTGATTATGAAATTGTCATATGACAGGTAGGTAATACTATACACTGTGTTTCACCTCATATAAAAGGTTATCAACAAGAGGTATGGCGTTTGATTTCTCATTTCCAAGCTTTCAATATTATTTCTATTCCTAGAATGTGTAACGCAACTGCAGATGCATTAAAAAATGTTGCTACTAGGTTATCACCACTTAGGGATGGTTTTTCTGTTGAAATTATTTATAAGCCATCCGTCCCTCATAATATTTCTAATTTACGGATTTTCAATGATGACCAAAAGGTAATGCACTTTATGGAGAATGCTGATGTATTCTGTTAACACCCAGGTTGTTCCCTATGACTCCCAAGGGAATACGGCCGGGGTAACCACTAACCAATCTTTGGATCACAGTTTCTAGCCAAACTGCAATCAGAGAGGGCTCTCTCTTTATGATTTGTCTCTGTTATGATGGTGTTTTAGGCTAGGTATTATGTTCAGGTTTGGGTTTATGTTTTGGTTGAAGGACTTCTTTCAGGTCTTACAGTGTAGTATTTGAGGAGTGAAATACCATTGGGCAATGGAGTCTGGAATTGTGAAATGCTTTGAAATGCAGGCTTGGTGGTGTTCAAACTGGAGGGCCGATTGTGTATCTCAGACAAACAATTTTAACTTGAATGGTGAGGCATGTCAGCCAACAGAAAGCAATTAAGAATTTTCTATTAAGCTGGTGAGGTGAAAGTGAAACACGTCGCACAGGAGCAAACTTGAATTCCTGTGACGAAGGTCATTGTGAAAGATGCATTATGAAAGTGCAGCAATTAAGAATTACACTTATCAAGAGTACAGCTGAAGAAAACATTCGTTAACAACATAGATTGAACTCAGGGTATTCATTGAATAAATCCTGAAAGTTATTTGCTAAATATTCAAAATTAGAAACATATATGGATCGAAAATACATAACAGAGAGAGTTACAGAGACTTATTGTATTGTGTGATACACAGGAATCCAACAGTTTCAACAGACACCAGAACGCATTCAACACCTCAGAAATCCGAGAAATTCCATCATTTTCTTTATTAAACTTCTGAAAGGATTACAGCATAAGAACTTCTTCAGGAGAAATCAACAACAACCCTTGCAAATTCATGCGAAGGGGGCTTTATAGGAATGCGTATACAAAATATCTCAGGCATTGAGTCATCTGAGAGAGAAAATATCTTCATAAATTTGTTCAGAAAGTAGAGAAGAAGTTATTACAACTTTAAATGCAGCATAAATGCCCTTTATGTCTGTCAGAGGATAATTTTGACCTTTGGAGGTCATTGAGTCGGTTGCAACGCTTAGCTTTAATGCTGATAAATGCGCCTTTATTTCTTGCTGCGCTGTATTTTCTCGGCTCTGCCAGCTGTAGTTTTCTATTTCTGCTTTGTTGGCCGATCCATCTGCTGAGTTGGCTCAGGTTTAATCCGCCGTGCATGCTGATTTTGTTAGACTTTGCTTTGCATGACAACTGATATTTTTAAGAAACAAAATTGCTAAGTGACTCCCTGTTTACAAAATCTTCTGTATTGCGTTTGTCCACCATTCTTGCGTAGGGAGTTGATGCCTGAGAATAGCATCCATTGTCTCCTCTGCCTCTGTGTACTTGAAGAAATTGGGAGCCACCCCAAACAGGTGATTGATCTCATTCATTATAAAAAACAGATTCTCGACTCTGTTGTAAAGAGACTGTCCTGTGGCTGGCCCTGTTTCCTCTGAGGTGCTGGGCTTATCACTGATCTGGCTAGTGGCAAATGTATTGACCCTTTTAGCATACTGGTCATGTGTGAACAATCTCCCTGCACTGTTCAGTAAGCCAGGGAGTCCTCTGCTTTCTAACACTTGAAACTATTCCAAAAACTTGTTCACCTCAGTCTGCATATCCTGGGTTCTTCTCTCCAATGTCTGCACTAAGTTTCTCAGTGTGAGAACCCTTTTGACCATTTGGATAGTCTCAGTTCTGTTTGTAATTCCCATGGTAGCCAACTGAGAACTTGTTCTATGGTTAAGTACATTGATCATTCTGGTGGCCACTTCAGGCATATTGCTCAATTGAGCTCTTGATCTGTGAATCTCCCTCTGTGCCTTTGGGATGAGCTCTAGTTGCTCATGGATAGTTTCAATGTATGGCCACTGCTCATTGATAGATTGACCAATGTTAGCCCATAGCACTTTTTTCAGTTCAGCCACCACTTTATCTAACTTGAGCTCATTCTCTAGCTCTTTGATCTTGTCTTTGAGGGCTTTGATTTCCCTGCCCTTTTCTGCCACTTCTCTCTTTGATTTATCATGTCTGTCATTTACCTTGGCCAACTTATCCCTGGTCTCATTTAACTCTGTCATTTGAGCTTCCAGGATTTGGATTTCATTCTTCAGCTTTTGCATATCCAGGCTTTGGGCCTGCTCTGTAGTTGTTGGCACTGCTGAAGTAGATGTTGCTATCTGTTCAGTCTGTTGAGGAGGAGGAGCAGTGATAGGAGCAGTTTCCTCAAGATTTATGATTTGAGGAGGAGGCTGAGAGGTTTGACCCTCTTCTCTTTGTTTTAATGCTGCTTGCAATGCCGCCTTTGCAGCCTCTGATTCTCCTAATTTCTCTTGTGCTTGAACAAGCTCTTTATAAATGGATATCAACAAATCTGTGGTATGTTTCTCCTGCCTTTGTTGGGCTACTTCATCTGTCTGAGGGTGCATGGTGGCTGGGAGTTTGATTTTCTTCCTCACGACAGCCATGTCAGCATCCCTCAACTTCAAGATTTCCTGTATCCCTGAAATATCTTTGGGATCATGCCCAATTTCGATGATTATGTCTTCCCGGGACCTTATTCTGTTGTCCTTCGCCTAGGATGATGCTTTCTCCAATTCTAGTTGAGAGGCTGTGGCATTAAGGCTGCTCTTTAGTTTGTAATTTTCTAATGTTTCATCTGCCAAGGAGGCATACACCATCTCACCAGTCTGTTTATGCAGTTCAATTTTGTCCATTGGGTGTATGTCTTTGGCCATGACTTCCAGGTTGGTCCTGAGGTAATCTGAGGTAGATTGGGGATGCAGTGCTGTGGGCATAAAATGACTCATGATCATTTTGCCCTCACCTACATCAAAGGCAGACATAAGTCTTTGCTGATTGGTAGGAGCCATGTTTAGCAGGTGATTGTACAGCTGTATTTTGATAGGATCATTCCTCTTTTTGATGTCTATAAATTGCTGTTTGATGCTTATTTGTCCTTCTTTTTGTTGGCTGGAGGAGCTGACCTCCCCTCCCATGGTCCTGTCCTGTTCCTGCTGGAAGGAACTTGCTGAAGCTTCTCTGTTGGGTGGGCCCATGCCCAATGCTTGTCTTATTGCTGCATCATCCTTAGAAAAGTCATTTAATCTTTGTCTCTTCTCTCCCTGGTTGATAGATGAAGTGAGAGGAGTTTCTCTATCCCTTTTTCTGCTTAAGTCCTCCTTCTGTGGAGTTTGGAGGACCGAGGCATCAGTGGTGACTTCTGGCCTAGGAGGCACTATGTTTTGAGCCTGTTGCTCAGTGGAAGTTGGGGTATCCACCACTCTTTCCTGCTGCAAGGGCTGCTGTCTATCAGGTTGCCCTTCTTCATGTTGCCTTTCCTACTGTTGTTGATGCTGTTGCTGCTCTGCTTGCCACTGTTCTTTGTCTAGCTGCTGTGGCTCTATCTCCATTTCCTTTTCTTTTCCCTTCTCTGATATGTTTTCAACAGCTTTTGTAGTTTGCTGTTGGGCAGTTGAGGAGGATGCAACTGCTCCAATTTGTTTGCTTGGAAGTGAGCTCACCTGTGAACAAAGTTCAAGGTCAGCCATCTTCCTTAGATTCCTTATTGCCCTCAGATTTAGCTCTTCTTGTGATACAGGCTCTTCTAGGGTCCCTCTCCTCCATTTGTCTTGATTAGCATATTTTTCAATGTGAGGGATACTATTATGATCATAGGCAGACAACTTATATTTGAGCCTCCTCATTGTTATAAAATGATTAGGGTCATAGGGTGTCCATGGGAAACTTGTTTGGAGGCCAAGGAACTCAAGCATTCTATCTGCTTCCCTCCATCCTTGCTCCCTCTCGTTATAGATGAGATGGCCAAGTTGGCTTTTCACTTTTAACTGTGCCTTTTTGCCTTTTCCTGAAAAGTGAAGCACATCAACTCTGCCAAATTGCCTAAAATACTCTAGGGCAAATAGCCTCATAGGCACATACTTAGGTAATTTGAATGGAGGCAAATCACACCCATATATCCTGATGATAGTGTGGTTTTGGTAGAAGTACCAATCCCCAATGCTGTAAGATTTAGACAGCTGAAGAATTCTCTGCATGTCATCAGTGAGTCTTGGAGGAGGCGAGCTCATCAGCATTGCCATAGCTGGATGGACAAACAGATATATGAATTCACAGTAAGTGTATGGAGACTCAGGTGTAGTGTGGAAGACAGAGGACCAATAGACCACTGATCTGGGATTGCCTTGGGCATCCACTCTTTTGATTGAAAAATGAAATTTCTCATGTTGATGGTACAAGATCAAATGGTAAATGTAGGAGGTGTATCTGAACATCCTTTCTCTCGCCAAATTCATCAATTGCTCATGAATCTTGTCTGATATGTAGGTGGCATAGTCATAGCAGATTGGTGACTTGCCAGGAGTAAACATAAGCATCATTACCAGCACAGTTGCATCAATATGCTCAATTGAATTATATCCCAAGATGGGACAAATCATATCTGCAAGGTCTCTGCCCAGCCCATTGAGATATACATGACCAATTGGAGGGTACATCACAATGTCAGAGTTAATGTATAATTGATTAAGTTTGATAATTTGAGCATCTGTCAGTTTAGCCCCTTGTTGTATCAGGTTCACTAGTGACAAAGGGACCAACTTCTTCTGAGTGTTGAAGCAAAGCATGTCTCTGATAGCTTGAGGGGTAACATAGAAAAGTACTGAACCAGATGGGTCAACAACAGCCCTCTGAGAAGCATCATAATGTGCAGCACATAGGTGGATTAGTTCAGGGAACTGGTTGACCTGAGGGAGCTTAAACATAGGGAGGAAAGAGTCCCATATGCCCAATATATCTGTCCCATTTTCATGCTTGGCTTTCAATTCATTCAACAAATGAATGTGGAATTTGCTGCTCATAAACATTTCTTCTGCAATTTGGTAATCCATATCTGCCAAGGCTTGCCATTTCAAGTTCCTTTGAGGGGCATTCAGAGGCTGAACATTTAGTACTACAGGAGGGACTGATGGGTCCATGGATTTTCTAGGATTGTGGGTAGAGTTGCTATGCAGAGCAACACAATCAGGTTTTCTTCAATGAAAGATGTGAATTGTAGAGGACAGAGAGTGAATGGGAAGGTTGCAGCAATTGAAATATTGCTCTGAGCCAATAAACCAGTAGCAGGACCGAGCAGAGTGTCTTCTGTGGTGAATTTGGTTACTGAAGGTAGCTGGTTCACGACTGCGCGAACTATCTACAGATTTCAGTTCAATTTGTCCAATGTGGCCTTATAGGAGTGCAATGGATGCACCGGCTGGGTATAAGTGCTGATTACAGTGTACTTTAATGGTGAAAGCCGAGTTTTCAGGTGTGTTCACAGATTACTCTCGGAATTACGGATAAAACAGACTTCTGGGATGATTATCGAGAATACCTGGTGAATTCGTCGGCAAGAATGGCAAATGCGCGAGTGCTGGAGGCTCTGGAGGTCTCGGAATCCCTTTAGCAAGCTGGTGCTGGTCTGGACGTGAGCCACATGCAGAAATAACAGTAGAGCTTTTTACCAAAAGTAGAAAAAACGTGAAATTTTGGCCTAAAATATGGAATTTTGGTAATACTGGCGCGCTTTTTTTTTTTTTTGCTAACGTCAGCATGATGTCATAGGTGGGGTCAGGGTCGGATGACGTCAGCATGACGTCATAGGTCAGGTGGCGGGCTTTGATTGGTCCAGGGGGACGATGAAGTGGCATGACAGATCGGCCAATGGTTGAGCGCAAAGGTTGACGTGACGGCATCGGTGGCAGTGACGTGAGGTGACGGGGAGCTGACGTAATATAGGTGGGATGAGGGAAACCGGAAACCGTCAGCGGTTTCATATCGCACCGCTTACGGTACGGGGGAGGTATGTGTCAGGCGTACCTCCGATGAACGGTGGTGGAGACGCGTGGCTACCGTATGACGTACCCAAAATACGGCCATCGGAAGATAACTTTCGGATGGGAGATCCGCTCCGATGCAACGATGGTCGTCAGATCTGGGGGGTCTGATCGGATGGCTATCGGGGAACTGATGTGACCGGGGAATAAGGCGGGTAAACAGCGGACGTCGGAACAACTCCGCTGCTAATAGAGCCGTTGGATCTTCAATCTTTTAATCGGACGGCTGTCGGGAGGACGAAATAGTCAACGGATATGGTGGGGGGGCGGGGATTATTTAATGATTATTTTCGGCATATGTGCATGAGCGGAGAACATTGGACTTATGGGTTTTCGTGAAATTTTTGTGACTATGCGCCCGATCTTTGAACTTTGGGTAAGGGGGAACAAGTGGGTTTTGATGTATTTTTAGCAATTTTGAGCGGGTAAAGGTAGAAACAAGGTTTTATAGGTTTTATGTGTAAATGGGGGCCAAAAGTGAGAAAATGGATTTAAAAAAAGGGAAAAGAGGGTTTGGCTTAGGCTTATCAAAATGACCAGATGTCATTTGATCCCTAACATAGGACTTATTGGCTATAATGCCAAGGGGGGGGATATTTATACAAAATTTGAGGTTTATACACCACGGTGTTAATACTAGTAGGGGAAAAGCAATATAGGGGATTTACATAGTAGAGTTAGAGTTAATATGGATGGGGGGAGTGAATGGAGGGAGAAAACACTAAGTTTACTTGAAACTCACTTAGTTTAGGGAGTAGATCAAAATGAAAAGATTTTAGACAAGAAATGTGGCTTCTAAAAAGATTAAGAACCACCATGAAACCATAATTCTTCCATGAATCTCAAGTGATGAGGGAATGTTAGTAAATGACATGAAAAGGGAAAAGGGGAGTTAGACATGCTCCTTTGCTTGTTGCAACTTGATGAAGAAGAACCCCTTGTCAATTGATTGACTTTGCTTTGGTAAACATAGTTAACACATTTGCAATGGTAAAGATAACCTTTCTGCAACCTCAACTACCTACCCAGCTACTTGCCTAGCATTTTTTATTTCTTCTTGGAGGGTGCACTTGGACTTGCAGACCCTTACTTGCCTTTTCTTTTGTTTGGCTTTTTCTTTTGTTTTTTCTATCTACTTCTACCCTTATTTCTTCCAAGGTCCCAGATTAAGCAGTTGGGAACCTTAATTTCTCTACCTAAGCTACTTGTCTGCCAAGATTAAACAGTTTGGACAGACTTTCTTTCTCTAATCTACAACTGCAATTTAAAACATGACATGGTCCAGATTAGACTGTTGGACCATCCATCAAAATTTGAGTCCATACCAAGCTATAAACATACCTTGTACTCCTTTGGAAATATGTGATCTTTGCATGATCAAAGCAGAGCATATTTGGAACTTCTATAGCCAATCATGAAATATGAAACCTATTGGTATAGGTAGCTAACATATTCAAGGATGCATCGATTGATGAAGATGAGAACGAGAGATCGTTGCAAGATCCATGTCACTCAAACAAGGAAAACCCCATGTCGAAAGGTGTGGTATTATTGGAAAAGTTGTATGCCTTGCAAAATCGCTTCTCAAGGCTAGTTAATGAAAAAACTCATAGTTAAATGTTGTCACACAAATAAATAAATCTTGGAACAGAGAAAGATCCAAAGTTTGTCAATCTTGGTATTTGCTGCACAGCATAGGAGCGACAAACCTTCATCCACTTATTCAAGCAGTGCTGATATGTTTTCATGTGGACATATGACAAGCTCAAAACTTGTGACACACGAATAACCTAACATGTTATTCCAATCAAAGAAGGGGCCAAGCCTTTCCAACAGAAGTTGCGAGACGTATATTCGACACTTGAGCCTCTACTTTAGAAGGAGTTAAGGAAGTTTTTGGATACTCAGATCATATACAAAGTGCGACATTCCACTTGGGTATCAGATCTAGTCCCAGTGAGGAAGAAGTTTTGGGAAATATGTTTGTGTGTTGATTTACACAATTTGAATCACGTCTCAGACAAAGACAACTACCATGTTCCATCTAAGGAACATATACTGCAAAAAGTATCAAGGTCAGAGATGTTCTCTTTGTTGGATGGTTATTCAAGTTACAACCAGGTTCTAGTCTCAGAGCTTGACCAACTAAAAACTACATTTCACACAAAGTGGGGCACGTTTTCATTCTGAAGAATGCCATTGAACTAGTCAATTCTAGTGCAACATTTCAACGTGAAATGGACATCGAATTTCATGGACTAATCGTGCAGATCATAGTGGTCTATCTTGATGATGTCATGGTGTTTTCTAAGGAGAGGTCTAACCACTTAAGACATTCGAATTCAAGATTTTTTGATACATATCATAATGTAAAAAGTATTTTTCTGAAGAAACCACATTGAAGATTTTGGTCGACGCATTTCAAACTGACAAGTGGGGTTCATCTTCCAGATAAGATGAAGAAACAGATCTAGGAAGTAAGTTAAATAGGAAGACAGGTCAACCTAATGGCTAGAAGAAAACGACTATATTTGACTAGGGGAGGAAAAGGGAATATTGTATATTATTTAAATAATCTATATATATATATATATATATATATATATATATATATATATATATATATATATATATATATATATATATATATCTATCGATCTCTCTCTCTCTATATATATATACACACACACACACACACATATTAATTTATCTAAATAGCTATATTTTACTAGGGTTTTACTTAGTAATTTTTATTATTTATTTAATAATCTATCTAAACCACTATATTTGATTTGAGAAATTATTTATTTATTAATTAATTAATTTATACTAAATAATAATAAATAATAATACTAATAAAATAATAATAAGTAATAAATAATAATATTAATAAAAACTAATACTAATAATCCTAATAATACTAATACTAAATACTAATAAAAACTAATAAATAAAATAAATAAATGAGGGTATTCCTCTCTACCTCATGAAAATATTTTTTTTCTTCTTTTCTTTGGATTTTTTTTTAAAATAAAAAGAGGGGGGGATTAGAATACAAACAAGAAATGGGACAAAAGGCCTAGACAATGACGAAGAAAAACTAAGAAGAGAGGCTAGGAATCCAATAGCTATGCAGGATCCTATCAATTTCTAAAAATAAATTTCCAAAATAAGATAAAAAGCTATGCAGTCCCTCCTTGGAAATATTAACTTTCTCCACAAGTTCATCTCTTATTACGCTTAGATTGTGAAACCCATGCAGGGGATGGTAAGGAAGGCTGCTATTTAATAATTTATCTAAACCACTATATTTGATTTGGGAAATTATTTATTTATTAATTTATTTATTTATACTAAATAATAATAAATAATAATACTAATAAAATAATAATAAGTAATAAATAATAATAAATAATAATAAACAATAATACTAATAAAAACTAATACTAATACTAATAATCCTAATAATACTAATACTAATAATAATACTAATACTAAATACTAAATAATAATATTAATAAATAATAATACTAATAAAAACTAATAAATAAAATAAATAAATGAGGGTATTCCTCTCTACTTAATGAATTTTTTTTTTTCTTTTTTTTTTTTGGATTTTTTTTGAAAAAAAAGAGGGGGGGATTAGAATACAAACAAGAAATGGGACAAAAGCCCTAGACAATGATGAAGAAAAACTAAGAAGAGAGGGTGGGAATCCAATAGCTATGCAGGACCCCATATCAATTTCTAAAAAGAAATTTCCAAAATAAGATAAAAAGCTATGCAGTCCTTCATAGGAAATATTAACTTTCTCTGCAAGTTCATCTCTTATTATGCTTAGAATGTGAAACCCATGCAGGAGATGGTAAGGAAGGATGCTATATACAAGTGGGACAAAAGGGAAAAGGACACATTTTCCTGTATCAAGCAAGATATTGCAGAAGCATCTGCCTTATACAACCCAGATTTCAATAAATATTTTCTGCTCTATACTTTCGCTTCTGACACTTCTCTTACCATTGTGCTTACATAAAAGGATGATCAAAGTAATGAACGACCAATATATTTCATGAATTTCATCCTACAAGGAATAGAACTTAACTATCCCACCATTGATAAGTAAGATATTGCAGAAGTGTCTGCCTTATACAACCCAAATTTCAATAAATATTTTCTGCTCTATACTTTCGCTTCTGACACTTCTCTTACCATTGTGCTTACATAAAAGGATGATCAAAGTAATGAGCGACCAATATATTTCATGAATGTCAGCCTACAAGGAATAGAACTTAACTATCCCATCATTGATAAGAAGGCCCATGTAGTCTACAAGGCGATGAAGCAGTCCCGACCCTATCTCTTGAAGAATCAATGCATTATCCTTGTTCTGCATCCAACAGTGAGATCATTGTTTGTTCAAAAAGAGTTGGGTGAGAGAAGAGCGAATTGGATGACTGGTCTACAAGAGTATGACTTAGAATTCAAGCTAATTCACATGATCAAGGGCAATGGTCTATGTCAGCTAGCAACACAAGCGGTAGATGCAAAAGAAGAAGAAGATCCATCTAGATGGGAGCAGGAAATCAAAATGTATAATGTTGAGTGAGCTTTCCCCACTACCATTGAAAACTCTTGGTACTTTGATGTGCATCAATATCCTAAGCATGGCACCCTTCCCTCACACTTATCTGCATGGAAGAATAGGGCACTTATACTAAAAGAGTTATCTTAGTAGTTGGTGCATGGGGTTCTTTTCAGAAAGCATCATAATGGAGTACTACTCAGGTGCTTGGAAGCGAATGATTTCGAGAAATTACTGTGCGATCTCCATAATGGACCAACTAGGAGACACTTTGCGGGCGACACTACTGCGCATATGTAGGCCAGTTTCTATTGGCCCACATTACTCAAACATTCTCACACCTATGCCCAAAGGTGTTCAGTTTGTCAGAAGTGTGCTAGAAGAGGAAAGAAGTTAGCCACCCCGTTGTAGCCTATTGTAGTGGAAGAACCATTTAAACAATGGGGACTAGATGTTATTGGTGAGATTTTTATGCAATCATCAAAGAAAAACCACTATGTTCTCACTGCTAAAGACTACTTCACGTAGTGGGCAGAAGCACATCCACTCAAACAAGTGATTGATTAAGAAGCCATCAACTTCCTTAAGTAGAATATGATTTCCAGGTTTGACATTCTAAATTCACCTATTTTTGACAACGCAACATATTTTTCATCATTAAGATTATATGATTTTGCGATGGAAAATGGAATTATATTGAAACATTAAGCTAATTACTATCTGCAAGGAAATGGCCTTGTTGAGTCTACAAATGAAAAACTCATTCGCATTATCAAGAAGATGATTTTCTCTGAATAGAGGATTTGGCACTCTGCTTTGGTGAATGCCCAATGGGCTGACCATGTCACATCAAAACCTTCCCTGAATATGTCTTCTTACTTCCTGTTTCTAAAAAAGAAGCCATCCTACCTCTGAACATCTACTTGTATGCCCTCCAACTTTCACAAGAATCCCAAGGAAAGCCATGCTTACTAGTTTATCATAGGATAAAAACCCTTCACAAGCTGCAGGAAGAAAGACAAAAAGAAAAGGAAAAGTTTTCTCTTCCCTAGAGCCATATGAAGAGGTGGTTCAATAAGAAGTCTGTGGAGAAAAATGAATTTGGTGTGGGTGGCCTGGTCTTGAAGCGGGACAAAGCCCATAAAGACAAAGGAAAAAACACTAAGTTCCAATCCTCGTGGATTGGATCATACACCGTATATCTGGGTACCATGTAGCCCAAACTGGGTGAACCACGTATATCTGTGTCTCTCTTGTTTTATGCATTTTCTGTGTTTATATTTTTGCAATATTTTATGTGTTCCATTGCTCTGTAATATATAATTTTCTAACAACTGGTATCAGAGCCGAAGGTCTATTTGGCTGATAAAATCACAGGAGAGAAGGGTTCCTGGCTCGAGTGGGAGCAATGGCGGAATATGGTAGGTTTAGGGTCGAAAAATTTAACGGCCAAAACTACCAGCTGTGGAAGATGCAAATGGAAGATTATCTGTATCAGAGAGATCTATACCTACCATTGAGTGGAAAGACAAAGATGCTGACGAGTATGACAGACACAAAATGTGATATTCTTGACAGAAAGGTGCTTGGAACAATACGACTGTGCCTAGCAGCATCAGTAGCGTTTAATATTTCAAAGGAAATGACAATAGAGGGTTTAATGCCGGCATTAGCCAAACTATATGAAAAACCCTTGGCCTCAAATAAGGTATTTCTTATGAAGCGTTTATTTAATATGAAGATGTCAGAAGGTGGATTTGTTGCAGACCATTTAAATGATTTTAATACAGTTACAAGTTAGTTAAGTTCTGTAGGGGTAAATTTTGATGATGAAGTTAGGGCTTTGTTATTTCTGTGCTCATTGCTAGAAAGTTGGAATTGCTTAGTTATGGACATTAGTAACTCTGTCTCTAGATATAGTACTTTAAAGTTTGATGATGTTGTCGGAGGAATCCTTAGTGAGGAAATGCGACAAAAAAGCTCCGGTGAGACATCAGGTAATGCTTTGACTACAGAGACTAGGGGAAGAAAAATGGAAAGAGGAAAGAGCCCAGGTTATCGCAGTAAGTCAAGAAAAGGTAGATCCAAGTCCAGATCAGGGATAGTGTGCTGGAAATGAGGGAAGAAAGGACACCTGAAGAAAGACTGCAAGTCTCGGAAGGGAAAAGAAGGAGACGCGTAGCAAGAAACTAATCATGAAGCAAATGTAACAGGTGATGTGTTGCAAGATTTTGATTCTTTCATTTGAAAATATTATTGATGCTCGGGTGCTAGATTCAGGGGCCTCATTCCATGCCACACCTGATAAGAAACATTTTCATGATTATGTTCAAGGAGATTTTGGACAGGTTCGATTGGGTGATGATAAACCCTGTAAAATTTTTGGAATGGGTATAGTTCTCATAAAACAATAGAATGGAAATCAATGGCTATTGAAGGAGGTAAGGCATGTTCCAGATTTGAAGAAAAATCTGATTTCAACAGGGTAGTTGGGAGGTGAAGGTTGCGTAAGTACTTTCACAGATAAAACCTGGAAGGTCATTAAAGGATCCTTGGTAATAGTGAAAGGAGAAAAGGTTGGTACATTGTATTTATGCAATGGTATTTCTAATTATGTTAATGATTTAACCTCTACAGGAGAAGATACAACATTGTGGCATCATAGGCTCGAGCACATGAGTGAGAAGGGGATGCAGATTCTTCAATCAAGAAATTTGTTGCCATGTTTGAAGCATGTTGATTTAAAATTCTATGAGAATTGTGTTTATGGAAAATAGAAGAGAGTCAGATTCCTTAGAGTTGGGAAAGAAAAGAAGAGCAAAAAATTAGAGCTTGTGCATACATATGTATGGGGACCTGCTCAGGTATCATCTCTTGGTGGCTCTCGTTATTATGTTACTTTTATTGATGATGCAACCAGAAAAACCTGGATTTATTGTATTTGAAATAAATCTGATGTATTTGATACTTTCAAGAATGGAAAGCTTTGGTTGAAAATGAGACAGGGAAAAGGTTGAAGCGTCTCAGATCAGATAATGGAGGTGAATATTGCAGCAAAGAGTGTGATAGGTACTGTTCAGAGAATGGAATTCACAGAGAGAAGACAGTTCCAGGAACACCACAAGAAAATGGTGTGTCAGAAAGGATGAACAGGACAATCCTGGAGTGTGCAAGGTGCATGAGATTACATGTAGGATTGCCCTTACAATTTTGGGCAGATGCTGTAGACACTGTTGTTTATCTAATAAACATAGGGCCTTCAAGTTCCTTGCATGGTGGTATTCCAGAGGAGGCATGGATAGGTAAAAAGGTAAACTACTCATTTTTAAAGACTTTTGGTTGTGAAGCCTTTGTCCACATTAATAAAGAAAATAGAACAAAGCTTGAGGCAAAATCAAAGAAATGTACCTTTATTGGATATGGTGTTAATGATTTTGGTTATCGCTTTAATGATAATGAAAATCACAAAATCATTAGGAGCAGAGATGTAATATTCAATGAAAAGGTCTTGTATAAGGATTAGTCGCAGGAAAAGAAACAGGAAAAAGAAAACAAAGAATACACAGTGCTTGACGATATCACAGGAAAAGTGATGGTGCCTGGAAATCATAATGATCAACAACCAGAACAACAACCACAACAACAACAAGCACTTCAAACACCTAAAATTGGTGTTATAAGATCTACTAGGATAAGTAGACCCCTGAACGATACTCTCCTTCATTATATTATGTATTGTTGACTGATTCTGGTGAACCAAAATGTTATGAAGAAGCAGTTTAGGTAGAAACTAGGAAGAAGTGGGAGCAAGCCATGAAAGAAGAGATGGACTCCTTAGCACATAACCAGACTTGGGACTTAGTCAGGTTGCCTGCAGGTAAAACAACATTGCAGAATAAATGGGTTTACAAGTTGAAGGAAGAAGATGGAGATAGAAAAAGGTACAAAGCTAGACTTGTGGTGAAAGGGTTTGCATAGAAAAAGGGTATAGACTTTGATGAGATATTTTCTCCTGTTGTGAAAATGACTTCAATCAGAACTATTCTAAGTCTAGTAGCAGCTGAAGATTTGCATCTTGAGCAGTTAGATGTAAAGACAACCTTTCTCCATGGGGATTTGGAGGAAGAGATATATATGCAGTAGCCACAAGGATATGAGGTGAAAGGGAAGGAGAAACTAGTGTGCAGGTTGAAGAAGAGCTTGTATGGCTTAAAACAGGCTCCAAGGCAGTGGTATCTAAAATTTGACAGGTTTATGTCTGAACAAGGTTATACTAGGTGTCACTCTGATCATTGTGTTTACCTCAAAAGGCAAAATGATGGCAACTATATTATATTGTTATTGTATGTAGATGACATGCTTGTTGCAGGTTCTAACATGCAGGAAATAAACGTGCTCAAGAGGAAATTGGAAAACTCATTTGCAATGAAGGATTTGGGTGCTCCAAAACAAATCCTTAGTATGAGAATAACTAGAGACAGGAAGAATAGAAAATTAACATTGTCTCAAAGTGAGTACATAGAAAAGGTGTTGAAAAGGTTTAATATGTAGAATGAAAAACCAATTAGTATACCTTTGGCTAGCCATTTCAAATTAAGTAAGGAGGCATGTCCCAAGACTCAGGAAGAAATGGCTCATATGTCTAAAGTTCCATATGCATCAGTAGTTGGAAGCTCAATGTATGCAATGGTCTGCACAAGGCCTGATATTGCACATGCAGTGGGAGTTGTAAGCATGTACATGAACAATCCAGGAAAAGAACATTGGATGGCGGTGAAGTGGATTCTCAGGTATTTGAGAGGTACCACAAATCAAGCATTATGCTTCGGTGGTTCAAAAATTGCTCTACAGGGATATGTTGATGCAGATATGGCAGGTGACATAGATAACAGGAGGAGCACTACATGATATGTGTTTACTGTAGGTGGAACAGCTGTCAGTTGGGTCTCAAAACTATAAAGTGTTGTTCCACTCTCAACAACAGAAGCAGAGTATGTTGCTGCTACAGAGGCTAGTAAAGAAATGATTTGGTTACAAAGGTTTCTGGATGAATTCGGTAAGAAGCAGGAGTTGGGCAGGTTATATAGTGACAACCAGAGCGCCATATATCTTGCAAAGAACTCTACATTTCATTCCAAGACTAAGCATATACATCTCAAGTACCATTTCATACGGTCAGCATTGGAAGATGGACAGTTGAAGTTGGAAAAGATACACACTAGCCAGAATCCTGCACATCTGTTAACAAAAGTTGTAACCAGGGAGAAACTAAGAATCTGCTCAGTTTCAATTGGTCTTCAAGTATGATGAAGAAGATGAGAAATAGCCAGGTCCAAAGTGGAGTCATTGTCTAGCAAATGAAGCAGTGGTGGAGTTGCTATAATCAGTCTCCAAGTGGGAGATTGTTGGGTGTGGAGCCTGATTATCTTCTGTATTCAAAGGTTTCAACCGAACGTATACCCCTGGAAGACTGTACACCCCTCCATGTTGGGGGGTGTGGGGGGGACTTGTCCCCCCCTGTGGGGGTATGGGGGGGCTAATCCCCCTCGGATGGGGGGTTCGAGGGTAGCGCTCCAGAAGCTAAAAATAAATGTAAAATTTCCTTGTAAAAGTCTAGTAATTTCTAGTCAATCTAGGCTGTTCATTAGGCGGATGATTTGATGGTAGAAGTTATGTTTAATTTAGGGTTTTTTGCCCTAGAAGGCAACCCCTCACTATATATGAGGGAATTGTATTGTGTCTATGCAAATCTGTATTCTGAGTGAGGAAGAGGGAGGAGATTGAGAGCGAAGAGGGAGTTATAGCGGATTTGCTATAGGTTGTATCTCTTCAGTTTGCTGGATAATATAATAAAAGAAGGACTGACTATTTCTCCATGGATGTAGCCCAAACTGGGTGAACCACGTATATCTGTGTCTCTCTTGTTTTATGCATTTTTTGTGTTTATATTTCTGCAATATTTTATGTGTTCCATTGCTCTGTAATATATAATTTTCTAACATTTGGTGTTTTTACTCTTATCCAATCAGTAGAAGAGAGAAAGGGGAAAAATCTAAATGGGCAAACCTAAATCAAAGGTCTCTATATAATTCTCTGAAGGAACAACCTTTCCTACTCTCAATAATTTGGGATACCTCTTCTACCCATAAAATAAATGTGCCAATGCACGATCCTCTTTAAATATATAAATGAAGGAAAAACAAGAGAAAGCCTTCCTACACACAGAGGTGAAGAAAGCAACTCTGTCGGGGTACTATCCAAGCTCATTGGTGATAAAGCAATGTTTTTGTTTTTGTAGTGACTCCACTGGGGTTCTCTCTAGGCGTGCTGGCAGTGGAGCAACACCAAAGATGAAAAATTATACTCTGAAAATATAAAGCTCTCAAACTACACTACCCTTTCCAATTTGAGACATTGTGATATTACTGAATATTATTATTGTGTTCAAACCAAGAACGCAAAAAGGGGACCATGTTTATTCATGGGGTAAGTGGGGGAGCCAAATTAATCTACACAATGCATCAATACTCCCCAAATAAGTGAGGCCCTACACAAAAGAGCCAAGCAAAGCAGAGAATCTAGAATTCTACCAGTGTGTTTGTTGGAAATAATACTGAGAAGGGGGGTGAATTAATATTTACAATTCAATAACTTTTCAACTTCATAATCAAATATATATACACTACTTCAGTGAAGTGAACTCGTGTGTGCATGCAACTTTTATTAGGGAAACCAACGTATACCCAAAGAACTTGTGATTTAGTTATTTCATCATGTGTTTATCTTTAATCAGTGCATCGATACTTTATTAAACATTAACTATGTGTAGTAATAACAAAATAAACCATCACGCATAAGAAACACACATGAACACCAATATTTAAGGTGGAAACCCAATGCGAGAGAAAAACCACCTACTGTTGTCGTCTTTTTCTTCTTTTTAATATAAAGAAAATATGTTTACAATCTTGTACTAGTGCAGAATCATACCAGTACGTAGGCACCCACCTGCAGAAGGCTACAACCTTCTCTCGTTCTCCAGCTTCTACTGGAAGGGAGATACAACCCCCTAGCTCTTGTACTAGTCAATATGTTTACCAGTACATAGGTGCTGGCCTACAGAAGGCTACAACCTTCACTCTTTCTCTAGGGACCACGTTTCATAAATTTTTAGACTGGATACTCCTGGTACAGAACAACACAATATGAAGGCCTCGTTTCATCAATTTTTCACACTGGACCCATCATAAACTTTGAAGCTCAAACTCTATAATAATAACTTCATCAACTAATAATCAGTCAATCTAAACAGTCAGATCACTGTCACCAGAACATTGTCCTGAACCCAGAAAACTGCACCATCATTCAGAACCAGCTGCAACCTTAAAATCATACATCAAAATTCATACGCTATTTTAGTGAACCCAACTTGCATGTATATGCTACTTCCTTTAACCAAACCTGTGTATACCTCCAAAACTACTAAATCATAAAGACTTCTAAATCAAATCTGTATCAACCAGTAATGTTCTAAACATCTATTGTCATATTACAGAGATCTCGACAGCCAGCAACAAGGATCACCCTTCTCACTTAATCAATCAATCAATCAGACTCAATCTCCTTATGCATTCAATTCTACTTTTAGATCTAAGAAGACATCACTAACAGACAACAACAAACTAGCAACATTGATCAGCTAGATCAATCATTTCTGAATAACATGCTTTTCTTTTGCATACGCTACTTGGAAACTTCGAACCAACGTGTATATGCGCATTCACCAAGGCGAACCAACGTATATATCTGTAAATACAAACTTACAACTTCCCTGCTATTCCAGACTTCAGGCATACCCAGATAATGGTATTCAAATAATAAAACATGTGTAAGCAATCAGATCTAACCCAACCAATATCCGATCATTTAATGATAAGTCATTTCAAATTTCATGATCCTAATCAACATTGAAATCAGTGTGCACAAAATATTTCAGATTATATCATAATCATAGCCCCTGCAACATAAAATATACTTTAGATAGAAGTATTCCTGAGAAACCCTTTCAATTTCACACATGGCCCTTTGATCTTCTCCTCCTTATATAGTTTTGGCCTTTCTCAATACCTCGGACCGAAACAACACTTAGAACCTGTGGTATTCGTAGACGGGATCAAATAGTAATTACTCCACTAAATATTATGGGCTAATACCATGGTATTGACCCTTAGTATTATTTAATCTTGTATTTCCATGATTTTCCAATCCATACGCGCTTTTCCTCTTGTGAAAGTGCGTGCATATGTATACGCTCTTTTTGTTCTGTGACACTACATGTATACGCTGCTTTGACAAGGTGAACCTGTGTGTGCAGCTTAAAATACCTTACAACATCTTTTTCCTTCAACTTCTTGATTCTGGTAAGTATACCTTTGTTCCAACTTCCTATACCAATGCCCTGTTACCTCTGAATTGACCTGTTACAATGTGAGTTGCCCTTTATCAAATCTGAACTAACCTGTGAGTGAGTTTCCATGAAGGACAACACCTGTATCATAATGCAAACAATTCCCCCCTTTGGAATTTATGGAAACCATATTTTTTTTTATTACTTCAAGCTCTAGAACCTGTTTGAGATACCAAGCAACACCAAAATACTCTCCCCCTTTGAGATCAAGGGCAAAGGGCAGACCACGATATTCTCCATCTTTGAGATACACTATGTTGTCCATGCTCCCCTTGAGTACATGCAAAGTCTACAGAGATATTTTTCCAAAAGAGTAACATGACTCTATAACTCAGCCATGTGAGTATGACCTTCCTATCACGAATAACTCATACATACATCAATTACCCAACCAAGTGGGGATACACCAAATTTGACTCATCCACCCAACCAAGTGGGGATACACCAAATTTGACTCATCCACCCAACCAAGTGTGGATATACCGATTGTTTATAAATGACTGAAATATAATAGTCATTACATCATCCTTCCCATGCATAGTGGGGATAAAAATTACATCATATGTCTAATAGGACTCATTCAAAAATAGACTATGACAGAAGGAGACATATTACACCCTGGATCTTTACATGACCTATGAAACAATGAATATTTGAAACCATAGCTAAATTAAGAAACCATAATGCCAACAATGCAGAATGTTTGTGAAGGCTAACACTCCCTAAATCTGTGCTACCTGTGCATTGTCAACAGATCATTCATCAAGGCATATTCATCAATCAGCTAAAAATCAATGAACAAAGCATATTAGCAGACAATAATCATAAATATCAGACTAAGCACCCATGTTAGAGTCTGACCCATTGTTTTTCTATCAGAAAAACATATACGATCCTTCAGCCACAAAAACTCACATATATACATGACTATCCTTCATGAAACCCGCGTATAGGAACGTTCCTCTTAAAACTGGATTTAATAGCAGGATGATGCAGAAACTACTCCCAGATTTTGTCTGAGATATTCAAATGTTTCTTTGGGAAGCGGTTTGGTAATTATATCAATAACCTATTCTTTTGAGGGAACATAATCCAATTTAACCTTTTGTTCAAGCACTTGTTCTCATAGAAAATGGTACTTAATGGGTATGTGCTTGGTCTTGGAGTGCATAACTAGATTTTTTGAAACACTGATGGAACTTGTATTATCATATAGAATGGAGATAGGTGGAGAACATGTGATTTGAATGTATTGCAATTTTTGTATCATTCAGAGTAGCTGTGTGCAATAAGATGCAACAACCACATATTCCGCTTCAACTGTAGATAAGGCAATCAAACTTTGTTTCTTGTTGAACCAAGATACTAACCATGATCCCATATAGAATGCATCTCCACTAGTGCTTTTTCGATCATCAACATTTCCTTCCCAATATGCATCTATATATGCATAAAGAGTAAGATCTGTATCTTTAGGATACCATAGACAATATTCTTGAGTTCCTTGAAGATATTTGAATATTCTTTTTATAGCCTGAAGATGTGATTCCATTGGATTTTCTTGGAACCTTCCAAGAATTCCTACTGCATGCATGATATTAGGTCTGGTACGTATTAGATAAAGTAAACATCCAATCATAGATCTGTATGTTGGTTGATTCATTGTAGGTGATTCATCATTAGAACTGAGACTGCATCTTGTTACCATTGGAGTACATACTGGTTTAGAATCTTCCATTCCATACTTCTTCAGAATTTTCTTGAGATATTTAGTTTGTGAAAGAAAAATACCATCTTTTGTTTGTTGTACTTGTAGACCAAGAAAATAAGTAAGTTCACCAAGTAAGGACATTTCAAATTCTTACTGCATAACCGAAGCAAAGTTCTAACTCATAGATTCTTCATTGCTACCAAAGATGATATCATCAACATAAACAACAATAATTAGCAGTTTATCATTCTCAATCTTTGTGTATAAGTTGTTGTCTGCAGATCCTTTTGTGAAACCTTGTTGTTGTAGATATTTGTCAAGATGATAATACCAGGCCCTTGGAGCTTGTTTCAGACCATATAGAGCCTTTTTGAGCTTGCATACAAGTTTTGCATCATTTCCTAGAATGAATCCTTCTAGTTGTTCAATATAAACTTCTTCTTCTAAATCTCCATTAAGAAAAGATGATTTTACATCCATTTGATATACTTTGAATTTTTGAAAACTTGAAAGAGAAAGAAACATTCTTATGGCTTCAAGTCTGGCAACAGGTGCAAAAGTTTCTTTAAAGTCTATACCTTCTTGTTGAGCATACCCTTTAGAAACAATTCTTGCTTTGTTTCTAATAACCTCTCCATTTTCATTCAATTTATTCTTAAATATCCATTTTGTTCCTATAACATTTTTATCAAGAGGTCTAGGAACTAGTTCCCAAGTATCATTCTTTTCAATTTGGTCAAGTTCTTCATCCATTGCCTTAACCCAACATTCATATTTGCTAGCTTCATTAACATTCTGTGGTTCTATGGAGGATAGTAATGCTAGATAACTGGAAGTTCCTGCAAGAGTTCTTCTTGTCTATACTCTAGACCCTTTTTCTCCTAGAATTTGAGATTTAGGATGATTCTTTTGAACATACCTGGATGGAGTCTTTTCCCTGTTAATTGTATCTGCTTCTGATGCTTCATTGGTTTCTTCCTCTATATCATTTTGATTTGATACGACAAAGCATTTACCGCCTTCCTCATTGTCATCTTCCTTTGTTGATTTCATATGTTCTATATTTCTGCATGCCTAATCAATTACTACATCAATGAATTCAACAATTTTTCAAAGTCTCTTATTATAACATTTGTATCCTTTACTTCTAGATGAATGACCAAGAAGAATTCCTTCATCTTCTCTGGGTTCAAACTTACCAAGTTTTTCATCAGTCTTTCTGATGAAACATTTTCTTCCAAAAACCCTAAAGTGTTTTACAGTAGGAGACTTACCATACCAAAGTTCATATGGAGTTTGATCATTGTTTACCCGAACATTAGCTTTGTTGAGAATATTTACAGCAGTAAATGCAGCTTCACCCCAGAAGGTGCCAGGAGTTCCAGATTCATCAAGCATAGCTCAAGCCATTTGTTGGACTATCCTGTTCATTATTTACACTACGCCATTTTGTTGAGGAGTTATGGAAACAAAGAATTTCCTATTTATTCCATGTTGTTCACAAAAATCAAAAACTTCATTTGATATGAATTCTCCCCCTCAATCAGATCTGAGACACTTGATTTTTCGATCTGATTCATTTTCGACTAAAGCTTTGAAGGCTTCAAACTTTTCAAATGCTTCATCTTTATGCTTTAGTAAACCAATCCAACACATTCTAGAAAAATCATTAATGAATAAAATGAAGTATTCTTCTCCGCAGAGTGAATTTTTCATTGTTGGCCCACACAAATCAGTATGGACGAGTTCAAGAGGCTTACTCGCTGATCCTTCTTTCTCATTGAAATGAACTCTAGTTTGCTTACCAAATTGACATGATTTGCAAATGGTATTTTCTGGGATGCTGATATCTGGAAGATCACGAACCGCTTTGAGCCTGCATGCTTTTCTTATTTGAGAAAAGCTTAGATGCCCCAATCTTCTATGCCATAACTAGCTTTCATCTATTATTCTTAGATAGCATTGTTTTTGTCCTCCTTTTAGTATATATAGATTTCTTGGAGTTCTTGTACATTTTATTATGGTCTTTCCCGTATCAAGCTCACGAACCACACATCCGTTTGATAGAAACACAACTTCATTTCCTTGATCACACATTTGGCTGACACTCAACAAGTTATGTTTTAAACCATCAACATACATGACATTTCCAACTTACCTTTTCTTTCAAATAAACAGAACCTTTACCTTTAATGACAACTGGTGCATCATTTCCAAAGGAGATATTCTTTTCCTTTTCTAAAGCATTATATGAATAAAGTTTATATTTATCACCTGTCATGTGTTTAGAGCATCCGCTGTCAATGTACCACTGATTTTCTTATCCTTCTGCAAACAAAGCTATGCCATGTCTTTCTGATTGATACTCCTTCTTTCTCCACAACTTGGGATTTGATGATGTTTGCTCCTTTTGAATTGTTGGTCGAAATTTGCTCCTGCTTTCAAATTCTTCATGACCAAAATTATTGCAAAATGAACATTCAATTTCATCTTCAAGAGGAGAAAAGTTAATATAAGAACTTTTCTTGATTCCTATTGTGCTTATTTTATTTCATGATTCTCTAGTCATGATAGTTTTGTAAGAAACACATTGAGCAGCCTATGCCCAAAGTTATAGCATGAAAAGCATTGTCCATTAAAGAAGTTTCTGTGATCATAGAATCTTTTGGTATTGTTTATCTTTTTGTTGATGCTTCTATTGATATTCATCCTTGGAGTAAATTGAGAATGATTTACCTGATGAGTATTCTTAGGCTTTTTCTGACGATTGACATACTATTCATTGGTCTTTGCTGCTTCAAGCTAGCTTCTGGTGGTGGCTGACGGCTTTTGTGATTGGGATGATTCTTCAGTATATCCAAGACTGGTCTTTATAATAGGAGATCACTGAACCTTGATGATTTCATCTAATGTTTCTGATCCTTTAGCAAATCTAAGATTAAGAGATTTTTCACTTCTGAAGTTATTTTGTTAGACCCACCACTTCACATTTTGTTTTTTCATTGTGTTTCTCTTTTAGTGAGTTGATGTGTCAAAGTGTCTATGATCATATTCTTTTCTTCCAAACATATTTTGAGTTTAGTTATTTCTTCAAGAAAATCTTCCTCTTCTAGGGCATCCATGAAGTCATCATTGTCATAAGCCATGAGTAGTTTAAAATCTTGTTCATTTTCATATTCATCACTATTAGACAATCCATCACTATCTTCATGAGTATAGTAACTTCTTCTATTGACAAACTGTTTTCTATTACTTTTTGTAGACTCCTTTCCTTTTTCATGATTTTCTTTATGAGTACATTTTGTAGCATAATGTCCAACTCTACCACAACCAAATCATTTGAATGGAAGCTTACCTCTGAATCTTCCAGAACCCCATTGAAGCTTCTTGACAAAGTTTACCTCATCTTCCTCTAAAATATATTCTGATTCATCGAGATATTCCTTTTCTTTTCCCTTTGCTGAAGCTTTGAAATCTACTTCTCTAATATCTGATGGACCTCCTTTCCTCATTTCAAAGGTAGTTAAAATTCCATGAAGTTGAACAACACTAATAGATTGAAGATCCTTCTTTTCTTTTATGGCAGTTAATTTTGACTCAAATTTAGAAGACAAAGATCTCAATTTTTTTTCTACTAAAGTAGCTTCTTTAATTTCTTCACCCAGATTCTTCATATGATTGTAAATCTAATCTACTCGTAAAAAGTAACTAGCAATACCTTCATCACTATGCATCTTGAGAGTTTCATATTGAATTCCAAGAGTTTGGATCTTAGCACGTTTTACGTGAGAATATCCTTTGTAGCGCTGAATGATTTTATCCCATATTTCTTTGGCTATCTTGAGCTATATGACTTTGATGAATTCTGATCCTGACATACTTCCCAATAAAGTATTGACTGTTTTGGCATTTGTTTCGTATAACTTCTTACCTGCTATATCTGTAGGTATTGCTGCTGGAAATTGGTATCCTGCTTCCATAATTTCCCAAACATCAGCTCCAAACGACTGAAGATAGGCTCTGGTTCTTATTTTCCAATATACTAAGTTGTTCCCATTGAATATTGGTGGTCTGATATATCCCATGCCTTTGTGATTGTTCATCTTGAAAATCTCCCTTCAAGTGATCAAGCTTCTTATGAGGACTTGCTCTAATACCAATTGTTGGAAATAATACTGAGAGGGGGTTGAATCAATATTTACAATTCAATAACTTTTCAACTTCATAATCAGATTTATATACACTACTTTAGTGAAGGGAACTCGCATGTGCATGCAACTATTATTAGGGAAACCATCGTATACCCAAAGAACTTGTGATTTAGTTATTTCATCATGTGTTGATCTTTAATCAGTGCATCAATACTTTATTAAACAGTAACTGTGTGTAGTAATAACAGAATAAACCATCACACATAAGCAACACACATGAACACCGCAATTTAAGGTGGAAACCTAATGCGGGAGAAAAATCACCTGTTGTTGTCATCTATGTTTTATTTTTAATATAAAGATAAGATGTTTACAATCTTGTACTAGTGCTGACTCATACCAGTACACAGGCACCCACTTGCAGAAGGCTACAACCTTCTCTCATTCTCTAGCTTCTACTGGAAGGGAGATACAACCCCCTAGCTCTTGTACTAGTCGATATGTTTACCAGTATTGAGGTGCTGGCCTATAGAAGGCTACGACCTTCACTTGTTCTCTAGGGACCACGTTTCATAAATTTTCAGACAAGATTCTTCTGGTACATAACAACACAATATGAAGGCCTTGTTTCATCAAATTTTCATAGTGGACCCATCAGAAACTTTGAAGCTCAAACTCTATAATAATAACTACATCAACCAATAATTAGTCAATCTGAACAATCAGATCACTGTGCTGAACCCAAAAAACTGCATCATCATTCAGAACTAGCTGCAACCTGAAAAATCATACATCAAAATGCATACGCTACTTTAATGAACCCAACCTATGTGTATGCACTACTTCCTTTAACCAAAACTGTGTATACCTCCAAAACTATTGAATCATAAAAACTTCTAAATCAAATCTGTATCAACCAGTAATCTTCTAAACATCTACTGTCATATTACAGAGATCTTGATAGTCGACAGCAAGGATCACCCTTCTCACTTAATCAATCAATCAATCAGACTCAATCTCGTTATGCATTCAGTTCCACTTTCATATCTAAGAAGACATCATTGACAAACAACAATGAACCAACAACACTGATTAGATAGATTAGTAATTTTTGAATAATAGGCTTCTCTTTTGCATATGCTACTTGGAAACTTCGAACCAATGTGTATATGCGCATTCACCAAGGTAAACCGACGTATAGATCTATAAATACAAGCTTACAACTTCGTTTCTATTCCAGACTTCAGAAATACTGAGATCATGACATTCAAAGAATAAAACATGTGTAAGCAATCAGATCTAACCCAACCAATATCAAATCATTCAATGATAAGTCATTTCAGATCTCATGATCCTGATCAACATTGAATTAAAGGTGTATAAAATATTTCAGATTATATCATAATCATAGCTCTTGCAACATAAAATATACTTCAGATAGAATTATTCCTGAGAAATCCTTTCACTTGCACACATGGCCCTTTGATCTTCTCCTCGTTATATAGTTTTTTCCTTTCTCAATACCTCGGAAAAAAACAACACTTAGAACCTGTGGTATTTTTGGATGGGATCAAATAGTTGTCACTCCACTCAATATTGTGGGCTAATACCATGGTATTGACCCTTGGTTTTCTTTAATCTTGTATTTCCTTGATTTTCCAACCCATACGCTCTTTTCCTCTTGTGAAAGTGTGTGCATATGTATACACTCTTTTTGTTCTATGACACTGCGTGTATACACTGCTTTGACAAGGTGAACCTGTGTATACACCTTCAACTACCTCACAACATCCTTTTCATTCAACTTATTGATTCTAATTAGTAGACCTTTTTTCCAAATTCCTATTCTTCTGTACCAATGTCCTGTTACCTTTGAATTGACCCGTTACAATGTGAGTTGCCCTTTATCAAATCTGAACTGACCTGTGAGTGAGTTTCCATCAAGGACAACACCCGTATCATAATGCCAACAATGTTGCCAAGTGTTTTCACTGCTAAAACACCCTCAAAAATGTTATCCTGCGCCAAATTTCGGAGCCTACCTTGGTCTTGTATATTTTCTTTGAAAACTTTGAAATCCATTCCATGTGTATTCTCTAAGTGTTTTGGTCCCTTTTGCATGAAAATAAAAATGTCATATTTTCACATGTTAAGTGTTGTGTGATGTATATAAGCTTGTTTTGGTGGTTTCAAGGAGTTATTTTTGTGAAAATGAGTTTATCTTAACATGTAAACATCTGTCACACTCATTCCCAAAGTTTTAAGCATTGTTGCACAAGTGTCGTCACAGTCGTCGCAAAGTGTACCTTTGGTGTCACACTTGTCATAGGTCATCGCATTGAGGGAAGATGTTGTTCATGTGTCCTAGATGATCTATGTTTTTGTGTCATCAAGTTTTCTAAGTGTGTGATCATAGTAGAGTCTCATAACTATTCACATCAACTTCATTGATCCCACACTTAGTCAAATTTTGAAAAACTTTCCGACTATGCAAATTATCCTCATGTAGCCTTCCAAAACTATGCATTGTGCAGTTCTAAACATAAAGATGCAAACTTGCCCATTAAAACTACACAACACATAGTTCCTGCCTCCCGGGACTACGCACTACACAGTCTCAGTGCCCAATCCCGCACCTTGACCTCCAAAATTACGCAATTCAACTCTCTAGCCTGACCCCAACTACACATTGCATAGTCTCTAACTCAAGCCCAACTCTTGAGCTCCTGAGCTGTACAATTTTACAATCACCAGGTCTGGTCTACCTTCTAGAACTGAGTTCACTCAAACAATACAAAACCCCTTAGCCCGACTCATTGAATCACAAAACTACACAATCTTCCGGCCATGTCCAACTTGAACTATGCATTGCATAGTCTTACGGCTCAAGCTTCACCCCTGACTTCCTGTGATGTGCAACATTGCAGTCACTAAGCCCTTCCCTCAGCCTTTCACCCGGTTTTGGATCAGTCAGTGGATCAACATACATCCTCATAGACTAGGGGTTTATCAGATTGATGTCGTCTTTTCATGAGTGAATTGTAGATGTAGGTACTCTATCATTCCATGAAAGGATGATGAAGAAGGAGATGGATAAGGGGAACATGCTAGAAGACATCTTTGTAGTTGGTTAAGTAAGATGCTCAATCAAGACAAAGCAAAGGGACACCCATTTACGATCACAAATCAATATCATTGAAGACTCCTCACCTCTAAGCCATATGGAGGTGGACATAAGAGCATACTCAAGAAGAAACATAGCAAGGAGTAGCAATAATTTCTTGAAATTTCCATGTCATCATGCAGACCATGTCAGCAATGTCATGTCATGTGATGTCATGACTCGTCATATGCCACATCATTATTGTGTATTATGTAATTATCTATTCAACATATATTGTAAAGTGGAAGTCCAAAGGACACATACAAAACATGAAGAGTCATGTAAAGTCGAAAAAGTCATAGGAAGTAAAACATTCATGAGGGTAGTCAAAGAGTCACAATAGAGGTGAAGCATCACCCCATTGGTTATATATACACCCTCTTTGCATGAGCAAAGGAATTTTCAGCGTGTCTCCTCCCGCAAGGCTTTAGAGAGACAGACCAATTCTTTCTAGGAGCAAGTGGTGGCTCCAACACTCCACTATTGGATCTAGTAGTGTTTGATGTATACATGTCTTTGAAATTTTAATTAATATATGTAGCTCGATGACCAACACATTCTTCATGCATGGACTATGAGTATTTGTAAGATTATTTTGTGAATGTTTATGGTTCATGTTTGTTTTCACCTGTACTAAATTAGTTGAATTATTTTGGTTATTTTAGTGCTTATCATATTGAGAATTAGATGTAATGGTTGCAATGATCATCACATTTGTTTGGAATATTCTGCTCGATCTTAAATGAGTATCTCTTGTTTGTATGTATTTCTACCAGAGTGGTACTATAACTTCTCTCTTAGAGGCTCACCTTCTCTTTCCCTCCACAGTAAAAGAACCTTGAAACACCTACAACTGAACACTCACCAAGCACACTTACTTTATTTTTGAAATCGCATTTACTCTCCTCTATCTTTCTGATAGTTAGAGCTAAAGAAAATCTTTATGAAACCAACAACCGAGCCATATTCTGAATGGGGCTTCTATCCCAAATAGTGTGACGTCTAATTGGGACCACATATTGGGGATACCCCTTGAATGTTGGTAGGTCTAGCACTGTCACCACTTTACCTTGATCCATGAGGGAGATGGGGATAGATGCATTCCTCTCCCACATTGCCCAATCCCATATCTTGAATTTCTGTCAGTGCTGGTTGTTGAGTGGTTAGGCAAGGTGATAGGAATTTAATGTTGTAACACCCTCCTCCCAAATTCACCCAAGTTGACTAATTTGTTGTGGTAAACATGTGATGAGAGGCTACTATGATCAGATTCAACTCACCATGTGCTATTAAGGAAGTGTAACTGACACAACACAACCAATCTAACCTTCCACACATGCTATAGAACCTCCAGGAGCCAACCAACCTTTCCAAGTGACCAACCCTTGAGGAAACTTAACATTTTATAGACCTAGAGCCTCAGTCACTGCAGGACATGGGAATGCATGCAACTGGGGCCCTCTAGTCACTCTCACAACAAGGGCATGCAAGCAACTAGGGACATTTTCAGCTTGTTTAGATCCAATGACCTCAGATTTTGTGCCATTTTTCCAAGACTGGGACACAGACCACTACCCAAAACTTCATGAAACGTCCAGAAATGAAAAGTAACATTGAAATAATGATACACATGCAAATTCTTGATCAAATACTTGATTGGATCCCCACTAACCATGATAATAATTTCATCAAACATGTCACAAATATGCATTCTACAAGTTATAACAACATATATGAGCATAGGGGTCTCATACTTATGTAAGAATCACTAAGAAGCATTAATGCCTTATCACGTTAGCTAAATTTTCATCTATTAGGTCATATATGATTTGTTCATTTATTTACAAATCAAAACATGATGAAAGACATACATCATCGCTATCATAAAACATACTCATAACCAACATATAAACAATAAAAATAGTAAGGACACAACAACCATAGAATCCACATCTAACCAATAAATTTACGCATGAAATACCAATGGAAATAAACTCTTATTAATGAATGCACAAGCCAATAAGGTTTGGGACTTCCACAAACCACTCAACCATAGATTGGTTGAACCAAATCTTTCTTTCCACTTGTTATCACTCCAAGAAACTCTCCTAAGTTGTAGCTCAGAGATGCCTAGTAACATATAAATTCAACTTATTTGTTGCAATGGATGAATGGAAGGGATGATGCTTGTCCAAGATAGATAACCACTTCTACTTTGTTTCACTCCAGACATGCGTGAACACCCCCAGACTACAAGGCTTTAGACACCAACTACTCACAGTTTAGAGATAAGGTGAATATGGAGAATACTGACCACACCAGCAGATGCACAAGACCATGTGATGGTTGGTTGCAACCAGTAAGAAGCCTGTAAATATATTCTACTAATGCACAGACATGATGACAGTTTTCTGACACTAGATAGAAAGAAACCTAGATAACCTATTCAATGATACATTCAACAGTATAACACATAGATAGGATGATAGCTTTCTAGTGCTAAACCTTAAAGATCAAGAATACAACATATCAGGCACAACTTAGAACAGAGGAAAATGGAAAGTGAGCAGTTAACAGAAAAAGAAGCTTGTATTAGCTGAAAATGAAGACAAGACACTGCAAGTGGCAAAATATCCATAGTCTCCAGAAGTTGAACCTTACATCAAAACATCAACCATCAACCCTGATTACATCTTTCTTCTGGGTATATATAGAGTTTCATTACAAAGGCACTTGGCCGTTTAGGTATGAAGGGGTCATAATTGACCACCAACTGCATTTAGCTTCCTGATGGAGTCTCCGAACATGCTTGCTTGCTGCAGTGAGTGAATCTAATCCTTTTAGGTGCTGTGCTGTCCTCTTAGGTAGTTGGAGTGTTCGTATCAGTGTAGCTCCATAACTGGTAAATGCAGTTATAGGATCATGCTTGTACTTTCTCTCCCTTAGCCATACTACCTGTTAAACATGGTTGTTGGGGCTTTACTGTGACTGGTACAAGCATGCTGGTCACCTCCCTTCGTCAGGCAAACGGAGTGGTCAAAGGATGTGGAGTACATGGGCGAACGGATGGTCGAGATGGTAGGGAAGGATGATCATCGGATTGAGAGAATAGATGGCTGAGATAGCTCGGCGGAGTCTATCAGACGATGTGGGAGCGGGTTGATTTTGGGCCATTAGATCTTGGGTGGCCAGATATAATGATGATCGGGCAGTGAAGCTTCATGGTATTTATCGGGTGGGCTGACAGGTTAGGGTGGTAAATGGTATTGCTCGCACTGCCTACGAGCATGAAGCAGTAAAAGGATAGGGGTGTGCGATCCCACTCAGTGATCAACCCACAACAGCGGATGAGAGAGAAAAACCACTCTCATCGCGCGCTAACGTTCGATCAGGTTACGGGCGCGGGGAGTGCGAATGCCATCGGATCGCGTGGAGGTGGATGAGACGGTCAGAAAATGAGTGCACAGGTTGCCTTATCGAGCGTGACGGGAGCCGTTAGATTTGGTGGGGAAGATCAATGGTGGAGATTAAAGGCAATGAGTTTATAAAGGCGCGAAGTCATATGGGTGCGGTTCTATGAGGGTTTTTGCTTCTACGCTTGGGGCTTAAAATAAAAGGGGTTTTGTTGGGTTTAGAGGAAAAACAGAAGAAATAGAGGTGAAGGAGAGTAAGCAGAGCAGAGGAAAAAGGAAGGAAAATGACCGCTGTGGGCTTCTTTTTAGCATAACTAGACCACCCAAGCTTATCTCTGACCTTCAAAAACCATAGTTATATAGCGGAGCTAACACTAGCTCCTTCTGGGGATGAGATCCTCCCTGTGAGGTCTCAAGAACTGTAGACCAATGCCTTTCTTACAAAACCAGATCAGCAAAATTTCCTATTATTTCATTGGGCGTGGAGTCAAATTAAGTCTACACTAAAACCTGATAAAATAACATATTTACAACATTAAGGCCTGAAAACCTTAAGTAACATAAACTTTCAGGAATCGCCCATTAACCGGGCCATCAAAAACTATCTCTCCTTCCATACTTTGCAACACGAAAGTGTTGTTCCCCTGGATCTGAGAAATGATAAAAATCCCAGTCCACAGAGCATCAAAATTCCCATGGTTGCCCTTCTTCTCCTTGAGTGCATCCCATTTAAGAACCAAGTCCCCAACTTGAAAATTGTCTATCTTTGCCTTTTTGTCAAAGGCTTCCTTGATTCTCTTCTGATGTGCTGTAGACCTGTCAACTAATTGATCTCTGATTTGATGCACTTCAGCCAGGTCACTGATTCTTTTTGCCATGTCATCTTCTTCATTCTGCTCTTCCTGCAAGAACTTTTCCACAGGGAGGGTTAACTGAATTGGGAATACAACCTCAGTGCCATATACCAGCTTGAATGGAGAATTCCCTGTGGATCTCTTGGTAGTCACTCTGTCAGCCCACAATGCATACTTTAGCTTGGAATCCTAGTTCCTTTTGTTGTCCTCCAACAGCTTCTTGATTATCCTTATCAAGCTCTTGTTGGAAGATTCTACTAGACCATTGCCTTGAGGGTAATATGAGGTGGAATGAACTAGCTTAATGCCCATTGAGTCACACATGTCCACCAATTCTTTTGCCCTGAAGGCTACTGCATTGTCTGTAACTAATTTGTGTGGACAACCAAACCTGGTGAAAATGTTTTCAGTCAAAAATTTCATGACCACATGGTGATCAACTTTCCTAGTAGGGATGGCCTCAATCCATTTAGTGAAGTAGTCAGTGGCTACTAAGATCCATCTGTGCTGGCCACTGGAATGTGGGTTAATTTCTCCTATGAAATCCAAACCCCACTGTTGAAAAGGGCCACTGGCATGTATTGGCTTTAAGGGCAGGGACTTCAATTGTTGTTTTCCTTCAAATCTTTGGCACTTGTCACAAGCTTTTAAAAATGAAAAGACATCAGAAAACAAAGCGAGCTAGTAATACCCAGCTCTGAGGATATTGTGGGCTATGGTTTTCCAGTAGTGATGTCCTCCACACATGGTGGAATGAAATTGATGCATGACCTCCATGGATTGTTCTTTGTCCAGACATCTCAAAATAATTCTAGAGGTTTCCCTCCAGTACAGCAAGTTTTCATGAATGCAATACTTGGTTTCTCTGGGCTTAACAATCCTAGCTTGGCTTGAACTAAGGCCTGTGGGAACTTCTAGCTTCAACAAGAATTGAGCTATTGTAGAATACCATTCACAAGAAGCTAGATTTTCTGCCAATGACTGGTTCTGCCCTGGTCCAACTATTTCTTCTGTCTGTCCATCTTTTGAAATTGTGCTTATCCAATTTATGTCCAACATCCTGCAATTTTCTTCAGCCATTAGTCTGGCAAGGCCCTGACCTCTGACAAGCTTGGTGGGCTTCAATTCTATGTTGAATTCAATAAGCTTTGCAATCCATTTTTCCCTTCTTCCATCAACATCTGGCTGTGTTAGGACATCTTTTACTGAAGCAGAGGGCACATATGTAATTACCTGGGAATGCAGAATGTATATTCTGAAAGACTTCAAAGATTTGATAAGAGCATAGGCCTGCTTTTCTATAATATCATACCTCAGTTCAACATCCCTTAATGTTTTGCTAAAGAATGCCACTGGATGCTCTGAACCTTCATCATCTGCTTGCAATAAAACTATTGCAAGGGTGTCACCCGAGGAAAATGAAAATATATGGAACTCCTTGCTATAGTCTAGGCTGATCAAAGTAGGAGCTTCCATAATGGCCCTTTTGATGGCTTCAAATGATCTTCTTGCTGCATCAGTCCATTTGATTTCTGATCCCCTTTTTAGCATGGAGGTGATGTGTTTTACCAATTCTGCAAAATTAGGAGTAAACCTCCTTACAAAGTTTATTTTTCCCAGAAAGCATTGGATGTCATTTTTTGATCTTGGGACCAACAAGGACTGTATTTCTTTCACTCTTTCTGGGTCAATTTTGACACCTGCAGCAAAGACAATGTGTCCTAACAGCTTGCCCTCTTCTAAAGCAAACTGTGACCTTTTAGGATTGACTGAAATCCCAAACCTTCTGCACTTCAGAAACACTTTCTTCAAGTGCTGCAAATGGTCCTGATGGCTGCTGGAGTATACTGTTATATCATCTAGGTAGACAAGGACAAACTTATCTTTCTCTCCCATAAACGCTATATCCATAGCTCTGTGAAAGGTTGCTCCAGAATTCATCAGCCCAAAAGGAATCTTCGAATACATAAAAGGGCCCCAAGGAGTGGTGAATACAGTCTTTTCTTGGTCATTTGGGTGTACAGCAACTTGGTTATATCCTGAAAATCCATCTAGGAAAGATATCATTCTCGCTCCTGAGACTTTCTGCAGCAAATGCTCCATCTTTAGTAGGGTATAGTTGTCCTTATTGGAGCATTTGTTCAGGTTCCTGAAATCAATGCAGAGCCTGATTTCTCCACTTTTCTTCCTCACCACTACCAAATTGGCTACCCACTTTGAATATCTCAGAGGGACTATGATTTGGCAGCCAACAACTTCTTGATTTATTTTTCAATTAGGGGGACGAGAAAAGGATTTATTGGTCTTAGCTTTTGCTTGAAAGGGATAGTTTCTTTCTCCAAAGGAATCTTATGCTGGATGATCTTTTAATCATAAGTTTTAAAGTCACTATATTCCCAGGCAAAGACATCAGCAAATTGCTTCATCAAGGTGCAATACTCAGCATTTTGGGCAGCAGATAGATGGTTGGACATATTTATATATTTTGGATGATCTGGACTCCCTATGTTATGCCTATGGACTGCAGGTTGTTCATCTTTTTGGGCAGCCTTATAAGGCACATCATTTTGGTCAAACAACTTCTCAAGAGGCACTAGTACTTTAAGTATATGGTTTCTAGGCAACTGAAAAATGTCGTCATGGCCAATTTTGTTTCTAAGTTGGCGCTGGGGATTTTCTTCCAAGGATTCATTCTCTTGGTTAATTTGCATTTCAAAGAATTCATCAATGACTTGCAAAAACCTATTTAACTCATCATCATCCTAAAAAAATTTCCAATGCTAGACATTATCAGGCAAGGATGGTCTATATTTTACTTGGACTTCATAGATCAACTTAGGAGGCATGGGAGGGATGAACATGCTAGCAGACACAACAAGGGAGTCAGCGAGCTGATTTTTTACTCTAGGGATATATGAGATACAAAAACTATCAAAAGATTCTTTGAGTCTTCAATACCTCATCTCTCTATGCTTTCAGCCTTGGGTGCCTTGATTGGAACGTTTTGTTCACTTGTTGAATGATGGGATCAGCATCTCCAAACACCTTTATATTTTTGACTCCTCTATCTTTGGCAGCGTTTAAGCCCAATATCAGAGCCTCATACCCTGCTATATTATTGGTGACCTGGAAAGTCAGCTTGAAAGACAGATGTGTGCTCTTTTGTTTTGGAGACACTAGTACCACTCCTGCTCCTGCAGTTTCTTTTGAACAGGCTCCATCAAAGAACATATCCCAAGCTCGTGTTCCCTCTTCTTCCATAGCCTAGCCTACTTGTTTCCTGATCTGCATTGGGGCCTTCTGGGATTCTTCAATTTGGAGGATGCAAGCTCCAAAATTAATGTCCACAGTGCAAATAGGATGCTTAGTGGGGTTCCTCTCATCACTGATGATATAGGCCAGTTGGGCTTCCCCGTAAAGCCTTCTGCTTCCTCCTCCAAAGACTGGGACAATGGCATGAGATAAATCATTTTGTAATGTTCCACCCAATCTCTTAATCCACCCTCTAGACAGCAGCATGCCAAACTTAGGGGGAACATCTGCTACCACAATGTCCATCATCATGCTTTTCATGGGCAGCTGAGTTAGGGTGATAGCTAAATCTTTGATCAACCCCAGACATTTCACCTTCCTTGAATCAAAGGAGAATAAATCATGATATGGTCTGGTGATATCAAGGCCTAACTCTTCCATGACAACCTTGGGCATCAAATTGTGGCTAGCCCCTGTGTCCAGCGGACAGTTGTGGAGGATTTTGTCATGAATGGCCAAGGAAACATAAAATGATGTGAGAATTATCATCAGCAGATTCAGTCATTAGGCTAAGCACAACTGCAGGTTTATCATCTTGTAAATTCACATAGTCAGTGGAGGCTTGTGTGGCTTTTAGCTCAAGGGCATCTAGAATAGTCTCTCTAAAAATCTCACTCTTTACAAGTTCTATCAGAGGTACATATATTTTTAACTTCTATACTTCTCATTCAAAATTGAAAGGGGAAGGGGACTTGTTAGGGCCTCTTACCTCTTGAGCTGGTGCTTTGGGGATGATAGGATTAGCTGCTGGTCTTTTTTGTTTGTTAATTTGTTGCTCTATTGGGACAACAACTCTTTGGACAGGATTCTCCTTGACATTGCTTGTTCTTGACCTCAGATTATATCTTTGCTGTTCATCAGTTTGTAGAACAACTTCTCTGTCCCACTCTTGACTGGTCTGGTCTTGGAGTAATGATTCTTCATAGGCAGCCAATGTTAAAAAGGAAACACTGCCTTTATCTTCCATGCAATGAATGTCATCCTCTTCGTCCCGCTGTTCTTCCTCCATGACTACGTTTTGGAAAGGAGCTTTAACCCTTTTTTCTTCACCGGCTTCTTTACCCCTCTGAATGATTGGAAACTGTTCATTTTCTCTTCTGAATGGATTTGGATTTCTTGGAGCAAATGTGTTTGGAAGCCTTGCTTTCCC
The DNA here is from genome assembly GCA_031772625.1 of Pinus tabuliformis. Classification (NCBI taxonomy): domain Eukaryota; kingdom Viridiplantae; phylum Streptophyta; class Pinopsida; order Pinales; family Pinaceae; genus Pinus; species Pinus tabuliformis. Next base: position 937,392,705 of record CM062811.1, on the reverse strand, counting down.
AGAGCTCTGCTCAACCTTGAGTTTGGATATTTCAGCAGCCAATGACTCTATCATTTTAGTCATTTTGTCTATTTTGGGCTCTAAAGATGAAGTAAAGGAAGAAGAAACCTCACCTCTCTACCTCCTTCTATCAACATGGCCTTTGAGCTTTTCTGTAGCCATGATATTGGGTTCCACCTCTAAGGTTGCATCTTGCATTTTTGCTAGAGTGGCACATCTTCTTCCTCTCAATAGCAGGCAAAAATCAAAGTCAAAAGCATTGATATAAGTGAGTTTGGCAGAGGTGGGGGTGGGATTTACTTCCGCTGGTATCATTTTTTTGCTAAAGCAAGAGTAGTACCTTCTTTTTCATTAATAAATTACAATTATTACAAAAATTACAACAGACCACAAAGAAATGTGGCCCAAGGGAGAGACCCCCGGAACCAGTCGAGATCGGGCCCGAGGCAAAATTCTACACCCCAAAAACCTAGCCTTTCCACAACTAAAAGCTAAACATGAAGAAGCCAAAAGCAGGACCTAAGCAGTGGACAAAATAGAAGTTAAGAACAAAGGGCCGCACCAACCCTTTGAAAAGTGGAGCGAACTGTGCCCAAATGAAACCCGCCACATAACAACAGTGCGAAGAAAAGAAGCCCGACACATAACCAACTTGACCATCAACCTGCTCGATCCATCCCAGCCGTTGATCTGCATCAATTGATCTGATGGACATGGATTATATCACATCCACTCAAATCACCGAACATTATTATGCGATGGGGGTGGTATTCTAACCGGCCCCACCGCCACGTGCCACCCTCTAAATGGAATCGCTGCCAAAACGAAAATACCGTTTTCTACCTGTGAGCCAAGCAATCACCTAAAAACCTCTCCCAAGTCGGTTTTCTGATTTTGGACGGAAAACTTCTGGTAAAGCGGCCACCGAGAATGCCAATCGTGGCGCCATGCCTTCCCAGTCTGAGGAAAGAGGAGTTACCCGCCGAAAAAAAGCCAGTTGGAGAGGAATCAAAACCAATCGATCGACATCCATTTGCATTGGTAGAATAAACTTGATTCCAGGGCCCTAGCTCTACTTCGAAACACCAACCTGTCCTCTTCTGCCTGTTCATGCCAAATCGCTTTTAACCTACTCTGAGGCAACTCATGCCATTTTGATGCAACTCTATTCTCTGTACTGATCACACCTTGATTGGCTAGTAGATCCGCCAATTTGTTCGCCGATCTTCGAACATGCTTAAAGCTAACTGTACGAAGGCTCTTTAGGTGCTCTGAATCCCTTGAAAGCCTTGGATCAACCTCCAATTCGTTTTGACTTTTTCAAGCTTTGTTCCCCCACTGATCTTCTTGACCGATTTGATTATAATCTCAGAGTCAACTACCACTATCACGTTTTGTCAGTTTTCTGGAACCAGGAAATCTAAACATTTCTCCATAGCCATCAATTCCACCATGTTATTAGTATCATTTCCCAAATGACAGTGGAAAATGAAAAGGACACTCCCATTCTCATCCCTTATCACACCTCCATAACCAGCGATGCCCGGGTTGCCTTTTGAAGCCCCATCAATATTTCATTTTAGATAAACCTTAGGAGGAGGATGCCAGAAATATTTCTCATTCTTCACAGAGATAACATTTCTATCCAGACCCTGAGGAGAAATACCTTGCAAGCCTAGCTCACCGAGAATTCTTAGATCTGCAGCAGAGGGAGGGTTTTTAGGGAGATTTCACACTATGGTGCCTACCGTCTCTTTGAGCTGTTTTAGGATTAGCTCAAAAATGCTTTGAGAGGTCCTCTTTTCATCTTTGAAGATTCTATTATTCCTTTCTTTCCAAAAATTCCAAACAATGAAGCTTGGAAAGATGTTCCAAGCCGTGGCAAGAACTTCGTTATTTGAAAAATTTCTTCTCCAGTTGGTTAGGGTGTTGTAGATATTCCCTATTTCCCTATCCATCTGATGGAAAATGGAGGCAAAAGAGTCCCACAGACTGGAGGAGAACATGCAGTTATTGAGAAGGTGCTCCATAGTTTCCTCTTGAGCTTCACAGAGCTGACATCTGGAGGGCCCCAGAATGCCCCTCTTCCTAATATTATCCTAGGTCAGAATTTTCCTATGCTAGACCAACCACATGAATAGTTTAATTTTCATCCAACCTTGATGTATCCAAAGGTTTAGCCAGACCTTATCCGGAGCCTGAGAGTTAAGGTCAAGGAGAATGAGTTTTGCCTCCTTGAGATTAAAAGCACCCTCATTATTGTTACCCCATCTTAGCTGATCGTGGCCCTCTGATTTCAGAATCTTCCTCTGATCTAACATATCTTTTAGAGTTTCTACTTTAGCCTTCAGGGTGTTATTATCCCTAAAATCAAAATTCCTCCAGGTTCTCCATTTTCCATTACTATTGGTTTGATCCCAAAAGTCTTTCACTTTAGAAAGCCTTTTGCTATCTGTTTCTTCTTTGAGATCCCTTAAGTCTTTGTTTAATAAAATAGGTTCTTGTTGCCATCTATCCTCCCAGAAAAGGCTAAGGTTTCCTTCTCTGATTTCCCAAAAACTATTACCTTGGACCAGGCCCCGGTTATCCCAGGCCTTATTCCAAATGTGCGAGCCCTTTCTGTGTCCCGACATTCTTATTAGATCATTGGTATGCCATGTGCTGGCATATTTTTATTTCCAAATTGTTGCCCACTGTGCTTTTGGTTCTTTAACCCATCACCACCATAATTTAGCTCCTAAAACCTTGCTAAGAATCTCAGGATCATCCAAACCCAGCCCACCAAAGTTCTTAGGTTTGGAGATTTTTTCCCAAGCTACCAAGGCCCATTTCTTCTGATTCTCCCCCTTACCCCAAAGGAAGTCTCTTTGAATGGTTCTGAGTTGATGCAGAACACCTTGTGGAGCTGGGAGAGCAGATAGCATAAAGACTGGGATAGATTGAAGGACAGCCTTGGTTAGCACTAACCTACCAGCCAGATTTAGAGATCTAATAGTCCATTTCCTGACTTTATCTTGCATTTTGTTAATTACTGGCTCCCATATGCTCTTGTGTAATGGTTTTGCTGTAAGAGGAACTCCCAAATATTTTGAGGGGAGGAGCTCCCTTTGAAAGCCTAAAATTCTGGATATATTTCTCTGAATAGCAATGTGAGTATTAAAGAAAAAAAATTAGATTTTGAGAGATTTACTTCCATACCTGAAGCCATGGCAAAGTCTCTCAGGATTTTCTTGTAGGCTAGAGCTTCTTTGACCGTGGGGATTCCCTGCAGCATGGTATCATCCACAAATTGTTGATGAGTTAAGGCCTGACCATCTTCAGAAAGTTGGAGACCTTTGACTTTACCAACTACTTTAGCATGCCTAATCACTCGACCCAGCCCTTCCATCATGAGTATAAAGAGAAAGGGAGAGAGTGGATCTCCTTGTCTAAGGCCTCTTGAAGGAGTGAAAGTCTTCGAGGGAGAGCCATTAACAAGGATTGAAAAAATGGGAGAAGTAACTAGGGCCATAACCCATCTGATCCAATTGTGGTCAAACCCAAAAGCAGTGAGAACTTTTCTGATATATGTCCAATTCAGCTTATCATAGGCTTTGGCTATGTCCAGTTGCATGATCATTCCAGCTTTCTTATTGATTGTCAATGAATGCACCACCTCATGAGCTTGAATGATGTTGTCAAGGATTTGTCTACCTTCCACATAGCCCGATTGTTCAGCCGACACCAGGGTGGGAAGAAGAGGTTTGAGTCTATTGGCCACCACTTTGGAAATAATCTTGTAGACAACATTGCATAAGGAAATGGGTCTGAACCTATCAGGAGATTGAGCCAGGTACTGTTTAGGGATCAAGGAGATAAAGGTGGTATTAAGAGCCTTCAAAATGGTTTTATCCCTTCTGGAGTCCTCCACTACGTTCAGAATGTCCTGTTTTACTATATTCCAGCAAGCTTTAAAGAAGTCTACATTGAAACCATCCGGACCTGGTGCCTTACCATTTTGCATCTCGTTTAGGACCTCACTAACCTCCTCTTCTAACACTGGTCTATTGAGGTTGAAATTTTCCTCTCTGGAAACCAGCTTAGGTATATGCTTAGAAATAACCCTGATGGATTGTTCTCTGTCTGAACAGGTTTCCTGTGCAATGCCACAAAAGTGCTGAACCAACACTGCTTCGATATCTTCATGCGTGCTGAGCATGTTACCTCCCTCGTCCTTGATTGAAGAAATCCTGTTGTGAGCTTTGTTCTCCATAGTTGATCTGTGGAAAAATTTGGTGTTGCGTTCTCCTTCTTTTAGCCATTGCACTCTGGATTTTTGCCTCCAAAAAATCTCCTCTTGTTTACATAAGTTCTCCCAATCTTGATGATATTTAGCTGCTAGATCATTTTTCTCTTTATCAAAACCCTCCATAATCAGGGTTTGGTTGAGTTTCTGCATTTTTCCTTCAACAATTTTTTTTTGCTTCAAAAATATTGCCATATTCCTTTTTATTCCACTCCTTGAGCTGGAGTTTGATATGTTTGAGTCTTTTTTGAAGAAGGAACATTCTTGTGCCCTAAATTTCCAAATCTTCTGCCCACCAGATGGCTATGTTATTGTTGAAATCTGGGTGGGAGAGCCAGATGTTTTCAAATCTAAAAGGTCTATTCCTAGGTTTTCCAATGCCCTGAATATCTAGTTGTACTGGCCAGTGATCCGAGCCTCCAAAGGGGAGAACGCTAGAAACTATGTCCTTGTCCTTGATCATAAGATCTTCTGAAATTATGAATCTATCCAATTTGGAGGCCACCTGATACTCTCCTCCTCCATGAGCTTCATATTGTCTATGAAGGTTTGAAAATCACAAGAGTCTTTGCTTAGGATTCTGGTTCCTCCTTTTTTCTCAGACAACGATTTAATCATATTGAAATCACCCCCTAAGATCCATGGGATTTTTGCATGTCGTTCCCTTAGTTCGTGTAGGGAATCTAGAAGCCTTAGTTTACCATCCGTTCTTTGGGGGCCATACACATTCGTAACCAGGTAAATTTCCCTATCTCCCACTGGTTGAATGACCACTGAAAGATAATCTCTAGATGCTTCAACATCTATAATGTCAATGTTTTGGGGGTTCCAAAGCGTGAGAATTCCTCCTGCTGTATTCTCTGCTTTGACTTCCAGAAACTCAAATCTATTGAGCCATTTGCTGTGAATCTCTTTTATTTTTTGAATGGAACATTTAGTTTCCTGAATGAAGATCACATCTGGAGCTGCTTGTTTCATTCTGCTACTTAGTAATCTTTGTTTTCTTTTACTACCTAGACCTCTTATATTCCAAGAAGTAAACTTCATTATTAAAGATTTGTAAAGGAGTAACTAGATAGATTTTTCATCTTACCTGAGTCTATCATTAGCTTTCCACATTCCATCAACAATTCATTCTGCTTTTTCCAGCCCCTTTTCTTTCCTGGGATTCTTGGTGCTAATCCTGGTGTGGTTTTCATAGATTTCACTCCTTCGTTACCTTGTTTTTCATTTTTCCTTTGCTTTTCTGACCCTTTATTATGAGTTTTCCAGATGAACAACTATTGAACTCTGTGGAACTTCTCTTGAGGTAACGAATCCACTCCCTCTCTGGTTTGTTGTTTTAAGAAACCTTCTAGATCTAGATTCTCTTTCTCAAGAATTTCCTGTAGTTCGTGATCCTCCATTTCCATATCACTCTGGGTCATTTTCTGGTCCATTTCCAGATCTGTGTCACTCATCATGTCTACTTTCTGTTTATTTCTGTTTTGTGTTTGCTCAACATCTTCTTCTTTCTCTTCCTCCACTAGATTGCCTCCCTTGTTCTGATCTTCTTGCATTATCAATTCTTCCTCTTCTAGGGCTTGAAAACTATTTTGACTGGCCTGCTACTTGTCTGTATGAGGTAGTTTCGGTCCCCATTTTCTCCCTCTTCCTTTCTGGACCACCTTATGAAAGCTTTCAGTATCTTTCATGGTGTGAGTTTTTCTTTTTCTTTCTATTTTATTGAGAGGGAAATCTCTAAAAAGGTGCCCATGCTCATGGCATTTACGACATCTAAAAGGGATGTGTTCATAATCCACTGTTTGCACCCATTCTTCATCAAACACTTCCAATATTACCTCATCCGCCAGATCTCCAAAGAGATCCGTCTCCACACATATCCTTGCAAAGTATGTGTATTTCCCTCTTCTGGTGGCCTCAAAGGCTTTGAAAAAATGCCTTAGCTTATTTCCTATGGCAGATAAGGATTCCAGTTGCCAATAATCCAAAGGTAAAGAGTAGAGTCTTACCCAAACTGGAACCGAGGTAAAAGTTTGATGTTCTGGGACAAAATTCATCACCCATGGTCGCATATACAGGCCTGCGACTACGTAAAAGTAGGGCCCTCCTTCAAACACTCTGTCCTTGTCGTCAATATTTGCAAAGACTATAGTGAAGAATCCTTTTGACCCCAGATGAAGTTCTATGCTTCCTTTTGGTTTCCAGTGGTATTTAATCCAAGTTTGTAAAGCTTTTTTAGTGGGCCATAAGCCCATGAATTTACAAATGATTGCATATGTCTGCATGTGGTCCCTATGTGCCTGTAGTGCAGGATCATTCAACACCACTCTAGGTGCAATTGAGGTTTTGGGCTTGCATGGTCCCCTTTGCACTTTTCCTTTTATTTTCTGTTCCTTGTCCTCTTCCTCGTTGTCATTAGTGTTGTTGGTTTCCCTGGTTTTGGAGCCATCATGCTCCTCTTCCTTATTTCTTTGCCTTACATAATTAGAAGGAAATTTTTCCTCTTCAACTGGTTTTTTTCCTCTACTAGCTACTACCTGCTTATAGGAGGGAGTGGAGCTCCCCACTTTGCCTCCCTCCATGGAGAACCAGCTCTGAAAGTATATAACCCTAGCTTGCTAGTCCGCGCTTGAAAGAAATTTTTTTTTTTCTATCAAAAGTACTGACCACTTCAACTGGTATCTTACTATACATACGATTGAATCTTTTATTAAAATCAGGCAATGATTCCCCATTTTCCCTTTTTAGATTGCCAAACTTAGTATGGTAATATAGCAGGTCTTTCTTATCCCCCTAATGCTTCGCAAACACATCATCTAATGCTTCAATGTCTGCTATAGACCTAGGGGTCAACTCTCTAAACTACTTTCTAGCCTCTCCATCAAGGTTGTGGACAAATACTCTCATCCACACATCATCCTCACTGATATCTAGGTTATTAGCATAACTATAAAAAGACTCGAGGTGTTCTTCTGCTGTTACTCCCTTTGTACTAGTGAACTTAGGCATGTATTTATGATATTCTCCTACAGGCATGGCATTCAAAAGAAGAGGCAGGACTAGGGGTCCATACCTAGCAGCTATGATTCTTTCCATCTTTGTGGGTGCTTGTTGGCCTACCATGACTGGGGTAGATGGAGGGGTACTAGTCGTTTGGGTGACAAAAGGCTGAGAAATGAATGATAGGGCAGAAGGAAACTGAGGGACTATAGGGGAGGTTTTCTTTGGACTGATATCCAAAGGGGAACTTATTGAACAAGGAGCTTTGTGAATCTCTGGAAACTTTTCTTCACTGATAGTACTAGGCTCTATGCTCTCAACATATACATGCTTAGCTACAAGCCTTTCTTACAGAGATACATAAGATTTTTTAGGCTTACTTGATCTTGATGATCCTTTCTGTGATGTTTTTCTTTGCTTGACAATGTTCTCAGGGTCAGGAACTGGGTTAGCTGGTGATTTCTGAGGATTTCTCCGAGTATGCCTCACAAACTGAGCCATAACTGTGATGTGGAGTCGCCAAAGGTTGGTCCTCCAGTAGAGTCGCCAGATAGATGATTACAACTGAGAATGTGTCCAAACTTTGTCTATCATCAAAGTTGGATCTGTGTCGTTCTCCTAGGGAAACTGAGCTTCAATCTCCTCTCCTCGGCAACGGTGCTAATTATGTTAGCGCTCCAAGAAACTCTCCTAGGTTGTAGCTTGGAGATGCCTGGTAACATATAAATTCAACTTATTTGTTGCAATGGATGGATGGAAGGGATGATGCTTGTCCAAGCCAGATAACCACTTCTACTTTGTTTCACTCCAGACATGTGTGAACACCCCCAAACTACAAGGCTTTAGACCACTAACTACTCACAGTTTAGAGATAAGGTGAATATGGAGAATATTGACCACACCAGCAGATGCACAAGACCATGTGATGGCCAGTTGCAACCAGTAAGAAGCCTATAAATATATTCTACTAATGTAAAGACAGGATGACAACTTTCTGACACTAGATAGAAAGAAACCTGGATAACCTATTCAATGATACATTCAACAATCTAACACATAGATAGGATGACAGCTTTCTAGTGCTAAACCTTAAAGATCAAGAATACAACATATCAGGCACAACTTAGAACAGAGGAAAATGGAAAGTGAGCAGTTAACAACAAAAGAAGCTTGTATTAGCTAAAAATGAAGACGAGACACTGCAAGTGGAAAAATATCCACAGTCTCCAGAAGTTGAACCTTACATCAAAACATCAACCATCAACCCTAATTACATCTTTCTTTTTGGTATTTATGGAGTTTCATTACAAAGGCACTTGGTCGTTTAGGTATGAATGGGTCATAATTGACCACCAACCGCATTTAACTGCTTGATGGAGTCTCTGAACATGCTTTCTTATTGTAGTGAGTGAATCTGATCCTTTAGGTGCTGTGTTGTCCTCTTAGGTAGTTGGAGTGTTCGTATCATTGTAGCTCTATAACTGGTAAATGTAGTTACAAGATCATGCTTCTACTTTCTCTCCCTTAACCATACTTCCTGTTAAATATGGTTGTTGGGGCTTTACTGTGACTGGTACAGGCATGCTGGTCACCTCCCTTTGTTAAGCAAATGGAGTGGTCAAAGGACGTGGAGTGCATGGGCGAACAGATGGTCGAGATGGTAGGGAAAGATGACCGTTGGATTGAGAGAATAGATGGTCGAGATAGCTCGACGAAGTCTGTCGGAAAATGTGGGAGGAGGTTGATTTTGGGCCATTAGATCTTGGGTGACTAGATCTAATGGTGATCAGGCGGTGAAGCTGCACGGTAGTTATTGGGTGGGTGGATGGGTTAGGCGGTAAACAATATTGCTCGCACCGCCTTCGGGCATGAAGCAGTAAAAGGACAGGGGTGTGCAATCCCACTCAACAATCGACACATAGTGGTGGATGAGAGAGAAAAACTACTCTCATCACATGCTAATGTTCGATCGGGTTACGGGCATGGGGAGTGTGAATGCCATCGGATCAGACAGAGATGGATCGGACGGTCAGAAAATGAGCGTGCAGGTTGCTTTATCGGGTGCGACGGGAGCCGTTAGATTTGGTGGGGAAGATCAACAGCGGAGATTAAAGGCGATGAGTTTATAAAGGCGTGAAGTCGTATGGGTGTGGTTCTATGAGGGTTTGGGCTTCTGTAGTCAGGGCTTAAAATAAAAGGGGTTTTGTTGGGTTTAGAGAAAAAACAGAAGAAACGAAGGTGAAGGAGAGTAAGTGGAGAAGAGGAAAAAGGAAGGAAAATGACCGCTGTGGGCTTCTTTTTAGCATAACTAGACCACCCAAGCTTATCTCTGACCTTCAAGAACCATAGTTATATACCAGAGCTAACACCACTAATCACCCCCGTGACATATTCTAAGCATGAATGTGGGACTCATAACCAAAATCAACCAGGGCTTCTTGAGGCTACACCACCTGTTATAGGGAAAAGTGTCTATATAGAACTGCTCTATCCCACTAAGGTGTGACAGTAGCCTTAGAAACAAACAGAGAAAAGCTACTTTCGTTTTTCCTTTATGAATTATAGATAGAGAGGAACAGAAAGACCAACCTTTGTCTTGCGCTAATCTCCTAATTTGATCCCTCTCTTCTTTGATAGTCCTCAGCTACCTACTCCCTTGCACGCCTAGCTTCGCAAAGTACCTGTAAGATCACAGAAGCATAGCACTATACAAAGACATGGATCTATACTCATAAACAATCTAGGATCAGATGTAAATTGACCATACAAATGTAACAAGCATCAATGACACAAAAGCATGGAGGAAAACTCAAATAGCTTTTATTGATAAACAAGAAAAGAGCCAAGAGGAGTTACAACCAGTTGTTCTGACCCAGCATCAACCTCCCAGCAAAGAAGCCCCTCTTCACCTCAAACAAAGCTTAGATCACCCAACAATCTGATGTTTGTCTCAAGAAACCAACAACAATTCCTTACAATATGCAAAATTCCAGCCTCTAGATCTCTGGGATGAGGGATCCATATATAGATATTTGTAAGGGGGATGAGTCAACTTGTGATTTGATTAGTGTCCTCCCTCTGATAGTTCTTGCTTCCACTTGGAGATTGATGGTCTCTTACTCATCCTTGGTCGAATTCAGTGAGGCAAGTGTCACAGGAGAAGATTCTGGAAGCTTCCATTGCCTCTCCACCTCGCGGAATGACACTGCCATTTGTCATTTCTCGCCCATTGCACCCCACAGAAGGGATTTTTGAAATGCAATGCACCCACACAGTGTATTTAGGTGGGATGCAACGCACTTAGCCAGTGGAGCAGCTGCAATGATCCTGTTTTGACCAATTCTGAGCAGTTTCTCATGGAGAACTTCTAGGAGAAGCTGTAATCTATTGACCTTGTTCCTTTAGGGGTTAGAACAACACTTTTAGGGACTTAGGAGCCCTTGGTTTATGGACATTTCATGCTTGGGGTTGTAGGGCCCAAAAATGTCTATAACAGTTGCCCCCTAAAGCATGAGGCTGTTAATCTTTTGATGTCGGGTGAAATGCTTTATTATGAGGATCCGAAGTTCTTTCAATGCTGGGAGGAGACCTGTAATAAGATAAAATACAATACATTATCTTCATAATATTTTCATGATCTAGCTGAGGCGGGAATTCCCATGCTCAGCTTTATAAATTCATTTTCATGTACATAGGACAGACAATCGTCTGAGTGTAGACTGATGATTCTGATGGAGCCATCATCCTTTTGAGTGGATGATTATCTGTGCAGCGATGATGTACATTTAATGTCTTTATTTCCCTGAATATATATCGCAGCCCGGATGGATGAAACTAGATCCAGTGTCTTCAATCTCGTCCGATCTTCACTTGAAGTACAAGTCGATCCATGTGAGAAATGTTCTGAAGTCGAACATGGAAAGACATCGCTTGATTACCAGCCAATGATGTAAACTGTTAACAAGCGCGAGAGGAATCACCGATAATGATAATGACCCTCAAGGTACTGCAGTAAAATTCACGTGGTGTGAATAAAGGACTTGGCGTTGAACACCACGCAAAATCTTTCAGTCGAAGGCCATTGATGTAAACCTATCGCCGGAAGTGAGAAACTTGCCATTGAGGTATGCAAGCTTCAAAGTACTGAATGGGGTGTTCCTAGATCAACTTCTTGGATAATGAGCTGATGTCGACAAGAAGTGATCCATCATAGGAGGGCCTTAATGAATCCCACATCAATGACACGGAACGGAGCAAATGATTTTAATGGAGGTGAAAACGATCTGGTGATATAAGGTTCAGGGTGGCGGTCATGAAAGAATGGAGCATAAATGTATGGTAGTGGGTGAGACACAGGTGTATTCTCTGTATGACTTCTCTTGAACATATCGGCAACACTGGTGTGATGGATTGGTAGCATTAACCCCAAATGTGGATGGTATGGCGTGACCATGGTGATGTGACCGGTGAATGAAACAACCCAACCCGACTCGGACACGGAGTGGAAGTGTCATGTTCAAGAGCGACTTGCTACCAACAAAGTTTCTTCAAGTTTTCTTCCCAATTTTCCCCAGTCATTGCTGACCAGTACCTCTTTATTTTTGTCAAGCTTGAGGAGGATAACATATGCTTGTTCTATAATTTTCCCTTCGGGCAAACCCATCACTATGTTTTAACGAGCATAGCGATAGTGAAACTCGTTCTCGTCTATAGACAAGTTTGTCGCTATTACACTTTTAACGAGTTTAACGACAAAGATAACTCGGTCCTTTTCAATTTTAGAGAGTCTAAAAAGGAACGTAAAGGTAACTCCAAAATTCCTTTTTCGTCATCTAATCCCTTAAGTCCAAAAAAGTATAAAACAATATAGAAGGGATGAATTTTCGATACTTTTAACGAGCCGAACAAAACAAGCGCTCGATCCTTTTGTGTAATAATCCCTCAGGTCCAAAAAGATTAAAATCTAGAGGAGGGATAGCACTTCCTGTCCATTTAGCGAGCTGGAGAGGCCAATGGCTCGACAATCTTTTCATATTTTACGAGTCAGTTGAAAAGAGCTTAAAGGAGACTTGTCTTTTGAGGAACGAGTTATAAAATGGGTAGCAACTGATTCCAGGTAAGGTTTGGAATTTTCCAATCACGACAGTGTTACAAGGATGGCTAGTGAGATCACTCTTTGCAGCTGTTCCTCAAAATGGGTAAACAATCAAATGGAGGTGAATGATCGGCCAATGAAAAAGTGGAGGGGACGGTGCAAACACGACCAAGGCTTTAATGGCTGAAGTACTACATTCACGATGGTTATTTACCGAGGAATAGTTCATTTTTTAACGAGCTTAAACGCGGGGGGAAACATTTGCTCATGGCTTATGTTTATTTTTTAATGAGCTTGAACTATGTGCTAAAACTGCTCGATTAATCCAGTCACGTGATAAGAATGTCTCATATAAAACGGAAACTTTTAGAGTTTTGCCCCACATCCTTTCTTTATGCAAGTTAGGAGACGACCAATCCTACGAGTTTAAAGGGTTAGAGGTCCTATAAATTTAAAAAAATAAATAGTCGCTCTTCGCTTGCACGCCAAAAGGCTTGCATGCCCCTAGGTATAAAACAGAGTTTCAAGGTTACCCCTTCTTTAGTCCGTTAAAACATTTGTTTTACCGAGAGAGGCCTACCTCTTACAGGTTACCAAAGATTGTTCCATTTACAGCGCAAACAAAACACTTCTTCGGCGATGTCTACCGAAATAGACAAAGGTGAGTGAAGGAGGCTACTCCACTCACATAACTTTGACAAGAGAATCTTGTTCTAGAATAACCCCCTCTTCCAATCACAGACGGGGGTACAGACTAGTCATATTCTCTCGCGGAAACCTACCCTATACCCAAAGTTTTCCTGCCGAAACAGACTAGGGTGCATGCCCCCTGTGTTTCAGTCATGTCCCCCCGAATCACTCGCGCTCATCGGGAGGACGGACTGGAGATTGAGACATTTCTTGCGTGAAAAGACCATTCAGGGATGGTATATGACTATTTGCTCTGTATGATCCGGGAAATGAAAGCTGGTCTACGAGCTTGACCACTCTTCCTTCGTGCGGAAAACACATTACTCTAAAGAGTGAGGAGACAATTGCTCCCATGCAATAAATATAGTCTCGTCCAAGGAGTAGATTGTAATCCAGGGGTCCTTGGACTACCATTACGTTCATGTGAACGGTTTTCCCTCTCAATGTTATGGGCACATCGGGAAGGATCCCTAACAGTCGACTGGTTCCTTTATCAAAACCTGTTAGATTTCTCATCTCAGGCAAAAGCGATGGCGAACCAAGCGCTTTCCAGGTAGTTGAGGAAAGTATACTCACATAATCCCCCTCATCTATGATGGTACCAGCCATAGCCATTCTATATATTTGAACAATGATTCGGAATGGTACACTAGCTGGTAAACGGGGTCTGCCTAGTTGATTCCAGTCGAAGGAGAAAACTAGGTTGCTTGGAGGTGGGACCGAATAGACGGCCGGGTATGACTCTGACGAACTTCCTTCCTACAGTAAAGGAACGGGTAAATTGCCCCCATGTTCGTTGGAGTCTGTGCTTATGAAAAGAATTTGGACGGTGTCATCCTTGTTCTCTTCAGTGACTGTATCATCTAAAGATGGAACCTCTGAAGGCAAGACCGGGTCAACCGCCGCCTCGACCTTTTGAATTTCGTCTGGAATGGGTTCAGATGGTTTATCTTCAATGACAAATGCTTCGGCCGACCACCTGAGCGGGCCAACCGGATTTTCAACTAGTGACGGACTCGGCAAGAGTTTTTTATATCCAGGAGGAAGTCGTAACGGTGAAACCGGATGATCGTCCAAAACTCTTTTAGCTTCGTCTAAGAAGGGACAACGGTGGATGGCATGATCGCCTTCGCACAGTTTACAAGGAAATCTATATTTTCCTTTTTGTCCTGGGGCTTCACTTTCACTAGTTGACGGTGTGTTTTCAACATGATCATCAGAGGTTGACGACACCGGGTTGTGCAAATGAGGAGACTAGTCCCTTAAGATCCGAGGGATGCAAGGACAATCTCTGTGATAGTGGTCTCCTTTGCAAATGACACATGGCGATTTAGGCCTGGTCGGTGCAGTGTGTGGATTTTCGCTAGACGACACTTGTTTGCCCCCATTCGCTTTTGGCTCCTTCTTCTTCTTCTCTTTCTTCTTCTTTTCCTTCTTCTCCTTAGGTACTTGACTTTTGGCCTTACCAACCCCATCAAGAGAAGAGGAAGGAGGAGAGGAAGAATTAGAGGAAGTAGAAGGTTGGTGGGTAACTCTAGACTCGTCTAGTTGCTGGTTTGATTGTTCATGAATTGTGGTCTTCTGAACGACAGAGGTTGAGAAGAGCCATACAGGCAAACCAATTGTCAGTCCTGGAAGCGACAATGTGGCCATATGGGGTGCACCAACATCTCCCCAAGAGGAGAAGGGACTGGGATTTCCTCCAAGGGGAATTCCTTGGTTGGTGGATTCCATTTTCTTAACCCAAGATCAATGTAGGAAAGGGTAATTAATATTTCGTTTAAAATAAATTTTAGACGCTTTGACACAACTTGTTTTTTCAGTTTTTAAGAGTTGAGAAAAAACAAAAGATGACTCTAGTCTCCTTCGATTTTTAATGAGCCTGAAGTGACAAGTGCTCAGATGGACCTTTTCCGTTAAGGAGTCTGAAAAGGAACGAAAGGGACTGCTTTGGAAATCTAGGTAGAGGGATTACCAAATCAATCGCAAAACTGCAGAATACTTTTTACGGTACGGTAGTCAATCTTCCCGAATGCTGTGTTCAGTGCATTGTGATCGATAGGGCGGCAGACACGGCTTCCTATGGATAAACGATTAAGCCTATTGGGGTCTCCCAAAATATACTCGACGGTACGTGGGAGCACAAGTCCGTACTATCACTTATCGTCTCAAAGTGGAGGAATCACCCAACCATCAGTGAGAACAACAGTTACCAGGCTTTACGACACCGGAATACGTCTCTAGCCTAGACTTCTAAATGTTGTGTGTTAAGTTCCAAAGCGTTGTTAGATTCATTGGATTTATTTTAAGTTGATCTTGTTTATGAAATTTGCCTTTCGGGTTCACCACGAGATGTAGATGTAATTCCTAAAATGCAATCTAAGATGATAAACAAACTTTTTATCTCCTTTATGCAATGAAAATCCTAGCTACTAGGGAAAAGAAAGACAGAATCTTTTCACAAAGAGCAAAGAGCACACTCTAAATGCACTTTCCTAAATCAAGCCAATCAGACTGTCTATATGCAAATTCACATGTATGTATTTGTTTTCGACTTTCTTAGTATATGAATGCTAAAAAGAAAGTTGATGCACAAATCTGAATTTCTTTTCAAGTGACAAATATCAACAAGTTTCTTTTCGAAATCAAAAAAATGGAGATGATCACAACACTTTACGATTTTGAACTGAATACTTGTTTTCGACACTAGAAAGTTACAAATTCAGACCAAAAGCAATAGTAACAGGATAATCGACCATCAACAACAATCAAACTCTTTCCTACGATTGAAATTGACACTTGCGACAGTTTCAAATCAAAGGACGACAGTACGATTACATTACTTTTGCAAAGGATAATTGTAAATGACTCAAAAAACACACAAAAACATCTACAGTTCTTTTGTACAAAGGAGGCAGAATAACAACAAGGAAAAGGGGTTTCAAACAGACATATACTGATCACAGGCAGCAAAATTCAGGAATATAACTGGAAAGAATGAACCACAGAAACCACAACTGCACAGAGCTAGTCTGATTAGTGCACCTGTAACAGAGAATCTGAAATGTAGCGCAGGTTGTCCACTCGGGAAGTGCACTGAAATTTAGAATCTCTGAACAATACCTACGCTGGGCCAGAAACGAGACTCTATTCGGGTTTCGGGTTACAGTTTGCAGTTCAGTTCTTGGGTTTTGGCCGAGCAAAAAGCAATCAGTAATGCAACAATCAGGGGTAGATCTAAGGAGGATCTAAGAGCTATCACAAGGGCAATCAGATAGTTTGTGAATCAGTTGTTTAAATCATAAATAGATCCAATAGATGGATTGAAGTAGTAGTTGTCTACTTTGCATTTGTTATGGCAAATGCAGTTCGAATGCTACTTGTTTATGAAATAGACAACAAAGAATGATAAACAAACAAACTAATTATCTCCCCAGTGGAGTCGCCATTTTGTTACAGGGAAAAGTGTCTATATAGAACTGCTCTATCCCACTAAGGTGTGACAGCAGCCTTAGAAACAAACAAAGAAAAGCTACTTTCATTTTTCCTTTATGAATTATAGATAGAGAGGAACAGAAAGACCAACCTCTGTCTTGCGCTAATCTCCTGATTTGATCCCTCTCTTCTTTTATAGTCCTCAGCTACATGCTCCCTTGCACGCCCAGCTTCGCAAAGTACCTGTAAGATCACAGAAGCATAGCACTATACAAAGACATGGATCTATCATCATAAACAATCTAGGATCAGATGTAAATTGACCATACAAATGTAGCAAGCATCAATGACACAAAAGCATGGAGGAAAACTCAAATAGCTTTTATTGATAAACAAGAAAAGAGCCAAGAGGAGTTACAACCAGTTGTTCTGACCCAGCATCAACCTCCCAGCAAATAAGCCCCTCTTCACCTCAAACAAAGCTTAGATCACTCAACAATCTGATGTTTGTCTCAAGAAACCAACAACAATTCCTTACAATATGCAAAATTCCAGCCTCTGGATCTCTGGGATGAGGGATCCATATATAGATATCTGTAAGGGGGATGAGTCAGCTTGTGATTTGATTAGTGTCCTCCCTCTGATAGTTCTTGCTTCCACTTGGAGATTGATGGTCTCTTACTCATCCTTGGTCGAATTCAGTGAGGCAAGTGTCACAGGAGAAGATTCTGGAAGCTTCCATTTCCTCTCCACCTCGCGAAATGACACTGCCATTTGTCATTTCTCGCCCATTGCACCCCACAGAAGGGATTTTTGAAATGAAATGCACCCACACAGTGTATTTAGGTGGGATGCAACACACTTAGCCAGTGGAGCAGCTGCAATGATCCTGTTTTGACCAATTCTGAGCAGTTTCTCATGGAGAACTTCTGGGAGAAGCTGTAATCTGTTGACCTTGTTCCTTTAGGGGTTAGAACAACACTTTTAGGGACTTAGGAGCCCTTGGTTTATGGACATTTCATGCTTGGGGTTGTAGGGCCCAAAAATGTCTATAACACCACCTCACCCTCATCAATAGAACCAAGCTTTACCACAATCGACACCAGATCAATAGGCCCTAAATAAGAATGGATGCTACCAAATTTTCTCCACCTACACTATGAGGATTTTTCCTGTCACCTAGTCTCTAGGCTTTACCACAATCCGCACTGGATAACTAGGCCCTAATCGAAACTCCACCCTCCAAGCTTTACCATATACCATGCCAATTACCGGACAAGGATTCCTAGGCCTGATGGAGAGCACCCACGTCTAGGCTTTACAATATATCCTGCCATTCACTAGTCAAGTATTCCTAGGCCCGCCGAGGTAACACAAAATCTAACTTTACTGCTACCCGTAGTCCAATTTAGGGGTCACTAGGCCATGTGTTCTTTATTTCAGAGACCACCTCACTTAGTTTTGAATCCATCTAGCAATCCATCTCAACTAAAACATGAGAACCCATCACACCATGGCTATCCGAAAATGGCAAGGCAAGGCTAAAGAACACTATCACACCTAGAAAAACCCACACACATGACAACAAGAGAACCAAGAACACACATGCGTGACCATGCATTCCAAAACTAGAAAGGAAATCATACATGCAAACCAATACCTTCAAATAATCCTGCTATAGCTACTTGATCTTGTGCTTCCTTGCTTGACCTTGCTTTCCTTTTCCTTCTTTGCTTTCCTTGATCCAAAGATGAAGTGCTCCAAGAAAATCTAAGTGTCCAAGAGTGGGAGAGAGAGAGAGAATAGAGAGAGAGATCCAAAACTAAGCTGAAAAAAGGTTACAAACTGATCTTCAAAATCCTTTTTATTAATGAGGTCTATATTTTCTTCAATTTCCACAATTTTCCTTCATTTTCCTCCTCACATGCAACTTGTGACCTTTCAACTTCCTTTTCTCCTAAATTCCATTATTTTCATAAATAAAATGCTAATTAATGCCTCATGCCTTTCAAAAGCCTTTTCCATTGCCTTTGCCAATTTCCTTAGCCACAATAAACCAAATGAACACCCACACTATCATGTTTTTTCCCAACATTCAGCTTGGAATAAGTGTTCCATGATTGTGGTTATTATTTTTCCTTTATTAGCTTTTATTACATGAAATTTTCACTAGGGTTGTTACATAAGCATCCCCCTTGGTGGAACACTATCCTCGGTGTTCAACAACACCTACAACAAACAAAATTGTTGAAATTAAAACATACTACCGATGGAGCTTTATAAGTTAGCTCGTGATAGTATTTACAATGATTAACCTGCTAAGAAGAAAATCAACAAGACAACATGACAACCATAATGACATGACACTCATACCGCTTATTGGAGCTTTATAACACAACTCATGGTGGTATTTACATCCATATACATATGTACATATACCAAAAACAACACACCAAAACATATACCAAAAAAATTCACTCAGCCAACGAATAGTGAAGGATACATAACCCACATATGATCCACCATTTCCCATGTAGCTTCATCGGGCCCAAAGTGCTTCGAATGCAATTTAACTTGCTCGATTTCTTAGTTCTAGAGCATGAGCATATTTCTCTGCAATATATACTACAGTTTCGGCTGGAATTCTCCATCTGCCTCCACCTGCAATACAAACCAGACAATCACAGGATCAACACATTTAACATACTTCTTACACAATGACACATGGAAAAAATCATGGACTTTCATTGTCAGAGGTAGTGCAAGTTGATAGCCTACTGGCCCAATCCTTTCAAGAATATTGAAAGGTCCAAAAAACCAAGGTTCCATATTGGCACACAATACAATCTGCAAGGAGCTCTTTTTCGGCTTGATATGCAAGTACACCTATTCCCCAACTTGAAACTCCTTAAACAACCTATTCTGATCTGCATAAATTTTCTATTTGTCCCATGTTGTCTTCATATTCTTCTTTATTACCTACATTTCTTGTTCCATCTCTACCAACATATTCATTCCAATCAACACCTTTTTAACTAGATCACTCCAACTAATGGGAGTATTACAACTCCATCGATACAATGCCTCAAACTGACTCATCCTCAAAGATTCCTATTACCATTCTTGTAAGAAAACTCAACCAGTGGTAGATACTCTTCCCACTTCCACTGATGATGCATCACATACATCCTCAACATGTCCTCCAATATCATGTTGACCCTCTCTATCTATCCATCTATCTACGAATGATAAGGCGTGATGAAGGCCAACTCTATACTGAAACTTGAAAATACCTCTTTCAAGAATCTAGAAGTGAACTTAGCATTTGTGTCTGACACAATTTTCTTCGGTACACCATGCAATTTGAGCACATCTTTGTTGAAGACCTGTGCTACATCACTAGCTAAATAAGTAGACTTCACTGGAATGAACTGTGCTACCTTAGTTAATCTTTGTACCAAAACCATGATGGAAACTTTTTGTCTATATGGCCTCGAAAAACATGTTATAAAATCCATATAAATGACCTCCCACTTCCACTCTGGAATCACATTCAGTTGTAGTAGTCCACCTGGATGCTTACACTCTAACTTCACTTGCTGACAGTCCAAGCATCAAGCCACAAACTCTGCCATTCCCTTCTTTAGATTCGGCCAATATTAAAACTTCTTCATCATTGTCAATGTCTTTTGATATCCTTGGTGACCTAAATATAGTTTCACATGAAACTCTCTCATGATAGACTTCTTGAGTTCACTACTACCTGGCATATATATCTTGTATTGGCACATATATTTTTCTAAGATGATAGTCCACATTCTGACCACCTATACCCATACTTGTACCTGTGCATAAGTTCCATCTAACTATCATCCTACTAACCTTCCTGCAAGATCCAATCCTGTAACTCTGTCCCATAAGACCTCATAGCTACTATGTGATTAACTCGTATCCGCATGCTAAGAGCATCTACAAACCTATTCTCTTTACCTTTAATATACCTTATCTCAAAGTCAAACTCACTGATCGTGGCTAACCATCTAGATTTCCTGGCATTCAAATAAGGTTTATCAAACAAGTATCTCAACCCACTGTGATCAATCATCAATACAAACCTCCTGCCAAGAATATGGTGCCTCCATTATTAGTGTGAAATTTCTTGGAAGGTGTACAAAAAATACTTCACTTAAGTCACTAGGTGACACATGACCCCAACAACAATTTGTGGATTCTAACGCTTTAGATCTATGATAAAACTTGGAAAACCTGCAAAAAAATAGTTTATACGATCCAAAACAACAAACAACAATATATATATATATATATATATATATATATATATATATATATATATATAGATATATATATATATATATATATATATATATATAGATATGTATATATATATCCAATGAAATAACCAAATGGAAAGACTTTAAAATGAATAAATCTTTTATTGACAACACCTGGTAAATAATATATACAAAAAGGGTCTACAAATCCCCCTCCATGGGATCGGTCCTTTGATGTCCTTCATGCTTCAGTAATTGATTCTCTCTCTCAATGTATAAAAAACCTAAAATTAATGTGGAGAACTCAAATGGGAGCTCAAGTGAAAATATACGATAATGGTGAAGATGATAATGATCATGGTGAAGAATGAATGAAAAACCCTCTTATTTAGAACAAAGTATTGAGTTAATCTCGAAAATGGAGAATAATAAAATAATATCGAACAAATCACGATCTAACTGTTAGGAATACTTTATTATATTTTTTGGAGAGGGAAAAGATATACAAAATGGTCAAATATCTTTATTTAGAAATAATTAACAAGTAAGATGATTTATTACTAATTTCGCGAGGATTAAGAATGGTGTGAAATTGAAATAATTATTAAAAGTGATTTAACAATTATTCCAGTAATGGAAGTAAGGAATAATACATAAGTAGTGATATATTTTATTATTCCTAGGATATTTAGTCAAATGTGACAATGAATAATTATCAAACAATGATTTAATAATTAGTCATAGAGAAAATTAAATAAATAATGATTTATTCAATTATTCTCATGGGTTTTTTTTTTTTTTTAATCAGAGAGTAATTTAAAAAATGGTTTACTAAATTATTTTCCATGGTGAAAGTGATTATACTATGGTAAAATTAATCCTACATGGTGTATTTTGATCCACCTTGTTAGAGATGGCTTGGTGATAATTTTTTGGTGATAACAGATTGCCCCTGAATGTATGAGTGTTAAGAGAAAATCGTATTACCCAAATACGTTGTAGGTTACACTTCCACGAGACACCAAAGGGGAGTCAAAGAGCGAGAGAGAGAGAGAGAGAGAGAGAGAGAGAGAGAAAGAGAGATAGTTGAAGCAATGCAAGGACAAAAAAAATGGAGGGGCTGAGACCTACTAAACTGATAAAAGTCTCCTTTTATGTTGGAGTACATGATCTCAAATGAGGCGAGGGAGGCATACCCATACCCACTAAGATAACTGCGTACAAAGAATAACAGTGAGATCAATAATGTGGGACTAAGCTACAATGTACATGATACATGATATGTTGACATCAATGGGCTAGAAAATAATACAATGGATCCCATATACATAATGTGCCTAGAAAGACACAGGGCATGACTGAATACAATAACATATGATTACATGAGACATATTTCCCCTCAAGATGACATGGTGAGGGAGGATCACAACCAAAGAAGACCTGTTGAACATGAAATTTCTCTAAAGAGATGAATGGATCATTTTAAGGAGACATGCATTATGTGGGTGTGGCAAGTGGCAGAAACCAAACTCATCACATCTGCAGAACTGCATCTAAGGCTGGATCAACATTTGCAGACATCCGTGCATGTGGGGGGCTACCTAAAGGGCCACCCCCTCATGAGGTCTAGAACATCTCACAACCACCCAGGAATCACTAGGACAATCCTATGAATCACCAAATCGTCAAGTGTATGATTCTCAATCGTGCGATAAGGAGTTGGCATTAAGCACATGAGAAACAACCAAGTCAAAGGGAAATTATGATTCACTTTACTTGATCCGAGGCACCGAACAAAGATGAAATCTGGAACCAAGGTACAATTCCCTCTAGAGAAAAATTCTGGAATACATGTGTTGAAGTCGACAGAAGAGGGCCTGCCAGAGTTAAGGCAATAAGGATTCCTTAATAGATGCATGAGGTATCGTAGTAGAGTGACTGATGGACTGACACTAGGGGTGATGATGGAAGGACACAGGATGAGTGGCTGACTGAAAAATTCCCTTGTTAGAGAATGATATGTATGGTTGACCTGGTAGCGACTGACTCCATTCTAGAAGGGATGGTCAATGACTCAAACTGGGTACGGAAAAGATGAAGCAGTAGATATGGAGGCCAAATATAAATATAATGGGATGGATGCAACACAATGATGTATGTAACAATGTAATTGGACTAAAGGGACTCATAACAAACTTCATATATACAAGGGTGACTCATCTCGGATGCTCCGAACAAGGGTGACTCGATGATGTTGCTATGTGGGGGAGGGCTGAAGGGGATCATAAAAACATGAGTAAATGATGGTTACTCATGATGAAAATTGACACGTGATTTAACCAGTGCAAAGGTAAAGTGGTACCAGAGTATGGGTGGCTCAAATGAAGAAATTCGATTTTAATAGGTGGCAAAGTGAGACCTCATGGAAAAAATGGCTTCCTGGTGAAGTGTTAAATTACCAAAACCAAAGTGAGACCCATTATAGAACTCGGTGATATATTTCCAATATGTTGACGGTTCATCGAACGGTTCTACAGTTTGGTCACAATGGGTAATGAAAAAACTAAGGTTTTTCCTATAAAAGGTCTTTTTACCCCCAAATACAATTCATTTGCATAGTGAGATGTGGAGGATTTGGAGAGGAGGAGAAGGCCCTAAATCTTGTGGAGATCATAACAGAAAAACTAACCGTCAGAATCAGGATTTGCAAGTTGGAGGTAGGTGGCCTAACCTTACTCATCATTTTTGGTGGATTAGACTTTCAGATTAGTTCTTCAGTTCACTATGGGGGACCCCAGCTTATCCTCATGGTTGCAACACACTTTTGGGGGCCTGTTCGACATTCTATAACACAGGAACTAGGCTAATAGGTGCGTCCAACGTAGTTTTGAGGGGGAAAAAAACATTCTAGGCTGAGAGGAAAAGAAAGATTGTTGGTCTGTAGTGAGATGAAGATAAGAGCTAGACATGCATGTCTTTGAATCTAAACTGAAAAAACATAATGGTATTTTGTAGGTATGACAAAGCTAAATGGTGTACAATGAGAACAATATTTGGAGACCCTCCGTGCTAAGATTCAAGGGAATCAAGTAGTGAGAGGGATTTTGACATGGTATGTCATGCTAAAGTTATTAGAGAACCATTTTATGAGGGTTGGTGGGCCCTTGATGTTGAGGATAGTGAGTTATTGGGACACAGATCAGGAAGCCTTTCTAGTACAGGGGCATAAGATCAATATCAAGGATAATTTTAGGGGCGAATGTTCGCCCTTTGGCGAAATTAAGGGGTTTTAAATTTTTAGTGGGCGAATATTTTGTATCATAGTACATTTTTACAAATCACCTCAAATAGCCCACCTTATTTTAAGGGAGAGGGTAAAAAAGGTAAATTTAGCCCTTGAAATTAGGACTTACAACCTTCCATTCGCCCATTTTCAAGAATATGTTTTATTTAAGTGAATCCATTCGCCCATTTTCAAGAATAGGTTTTATTTAAGTGAATCCTATGGGCCAAATACCATATTTATAAAAGAGGTATGGTAAATTAATAAAAATATAAATAAATGAGAGGTATGGTATATAAATAAAACATTTTTTATATTTACTCCATAAGTCACCTTATATACATGTAAGGGTGTAAACAAATAAAAATATAAGTAAAGTGGAGGTATCGTAAATAAATAAAACGTCTTTTTATACTTACTCAAAAGGTATGGTAAATAAATAAAAATATAAATAAACTAGACGTATCGTAAATAAATAAAACCTCTTTTTATATTTAGTCCATAACCCTCGTTCTATTTATGAAGGCTCAAGAAAGAGATTTTATTTAAGTGAATCCTATGGGCCAAATACCATATTTGTAAAAGAGGTATGGTAAATTAATAAAAATATAAATAAACGAGAGATATGGTAAACAAATAAAACATTTTTTTATATTTACTCCATAAGTCACCTTATATTTAGGAACAGTCAAAAAATGGGTTATATTTAGGTGAAACCTATGGCCAAAATACTATGGGACAAATACCATGGACTAGATTGTTATTAATACCATGCAAAAAACCATTATTAACCCTAATATTAGAATTAATAAAAATAAAAATGGCACATGGTATTGACCCATGGTATTCACCAAAATGGCACATGGTATTGACCCATGGTATTCACCAAAATGGCACATGGTATTGACCCATGGTATTCACCTGGAATGTAGCCTATTTAAATGTGGGAATTAAACCATCATGTAGCCTATGCTAAGATTCACTAGGACTTTACAAAGTTTTATTATTTAGTGAAAGACTCGCCAAGATCTTACAAGATTTTATAGTAAAATATTCGCCATGCCTGGTGAGAGATTCACCAAAAAATTATATATACATATTATATTATTGATAAAATCGCCTTCCATTTTTCCTATATACCATGGAGATTCGCCCATTTATTATATTTATAAATTTAGGGGGGGTTCTTAAAATTTTCCCTGATCAATATCACGATTTAGGACATATATTTTCTGAGAGGATCCCCCCCCAGGGGTAGTGGGGGAGATACATCTAGTGATACCTCATGGGAGGCATATAGGTGAGTTTGTTGAGAACCATTGTGTACTCGGGGGTCATGTAAACGGCATGAACATTAAGATCAGTGACCTAGAGAGGCTTAAGACACAACCTATAGCTATAGCGGTGTTTTGGATCTTCTGTAGCATTCCTTCCACCATATCACTAGGGGGAAGATGATGCTGGTGGAGAGTGTGTTGGTAGGGACCTACTATGGGTGGGTCCAGATGATGATGTCATCGTTGAAACGATAGTTGACACTATGCAGGCGGAGGACCAATGATAACTATTCTTTTGGGACAATATTATGCTCATTCTTCTTTAAGAAGATCCTCATGATCCTTCCTCATGTACAGATCCATGATGGGGACCCAAAGGAGCCCAGGATGTGCCGCTGGGGGAAGCTACTATGATGAGGTGTAGGGGGAGTAGAACGAGTGTTCCAACCTGAATTTTTCGCGCATTTGGACCATATGCCACTATACATAGATGATTATCTGCATAGTGGAATGAACTATCAAGGGGATCCTGACTTACCACTTCTGTCGGGATGAGCATCGGGTCCAAATGGTACATGAAAGTTGTTATATATTTGATGCATTTATATTTTAAGAAATATTTTTATGCGGTACTAATTTCTAAACTTTGTGGTATGCAGATATAACATCGGTGAGGCTGGGAGGATACACAGAAAGAGTCGCAACACCTGGGGTTGCAGATCAGGGTGGGGCCACATCACAACAGAGATCAGGTAGTGATTCTCTACTGGAGAATCTCTGATGTAGATTCAACGTGCTACTGAATAGGGTGACAGAGAGTGGTGGCATGAGTTAGAAGATTGGTACATAGATGAGTGCACTGGTCTTCCCTTAGAGTGGAAAGGAATCACACAGCGCATTGCTATCGCCGATTGGGAAGTACGAGACCTACAGGCTGGTGGGATGGAGCCATTAGCATGGGAGCCTCTAGATGATAATGATTAGCTATAGGGAAATGTGGGTCCCCATTTTTGTTTTGTGATAACATGCGAATGGAAATGTTGGATCTATTTAGAGTAGTGGACTCAAACACTGTATTATGATAAATATTTATGGTTATGCATTTTGTGTGATGATTGTGGTTCACAATTTGTTTATGGATGTCTTCTTGTATATGCATGTGATAAATTCCAATATAGAATGTTATTTGCAATGGTATCTACATAGTGATTTTGGTCTCTAGGTACATGATTGAATGTAATGGACTCAAATTCACTGGCCAAAAGCTTAACTCGTAGATATTTTCTAAATAGGATAGGATTATGCACATGATAAACATTGTTCAGTTGCATGACAAGTAGCAAGGAATCAAGACAAACATGAAGGTGAAGGATGCGACTATCAAGGGCATCGACTAACAAACCTATCACAACATCATATTCAGCCTAGTTATTGGTGGAAAATCCAAATGCTATTAGAGTGGACTAACAAATGCAAGGGGGTGAAAATGGCCCAAGCTGATGAGTCTAGATTCCTAGTGAAGTGACTTGCACCATCGACATAACCAATATAAGGTGTGGATGATGGATATGTTTGAAATATGTAAGAAGATAATGTATAAGATGGTGGAGAATGCAACTACCTAAATGCAAGAAAAAAGAAAGAGAAACATGCATTTCAATGGGAAATTCTATGGGTAAAATTTCTTGACGTAGAGTGCATTGTAAGGGTTGGGAAGGAGTTCTCGTTTTGGACCCTCTAAAAGGGGTGATCCTTTTCCCAAGAACTTATTGATGATGTAAGGTCCTAAACATAGTGGTTCAAAATTTCTGTACCCGAGGACATCATGAGATTGGTTATAGACAAGAACAAGGTTGCCTTCATGGAAGGTATAGGGGTGGACTTTTTAGTCATACTAAGCTTTGGTGCTCTTTTCAGCTACTTTGATGCTTTGAAATGCAACATGATGGTCTTCATTGGCATGCTCAAGGATGATAAGTCATTGTTCCAAAGATTGGGTGTCCGGGAGGAGTTCAATGGTAAGGTGGAGGGAGGGGATTTCAGACTCGATTGAAAAGAATACCTGCTCTCCAAAAACAAAGTGGAAAGGAGTGAACCCAGTGGTGGTTTTGGCAGAAGTTCTATAGGCCCACAAAGAAGGAAAGAGAATTAAATGCCAGTTGTTCTTGTGTTTATTCACCGTCCACTGAAGCACAATATTAAGTATTTTGTTGACAATTTCAACTTCTCCATAGCCTTGGGGGTAATAAGATGACGGATATTGGTGTTCGAATCCCAACAGAAAGGATAGCTCCACCATATCTCATATTTAAAGTGTCAACCATGGTCATAGACCAATTGTATGGGAACCCCAAATTGAGTGATAACATGGTTAAAGAAAAAGAGGGCTATAATAGTTGCTGTGATATTGAATGTTGGCATGGATTCAACCCATTTGGTGAAATAGACGATGGCCACAATAATATAATTGTGGTTATTAGCAGATGGGGATTGACACTCCATAAATTAAATGGCCCATTTACAGAAAGGACCGACTACGATGATAGGGTGGAGGGCAGCGAGTGGAGATCGCACCTTAGGGGCGTATAACTAGAAATTGGGACAATGTTTGACTACCTCAATACAATCGCTAAAGAGTGAAGGAAAAAAGTAATCGATGTGCATGATTTTCTAGGCAGTACCCATCCTCGGGAGGTGACCACCAAAAGTGGCACTGTAGAAGGAATTGATCACTTTCACAGCTTCAACATGGGTGAGACAATGACAAATGACAATATCGACACTGCGACAATATAGATCATCATTGATGAGGAGGAAGTAAGAGGCTTGATGTCGAATACATCATCGATCATCATGAGTGAGGTGGGGGGAAAATTTATAGGTTCACAGATAGGTAAGGATGTCACCATACCAAGGATCATATGAGGTAATGTTGAACAAGTGTTCATTTGGAAGATCACCATTTACCAGCAGATCAGGCGCACTAGTGGGAAATTCGGAAATGAATTCAGTAAGGGACAAACCTTTCTTACTCTTGGGTGTGACAAATTCGAGATCGAATTCTTGAAGGATAACGATCCAATGGGTGTACTTCCTGTTAATGATTCGTCGACTCAATAGGAAATCCATGGGGTGGGAATTGGTCACAACTTTAGTGGTACGTGTAAGGATATAATTACGAAGCTTTTGAAATAAGAGCACAACATCGAGTGCCAAATTTTCTTCATGTGAATAGGACACTGGGGAACAATTAAGGTTCTTAATGACATAGTAGATGATATGCTCATTTTCGGCAAAATCTTCTTGTATTAGGACACCGATGACCGAATAGGAAAACACAAAGATGTATAAGATGAAATCCATTTCAAAGTTAGGTGGAATAATAAAGGGAGAATGAGTGAGATCACATTTGAGGGAATCGAAATAATGTTGATCTTTTTCATCCCAAATAAATTGAATGTTAGATCGAAGGAATCTAAGAAACCCATGCACCATGGTGGCATAGTTAGGAACAAATCGATGAAGAAAGTTAGCTTTGCCTTGGAGGCTTTGTAACTGGCGAAGGGTACGAGAAGGAGGAAGTTTGAGAATGGCTTAAACTTTGAGAGGGTCAAGAGGGATATCGTATTTTCACACAATGAAACCCAAGAGTCGGTTGACAGGAACATAGAAGACACACTTAAGGAGTTTGAGGTGAATGCAATACTTATAACATCAAAGAAAGATGATACGCGAATCATGAAGGTGTTGTGACCGAACTTCGAAATGAGCGGTGAGATCGTCTAGATATGCAAGGATAATATGAGCCAGGTTGTGAAAGCAACATGACATGGCATGCTAAAAAGTGGCCCCAACATTCTTTAAACATAAAGGCATGACCTTATAAGCGAAATTTCCCCATGGACTAGTGAAGGTATTTTTAAGATGATCGACATAACATATACATATCTAGTTATATCTTGAGAATCCATCCATAAAGGAGACAACCTCATGCCCTGCACACTCATCAATTAGCTAGTCTGTGAAGGGTGTGGGAAAGTTTTCTTTGGGACAAGATTTTTTCAGATTGTGAAAGTCCATGTAGACATGAATGGTGCCTTGTTTCTTAATAACAAGAATAGAATGTGACACCCATGTGGTGTATTCAATGGGATAGATGAAACCATTGTGCCTAAGCTTATCAATTTCAGCTTTGATAACTTCACGTTTGGAAGGATGGATATGCCTTTGCTTTTGGCGGACAGGGATGTCATTGGGCGAAGTGTCGATGTGATGTTAAACAATGGCATGATCAAGTCCGAGAATTTCATAATAAGACTAGGAAAAAAAATCACGTAATTCTTTGAATAACTTGGTGTAATAATCAATTTCTTCTGGGTTGCATTATGCCACCAGCATGATATTTTCTTTGATCCCTAGTTTATTCAAAAAGTTGATTTTGATGGTAGGGGAAATGTTAGCCATGTTTCCTTCTTCAAAAGAGTCTGGTACATGAATGGGATTTCAAAACCAATCAAATTCACCATGAATGAAGTCTTTTGACTCCACAACATATTGGTCATGGGTTCGTTGTGGAAGGAAGTGCACATGATGTTGCATATCATCCCAAGGATAATTAGGGGTGGTCATGGCTTCCATGATGTCTTTATCAGAATGAAAGATGGGGGGATGGGAAGAAGAGAGACCCCATGATGAAGAAGAGCTACCTGAGAAATCTTCATGAGAGACAAGGTTCACATATGCATCGTCAAGGTTGAGAGACATATGACTAGTATATGGAAGATCTATCGATGTTGAGACTAGGGTGTTTGTCAAAGAAGGTTCAATATAATCACAATAGGATAAATTAAGGGAGTTCCAATGCATCGATCTAATGGATGACAACATGTAGAGAATGGTAATGGTGCTATATATCATCTTGAAATTAGGGGGAGGGATCATGATGGGTGGTTGAGAGACCTCTTGTTCTGGTGTAGGAGTAGGACCAGAACCTGCAGGTAGAGGACAGGTGGTATCACTACGAGCAACCTCTAATTTGCAAAGCACTTGAAGTGTATCAAGAAAATATCCGAGACAGGGAAAATGATGAGAATAATGGCCATAATTATCATACAAAGCACAAGGGTGATTTGTGTGTAATAATCTATTCTTATTAGTTGACTCATGTAAGGTGACATGGACGTCAAGAATGTTAGAATCAAGGAAGGTGTTGTCACTTATTTCTTTTTTAGTCACCAGTTGCTTCAAATGCCCCAATAGAAGTGAATTTTGGTGCTAATGTTTTAGGCCATGGAAGCTATTAGAGCCAGATTAGATCCTCTCCATTGCATCATGCTCGGAAAGAGCTTTCTAGTGGTATATATAAGTCCAAAAATTGACTCCTAGAGCAGAAGATAAAGCATTTTTAAGGTCCACCTTGGAAAAGCCCATCAAACCAAGAAAATGGCTAAGTATGGAGGGTAAATCATAATCAAGACTTGGGAAAGTGCATCACAATCATATATTAGTATTGGGAGGGTCCAGGAGGTAAAGAGCACCGATGGGAGGAGGAATATTGATCCACCGATTGCTGATATCGCATATTGGTAGTCGACAGGTCTGGGCACATAATATATTGCATATTGGCCATCGACAGGACCCTTGGGGAACATAACTATAGTTTTCGGTGGTTCTTCGCACCGAAGGTTGATATTGAAATCCCATAGTCCTGCGATATCAACGATCAATAGGGTTTCGAAACTTAAAAGACCTGTAAACCACCGATCTTACAATGTAGTGGTGTATCGCCAGGGAGGCCGAAAAAACCAAATACAAAGGAAATTCTTTGCAAAACAAGGTCTGCCTCCCCTTTCTCTCTCCTCCATGTGGCATTGATGATCGGTGGGGGTCACAGCTTTGAAACAATGGAAACTGTCGATTCTGCGATTTAATACAAAATTGTCGAGGAGGGCCGATTTTTAAATACAAAGGAAAGCATGGAAAAATAGGGCTCAACGAGCCTCTTTCTCTCTCCTCCAGGGGATCACATGGTGGCCTTTGATTGATCTTTAGAGATGAAAAGGCAACTGACATCAACAATGATGTGGCAGTATGTAGGATGACGTGGCCATAAGGGGGCATGTGTTACGCAGTTTTAGCATTTTCAGGGGTGAGATGGGGCCATTTCCGGGTGCAACATGTCATCACTCACAGGGTGACATGTGGCAGTGATGAAATCACCCCACAGATTGAAAATCGAAATAGTTAAGGGAAAAAGCTAAAGACGATGGAGCCTGCAATTGCGATATGTGGGACTCCTCCCCGGCTGCGATTGTGATAAGGAAGAAGCCCCCAGATGCGATAAATTATTACAAAAAGGTTTATAAAGATCTCGTGTCTGGATTGTCTGCCCGCTGCAAAGAAAAAGGTAAAGAGTCCCACCCTCTCCATGGTTATGGTTGCGATATATTTTGGCTGGCCCAACACCTAGATCGATGATCACAAGGATAAAGGGAAGCACCATAGGAAAAACACATTAACATGCCAAAGTGCAGGATTTCATAATAATAAAGGAAAGAAGCCCCCAGACAGGAACTTGAAAGCCTTAGCGCCCGAGGGCTAAGCCCCTGGTCATAGCCCCCAGTCATATGATAAGAAAAGCAGAAAGGCGCTGAAAGCATAAGGGGATGAAGGGGAAATTAAAAGTGCTCGCCTATTCATTTATTTTAAAAATTAAAGACCTGTGGCCATGGTTCTTTGATAGTCTACTGCAATGGTTTTAAAGGACGTATGGGTTGTCAGCTTTGGTATTAAATGAATTAGGGGGAGATGCATAAATTATAGTATGGGAGGCTTCTATGGAGACTTAATGCCTCGGCATGGAGTCTCGCTCCTCTGCACAACGCAAAACTGCGTAGAAACACGCAATCCCTTCTCCAATGAACAACTCACCCATGCAGTAAAGGTAGAATTGACATAAGCTAGATGAGCACCAGTGAACCAACTCAAGCAACCAAAAAGAATAGGATGACAATAGGGACGTGGCTCTATCCAAGGCCTCCACTGAAGTAGCAAGGGGACACCTCCTCCTTCCTCTCTCAACTTTCTTTCTCTGAGCATTTATTTCTTTATTCTTCCAAGAAAGGGACTCGATCCCTATTGTAATCTTAGGTAGGTGGTAGCAGAGCCTGACAAAGTCAAGACAACAAGTCTAGCATGATAGTTGGGGCTCAGGCTCATATATTTTGATTGTAATTCAAAGCTCTTCCCCCCTCTTCTTATAAATAGGGGGATGAAACATAATACAGGGGTTCTGGATTCTCAAACCCATGAGCGCTGAACTCTGTGTTTCCATTTTGGTTCAATATGTTTTTATGGGACTTCATTGATATCATGGATGAGTGTATGGACTGGTTATTGGGCCCTTTGGTATAAATGGTGTTTCCTATTGATTCCAAGCATGATTAATGTGTAGTAAGTTCCTCTTGGTAATCCCATTTCACTTGTGTTTTTCTTTCTTTGAAATAGTGTAATGAATGCAATTGGTTACTCTTCAATCTATGGATTTATCTTAGCTTCTTTGGCAGAGAACAATACCCATGTTATGTTTGATATGAAGCCTTCTTTGCTCCTCTATTTCTATCATCTCATTAGAAAACCATGGTTTAGGATTTTGTCTTACTTACAACCCTATCCATTAAATTTCCCTTTTTGTGGGAACATTGCTGCCTAGGATTCTGTTTGTTATAGCCCTATGCATCTATTTCTCTCTCTCCTTTCCTCCTCTCCACCATCAATACAACTTCAGTTTAAGCTGTCTCATTTTTGCGTGTCGGCCACCAGAAGGAGAAGTCGTTTCTCTTTGAGATTGCCCAAATACCCCCAGCATTTGGATCGATGAGTTGTTAGAAAATTATAGATTACAAAGCAATGGAACACATAGAATATTGCATAAATATAAACACAAAAAATGCATAAAACCAGAGAGACACAGATATACGTGGTTCACCCAGTTTGGGCTACGTCCACCCTGAATAGCTAGTCCTTCCTTTCTATTATCCATCAAAATGAAGAGACACAACGTACAACAGATCCACTATAATATCCTCTGTTTTCTCTCACAGTCCCACCTCTCTCTATTTCTCGCTCAGAGAATACACATCTATTACACAGCCTCAATACAATTCCCTCATACAAAGAGAGGTGTTTCCTTCTAGGGAAAAAAACCCTAAACTAAACATAAGTTCTATCGTCAAATTATCCGCCTAATGAATGGCCTAGATTGACTAGAAATTACTATACTTTTACAAGGCAATTTTACATCTATTTTTAGCTTTGGGGGCGTTGCCCCTGAAACCCCTGCCGGGGGACCGTTGGGCCCCGGACCCCCCAGCCAGGGGGGATTAGACCCCTGGGGGGGGGGGGGACAAGTCTGCCCCCACACCCCCTCGCGTGGAGGGGTATACAAACTTCCTGGGGTATTCATCCGGCTGAAACAAAGACCTCTAAATAATCATGCTCCACACCCAACATGAGTTGGCCTGAATCTTCCTCTTTGAAAGCTTATTGAACCAAGCCACTCATACCTTTTCACGTGATAATTGGAGTGCTACAACCCCCTTACATATAACCTCACAAGCACTCCTCTATTTAAGATGTCCTAGGAACTGGTCTACAATCAACCTAGAGGCAACCAAGCCACTCATACCTTTTTACGTGACAATTGGAGTGCTACAACCCCCTTACATATAACCTCACAAGCACTCCTTTATTTAAGATGTCCTAGGAACTTGTCTACAATCAACCCAAAGGCTATCTCTAGGGAGCTTTCTTTGTCTCCTGCTGCACTTGTGCTACAGGTGCAAGATTTAGTGATAATAGGAGGTATCAAATACCACATTATTGATATGAGGGAGAACAGGACAATTATTGGTGGCATGACCAACAACATCACACAAAGCACATGTAGGAATAAGATTTGGTGGGTTAGGAGGAGCTAGAGTTTTTGGGGGTACCTTGCCTTTGGTTCCCTTTATTCTAGGCTTTACCCCCCTTGGCAGATGATTTCAAAACATGAGTAGGTTCATGTTGAGGTTGATGTGAAATTGAAGCAAAGGTAGGGCTAGGAACAACATGTTGGACTGGGGTCAAAGAAGTGTAAGGTTTGAGTTGATTGGGGGGAGTGTTTGCGGGAGGATCAACGTACTTCATTGGGATCACTAGGGTAATGTTAGGTAAACTCAACATAGCCATAACATGTTCAGAATAAATTCCTAGGGGTGGAAATAAGAACGGTATTTGACCAAAAGGATAATGGTCTGGGTGAACTGTTCCAAGATGGTTAAGACCTGGGGGAATGGTTCTGGTGGAAAAGGATTAGGAGAGATACCAAAAAAAGGAAATGGTCCAGGAGGAGTAGTACCAGAAGGCTAGGCTGAGTTGGGAATAATAGGTTGTGGAGGTGCTAGTTGTTGTGAAGGCATACCAGACCATTTGTGGGTGGCCCATGATGCATTAGGGGATTTTTGAGGTCTAAAATGGGCCTCCTAAGAAAAATGTACAACCAAATTAAACTTTATAAGGACCAATAGGACTCAAGATGGTGATGTCAACCATGGGGGATGATTCACCATTTTTGGAGTAAAAAAGTACAAAGATTAAAAAATAATAAAATAATAAAAATAATTTTTCAACTCATATTTTGAACTTATCTCCATAATATTTTACTCAAATTTCGAATGTGAGTACTCGTTAGATGCAAAATTTAATTCCTCATCTAAAGAGTACCCATGTCGCAATCACATTTTTTCATGTATTTCTCATTTTTCATGTAGTAGGGTCCATTAAAAGTATGCAACATGGGTACTCCTTCGATGAGGAATCAAATTATGCATCCAACGACTATTTCCGCTCGAAATTTGAGTAAACCTATACAGAGATAAGTTGAAAATACGAGTTGAAAAAATAATTTTGTCTTTTTTTCCCTCTAAAACTTGATGGTGTAATCTAATCTTATTTTATTATTTCCACTATTATTTTATAATTTCCTTAAGAGGCCCATTTTAGACCTCAAAAATCCCCTAATGGCTTGGAGCATGCAAACACTCAATGAGGTAGGCACAGAAGGAGTAGATGATGGACCATAATAAGCACCAAGAAAAGTGGAACCTTTGTAGACTTCGGGAGAGACATTGGTGAGGGACAAGATAGTCTTATGGTTAGTCATGAATGAGAAGTTAGACTGAGGTGAAGTCTGATATTTGGGATCGTAGTATGTCAACTCATTGGCGTCGACGATATTTCCATTGTGGGGAAAGCACATCTTATGGTGAACCACAGATGAAACATCTGATATAACATAGGTATAAATATGACCCAAAGGGATGTAATCTAAGGGGGCATCAATGACTTCAATGTCAATAGAGATAGTCTTGCCAGCAGAAGTGATAGGACAGTTGTGATATAGCCCAAGGGGTTGCGAGGGATGACCGTCCCAATCACAGAGAGTGATGGTGGATGGGGACAAGTCTGGGGAACAAAGTTTCTTCCAAACACTAGGAGCCATCACATAGGTGGAGGCACCTTCATCTATGATACACTACTAAACATTGACATTTCTAATGGAGACTAGTATTTTAAATGCAACAGATGAAGGTAGGGATGATTTTCTGATTTGTCAAAATGAAAGACAATCATATTATCATCTTGGGGATCCAAAACACCCAAAGTAGAGAGTAGATATTTCATTTGGTATGGGAACATCTGACGGACTTCCAGCATTGACATGGCAACAGGAGACTGTGCCAAGTCATCTATTGTTGGCTTTGGGGGGCCTGACCCAAGTTCGGAGGCGATTTAGCTAAGAAAAGCCTAGTACTACTGGCCCTTTGGGCAACAATTTGCTGGGATGTCTGATGGGCTTCTGGAGGTTCGCGGTACGACCTATCGCTGCGCACACTTGCGATTCCTTCATGACCTATGGTGTTGCTTCTACGCAGCCTTGCTCGGGGCGCGACCCATGTAATACCAAAGTTCCTTGCTATTTAAACGATTACTTAACTTATGTGTGTGATATTTACGGTTATTACAACATAATCAAAAATCATATCAGTGCGCACAAAACATAACCGAATATAAACATAAAGAAGATAATGTACATCAATTACATAGAATTAGGATAAACTACTCTTTATTAGATTTCTGTCCCAATTACAGACTCAACTCTGCCCTGCACACTCAGCTGTAGGGGTCCGCGCACTCAGCTGCAGAGTCTACTAGGCCTCTGCGCACTCAGCTGTT
This sequence comes from Pinus tabuliformis, assembly GCA_031772625.1. Lineage (NCBI taxonomy): Eukaryota > Viridiplantae > Streptophyta > Pinopsida > Pinales > Pinaceae > Pinus > Pinus tabuliformis. The sequence continues at coordinate 937,356,068 of CM062811.1, read as the reverse complement.
GAGCCTCTTCCTACTACTACAACCCAAGACACTTAGACTTCTACTCTAAGCTTTAACCATTCCTTTGCTACTCTCTCTATCCATCCACTATTAACTATATTTACAACTTAGTTCCTCGCTCTATTTATACAATCCCATGGTAGACGGACCATGGGTAGGCCAAATTTACACTAATTTACAATACAATGTTTAGGGCGAACAACACTATGACTCAATTATACACTTCGTGCTCCGTGCCCGCAATTCACAGAGTTCTACAACATGTTTGACCAAAACTTGGGCATTGAGCCCCCTAACAGGCCCCCAACACAATCATCGTGACTCGTCTTGAGTCACTCTGCTAGTGTGGTGATCTTAGCACGAAGCCCTTCCAATCGATCTTGTGTTGCCCAGAGGTCTGCAGCGCACTGTTCTGCAGTCTGCTGGATCTGCTTTATTCTTTCTTCTGAATCATCCATGTCTGACTCATGTCCCTCCTTTGGTATCAGCTTCTGGTGTTTGTGTTTATAGTCTACACCCTTGTCCAGCTCCTTGGGCCATGAAGACTATGCTTCGGCCGTTTAGTCAGAGAGTTGGCCCACCCATGTAGGCTTTCAAGCAGCTTCCGTTGATTTTGTCTGGGAAGGGTTCGCCATTAAGTTTGACTAGCTGGACCATGCCTTTGTCGGTGACCTCTTTTACCACATATGGTCCCAGCGAGTGCATTTTGAATTTTTCCAGAAATTTTTCAAACTTGCTATCATACAGTAGCACTATGTTGTTTACCTTGAAGGTGCACAACTTGATATGGCGGTCATGCTAAGCTTTTTCACGCTGCTTTTGTACCTATTGGTGGAATCTGGCTAGAAATGGTTCTTCCTTGAGCTCTTCTAATTGCACGACCCTTTCTTCCAGAGCTTCGTGGTTCGTCATGCCTGTGAGTGCTACTATTCATAAACTAGGGACGATGTATTCCATTGGCATGACTGCTTCCGCACCATAGACCAACCATAATGGTGTCTCTACTGTCAATTTCTTACATATTGTCCTGTATGCCCATAACATAGCAGGTACGTGCAAGTCCCAGTCATCCCATTGTGCGTTACATACTTTGGTAAGCATAGTCTCCAGTATTTTATTGAATTCTTCTACTGTTCCATTGGCCCGTGGGTGGTACGTTGTACTTTTTTGGTGATAAACCTGGAACTCTTTTGTGAGCGTGTTGATGGTTTCATTCAAGAAATGTGTTCCGTAATCGCTCATTAAGATTTTTGGACAACCAAATCATGTCAACACGTTTTTGAACAAAAACTTTGCAGTCATAATAGTCGTGCAGTCCTTGACCAGTTGTGCTTCCGCCCATCGTGTCAGGTACTCTGTCGCGGTGATGATTTAGCACACACCCATCTTTCCTTGAGGTTTGATTGGGCCCACAAAGTCGATTATCCATTTCTCAAATGGCTACAGTTTCATTTGGGGATTTAGTGGCATCTCGTCCCTTTGTGATGGTTTTCCCATCCTTTGACATATATCATAGGCCTTATAGTGCACTTGCAAATCCTGGTGTAGGGTTGGCCACCATAGCCCTGCGTAAAGAATCTTTTGTGCGATCGCGCATCCTGCACAGTGTCCTCCTGCAACACTCCCATGTACTTCCACGAGGATTTGACATCGTTCAAATTTAGGTACGTATCTTCACAATATCTCATGATTGCCCATCTTGTAGAGGTGCCCCGTGATGACAGAAAATTCCACCGTCTGCACCACCAATTCCTTCTTTTTTTGGACTAAGTACTCCTTTGGTGCAGTTCCTGTTGTTAGAAAATGGATTATATCTTTGAAGTGTCCATCCGCGATGCACACTGCAAAGGGCTGTGCATCAGGTAGCCCTTCCTCTAAATTTGTTGGTTCCTCGCCTATCTCAATTCGTGACAAGTGGTCTGGTCCTGCGTTTAAGAATCCCGGCTTGATTATGACCTTAAAATCATATTTTTGAAACAGTAAAAGCCATCTGCATATGCGCCCCCCCAACATAGGCTTGTTCACCAGGTATTTGAACATGGAATGGTCGGTATACATCTTGAAATTTCCTCCCAGTAAATAGTGTCAGTATTTTTGGAGTGCATACACCATTGCCAACCCCTCGTATTCGGTGGTAGAGTAGTTATTTTCTTCTTTGGACAATATTCGACTCACAAATGCGATCGGGCGGTCCACACCCTCCATGCCCTCCTTTCTGAGTACGACTCCCAATGCGATACATGACGCATCAACATGTACATGAAATTCCACGTCCCATTTCAAGAAGACCAAGATTGGCGCGGACCCCAGCTTCCCCTTTAGGACATCCAAACTCTTCATGCAATCATCATTCCAACAATATGTAACATATTTTTTCAATAACTTTTCCATCGGTGTGGTTATTTGGGCATAACTTTTGATGAACTTCCTATAGTATCCAGTGTTCCCCAAGGTAGCGCACAGTTGTTTAACATTTCACGGTGCTTCCAAATTGAGGATAACGACAATCTTCACAGGGTCTACCATCAGTCCTTGTTTTCAAACCACATGTCCCAGTAGGTTTCCAAATGGAATGAGGAATGTGCACTTCTTCAAGTTTAACGCAATCTAGTGTTGGCAGCAAGTATCCAACATCAAATGTAAGCTTGCTACATGGTTCTTAACTAATCCAAAGACAGTCCAATCATCCATATAGACCTCCAAAAATTTGTGGATGTATTATTTGGACACGGCTACCACGATGCACGAAAATATAGCTGGTGCATTCTTCAGTCCAAACGGCATCACAGTGTATTGAAAGCATCCCCATTTTGTTGCGAAGGTCATCTTGCTCCTATCTTTTGGTGCGATCTTGATCTGATGGTACCCTGAGAACCCGTCCATGAACGAGTATGCTTCCCGACCGTCAACATTCTCTAGTACTTCATCTGTGAATGGTGTTGGGAATGGATCGTGTACATAAGCATCGTTTAGTTTCCTGAGGTCTACGCATATTCTTATTTCACCCTTCTGTTTTTTCTCCTGTACCACCTATTAGTGTCAGTCTTTGCAGTCTTCCACCAGTGATCAAATATGCTCTTATAAAGTGGTCTTGGGTTGCCAAAATCAATTTTTTGTCATTTCAGTGAGTCTTCAAGTAAAATTTGGTCACTAGGTATTAGGTATAGGATTGTTCACTCCTTCCAAAGTTTTCTAAGTACTAGTCCATGTCACCATTTGGTTGAGTGTACCATCATTCAAAGAGTTGTCATTGTTATTTCAGGTTCCAATGGGTCATTCTACACCTTGTTTGTGCATCAATTGTGCTTAGGTAAGGCTCATAACCCTCTGCTAGGGTTTTGAAGGTAATTTTTCTTGGATGGTCAAATCATCAACAAAACTTGTATCCTAATGCTCATACACCTTCCCCTATCCATAATATACCTTCTTAAAACACTTCCCATCACTGATATCCCTCATATTCATCATTTTCTCACAAACCCTAGCATATTGCTACAATTTGACACTTTTCTAGGTTAGGCCCATGTTTCTCCCTTTTGGACCCCTTCCCCTCACTAAATGATCTGAATTGGATCCATAAAAGACTGTCAAAGAACCATGACTATATCGAGTTGAAACAAATCTCTAAATAATCCAAAACAGCGATCAAAAACACCCTGAACTAGTGGCAATGGCAGCCAACATCGAACAACGAGGACCTCGGTCAAAGCACGCTGACCGAGGCCCATGGAGACTGCGCAGGAGGTCAAAGTAGCCGCTGGGAGCTCCGGATCGGGAAAAGGAGGTGGTTTTTGATGCGCGATTAGCACCTAATCATGCATCGCTGGGTGAACAGGTCCATGAAGGAAAAGCCCGAGAACTTGGTTGCGTGGGGGAACCAGAGAACTATGGGTGGAAAAGTAAAAAGCGCTAACGTACAAAGGCGGGACCTGTGCTCTGGAAAACTGGTGGTATTGATCAGGGTGCCCACAAATAGTAAGAGGTTTTGGACGAGAGCAAGGTGACTCCATACATCGATTGATGTGTGGCAAGTGGAGGTGAGAGAAAACCACCATTGATCGCGCGCTATCGGTCGAGCAAGTCAACCGCGTGAAATGTGCGTATGACGTTGGATCTGGGGGACCGAGATTGGACGGCTGAGATTGTGCCCGATGGAGGAAGCGAAATCAACGAAGGAATACACCATCTTTTAGAAGGATTTGGAATCTGTTTGACTGCCACGGTGGAGGAAGAACGCATCCACGACGTAACTAAAGAAACAAACCGACGAAGTAGGCTGGCACTGTTTAGAGGAGGACACATGTCCACTCCCTGAGCGTTGGTGATGACGCTGAACAGGGAACTCCAAGCACAGCTGTAGAAGGTGAATCGACAAAGGCAGAAGAAGAACCGAACATGTATTGGGACGAATGGCTAAAAGCCGTGAACAGGGATAGAATATGAAGAAAAAAATGGAGTTATGAAGAGAGTCAGTACCAGAAACGAAGATAGAGAGACCAAAATCCTAAGAGGAGGACGGAACACAGAGAATAGTAAAGCAAAGCAAAAGAGACATAGGGCTGAGCTGACCAGCAGTAGCATTGAGCACTAGAAATCTTGAAGATTCAAGCCATCCCATCGAGGATCTGTCCGGGCTGAGCACCACATTGGGCTCTTGCCACTGTAGACCAGAAGGTCATAGAGTTGGTAGGAAGAAGAAGAGTCTGTGCACTCCAGTGGCTTGGGGAATCCAAGAACCACCCTGCCAAGCAAAACTTGCCTCAAGAGAACTCATATTGAGTACTTTCATTGTAATTCTCTGCTTAAAGACACAATAAAACAAGGCCACCACTGAAAGCTAGACCGAAGATGTAGCCCTGGAGAATAGGGTGAAATCCTTATTAAAATTATTGTGTCTTTGTGTTTCTTACTGTATTTCTCTGCTGTCTTTCCATTTAATGTCTGTGTATTGGCAATCTGATCGATCCGTTGCTTAATAAATATTGGCAATCTTGATCGACCAGCACATGAGTCTGTAATACCTTTGTTTAATAAATATTCAACTGATGTCGGTCATAGGGTGATTGTCAGATCCCTAAATCCTTGAAATTCCACTTTCCCCTACTTCCTAACATTCCTCCCTACTTCCCAAAATTCTCTCAAGAATTTAGAAGTCCCTCATCCACTTCATTTCCCTTTATTTCTACAAATCCCCTGTTCCACACATCGGGATAGGTTTTATTCAAATGATGTTTCTGAGCAAGAAAAGATGAATTTGACAAAATTGAGAGAGGTTTTTGTCCATCATAGTCTCAAGAAAAAAAAATCCTTTAGTTTTTACACAAGTCTCATGATTTGGGATAAATGTCCAAACAATCATTTGCCACAAGATAGTTGCTGCTCTTCTAGAGTGACCTTGGTAAAATCCATTTTTCTCCTAGATAGAATGTCCAAAAGACTTGTTTGATGAGTCAAATGGTAACTACACACAGAGGGCTTTTCAATTAGCTATCAGGAGCACAATTTGGAGTTGAGGAAGACCTCCAAAAGTTGACTGAAACAACACTTTGCATTTTGGCAGCCTCATTCTTCACATTTTGACTAATCTTGGGAGAGTGAGTGTTTGACAGGGAAAATGAACTGCAAATTGAAAAATTCAAGATTTTCTTGAAATTAGACTCGACAAGATTGTCAAAGAGCTATACCATGCCCAATTTGGATACTAGGAAGGCCTCCAAAAGTGGCCTGCAAAAAGCGTTATGCTTTTAGCATTTCCTATTTTCTTCAGGTAATTTTTGTATCAGTCCCTTGGTCAAACATGCAGTGCCTAGGGTTCTGCGCACTTTTTTGGGGTATCTTTTGGAGGAATGGACACAACCAATGGATTCAGAAGACCATTTACACTCAAGAAAACCATGTTTCTAGATTTTAAAGTCAAAACTACTAGGTGGAAAAGGAAAAAACCACCTAAAAATCATGTTTCTGCCTATTTTCTGAGCCTGGCGCTGTGTGTTTGAGTAGTCTTGGGAGATTTCATTTTTTGAGGGGAAAATCAAGCTCAATTTGGAAAGTAGGGGCACTTTTCGAAACTAGACAGGATAAGCTTTCCAATGAGCTATCCTGAGCTCGATTTGGACACCAGGAATATAGTCAAAACTCACCCTGAAGATGGTGTTGTGCACTTCCTTTAGGCGCTGCACGTTTGACAATGGTGCTGCACACTTGAAAAGCAGTCAAATTTTTCACTGTTTCTCTCAGAAATTTTTTTTCACTTGTGGGATTTTGATTTTTCACTAATGTAATTCATAATGATGATGTAATTAAAGTGTGTTTTTGTTACCTAGGGTAGATACATCAGATGAAGGGCCTAAGTGGCATGTAATGAATCAGTTTGCTTCATATTAGGGATGATTCAGTTTAACCACCCTAGTCTTTAGCTATCAGTTCAGCCTTTTGTGTAACTGTTCCTCCTCTCATGGATTCAACCCCTGAGGCTAGGATTAGTTGTTTTGAGGCCTATATCATGTAGTTTCTCAGTCATTTTACTGGTTGGACTCAGTGTGGATGCTTAGAGCTTGATTGTACACCTTTGTAAGTAGTTTGACAGGAAATTAATAAGAATTGCAACTATTTTTATGGGATCCTTGTGGTATGGAGTTCTAATACAGTTTCTTGTTCTGTGAATATATGTTTTTATGTTCTATGTATGCCATCAATCATTTCATTGCTTCTAGTTGAATGTTTTCAAGTTTGATAGGTAGAATCCATTGTATTAGTGCTTTGCCTTGGGAAATCATTCACCATTTCATGTTTTCTGCAGTCTAGGAAGGATCCATGATTGTTACATGCCATTCTTAGCTTCTAACCAGTCTAAAACATCTCAACCCATCAAGCCCAAGAGTGATAAAGCCTATGCCTACCTTTCCCCATAGAACACCCTGCATTTCTGACCTAATTTCCCAAACCTAAACTGCCCAACTCCTCCTGATCTGGAAAAACCTCTACAAAATCCAATCAAAATTTTTGAGCTACTATACCTAGCCTAAAATCCTTTACCAGATCCATTCATCTTGACTGAGATCCTTATGGAGAGAGCCCTCTCCTGGCCTAGTAGGGCTAGCTACTTGGTTAAGCTTGGTTTGTGGTTACCCTAGCATTGCCTCCCTTTAGACTAAGGTCAATTTAGGTGATAACACCACCATAGGACTCACCCAGTTAGATTCTTCCATTAGTTCAATAATTCTGGCTACGAACATTTTGTCTAATTCGTCGTAGAACTTTTCTTTATACTTTAGATTCAGGCGGTAAGGTCACTGCTTAATTGGCTTCACATCAGGTTTCAGGGTGATCTTCATCATCCCTAAATCGCCCACGATTCCTTTTAAATCTGTGATTTTGGTTGGGAACAACTGGTATTCACAGAGTAACTTAGCGACCTTATTGACCATGGCGTCATCCCAATAGTCCCTAAGCGTTGCATATTTTGGTTCTGTCTCCGTTCAAATGTTGACCTGCTTCATCTTTAGTGGCGCGGTGATGTCGGGGTATTTAAGTGATGGTCCGCGAATCTTGTGAGAGCCTTCTGTTTCTGAAATTTTAATGTTCTGTGGTTCCTCATCATCCTCCTCAACATTCACGTTATAACACTCTAGTGCACTACTTAACTGCATCGCCCATTCTGGCTGAAGTACTTCCATTGGCTCTTATGGTATTTTAAAGATAGCGGCTTTCACTACTTGTAGCACATCATCCACAGTATCTAACCAATGATCTTCAAATGTGAATGTTAACAAGAATCCCTCGCACAACACATCCCATTCGCCCGTACCATGGTGGAGCTCTATCTTCGTATACCAATTCATGGGTATGACATCTAGGGTATGGTAGAATAGGTGCACCCATTCAGGCTATGGCTCTTCCCCATAGACCTTGGTCCATTTTGCGAGGTGCGTGCATGGATCATCTCGTCCATCATATTTGTCTACTATTCGTACTTGGGGTTTTCCAAACCATAGGCGCATCATCCTTGTGCATCCACGCTAGTCTTCAAAAGTTCCTTGATGTGTACCCCACCATCGAGCTAGTGTTGTGCGCATTTCCCACTTCAACGCATCAAAGCACTGCTCCTCTGGTACTGCACTTTCAAATTTGCTCAGAAATTTATCCACCACTGACAATCCATCATATGTCGGTAGCTCCCTTGCCTCTATTTTTACGCAATGTAATGACCTGATCATCATGTTGCAGTTCAGAATTGTTACTTCGTGCAGCCAATTCTACCATCACTCTATCTCTTCATTCGAATTTGGAATGTAGGAGATTTCACGCTCCCATGAAATCCTTCCATCCGCAGTCAGATTCACCTAACCCTCTCCTTGTGAAATTATCTTATATATACGGTTGAGATCATCGTCACTATCGTTGTCGTGCACTGGCTCAGTGTATCACGCTCCTTCAGCTGGATCTAGGGGTACTACTACGCGTAGTGACTTTTTCTCAAAGGCCATTTTGTGCTTATTCAAATTTATGACTCCATTCATATCGGTAGCCTAGTCTATTCCTAGTAGTGTGAGATAGGGATTGCTGTCATCGACAATCTGTATCACTTGAAAATCCGCCTACGTGCTTGCGCCTTTGATATCGACTGTCACCCCTTGCAATATTCCTATGGGAAAAATCTTCCGTTGGTTCGCCATTTGTAAATAACTAGTGGACCATTGTAACACAAGTCTGCCCATGCGTTCCCATGTTTGCTTTGGTAGTACATTCGTAGCCGAACCCAGATCCAAGATTACCTGATCCATTTCGTACTCACCTATTTGCGCAGTCAACCTCATCTCCCTTCCTGTGCATAATGCATGCTTCCCCAATTTTCAGACCACGCGCGGTTCCCCCGACCCCGCGCACCTAGTGATAAGTTCCTGTAGCCCCTTGACTACCTTGCTGTTACACAGTAGTTTCATGCATGTCTCTAGAGAGGTAGTGAGCATGGAAGGATCCATCCCTGGTTCTAGTTGATCCTTACTACCTGAAGTGGAGGCCTCCGTGAAGCTCTTCTTAGCTTCCATGAATGTCTCCTTCACGTGTTTTAAATCAAACTCAGGTTCCTTTGTAGGAGCCTTGTGAACCCACGCTTTTTCTTTTGGTTGCTTCCCTTTATCATCTCCTATGGCCATGCCACTCTTGAGCATCATGTTTACATTTGGGTTTTCTTCGCGCGGTTCAGACCTCAGCATTTGTAAATTATGGGTCGGAGGGGGCTCGAGTACTCACTTGTCGCGCATCTTTACTATCAACGAAGGGAAATCTTCCGCTTCATGATTAAACTGGTTACAGTACCAACATGATATCCTAGTCGGGTTCATACAATCGTAGGCATAATGCCCTGGCCCTTCGCAATTGTAATAGATTATCTGTCCATGACCCCTTCCTAGTCCCATTCCACCTTGACCCCGACCACGCCCCTGAAACCTAGTGCGTGCCATCCCTACATTTGGGTCAAGGGCTCATGTTTCGACTAGCACTCTGTAGGCAGGAGTTCGATCCATCATTAGTTCATAGCTTTGGTAGGTGTGTTCGTCGTGGCCTACTAACCTACAGAAATTACAAAACAACTACTGGGACGTCTGCGTATACTTTTGCAACAGATGAAAATTATCTGTGGTATGTTTTCCTCCTATTTGACAGATCATGCACCATAATGTAGATGCCACACTCGGCCCTGCCTGTGCCTCCAGTATTAATGGCATTGGCCCTCCTCCTGCCAAGTAGTTCATGAACACTGGACAATGATCTTTGTCATGGCCCTGGCCTTTGCATTTTATGCACCATACTTCCTCGTGTGCCTCTGGCCGAGGTGCCCTATCCTATTTCAAACTCTGCATTTCCAGACACAGATTTTGTAGCTACACGTGGATCTATTGGACTCCCAATCCAGGGTCTTGTATAGGGGTCTCATGCAACCTCATTGCCATTTCCAATGCTCCGGCCTGGTTGGAAAGTTTTCGTTGTGAAATTGCTGTCCTTTAATGTGGCGTAAGTGAAGCCACAAACCATGCACGATGCTGTGGATCCTTTAACATCATATTGGCTTCACGGATCGCACTTTTCAGCCTTTGGTCTAGATCCCAGGGGGTCTCACTCGGAAGCATCACGTTCTCTTTAAATCCGATGATTGATTGTGTCTCTGATTTTGGCCTGCTAAATTCCCTGTTCAATGCATTCTGGATCTCTACAATTCCTGTGTTCGGGTGGTCATTAGAATGTTTGATATACCACATTAATACGTGATCCTACAGTGCACTCACCAGCATAGCCTTTTTGATATTATCATCCAAGACTCCCTGTGCTTCCCATACTGATCTTACTTTGAACCAGAATTGGTCCGGATATTCATTCCCTACTTCTCTGAATACTGGTAGTTTGAAAGCACTCACCATACTAAACTGTGGAGGTGGTGGAGGTGGAATGGGTGGAGATGGAGGTGAGGGGGGTGAAGTGGGTGGTAGTGTGGATGGAGGTGGTAAACACCGAATTTGCTGCCTTATCAAACTAATTGCACTTCTCAGAGAAACCTTCGTGAGCTCATCCTCACTCTCCCATGAGGGTGAATTTAAGGGACTGTTTTCCAACTCCTCACTACTTTGGCTTTTATGATCTTTCCGCTCCACTTAGTCCCAAACATTAATTTATTTGCATAACCCACTTTTCACACAATAGAATCTTAATCCAAGTGTTCAAATATTTAACATACTTACCTTGCAGTCCCTTGAGAAAACGTCGCTCTACCTAGCTGACGGTTGTGTCTACTGCGAACTTAGTGATAAATCCTCATATTATTTGGTCAAGCCCATGGTCCACAGCTCCTGCTATCTTCTCTTTCGAGGCTTCTAGTCTACACACTAGTTCCAAAGTCCACACTATTGGTTTGTCGAGCCTACACCTTCCCTGGTTGTCTACTAGTTTTGCGATCCACTCATACAACTCAGATGGAAAAGATGCAAAGAAAATTTCATGTATTTCAGTGTACAAGTAGCGATCCAATCATTTCTCCTTAGATACTCATGGATTTTTGTTTTCTTGCACCGTGAACTCATGAATCTTCTTGTCCAACCATTCTTCAATTTCTTTCTTTGTAGGGTTCCAGTGGCATGGCATCAGACATCCTTTATGCAGATCCCAGTCCCAACAATGGAACCATTTGTTGGCTTAGTGAGTCCTAACCCAGGTTCGAAAGTGATTTAGCCAAGAAAATCCTGGTACTACTGGCCCTTTCGGCAATAGTCTGTGGAACGCGGATTGAGGTCTCACCTGAAGTAGTATGGGAGGGTGCTAGAACTAGGTTTCTGCACCATTGGGATGTTTGATGGGCTTCTGGAGGTCCACAATCTAACCTATCGCTGTGCGCACTTGTGATTCCTTCATGACCTACGATGCGGCTTCTGCATAGCCTTGCTTGGGGTGCAACCTGTGTAGTACCCAAGTTCCTTGATATTTACTTAACTTATGTGTGTGAGATTTACGATTATTACAACATAATCAACAATCATATCAGTGCACACAATATATAACTGAATATAAACATAAATAAGATAATGCATAACAATTACACAAAATTAGGATAAGCTTCTCTTTATTAGCTTTTTGTCCCGATTACAGACTCGACTTCGCCCTACACACTCAGCTGGAGGGGTCCGCGCACTCAACTGTGGACTCTACTAGGTCTTTGCACATTCAGTTCCAGAGCCTCTTCCTACTACTACAACCCAAGACACTTAGACTTCTACTCTAAGCCTTAACCATTCCTTCACTACCCTCTCTGTCCATCAACTATTAACTATCTTTACAACTTAGAGCCTCGCTTTATTTATATAATCCCATGGTCTGCGAACCATGGGTAGGCTGACTTTACACTAATTTACAATACAATTTTTAGGGCAGACAACCCTATGATTCAATTGGACACTTCGCGCTCCGCACCTGCAATTCGCGGAGTTCTACAACATCTTTGACCAAAACTTGGGTTTTGAGCCCCAAAACCAGTTGTGGGGGGATTCCATGCCCAACATCTACTATGCTATAGGTATGGGCAACTTTAGCAAAACCAAAATTTTGACGTAATGGAACTTTGGGGATCTTGGGAGTAACCTCTACCTTAGGCGGAGGGATCTGTAAGGTACCATTGGATGATGACAGAGGCTTAGTGGAAACTTGGGGTTGGGACTTAGTTGCTAGCTTAGTAGGTGGCTTATCATATTGGCGCGATCGAGTCTCGAGGTTGACTTGTGTGGTATTAAACTCATCATAATTCATCATAATAATATGATAATCATGGTGATGAGATGGTGGGGATAGTGTAGCTTGCTGGCTTTTGTAGGTTGAGAAGAAAGATATCCTTAGTGAGGAAAAGGATTGGTAAGCACTTCTGGTTGAGATGAAGTAGGAGGAGGAGGAGGAGCTATGGGTTGCGGTCCTCTAGCAGTAGCTGCTTGAGCCTCCCAAACTTGACACATCTAAGGTAAAATATGACACTCATGAGTATAATGGGCATATATTCCACAACAAGCATAAGGTTTGTTCGTATGAAGACCCTTGTTTTACTTGGGTTATCCGCCTTGTTGTTGGGTTGTAGGATTAGGCTGGTGTCCTTGAGGTGTATTGGGTGGTGGATCCTAACTACTTTGATTACCTTGAGATTGCTAGTTTTGGTTACCTTTCCCCTTATTCATTTTCTTGGGGTTAGGGGGATTGTTCACACTTTGCTGAGCATACACTTGACCTTGTGGAGGGGGTTGATGCTTTGGTAGAGGTGGAGCAGGCATGGAGGCTTAGGGCATTAGTGCCGGAGGGGATGAAGCACTAGGCGGTGCATAAAGATAATAAGGAGATGGGGAAAATTTGGGATAAACAGGTGGAGAAACAACTGGCCTTGGCATCTATTGATGCAGATGGGGGTATTCATATGGTGTGCTGGTACCTTGATAAGAGTTTCCATTTGAAATATTGGGGGTGGGATAAATGTAAGAAGAACTGGCCCCTCCCTAAGGTTGACCATAACTCATTAGAGGTGGAGCATACGGTTGAGGGTGTGAAATGGTTCCAAATATTCCATCCATGACATGAGATGCCCCTGATGCATTAGCAACACCAAGCCAAAGTAGATCAGGGATGAAAGTATAATCATAACCTAACTGGGCATAGATCAGATAAAATTTTCAGACTACTTGGAGTGCATCTTCCTTAGAATGGGGAAATTGTTACGTGAAATATTTAGCAATGGGGGCCAAAAGAAATCTAAGGAACCAATCCATATAGACGTGGTCTTCGAATTTAGGAGCTCTACAAATTCTCCTCCTCCTACACAATTCCTGAATATGGTCGAATAGGCGAGTCGCAGAAGTTTGATGGAAATAAGTCAAAAGTTTGGTATCAATGTCATAATGGAGAGGTAACTGAAAATAGGAAAGAAACACATTGGCAAGAGTAAAAAAAGTGGAACGAGTGGCTCTGGGTTGATCGGCATACCACTTAACAACAACTCTAGCAAGAGTGAATTGGAATAGATGAAGACAGATAAAGTATTTAGTGATAGAATTGGATGAACACCACATATGGAATGAGCGAACATGATTTGTGGGATCTTCTCCAGGATTACCTTCAAAATCTGGGATCTCAAAAGGAAGTTTAGTAGGCATAGCCAGCCAATTGGGATCATGGAGAAGAGGATAATTGATGAGCTCACTAAAATCATGGGGATTGAAACCAGCCATAAAAGGAAGCAATGGAGGAGGAGTGACCACACCGGTGTGTTGGGTGTGGAGCATGATTATCATCCTAATTTAGAGGTCTTTATTTTTAGCCGGATGTATACCCCAGGAAGATTATACACCCCTCGATGCGGGGGGGACTTGTCGCCCCCACAAGTATTTGGAGGGGGCCATCCCCCCCCGACTGGGGGGTCCGGGGGTCAGAGGTCCCCCGACGGGGCTTTCGGGGGTAGCGCCCTCGAAGAAAAAAATAAATGTAAAATTGCCTTGTAAAAGTATAGTAATTTCTAGTCAATCTGGGCTGTTCATTAAGCAGATGATATGACAGTAGAATTTATGTTTTCTTAGGGTTTTTTTCCCTAGAAGGCAACCCCTCTTTTTGTATGAAGGTATTGTATTGACGTTGTGAAATATATGTGTATTCTCAGAGCGAGAAACAGAGATGTGAGACTGCGAGAGAAAATAGAGGATATTACAGTGGATCTGCTATAGGTTATGTCTCTTCATTTTGCTGGATAATAGAAAGGAAGGACTGGTTGTTCAAGGTGGACGTAGCCCAAACTGGGTGAACCACGTATATCTGTGTCTCTCTGGTTTTATGTGTTTGTATTTTTCCTCATATTATATGTCTTGCATTTCTCTATCATATATAATATTTTTCTAACAACTGGTATCAGAGCCGAAGGTCTATTTGGCTGATAAACTTGCAGGAAAGAAGGGTTTCTCATTCAAGTGGGAGAAATGGCAGAAGATGGTAAGTTTACGGTCGAGAAATTTAACGGCCAAAACTTCTCGTTGTGGAAGATGCAGATGGAAGATTATCTGTATCAGAAAGATCTATACCTACCATTGAGCGGAAAAATAAAGAAGCTGAAGGCTATGACAAATGAAGAATGGATCATTCTCGATAGAAAGGCACTCGAAACAATATGGTTGTGCCTTGCAGTGTCGGCCGCCTTCAACATTTCGAAGGAAAAAATGACAGAGGGTTTGATTCAAGAATTGGCAAAACTATATGAAAAACCCTCAGCCTCAAACAAGGTATTTCTTATGAAACAATTATTTAATATGAAGATGTTAGAAGGTGGATCTGTTGCAGACCATTTAAATCATTTTACTGCAGTTACAAGTCAGTTAGTTTCTGTAGGGGTAAACTTTGATGATGAAGTTAGAGCTCTATTATTCTTATGCTTATTTCCAGAAAGTTGGAAAGGTTTAGTAATGGCCATTAGTAACTCTGTTTCTGGATCTAGTGCTTTAAAGTTTGAAGATGTTGTCGGTGCTATCCTTAGCGAGGAAATGCGACGGAAAATCTCCGGTGAGACATCGAGTAATGCTTTGAGTGTAGAGTCTAGGGGAAGAAAAATGGAAAAAGGAAATAGCTCAGGATATCGCAATAAATCAAGGAAAGGTAGATCCAAGTCCAGATCGGGGATAATGCGCTGGAAATGCGGAAAGAAAGGACATCTAAAGAAAGACTATAGATATCGAAAGGGAAAAGAAGGAGATGCATAGCAAGAAAACAATCATGAATAAAATGTGACAGGTGAGGTGTTACAAGATGCTTTGGTTCTTTCTTTCGAAAATATTACTGATTCCTAGGTCATAGATTTAGGGGCCTCATTCCATGCCACACCTGCTAAGAAATATTTTCATGACTATGTTCAAGGAGATTTTGGACAAGTCTGTTTGGGTGGTGATAAACCCTGTAAAATTGTTGGAATGGGTAAGGTTCTTGTAAAACAACATAATGGAAACCAATGGCTACTAAAGGAGGTAAGGCATGTTCCAGATTTGAAGAAAAATCTGATTTCAACAGGGCAGTTAGGCGGTGAAGGTTGTGTGACAACTTTCATAGATAAAGCTTGGAAGGTCACCAAAGGAGCCCTAGTAATAACAAAATGTGAAAAGGTTGGTACATTGTATTTATGCAATGGTATTTCTAACTTTGTTAATGCTTTAACTTCCAAAGGAGCATATGCAACATTATGGCATCATAGGCTCGGACACATGAGTGAGAAGGGGATGAATATTCTTCACTCAAGGAATTTGTTGCTGGGTTTGAAGAATGTTGATTTGGACTTCTGTGAAAGTTGCATTTATGGAAAATAGAAGAGAGTCAGATTTCTCAGAGTTGGGAAAGAAAAGAAGAGTGAAAAATTAGAGCTTGTGCTTATAGATGTATGGGGACCTGCTCAGGTATCATCTCTCAGTGGCTCTCGTTATTATGTTACTTTTATTGACAATGCAACTAGAAAAACTTGGATTTATTATATTCATAATAAATTTGATGTATTTGATACTTTCAAGAAATGGAAAGCTTTGGTTGAGATTAAGACAGGAAAGAAATTGAAGTGTCTCAGATCACACAATGGAGGTGAATATTGTAGCAAAGAGTTTAATAGGCACTGTTCAGAACATGGAATTCACAGAGGGAAGACAGTTCCAAGAACACCACAAGAAAATGGTGTGTCAGAAAGGATGAACAGAACAATCATGGAGCGCGCAAGGTGCATGAGATTGCATGCAGGATTGCCTTTACAATTTTGGGCAGATGCTGTAGATATTGTTGTTTATCTAATAAACAGAGGGCCTTCAAGTTCCTTGGATGGTGGTATTCTAGAGGAAGCATGGATAGGTAAAAAGGTAAACTACTCCTTTTTAAAGCCTTTTGGTTGTGAGGCCTTTGTCCATATTAATAAATAAAATAGAACAAAGCTTGAGGCAAAATCAAAGAAATGTACCTTTATTGGATATGGTGTTAATGATTTTGGTTATCACTTATATGATTATGAAAATTAAAAAATCATTAGGAGAAAATATGTAATATTCAATGAAAATGTCTTGTATAAGAATTAGTTGCAGGAAAAGAAACATGAAAAAGAAAACAAGGAATACACAGTTATTGATGGGATCACTGAAAAAGTAAAGCTGCCTAAAAATAATAATAATCAACAACCACAACAACAACAACCACCACAACAGCAATAGGCACCCCAAACACCTGAAAGTGGTGTTAGAAGATCTATTAGGATAAGTATACCCCCTGAACGATACTCTCCTTCACTATATCATTTATTGTTGACTGATTCTGATGAACTTGAATGTTATGAAGAAACAATGCAGGTTGAAAGCAGGGAGAAGTGGGAGCTAGCCATGGAAGAAGAGATGGACTCCTTAATGGATAACCAGACTTGGGACTTAGTCAGGTTGCCTGTAGGTAAAACTACATTGTAGAATAAATGGGTTTACAGGTTGAAGGAAAACAGAGGTACAAAGCTAGTCTTGTGGTGAAGGGGTTTGCACAGAAGAAAGGTATTGATTTTGATGAAATATTTTCTCTTGTTGTTAAAATGACTTCAATCAGAACTATTTTAAGTCTAATAGTAGTTGAAGATTTGCATCTTGAGTAGTTAGATGTAACGACAGCCTTTCTCCATGTGGATTTGGAGGAAGAGATATATATACATGAGCCACAAGGATATGAGGTAAAAGGGAAGGAGAAACTAGTGTGCGGGTTGAAGAAGAGCTTGCATGGCTTAAAACAGGCTCCAAGGCAGTGGTATATAAAATTTGACAAGTTTATGTCTGAACAAGGTTATACTAGATGTCACTTTGATCATTGTGTTTATCTGCAAAAGAAAAATGATGGCAGCTATATTATTTTGTTATTGTATGTAGATGACATGCTTGTTGCAGGGTCTAACATGCAGGAAATAAATGCGCTCAAAAGAAAATTGGCAAATTCATTTGCAATGAAGGATTTGGGAGATGTAAAAACACAAATCCTTGGTATGAGAATAACTAGAGACAGGAAAAATTGCAAATTAACATTGTCTTAGTATGAGTACATACAAATGGTGTTGAAAATATTTAATATGCACAATGCAAAACCAATTAGTACGCCTTTTGCTAGCCATTTCAAACTTAGTAAGGAGATGTGCCCAAAGACCCAAGAAGACATGGATTATATGTCGAAAGTTCCATATGCATCAGTAGTTGGAATTTTAATGTATGCAATGGTCTGCACAAGGCCTGATATTGCACATGCAGTGGGAGTTGTAAGCAAGTACATGAACAATCCAGGAAAAGAACATTGGATGGCAGTGAAATGGATTCTCAGATATTTGAGAGGTACCACAAATCAAGCATTATGCTTTGGTGGTTCAAACATTTCCCTACAGGGATATGTTGATGCAGATATGGCAGGTGACAGAGATAACAGGAGGAGCACTACAGAATATGTATTTACTGTAGGTGGAACAACTGTTAGTTGGGTTTCAAAAATCCAAAGTGTTGTTGCACTTTCAACAACAAAAGTAGAGTATGTTGCTGCTACTGAGGCTAGTAAAGAAATGAATTGGTTACAAAGGTTTATGGATGAATTGGGTAAGAAGCATGATATGGGCATGTTATATAGTGATAGCCAAAGTTCCATTCATCTTGCAAAGAACTCAGCATTTCATTCTAGGACTAAACACATACAGCTCAAGTACCATTTCATACGATCAGTGTTGGAAGATGGAGAGTTGAAGTTGGAAAAGATACACACTAGCCAGAATCCTACAGATATGCTAACAAAAGTTGTAACCAGGGAGAAATTGAGAATATGCTCAGTTTCAATTGGTCTTCAAGGATGATGATGAATATGAGAAACAACCAGGTCCAAAGAGGAGTCATTGTCCGGCAAATGAAGCAGTGGTGGAGTTGCTACAATCATTCACCAAGTGGGAGATTGCTGGGTGTGGAGAATGATTATCATCCTAATTTAGAGGTCTTTGTTTTCAGTTGGATGTATACCCCAGGAAGATTGTACACCCCTCCATGCAGGGGGGTGCGGGGGTTCGGTGGCCAATGGTCCCCTGGCGGGGGTTTTGGGGGCAACGCCCCCGAAGCTAAAAACAAATGTAAAATTTCCTTGTAAAAGTATAGTAATTTCTAGTCAATCTGGGTTGTTCATTAGGCGGATGATCTGACGGTAGAATTTATGTTTAGTTTAGGGTTTTTTGCCCTATAAGGAAACCCCTCTCTTTATATGAGGGTATTGTATTAAGGTTGTGGAATATATGTGTATTCTCAGAGCGAGAAACAGAGATGTGAGACTGTGAGAGAAAACAGAGGATATTACAGCAGATCTATTGTAGGTTGTGTCTCTTCATTTTGCTGGATAATAGAAAGGAAGGACTGGCTGTTCGAGGTGGATGTAGCCCAAACTTGGTTAACCACGTATATCTGTGTCTCTCTGGTTTTATGTGTTTCTGTTTTTCCACATATTATATGTCTTGCATTTCTCTTTCATTTATAATATTTTTCTAACACGGTGGAGGTTCTGCTTCTAGGTTTACCCTGGTTGGTACCTAGGTTACCACCTTGGTTTCTCACACCAACATTGGTTCCTAACATGGTGGTGGTACAGGGTTGGAAAGATGCAAAATCAAAGGAAGAACTGGAAGAATCAGTAGAATCAGAATCAGAATGATGAATTGATGAACGACTGGGAGGTTTTAATCTAACTTGACGGGGAGGAGTAATATATCCTAATTGGAATTGGGGGAGAAGGCCTCAAATTCTCTTCAAAAAATTCCTAGGGGGTGCAATGATGTCAAGACAATGATGAAGCTAAGGACTAAAGGGTGATGATATGAATAAAAAAGAAACAAACAACAAGAAAACACCTAGTGTAGTGGTGCCAAGTGTAAACTAACTATATTAATGATGTTACTCTAATACAAGAAAACACGTCCTATCAAGCCTATAGGTGGTCTAAATCCTCAAACAATTATAAATATACTGTTTCAGATGGCCTTCCAAATAACTTATCACTTGATGGAATCTCATTCGTACAAGTAGAGATGTCCAGAGAAAGGTAGGGTCGAGAACCAACTGCATCCCACCGCCAGTACTATAAGGTGTTTTCCTAAGATTTGTCACTATAGTTACCTTCATCCCATGGGAGTGGTCGAGTCTTGAGCTTCTTGGTAGTCAGCCAACATATAAGATTCCTTACCATGGATTGGGTAGTGCCAAAAATAACCGCTTGCACGATGACCTAGCATAACCCCCTCTGAATCGGGTTTGTGACACACTTCACCTTTGGACCATGGGATGGTGAAGGATTTTAAGCTCCCTAATATATCAACTTCTATGTATCAATGAAAGGGATAGATGGGTGTTATTGGAAGCTAATCCCATCGATCCTACACCTAAAATACAAATATTGTTTGGCCCTGGTGCCCAAGTGGGCTTAATCTATGTAGGTTTAATTATTAAGGTGTAGTGTTTCAAGTCTTGGCTTGGCGGTGTTAACCAAGCTCACGTTCGCTTAGGGTGTGAGTGTGTGAAAATAATGTGTCAAGTGGATGATTTAATTGAGAATGTTTTATGATGCCATGTGCTGCTGAAAATAAAGTGTTGAAATATTGTAAATAATGTTGAAAATGACAGAAAAATAAACAGCCAATCAAGCACACAAAACCCCACCCAAAAAGGCTATCAAGCAACTAAGCAAGAGAGGGAAAACAAGCTACTCAAAGACACATAAAATGCCTAAAATACCTAATGTCAAAGGGATTGAGATCTAGAGGCACTAATCTGTTGTAAATGGTGCAGACAAACAACAAAAATCAGAGGTGAAAAATGTTGTAAAGGATAAGTATGAAGCTCCAAAACCTAGGATGCTCAAGGGGATCATGAGGAAAAGGAAAAACCCAAACTATAAAGGGATAAAAGCTAAAAAAAACCTATCCAAAGTGTTGAAAAGTAATCAACTAGACTTTGAAAATCGGTGGCTGAAAGTGTTGAAACCCTAGAATCCTCACTCAACTAATATCTTCATAACATTGAGGAGGTGTACTCTAAACCCTAGGGGGATTTTTCCTTCCTTAAAGAGAAAAACTAAGAGTATCTAGGCCTAGCGGAGACTAAAAATAGAGATAAAGTACCCTTCCAAGTCTACACACAACATTCTCGACAAATCTGAACAAAATATGAAAAAATTTCGGAAAAGTTCCAAAACATAGGGACTGACCTTGAACAATGGAAAAAAAAGTTTTTGGACCAAAGAGTGCGCTCTGCAATGCAAATCTCGAGCTGAAAAGTGTGTTTTCTCTTGGGACTCTCGGTCGGTAGATCTTGCACAAATGTTGCTGTCTCCTACTCGGCTGGTACCTGTGACTTGTGAAAAGAACCAGAAAACCACTAGAATTTGAAAATTTGACAAAAAAGGAAATAATACTTCACTTAAGTCAGTAGGTGACACGTGACCATAACAACAATTTGTGGCTTCTTACACTTCAGACCTATGATACAACTTGGAAAACCTACAACAAAATAGTTTATACGATCCAAAACATCAAACAAAAATATAGATATCCAATGCAATAACCCAAACAGAAAGACTTTAAAATGAAAAAATATTTTATTGATAACACCTGGTGAAGGAGATCTACAAAAAGGGTATGCAAATGCCCCTCTTGGGATCAATCCTTTGATGTCATTGATGCTTCAGTAATTGATTTTCTCTCTCAATGTATGAAAAAACCAAAAATAATGTGGAGAACTCAAATGGGAGCTCAAGTGAAAAGAGGCGATAATGGTGACGAGGATAATGATCATGGTGAAGAATGAATGGAAAAGCCTCCTATTTATAATAAAGTATTGAGTTAATCTATAAAATGGAGAATAATAAAATAATATTGACCAAATCAAGATCTAATCGTTAGGAATACTTTATTATATTTTTTGGAGAGGGAAAGATATTTAAAATGGTCATTTTTTTTTTTTTTTGTAAGCTTGGTGGTACCTTTCTATTAATTTTCATAAGTGGAGCAGGTTACTTCCATATGTCCATGAATTAAGTGGCCTCAAACTACTTAGTGGGAAACTAGGTCTGTTGGCCACCTAAATGCAAAATATGCCATCCATAGGGAAAAAACATAAGTTTGTCTAGGAATGCGATATAAACCTGAGAGTCTTTATACTTCCTATTCTCTAAATATCTGTAAATATAATTGATAATAAGGATAAAACTATATGACCAAAGAATTCAAAAAGAATACCATGGGTGCACTGTCATTGTTCATCACCAGCAAAATCCACTGGAGCGGGGTCCTTCACTATAGAACTAGGCAACTCCAAGTGACGTATGCATGGGGTGTGCTACTTGATCTGTCTCATCCTACCACTCTGTTGTTTCTGCTAGAACTAAATTTTTTGGATTTCTTTGGTAAAATATGACTTCACTGAATGCCCCCAAGGGGCAGCATGCATGTTTGGAGGAAATTATTCCATATCCTTTGCCAGGATTCTCTTCATCATCCAGAATAGGTGCACAATATGCTTGTACTGAGTTACTTTCCATTTAGTATGGCCTGGATCCGGGGCCACTGCTTGCCACTCATCTAGTTCTAGATCAAAATCCTCCATTGTTTGTCCAATTTCTTCTTCCCACTCTGTTATTAATTGCCTAACTGGGTTGAAGATGCTGGCGTGGTAATATTGGGTTGCTTCATCACTGATACATGAGACTGGCTTATGCCCTCGTCCTATCCCTGTCGCCCCATTAAAGGAGATGGGTTGGCTTCTCGGAGATGAGGCTGCCTTTCTCTGCCTCACCCGACCTCATTTTCCTCCTCCATTGTTCTTTATCCCCTTCGCTTAAGCCATTTTGCTTCCTTAGTCTGTCAAATTCTCTTCTCTTTCTGACACTCTCAGCTTTTTCACTTCCCAGGGCTGTAGGTTGGGTGCTCGACTCTACCAGCGGTCTTGGCCCCACTGGAGACCTGTTTCAAATTCAAAGTACACTGGTCGAGTAAGGAACCCACTCTACTGTCTAGAAGTATTTGAATGCCAACACAATATTCTAATGCCATAATTATTGCAAGCCTTACTCTCCCCAGTGTAGATATTAAATGAACAGTGCAGAGCCATACCAACTATCACCATGTTGTCATTAATATAGCTACAGTTTCTAACATTAATTGATTTCATCAACCAAAAAAAATTATGAGGAATGAAGTGGGTTTTAGACTAGCCAAGGGAGTAATCCGATTTCCCGTCAAACCCTTTTCTTAGCTACCCCTTATAGAATTCCCAAACAATAGGAATTAAGCCCACTTTGTCCATAACCATCTTCAACTACTCGGTGTCACTCCACACCCTCGCCCGATACCTGAGATGATGATCCGGATTTAAACAGGAACGCAACAAATTATAGAGATAACCATATACACAATGATGCAGCGGAAATAATACTTCATTTCATTAATGGAAAATACTGAAATATGCTTACAACCAGAAATGGAAATAAACCAGCTAGGGCGATGGTAGCTTATCTCTGAGAAGAGATGTGATGGCTACATGCCTCTGAACTATGTTACAATGAGGCTCGAAGGCCTATTTATTGTTGAGAAACAATGGAAAAAACCCTTAACATTCCAAAACCTAACCCTAGGAGATGAAACGCCAAACTGTGGGCCCCGTTTGGGGTAAGTTGGTACATCAACTTCCCGGGGTCGTAACTTTGGCATATGATCTCTGTTTGACGCGTACCATAGCTCATTAGAAAGATCTATCCGAGCACTATCATTGTTGGAACGGGCAACATCGGTCCATTCCATGGACCCATGTTGCCCCCGGATTCCCCAAAAAACGTCGTTTAGGGCCTCAAAACGGCTCCGGAAGTTCAGGACCCGAAAAACTGCTAAAAATAGTAAGTTGTGCTACAATTAAGGAAACTGAAAATGCTAAGAAAGACAATGGTGGGGGTCCAGGTGGACTTGGCAGGTGGCCACCAATATCCACCTGGATCATTCCTCCCCCCTTAGGAAGCAATGGTCCCCATTGCGTCGAGCTCCTCCATGAGATGAGGAAACTTCTACTGAACTTGTTCCCTGGTGAGCCACTTGCCCTGCTGAAGGAGTTGGCCTGCTTTGACAACTCGATACAGTTGGATATTCTGTTGGCGAGTGTTCTTGATCTGTGTGTCCATGATTCGATCAGTTGCAGCTTGTTCCATGCAATCTGGATTTAATTCTGTGGCTTTGAGCTGTTCTGCAATGTCGGATGTGTCTAGCAATGGTGGAAAGTATGGCCGAAGGCGATCCACATTGAACACTGGGTGCAGGCCAAGGAATGGGGGAACGCTGAGCTCAAATGCATTGTCTCCCATAGCCTTAGTAATGGTGTAAGGACCATATCGGAGTGGTCTCAATTTCCGATAGGCTCCAGTAAGGCGTTCCTTTTGCAAATGCAACCAGACTTTGTCGCCCACCTGAAACTTGTGTGGCACCCGATGTTGATCATGTCGCTACTTGTACTTGGCATTTAATTTCTCAAGAATGTCATGGACCTGCTGGCGAATATGTTGGATGCGCTCAATGAAGCTGGTGGCCTTATCTGTTTCGGACTGGACATGAGCTGAATTCATGTGAGTAGCTGCAAGTGGCATGGCCACATCAATGGGGCATAGTGGCTGGAATCCCAAACCCACCTAAAAAGGGCTATGGCCAGTGGAGCTGTGAAGAGCTCGGTTGTAGCTGTGCTGAACATAGGGGAGGCTCTCGTCCCATGTGCGTGGATGCTTTGAGTTATACATGCGCAGAATGTGCACAATCATCCTATTGACAACCTCTGTCTGGCCATCAGTTTGAGGATGGAAGGTTGTGGACTTCGTGAGTTTGGTGTCCAGCATTGACCAGAGACTGGACCAAAATGTGCTGAGAAACCGACTGTCCCGATCTGAGATGATAGACTGTGGGATCCCAAAGTGCACCCACACTCGTTCAAAGAAGAGTTTAGTAGTGGCTTCTGCTGTGATAGTCTTCTTGCAGGCCACCATAATGGCCATCTTCGAGAACCTGTCAATGACCACAAAAACACAGTCATTTCCATGCTTAGTGGAAGGAAGGCCTGACATGTAATCCATGGAGATGGATTCCCAAGGTCGACTAGGGGTAGGCAACGGGGTATAGAGGCCTTGCTTCTTAATGGTCGGTTTGGCAATGGCACAGGCAGTACATGATCAGATGTACTTCCCAACATCCTGTCGAAGATTCGGCCAATAGAAATAATTTTGCAGTACTGCCACTGTTTTCTCGACCCTGAAATGCCCAGCAGCCCGACTGTAGTGTGCTTCCCAAATCATCTTGGCACGCTCGCTTGAAGGAACACAAAGGTGACTGAGGTGGCATAATAGGGCATCCTGGAGGTGAAAATCTGCAACATGCCGACCCTCCAAGAGTGTCTGGTATGTGTGGCCAAATTCTGGGTCGCTTTTGTAGAGAAGTGGCCAATCCGAAGTCTCGTGCCCACAAGAGTTGAGCACGATGGTCAACGCCATGATCGGTGGTCGACTGAGGAAATCTGCAACATTATTGGTGCTGCCCTTTTTATACTTGATATTCAAGTGAAACTGTTGCAGGTATGTAGACCACTTCTGATGGCGATCATTCTGCAATTTCCCTTGGGTCTGTATGAACTGCAGGGGTCGGTGGTCTGTGTGGATGACCGTTTCCTTCCCCAAAATGTAATGCTTCCATTGTCGGCAGGCCTGTACAATGGAATACATCTCCTTATCATAAGTGGGGTACTTCCGGACTGTGTCTGAAAGCGTTTCACTATGATATGCCACTGGATGTCCATGTTGAGTAAGGACTGCCCCAATAGCATAGTCAGAGGCATCTGTCTCGACCTCAAATGGTTGTTGTAAATCTGGTAACGCGAGCGCTGGTGCTGTGCAGAGGCGATCCTTCAACTCTATGAATGTCTTCTGTTGAGATTCAGACCAAAAGAATTTTTCTTTCGCCCCTCCCTTGGTGACTTGACTCAAGGGCCAAGAAATATGAGAAAACCCAGCACAAACTTGCGGTAGAAGTTGGCAAGACCTAGAAAGCTGTGGAGCTCTGTTAGAGTGGTTGGAGAGGGACAATCCCGAATGACTTGGACCTTGGCTGGATCGACATGCACCCCCTGTTCATCAATGATGTATCCCAGATAATGAACCTCGGTCATGCCAAAAGTGCATTTCTCCAAATTGGCACATAGCTTGTGTTGCCACAGTGTTTGGAGAACCTGTCGGATGTGGTGGAGGTGCTCTTCCCAACTCTGGCTAAAGATCAGAATGTCATCCAAGTATACTACTACAAAGGAGTTGGTGAATGGCCGCAAGATGTCATCCATTAGCCTCATAAAGGTTGCAGGAGCATTCGTCAATCCGAAAGGCATGAACAACCATTCGAAGAGGCCCTCCTTGGATTTGAAGGCAGTCTTCCACACATCTGAGGGTTCGATTGGTACCTGGTGATATTCTGACTTCAGATCGATCTTGCTGAAATATTTCGCCCCCTTTAGTTGGTCTAGGAGGTCATCAATCCGCCGGATCGGGTACCTATTACGGACAGTGATCTTGTTCAGCGCCCGATAGTCAATACAGAGTCTCCACGTCCCATCCTTCTTCTGTACCAACACGATCGGGCTCCCACAGGGCGATGAACTCGGATGGATGTGACCTTTCTGCAGGAGCTCCTGAATCTGCCTCTTGATTTCATTGTTCTCCAGAATGGAGCGCCGATAAATTGGTCCATTGGGTAGCGGCGCACCTGGGGTCAGATCGATGGAGTGCTTGACTTGACAGTGCAGAGGAACCCCTGCCGGGGAGGTGAAGATGTCTTCGTACTCCTCCACAATCTTGTCCATCTGTAGCTGTCGTGCAGAGGGACCCCGTTTGGAGGCCGCGGCCACTGTCTTCTTCTTACCTTGAGGGCGTATCATCAGGAAAACAAATTTCCTGGTTTTGGAAATGATCTTGCTGCATTGTTTTACAGTAATCAAAGAGATGGCAGCAGGTGGTGCTACCTCTGGTATCCTGAACAACTTATTTCCCAATGTAATAATAACAGCATGGGGCCTTGATTCATACACAGCATGTCGCTTCCACAAGTATGGTTGTTCTAGTAATCCATCACAAACTTCAAGGGGAGCAATGTCACACAATACCTCATCCGTGAAGGGCTTGATGTTGTATGGAAGGCGACACTGCTGGCTCACGCGAAGATCTCGCCCTTGGTGAAGCCACCCAATGGTGTATGGTTGTGGATGTGCTGTGGTCGGTAAGCCCAACCGCTTCACGACCTCTGCCGAAACGAGGTTCTTTTGACTCCCGCTATCAACAATGAACTGTATCGGGGAGCCCTTTACCCACATCTGGGAATGGAAGAGACGCTCCTCCTCCTCTGGATCTTCGGGTTCATTTTTCTGGATCTTTGTGGTAGCAACAGTGGCGCTGGGATCCGCATCAATGATCTGCTTCCCTTTTTCATACCCCTTATCGGGTTCTGACTCAGAGTCGGAACATGCATCTGATTCTAAAACCTTTTACTCAGCCACCAGTGACTGCTTGGCCCGACACTCACTTGTGTTGTGAGTGGAGCTCTTATGGAACTCGCACCATTTTCCAGTGTCCTTTCTCGGCTTCGCGGCATTGTTCTTTGCTTGCAACTTCGGCTGGTTGTCTTGGGCTGTCCCGCCTTGGCTCTGTCCTTTGTTCTGTGGTTTAGGGGCACCTTTCCCCTGCTTTGGATTCGCAGATCCAAAGTCTCGCTTCTTTTGTTTAAACTTCTGCTCGACCTTGACGGCATATCGGTATGCTGCGCCAAGCGAGGGGATGTTTAGGAATTGTATTTCTTCCTGGATGTACTTGTGCAGGCAGCCACGGTATTTGAGTATCAAATGTTGCTCCAAATCCTTGATACCCAACTTTGTGCAAAGGGTATGGAAAAGATTGGTGAACTCCGGCACGTCTTGGTCCCTTCCCTGCCGCAGCGTGGTCCACTTTATGTATTCATCCTCATAGCTTCCGACAGGGTAGTACTGCTCCTTGATGGCATCCCGGAACGAATCCCAGGTGGGTGCGGCTGAAAATAGTGAGCCAGTACTTTCATCCTTCTGCTCGCAGTAGGTTTCGCACCAGTCCTTGACGTGGGGGGCTGCTTTGAGAAGAGCAAAAACAATCTTTTCCCGACTCGAAAATTCATGAACAGAAAAATAACCCTCTAGCAGATTTAACCATTTATCTACGGCATCGGCGTCTATCTGACCCTCGAATATGGGGATTTCAAAATTAACTTGTACCTTAAAGGGTGTGGCGTTTCCAGAGGAGCTGCTGGAAGCCGATGCGCCGCTTCTGGGTAGCCGCTGAAGGATTTGGGAAAAGCTGTCCATCATCACGTTCCGTTGTTGCTCGAGTGCTTCTTTGAGCAAGATTTTGATGGGATCTCCTGCCCCCTCGTCTTTCTTCTCGTCCTCCATGGGAGGCCGTCGGGATTTGCGAGGCTGGTCTTGCAAAGGTTCAACCAGTTCAAGCCCTAACTCCTTATATCCCGACCTTGTTGGGGACATGCAAAGAAAAACAGAGAAAAAGCAGACCGCTCTGATACCACTGATCCGGATTTAAACAGGAACGCAACAAATTACAGAGATAACCATATACACAATGATGCAGCGGAAATAATACTTCATTTCATTAATGGAAAATACTGAAATATGCTTACAACCAGAAATGGAAATAAACCAGCTAGGGCGATGGTAGCTTATCTCTGAGAAGAGATGTGATGGCTACATGCCTCTGAACTGTGTTACAATGAGGCTCGAAGGCCTATTTATTGTTGAGAAACAATGGAAAAAACCCTTAACATTCCAAAACCTAACCCTAGGAGATGAAACGCCAAACTGTGGGCCCCGTTTGGGGTAAGTTGGTACATCAACTTCCCGGGGTCGTAACTTTGGCATATGATCTCCGTTTGATGCGTACCATAGCTCATTAGAAAGATCTATTCGAGCACTATCATTGTTGGAATGGGCAACATTGGTCCATTCCCATTCCATGGACCCATGTTGCCCCCGGATTCCCCAAAAAACGTCGTTTAGGGCCTCAAAACGGCTCCGGAAGTTCAGGACCCGAAAAACTGCTAAAAATAGTAAGTTGTGCTACAATTAAGGAAACTGAAAATGCTGAGAAAGACAATGGTGGGGTTCCAGGTGGACTTGGCAGGTGGCCACCAATATCCACCTGGATCAGATGATTACCATATGAGCCAGGGTTCCCAACCCAGTAAATTCGAGACCACAAGACCATACTAACTTGAAGTTTGACTGAATGATATTCTCTGCCTTGCCCCCTCTACCACCAGATGCTATATATGGGTTTTCTTGAGCCGTTGGCTCTCCCTTCACCGAAGCTATTTGAATCACCCCCCCAATCTCTGCAGATCGATCCCCCTATCCACTATTCTAGCCCCATCTATCCACTCTTCTAACCCCATGGGTGGGAGACTTTCAACATCACTACTCTCGACCCCCTCTACCATTCATGCACCCATGAGAGACAAACAGATCCCAAAGTCCAAAGATATAATGACAAGCCAAACTATGGACCTCGACCTAACCTGGAGCCCGCGGGGCTATTCCTCTGGATCTTCCAAAACCCATCACCCCACTACCCAGACATTGTCAATTCCCCCACACAAGGCTGAATACTCAACACCATTCTAACTGAAAGTGCATGATGAAGACTGATAACATACTAGGATGTGCTATCAGGTCCTGCAGATGTCGATTGCCTCTAGTTGTCCCGAATTCCCCTTGCCCTCCCATTCTACAGAATATTTATCACCCACATTTCTCTCCTCAACATTTGAAAAAAGCTTTTACCCTCTCCAACTTCCCTTAACAACCCTACTTCCCTTATGCAATAACTCTCACATGCTTGCCGCCATTGCTCTAAGTGTTGGCTGCATGTGAAGGGTGGTGAGGAAACTCTTAATGAACTTAATTATTCCTTAGGCCCGTACAAACCCACTGGGGATGGCTTGCACCCTGATCGGGAAAAAATGGTCAAATATATCTATTTAGAAATAATTAACAAATAAAATTATTTATTGATTATTTCACGAGGATTAAGAATGGCATGAAATTGAAATAATTATTAAATAGTGATTTAATAATTATTCTAGTAATGGAAGTAAGGAATAATAAATAAATAGTGATTTATTTAATTATTCCTAGGAGATTTAGCAAATGTGACAAGGAATAATTACCAGACAATGATTTAATAATTATTCCTAGAGAAAATTAAATAAATAATGATTTATTCAATTATTATCATGTTTTTTTTTTTAATCAGAAAAAAATTTAAAAAAATGGTTTACTAAATTATTTTCCATGGTGAAAGTGATTTTACTATGGTAAAATTAATCCTACATGGTGTATTTCGATCCACCTAGTTAGAAATGGCTAGGTGATCATTTTTTGGTGATAACATCCACAATGATCACTGTTAACTCAAGATCATGTGTCGGGTAATTATGCTCGTGCTCATTCATTTTCCGTGACTCATAGCACACTACATGTCCTTCCTACATAAGGACTCCAACATCTACTCTCTTGCAAGCATCTGTGCACACCATAAGTTCTTTGTTCGGATCTACAATATTTAACACTGGAGCATTCACTAACAACTACTTCAACTATTCAAAACTTGTTGCAGATTCCTTCGTCCATTCAAGCTTCTTACCTTTCCTTTGCAACAATGTAATCGGATAAGTAATGTGAGATAAGTTCCTAATGAGCCTCCTGTAGTAACCTGCTAACCCCATGAATGACCTTACCTCATCCACATTTCTAGGAGCTGCCCATTCCATGATAGTTCTTATCTTCTCTGGATCCACTGCTATACCTTCCTTTGAAACAACATGTCCCAACTAATGTACTTTTGTCTTAAAGGAATTTCATTTACTGAGCTTGGCATACAACTAATGTTCTCCCAACAATCTCAACACTGTTTCTAAATGCTCGACAAGTTTTTCTTCATTCTTAGAATATATCAAGATGTCATCAATGAATATAAGAACAAACTTGTCTAGATAAGGATGCAAAAAATTATTCATCAAGAACATAAATGTAGCTGGATAATAAATCAAACCAAATGGAACAAAAAAAAACTCATAATGCCCGTACCTAGTCCAAAACGTTGTCTTGTATATATCCTCTTCCTTAATGCATACCTGATGATATCCAGATCTCAGATCAATCTTCAAGGACACTGCTTCTCCCTTCAACTGATTAAACAAGTCATTAATCTGCGGAAACATATACCTATGCCTGATGGTTACTTTGTTCAACTTCCTTTAATCAATGCATAACCTGAGAGTACTGTCCGTATTCTTCACAAACAATACTGGTGCACCCAAATGCAATACACTTGGCCTAATGTATCTCTTGTCAAGAATTTCCTTCAATTACAACTTTAACTCTACTAACTATGGAGTGCTCATCCTATATAATGACTTTCATGTGGATGTTGCCTCTGATACCAACTCAATAGAAAAGTCGACTTCCCTATGAGGTGGAAACTATGAAATATCTACTGGAAACACATCCTGAAACTGTTGTAGAACTAGGTACCTTCTCAAGAAATCTACATCCTCAACTTCCTTACTTTTTTCACTGGAAATATGCACTACAAATAACGCACACCCTTTCCTACGATTGCGATTTTCCTACATAGTTGTAACCATTATAACTGATGTTTCCTTCTTCTTACCCTGTAAGATTCTCTGTTCTCCATTTTCATCGAAGAACACAATGGATTTGTCATAGCAATCCACTTTAGTGCTACGAAGATATAGCCAGACCATACCCAATAGAATACTATATGACCCCAACAGAAATACATTCAAATGTGCTAATGTAGGCATACCATTCAACTTGAATGTACAAGCTCTTACCCAGTGATACACTCTCTTATTTGTACATATATCCAACTGCACTATCTAGGATTCTGCATGCACTTCTTTATTCAAGCCAAACTTATCCACTAGGTCAGGACTAAAATAACTATAATTAGATATAGTTTTGATCAGAATGGAAGCAACTTGATCACAAAGATTACTGTCCATCTCAATAACAGTTTCCTGGTGCTCTGCCTTCTTATTATCCAACACTGCATAAATCCATGGAATGCTTTGCCCAACATCCCCAACTATCTGCATCTCTTGTGCATTATAAATTTGAGGCATGCCATCATCATTCTTTCAGAAATCCCTCATAATATGTTCCTTGCCACATTTACAGACCTCCAACCATCCTATACCATCACCTCTATTTTGCTGTTGTGACCCATGTCTCTGTCTAGCTATGTTGAACTTTTTGTATGGCGCAACATTTTCTTTCTCTTCTGTATTTTGAGTCCTTGTTATTTTTGGCTGTCGTTTACCTTTACCTTTATCTTTCCCTTTCCATCCTTGCTGAGATTCATTCTTACACTTTGTTTGCTCATATCAATTCTTCAGTTTCACAATAACTTCCTCAAGTGATTGAGGCTCATCATACTCAATATGATCTCTAAATCTAATGGAAATCCACTCACAATATAAAAAATTTAGCGTTCTCTTCTTTAAGATATGGTACATACCTCGTATACTCCTCATCTGTCATTGATCCCACATTTACCTCATAGAATTCCTTAGTCTTACCGTCGTAGTACCTTTCTAACAAGTACTTCTTCCTGAAAAGTCTCTTGAATTCATGCCAACTCAACTCATCTGTCATGATGTCTCTAACCCACTTTACATCTTCCCACTAGTTATCCACTTTACCTTTAAGATTAAATGCCACTATTCTAGCCTTCATATTTTTTGAATAATCATGTAGTTCAAAGAATTTCTTCATCCCAAGTAACCAAGCGTTTCCATCCTCCGACTTCTTCAAATATCCATCTAAAGTAGGTAGCTTATCTTTCTTAAACTCATATGGAAAATATCCCCTATCACTCCTCTTGTAAGGATGATAACGATGACGACCATAATGTCTGTTAGAACCAGAACTAGAATAGTACCTATGTCCAGCACCTCTCCTATCTGAAGTGTCCAAGTACTTACCATCTCTAACCATGTCATCCCTATAGTAATTGTGCCCACCATGAAATCCACTGCCATATGCCCCATTAGTTATATCCTCCTGTCCATGGCGAGTCTAAAATGGTCCCTATCTCTGCAAATATGAAAAACTCCAAAGAATTACTGCATTGACTTCTTCTTGTTTCTTGTTAAAATTGGCAACCAAGGCAAAAATTCATGTGGGTCATCTTATTCATGGCTAATAATATTTTTATTAGATTCCTCTCATCGAGAGGAGTAGGATTGATATAAAGATCATCCAATTCCGATAAGTATTCATGGAGATATGAATTTATTTTGATTATGGAATTATTATCAAGCCGACCTACAACTCATGTAGGCTCAGAAGCCCAACAGTCGCATCTATTCACCCACCAATGTTGTGTATAAATATAAGAGGACTTTTCCTCATTTGGACTCACTCATCTCATCACATCTCTCTCTCTCTACTGCGCAGATATGAGTCTCTTCTCTACTGCGCTGAAATGGGTCTCTCTCTCTCTCACATGTGAAGCCGGAAGCTGTTGAATTTGAAGCTGCAACTGCAGAAGTAAAGATTGACTTTCGTGGCCTATAAGATCTCCTCTTTGGAACTGCGCTGTAGGTTCATCTAAACCTCCTTTGAAAGCCGCAACTTTTGGTGGTGGAATGAAGTCAATCCGACGAACGGTTTGCAAGATATCGACTGCCCTAGTTTGAAGCCGGAAACTGCTGAAACTGAAGTTGCAACTGCAGAAGTAAAGATTGACTTGCGTGGCCTAGAAGATCTCCTCTTTGGAACTGCACTGTAGATTCATCTGAACCTCCTTTGAAAGCCGCAACTTTTTTTGGTGGAATGAAGTCAATTCGACGAATGGTTTGCAAGATATCGACTGCCCTAGTTTGAAGCTGGAAACTGCTGAAACTGAAGCTGCAACTGCATAAGTAAAGATTGAATTGCGTGGCCTAGAAGATCTCCTCATCTGAACTGCGCTGTAGGTTCATCTGAACCTCCTCTGGAAGCTGAAACTTTTGGTGGTGGAATGAAGTCAATCCGACTGTCGGTTTGTGAGATATGGTCTACCCTAGTTTGACAATGAAGCCGCTAATGCTGATGCTATTGATCTGGGGTTTGCTACTGCTGATATGAATCAGATTTATTGTACTATTTCTCTCTGCTGAATTATTGAATATAAAAGAATATTTGATCAAAGGGTTTCCCCACACATTGTGGGGTTTGTCCCTGGCTAGCCGCCACATCTTGTGTCTCTTGTCTTGGATTGTTTTCTGTCGATCGTTTAATGTTCTATCTGCACTTTACTTTATGTACATGTGATTGCTAATCGGTGGAATATAATAAGAAAAAGAAGTAAACTATTATAAGCATAGAACATACCATAACTTAACATGGTATCAGAGCTGAGGTGAAGACAAAGCCCGAGCAAGAGCAAGAGAAATCATTGAAGAGAAGATTAGCAAGGCTATCCTAAAAGAACTATGGGGTGCTCAACACTCTTTTCTGCCGAAGACAAGCTCCGTGAGAAAGTTGACTATCACGGATGGAAGATGTCTATCGATCTAACCCTTGAAGATCAAGAAGTGCTAGACCATGTAAGAGGCAATATTGTTGAGCCTTCATCAAATGCATCTGCTGTTGCCTGGAACAAATGGAAAAATGGAGAAGTCAAAACAAAGAAGATCATCGGGGACTCTATCGACAAGCACTTGGTGGCCTACATTTCTGAACTGGACATCGCCAAGGAAATCTACGATAGACTGGTGAGTTTATTTAAAGTTAATGATGCAAATCAAGTTTTGTTTCTTAGAAATAAGCTGAGGGAAATCAAGAAGGGTAAAGATGAAAGTATGCAAGCATACTTCTTAAGAATCACCGAGATCAAGAACGATCTCCTATCTATTGGGGAAACCATTACTGACAGAGAAATGGCACTCACAACTCTCGAAGGATTACCATCTGAATGGTATGTGTTTAGGACTACTCTTCTGAACAATAATGTAATTCCTAGTTTCGAGGAATTAATGGCTAGATGCATTCAAGAACAAACAAGGGTAGAAGAGCAGGAAATGCCCTTGCCTAAAGGTCCTCCTGCTGCTTTTTCTTCTCATGCTAAGAAAAGAAATAATTCCGGGACTAAATCAAAAGGAAAGGCTGGACCTAAGGGTGGAAGAAAAGGATGATGATCAAAATCCCTCTGATGGCAAATCAAAGGAATGACAAATTCAACAGCAAAGGTAAGAGGAGAGCTGGGAATCAAGGAAGAGGACAAGCATTCAAGAAGGCTAGAAATTCTAGGATGTATTAAATGCACCTGACCTCAAAAGGAACCTAGTGTCCATCTTGGCAATGGAAGACAAAGGCTACAAGGTAACCTTCAGCAATGGCAAGGTATGTATATGGAAAAATAATGTTAAATATGCCTTTACTCTTGGGTTTAGTGTTGATTCATTATATCAGGTCGATGAAAGTCTACTAGGTGTCATGTCTTATGACACATCTCTTCAGTTCGAACTTTGGCATTAGAGGTTTGCCACCCTTCATTATAAAGCTATACTCGGTGTAAGACAAATGGTGACAGGGGTGCCCGAATTCTGAGTAGAGAAAGAAGGTGTATGTCCAGGATGTGCCAAAGGAAAGCTCAAAAGGGGACCATTCCCCTCCAGCCAAAGAAAGACCTCCGATATATTACAGTTGGTTCATTCAGGCATACCTGAGGTTGGCATTAAGAGGGAGACTACTACACCACATACTCCTGAGCAGAATGGTGTGGTGAGAAGGAAGAACCGCACGATGATGGAAGCTGTCCAGGCCATGCTACATGATCAAAGACTTCCAAAGTTTCTATGGGCTGAAACTATAATCACCGTTGTATATGTACAAAATCGATGCCCTCATCAAGCATTGGGTTCCTAAACTCCTGAAGAAATGTTCACCATCGGTCAAAGGGAAGTCATGATTAGTCATGATGTCACCTTTGACAAAGATATGGCCCTCAGCAAGGTGGACAATCTGCTGACTTTGAGTAGCTCTCAAGAAGCCGACACTAGGGAACCGAAAGAAAAGGATGATGAATCAATGCTTGATGTAGAAGAACCCATGGATCCGATTGATCCTCATCCACATGAGCCTTCCTCTTCTAGGAAGAGGCCTTCATGGCTTAGGGGGATACTTGATGATGCTGAAGGACATGCTGCACCCTGAGGAACCCTCCATCAAAGTAATTAACTTAACAGGTATCAGGGATACCTGACCATCATGAGCACGATCATACAAAATGAACCTTCATCATTCTCAGATGTCATCAAGCATTAACTATGGAAGGATGCTATGACCATAGAATATGGGTCTATTATGGAGAATGATGTCTGGGAAGTAGTTCCCAGACCCTGGACAAGACAATTGTTACTTCAAAATGGATTTACAAGATAAAGCATGTAGCAAATGGAAGTATGGAAAAGTATAAGGTTCATTTTGTTGCTCGTGGTTTATCCCAGAAGGGAGGTATAGACTATGATATTTGCACCTGTTGCCAGATATAGGACCATCCGCTCGATCATAGCCATTGCCGCTTCACAAGGATGGAACCTACATCAGATGGATGTCAAGACTTCGTTCTTGCATGGCTCGATCAAAGAAGAGGTCTACGTGGAGCAACCCGAAGGATTTGAGATTTATGATCGAAAATCTCATGTATGCAGGTTGAAGAAAGCTCTCTATGGGCTGAAGCAAGCACCCCGAGCATGGTATGAGAGGATCGATAGCTACTTGATGAAGCTGGGATTCACTAGGAGTGAAGCCGATCCTAACCTTTACTTTAAGGTTGAATATGACAAGCCTCTCATACTGGTATTGTATGTGGATGACCTCTTTCTAACAGGTGCAGACCCTCTCATTCACAAATGTAAGAGGGAGCTGGCCTCTGAATTTGAAATGAAGGACCAAGGACTTGAAGTGTGGTAGAAGTCAAGGGAAATTTTCCTATCTCAAGGAAAATATGTGATAAATATGTTGGAAAGATTTAGTATGATGGACTGCAAGCCTGTGACTACCTCGAGGATCTTGACTTTTAGAAGTTATATGGTAGTGATGTCGGACCAGACTTGGGAAATGCCTCTGAGTTTCAAAAACTCATTCGCATTGATGTTCTTGGTGAACCACCATCCGAACATATGTTTTGCAGTTAGCATTGTGAGCTCATATTTGGTTGAGCCTCACTGGATTGATGCCAGGAATCTTCTGAGATGTCTTCAGGACACAATCTCTCATGTATTAAGATACACTGCCGGAGATGTGAGACTACTTGGATATACTGATGTTGATTGGGCAGGCAGTGTGGTGGACCATAAGAGCACTTCCGGGTACTGTTTCACCTTGGGATCTGCTTCAATATCCTGGATGAGCAGGAAGCAGAAGTCGGTGGCTTTGAGCACCACCGAAGCAGGATATATTGTTGCTAGCATAACCTCATGTGAGGCAGTCTAGTTGCGAAAGCTCTTCAGTGAGCTGTTTGGATTTACATTGGATACCACTGTGATTCTCTGTAACAACCAGAGGTGGGATTCGATTATTGAGGAATCCCGTATTCGTCAAATGCTCCAGCAGATAGACATCATCTGGGATATGGCAAGTCGATGAGCAAGGAAGCTCCATCACATTAAGATGATGTACAGGTTGATACACCTTGTCAAAGCCCCGAGGAAAGATCTAATCTATGATTTTCCCAAATGACTTGGAGTCGGCAAGAAACCCTTGTACAAGGGTCCTGCATGTTGCATACATTGAGCTCTGGGAGCTCTGAGGGCTTGCGGTTCCTACTGGAGCAACATATGACCATAGGGTGACTCACCCTCCCCTGGTGGTGCACACTGGAACAAGATGATTCGCTCTCTTGTGGGACAAGATGATTCGCTCTCTTGTGGAACAGGATGATTCGCTCTCCTGTGTAGCAGGATGATTAGTTCTCCTGTGAGGCCTGGATTGATGTGTTCTCCATGGCAATTGTAGCAGGATTGATGTGTTCTCCTGTGAGGCCTAGATTGATGTGTTCTCCATGGCAATTGTAGCAGGATTGATGTGTTCTCCTGTGATGACAGGATTGATTAGTTCTCCTGTCGAGGCATCCTACCCATGTAGTCTGGGACTCATAGGAAATACCTCTCATCTGATCAATGAGCAGGGAAATGAAGTTAGGGACTATAGTAGTACCGATGGACGCATCATTGTAACTACCGTACTCCCTACGCTAGGATGACCTCCATTGATCTGGGATCAATGATACTGGTCTGGGACCAATGGTAGGAGTTGTACCATACTATGACGTTGACTTCGGGTCGGTTGAGACTGGTCTGGGATCAGTGGTACATACTCTGAGACTGACTTTGAGTCAGTGGAGGATGATATTGGTCTGGGACCATTGGAGTTGTACTCACTATGACGTTGACTTTGGGTTGGTTGAGACTGGTCTGGGACCAGTGGTACATACTCTGAGGCTAACTTTGAGTCAGTATGATACATCCTCGATCATTTCTTCTTCTTCATAATTCGGACAAAAGCAGAGTAGAACAGAACAATGCAAGAGCAGAGTAGAACAGAACAAAACAGTACAGATCAGTGCAGGGCAGAACAAGACAAAGCAGAACAGGAAAAATAGAGCAGAGCAGGGTAAGGGTCAGGCTGTACAAGGTAGTGCATTTGATGGATGAATAGTAACGACTGATAGACAGATTGCAGATGAAGTTCTCCATGGTTGAGAGGGAGTGTTAAAATTGGCAACCAAGGCAAAACTTCATGTGGGTCATCTTATTCATGGCTAATAATATTTTATTAGATTCCTCTCGTCGAGAGGTGTAGCATTGATATAAAGATCATCCAATTCCGATAAGTATTCATGGAGATATGAATTTATTTTGATTATTGAATTATTATCAAGCTGACCTACAACTCATGTAGGCTCAAAAGCCCAACAGTCGCATCTATTCACCCACCAATGTTGTGTATAAATATAAGAGGACTTTTCCTCATTTGGACTCACTCATCTCATCACATCTCTCTCTCTCTCTACTGAGCAGATATGAGTCTCTTCTCTACTGCGCTGAAATGGGTCTCTCTCTCACACATGTGAAGCCGGAAGCTGTTGAATTTGAAGCTGCAACTGCAGAAGTAAAGATTGACTTGCGTGGCCTAGAAGATCTCCTCTTTGGAACTACGCTGTAGGTTCATCTGAACCTCCTTTGAAAGCAGCAACTTTTGGTGGTGGAATGAAGTCAATCCGACGAACGGTTTGCAAGATATCGACTGCCCTAGTTTGAAGCCGGAAACTGCTGAAACTGAAGCTGCAACTGCAGAAGTAAAGATTGACTTGCGTGGCCTAGAATATCTCCTCTTTGGAACTATGCTGTAGGTTCATCTGAACCTCCTTTGAAAGCCGCAACTTTTGGTGGTGGAATGAAGTCAATCCGACGAACGGTTTGCAAGATATCGACTGCCCTATTTTGAAGCTGGAAACTGCTGAAACTGAAGCTGCAACTGCAGAAGTAAAGATTGTCTTGCATGGCCGAGAAGATATCCTCATCTGAACTGCATTGTAGGTTCATCTGAACCTCCTCTGGAAGCCGAAACTTTTGGTGGTGGAATGAAGTCAATCCGACTTCGGTTTGTGAGATATGGTCTGCCCTAGTTTGACAATGAAGCCGCTAATGTTGATGCTACTGATCTAGGGTTTGCTACTGCTGATATGAATCAGATTTATTGTACTATTTCTCTCTGCTAAATTATTGAAGATAAAACAAGATTTGATCAAAGGGTTTCCCCACACATTGTGGGGTTTGTCCCTGGCTAGCCGCCACATCTTGTGTCTCTTGTCTTGGCTTGTTTTCTGTCGATCATTTAATGTTCTATCTGCACTTTACTTTATGTACATGTGATTGCTAATCGATGGAATATAATAAGAAAAAGAAGTAAACTGTTATAAGCATAGAACATACCATAACTTAACATTTCTCCTATGCTTGCATGATTCTTTCATTATCTACTTTGCAACTCCTTATTTCTTCCTTCAAACTTCTCAATGTGTCTTTTAAGTCAGAAGAGTTCCCAACACCATGTTATTCATTTTATCGATAGGGAGAGTCTTGTATATTATGGTCTACCATATTTCTAGTCATCTTTGATCTCTTTCCTTCTAAGCATACCATGTCAGCTAAACCAAAATATAAACATAATCAACATACCTTAGTGTAGTTCGGGGAGGTCAACCAGATTAGCAAAATACATGTATAAACATAATCATAACAACATATATATATAATCCTAACCATAGTCCAGTCACCAATGCATGACCATATCAACCACACATCATGGCCCCATGCATGACAATTACAACCATATCAATGTATGCATAGTCAACATATGTACGACATGCATGTATACACAATACATACAAACACTGACATGCATAACCAGTGCATAACTGACTTGTACTCATGATAAACACACCTCCAACATCACACCATCCACTTTCACATGGCAACACAATGCAACCATGACCGACACCATGCGTACACAACAAGTACATAGACCACAAGCATAGTGAATGCATATGCAATTGATACGAATGCATGACTAACACACCACCCATCTAGTCTAAGGGGTGAACCATACTCTAATACCACTATGTGGTATCAAATATCACACAAGGAGAACGAAAACCATACACCACCCAAAGAGACCAAAATCCACTCTGATACCACTCTGTAACACCCTCCTCCCACATTTACCCAAGTTAACCAGTTCGTTGGGGTAACCATGTGAAGAGAGGCTACTATGATATGATTCAACTCCCCATATAAAGTTAAGGAAGTGGAATTGACACAACACAACCAATCTGACCTTGCACACATGCTACAGAACCTCCAGAAGCCAACCAACGTTTCTAGGTGACCAACCCTTGAGGAAACTTAAAATTTT
Organism: Pinus tabuliformis; assembly: GCA_031772625.1. Taxonomy (NCBI): domain Eukaryota; kingdom Viridiplantae; phylum Streptophyta; class Pinopsida; order Pinales; family Pinaceae; genus Pinus; species Pinus tabuliformis. The sequence continues at coordinate 937,315,410 of CM062811.1, read as the reverse complement.
ACTGACCTAGAGCCTTAGTCGCTCCCATGAAATGGGCATGCATGCGACTGGGGCACTCCATTCAATCTCATAGCAAGGATGTGCAAGCAACTGGGGACTTTTTCAGCTAGTTCAGAACTAGCGACGCTAAATTCTATGCCACTTTTCTAGGGCTAGGACTCAAATCACTACCCAAAACTTCACGAAATTTCCAGAAATGAAACGTAACATCAAAAAAATGATACAAGTGCAAATACTTGAACAAATACTTGACTGGACCCCCACTAGCCATGACAGGAATTTCATTAAAAATGTCACAAATATGCATTCTACAGGTTATAAAAATAGATATGAGTATATGGGGTCTCATACTTATCTAAGAATCACTAAGAAGCATTGACACCTTATCACATTAGCTACATTATCATCTATTAGGTCATATATGCTTTGTTCATTCATTTACAAATCAAAACATGATGAGAGCCATACATCATCACTATTATAAAACATAATCATAACCATCATATAAACAACAAAAATAATAAGGATACAACAACCATAGAATCCACATCTAACCAATACATTTACACATGAAATGCCAAGGGAAAGAAACTCTTATTAATGAATGCACAAGCCAAACATGTTTGGGACTTCCACGAACCAATTGGCCATAGATTGGCTTAACCGAATATTTCTTTCAACGAATCAACCCCATGCCATATTCCAAGAATGAATGTGGGATTCATAACCAAAATAAACCAGGGACTCCCAAGGCTACACCATCTCACCCTCATCAATATAACTAGGATTTACCGTAATCCACACCAGATCACTAGGCCCTAAACAAGAATGGATGCCATTGGATTTTCTCCACCTACACTGTGAGGAATTTTCCTGTCTCCTAGTCTCTATGATTTACCACAATCCACACCAGATCACTAGGACCTAACCAAGACTCCACCTTCCAGGGTTTACCTTATATCCTACCAATCACCAACCAAGGGTTCCTACACCTGATGGAGAACACCCACCTCTAGGATTTACTGTATATCCCACTATTCACTGGTCAAGGATTCCTAGGCCCACTGTGATAACACAAAATTTTTCTTTACCACAACCCTCAGTCTGGTTCAAGGGTCACTGGGCCATGTGTTCTTTCTTTCAGAGACCATTTCACTGAGTTTTGATTCCATCCGACAATCCAGCTCAACCAAAACATAAGAACCCATCACACCATGGTTATCCGTAAATGGAAAGGAAAGGTTGAAGAACATTGTCACACCTGGAAAAACCCATGCCAATGACAACAAAAGAACCAAGAACATGCATGCATAATCATGCATGCCAAAACTAGCAAGGAAATCACACATGGAAATCGATACCTGCAAATTATCCCGCTGTAGCTACAAGATCTTTCTCTTCCTTGCTTGATCTTTCTTTCCTTTTACTTCTTTGATTTCCTTGATGAAAATATGAAGTGCTCCAAGAAAATATAAGTGTCCAAGAGTGTGTGAGAGAGAGAATAGAGGGATAGCTCCAAAACTAAAATGACAAAAGGTTACAAACTGATCCTGAGAAGCCTTTTTATTAATGAGGCCTTTACTTATGAGGCCATTATTTTCGTTCATTTTCCTCCTCACATGAAACCTGTGACATTTCACCTTCCTTTTCTCCTAATTTCCATTAATTTCATAAATAAAATGCCAATTAATGTCTCATGCCTTTCCAAAGCCTTTGACATTGCCTTTGCCAATTTCCATAGCCATAATAAACCAATGAACATCCACACTAGAATGTTTTTTTCCCAACGGTCAACTTGGGATAAGTGTCCCATGACTGTGGTTATTCTTTTTCCTTTATTAACTTTTATTGCATGGAATTTTCACCAGGGATGTTACAAATGTATTTGGTATGGGATTTCTCATGACATGAAATAGCCCCCCCCTCAAAATGTGGATCTGCATCTCCCTCCATTCAAGTCAATAATTAAATTTAAATTTAGTCTTCAAGTGTTCACATAGTTTTTGTTCAACCGATAGTGGCTCTCACATTGTATATTTGCAAAAAATATGCACGTGGATCGCATTTAGGGTGTGAACTCCATAAAAAAATTTGAAGTGGAGCAACTGTTGGGGAAATATGGAACGATGAAAGTGTATATATATATATATATATATATATATATATATATCACTTTTCATTTTTGTGTATATCATACTGGTTTAGTTTTTATTCTTTCATCAATTATTAATATTAATTGGGGTAACTAATATTTATTGGTGAATTATGATTTTTTGATATAGTTGCTCGAGAGTGGGGTGCACTAAATTTATACATTGCAGGAAATCTTGATTGGATGAAGCCATGGATTGAAACATGTGAACAATGTTATGGTACATTATCATCGGGAGGAGTGTCTACATTGGTTAGAGAATCTCATGTTGCTAGAGATGCCAACCTTATGCAGATGGAAATTGATTTAACAATTAAAAGTTTGAAAGATAAACAAACAAGCATGCAAAATTTTCACCTTGCAATATTCTATTAAGATATTTTATAAATAAATTATCAATGTACTAAATGTGGGTGTGTTTTTTTAGATACTTTCCAATTTATATGAACATCTTTATTAATTAACAATGCCTTTTTAATGTGCTTGGCATATTATAGTTGAAACACCACAATGCTATGTGGTGCAATTGAAGTAAATTTAACATCAAAAAGTTGGATGAAAAGAATAATTTTTTTTATTGTGGGATAATTATAGTATTCTGGGTTACTAATGCTTCCTCAAGAAGTGACACATGTCCACAATTCTCTAAAAATCAATACTATGGGTATTTTGACGACGTACTTGAGTGTGACTTTGATTCCTTCAAATTGGTTGTGTTTGATGTGAAATGGTATAGGATACAAATGTATGAACATGATCCTGAGAAAACTATTACTAAACATGATAATGGACTAACCATGGTTAATACAAGGTCATTTGATCCATGATCGAATTTCTATGTTCTACCAAGCCAATGCGAACAAGTCTTTTACTCAAATGTTCCAGGTAGAGTGGGTTGGTCATATGTTGTTAGATATGATCCAAGAGGAAGGCTGGTAGAGTATAATGTAGTGGAAGAATATGATAATGTTGAAGAGGATGATGATGTAGATGGGCAGTTAGTTGATGATCATGTGTCAGATCATTAAGATGTCAAATAAGTTCAAGCAGATGTTCAGACAATGTTCTTAGTGAATATGATATTTATGATGTACTGTCAGATGAAGAACTTGAAGAAGTTGAACCAAATGTAGGAGATGATGTTCATCATGATGATATGATTATTGGAAACGATGAAATTGATGATGATGTTGAAATTATTGATCGTTTCAATGAAATTATTGATTAGTTGGATGAACAAAAAGATTAATGATGTTGAAATGTTGTAATGTACGAGGTATGCATTTATATGTTTTCAGTTGCAGATTTATTCTCTGTCATTTAACTTAAATTTTTTCTTTGTAATTTCTATATTAATACATTTGATTCTTACTATGTTGCTTTAAATAGTTTATAGTAGTTAAATTGGGTATTGGGAATATTGAGAGTGATGTGAGGGCGGGGGGTTGCATATGATATTCCACCTACATGTGGTTGGCTTTGTTGAGTAGAGAATATTATATTATTCTTGAAACCTATATAAAATCATTATTTGCACTGATCTCAAGCTTGCTATCATGATCAATACATGACACAATATATATTTATCTCTCTTATGCTTCTCTTTCAATTCTCAAAGTATCTGAGTCCCCATGAATAATTTTTTTTTGCTAGGAACCAATAATTTGCACCTATGTCAAGCTTATTATTACCCATTGTTGGCCTACCCCATCTAAGGATGAATCCACCACTTAAAATTTACTAATAAGTAGTGGTTGAAATGATGCTATAATTAATTGACCCCATACATAATGACCTGTGAATGGGGCCAATGTGGAAATTTCTCTCTCTCTCTCTCTCTCTCTCTCTCTCTCTCTCTCTCTCTCTCTCTCTCTCTCTCTCTCTCTCTCTCTCTCTCTCTCTCTCTCTCTCTCTAATTTGTTTTATTCTAAGTCACATATGAAATCAGATACAATCCACTGCTTTATGGAACCGTTGTTGTAATGTTAAATTACAATAGTTGTTCCTCTACTAAAATAATATAATTCTCGTATAAAAGTTTTTGTCGTGTATCTATGCCTCAAATATAATATTTGAAAGGACTTGTCAAGTATAATGATCTCTTAATATATGTAATTTCTTTTATATATAATCTATTTTATTCTAAATCGCAGATGTTGCATCCCAAAGTCACAAATCCTGCAACCTCAAGCCACAATTGTTGCAAATTTAATGCACAATTACTATAACTAGATATAGGAAACTGTTTTATGGAACCATTGCTGTAACGTTAAGTTACAAATGTTTTTCCCTTACTCAAATAAAATAATTCTCGTATAAAGGTTGTTGTTGTGCATATATGGCTTAACTTCAACATTAAAAAGGACTTGTCAGGTATAATGATCTGTTAATATTTATAGTTTCTTTAATATATAATCTATTTTATTCTAAGTCACAAATGATGCATCCCCAAGTCACAGCTCTTATAATCTCAAGCCACAACTGTTGCAAATTTAATGGAAAATTACTACATCCAGATACAAGCAAGTGTTTTATGAAACCAAGGTCATGAAATGGAATCTGGTGATGTTCTCAACACTTTCAATTTAGTGAATTAACCAAGGCAATAAAATTCAAGAAAATGATTTTTTTTGTTTCCTTTCGGTGAAATTATATAAACTAGAAGAGAGAAAAATATTCTTTCCTTTTGTTTCACAATTTTGAAATAACAATATAACATTCACTTCTTCTTCTTCTTTAAAAAAAAATAGCTATGGATTTGTATTAAATTTTTTGGTTTGAAGGCCAAAACCTTGCACAACATCATCCAAAATCATCCATTGTTTCTACAACATCATTCATGTAGTACCCACAAATCCAAAAATATTTATCATGATTTCCACTTATTCTAAATTCCTCTATTCTAAATAAACTAGCCTTATACAAGTTCCAAAATACGCCTAATATTACTATGTATTTACAAAACATTAAAAATAAAGTTTTAGTACTAGTCTATATCAACATTTCTTAGTGCATTCATTTCAATTAACTTGACATTACCTAAATTTATCTACAAGAGATGCGCATTCCCTGAATCCCCATCACCCTCAGTCAACTTCTGCATGATAGAAGAATCCTCCCATTACTCATCAAAGTCCTCTAAATTATTGCTACTGAATGCAATAAACCCTTCATCTATTGCCAAACATAGGTTTTCCAATTTGAAATCCACCATATTGATTTCCAATTATAGCCTTACCACCTTCAACTCACGTAAACTGAGATTTTGGGATAGGAGCCCATACTGGGCACAATATTTCGACAAGTTCATCTCCCCAAGCTTGGTGGTAAAACTAAGAAGAAATTATATGGATGTTTCCATGTGCACAAGCTAGAGATTTGTTTTCTATGCACTCCATTCCCTTGACTGGTCATTACTAAAATAATTCTCCAAACTTCCTTTGTTCCCTAGCAATTGAGAAGGTTGATAGTTGAATTGTCTTTGGCCTACTTGGATATTTCTATTTTATGATTGCCTTGGAATTCTTGAGGCTTCGCATCCTTTGACGCATTTTATGCATATAAAATTCACATACATTCAAAGGACATGTGGAACCCAAATCTATTTGTTCATTATAGAAATAGATACAATTGCAGAGGGAATTAGCGATTGCAAGCATGCAAAGTTCATAAAGGTTAATGTGAAGATATTTTTTCTTGCGTAGGAATCCACCTTAGCCATGGAAATTCTACTCCATCTATCCTTTGAAATTTGTTTCATGGTGTAATCATTCTGAGAGTGGGCCTTCTCCCATCGATCACTACTAATTAAGTTTTTAATCTCAGAGAAGAATTAAACTCTATTATCCCTTACCCATTATCTATTCTTACCATGGTACTGGTAGCATCCCATACATTTATTTAGCCATTAATAATGTAGTTAATTTAAGCCTTTGTGATATTGCTTTTATTTTCATGGAAACTGTTTTATAATGGGGGTCCTATCATCCAACACCAATTTTCATTGATCCAAAGTGGTGCCTTTATTGGCCAAGAAGTCTACCTCAACGTTGAGGTGTCTTTTTACATAAAAAAATTCAAGTTTTTTGAACTTGGCCAACTGAATATAAATTATTTGCAAGATGGGAGCTTAGCGATGATCTAAGTCCCTATCAAGTTTATTCACCTGCTATATTACTATAATGGAGTCCCCATATACCATTAAATCATGGATACAGTTCGATAGAGCCAACTCTAGGCCTTGCCATAAGGTAATTATTTTGCCTAGTTATTAGTTGAATCTCCTAATCCCCAATCATAGTCAATCTCCCTTGCTTCTTTGGGGTGAAATATAACCCCTCCCACTCCTGCTACTCCAATATAACATTCACTTTGATGAAACTAACAAAATAACTTTTCCAAGAATTATTAGCTCTCCTAACATCAAATGACTCCAACAATGCAATTCTTATTAGAAATCACAAAAACCCAAAATTAATATGAGATGCAATTTTTTCATCACATTTATGATTCAAATGAGAAAATTAGGAAAGAAAATATCCAAATTCATAGAAATGCAATGTAATTTCTTTTAACCCTCTTTTAATTTAAGTGAGTCAAATGATGCAATACTCAAGACATGTTGGTCCAAGTAGAAAGACACCCAAAATAATAGGGAGAGGTTGAAAAAACCTCAAATTTTCATCTAAATCACTTGGTCACACTAATTTGTGTAGCAGGAAGTGGTGAAATATGCTTGTCCATGGGTTGTTGTGCAACGCCTAGAGAATGAGGATAATGGCTATGCCATATATAAATGAAATTCGTAGTTGGCCATGATTGTCTTTAGAAATATTCACAAGTGTAGGAGAAAATGGGAGAACAAGATAATAATGGCCTAGAATTGTATTGTAGGAAGATAATCAAGATGTCTCTTACCTAAGATCTGATCATATTTAATTTCCATCACATAAGAAGAGAAACAAAATATAAATAAGAAATCTTACTCAAGTTCTAGTAACATAAGGTTGATTGATTGTATACTCTTCATTGTTAGTTTTGTCTCTATTCTTATAGATCCATAAGGAGATGAAAATAAAGTTAATGGCATATGATGTAAGTGAACATAATTTATGCATTTTTTTTTTGCATGTATGCGAGATTTTATATTATATTATTTTCTAGTATTATATTATAGAAAACATATGGGGGACCGCCCTGCCACACACCCCCCCCCCCCCCCACACACACACACACATATAAGAAAGAGCCCAGAGCCGATAAGATTCCATTAAATTTTGAAACTGTAATAGGAGTAGAGGGAGAGACATAGGTTACACCCAAAGCCCCCCCCACTCCAATTCCATTTCTTATTAACCACACAATGATGACATACAAGACCCTTCACTCGTGGGTCTGACCTCATTCTGACTTAAAGTTTCTCTCTCGATGACAGACAAATGTGCCTTCAGTATCTTATAGTCTCACCCATCAATGTCCTCTAGAAATATAGAATGTGTTCTTCCTATATAGCTATAGCTACAGAGGGGGAATTGGAAGAATCAATCAAATAAAGGTATCACTCTTGGATTTCTCAATCAAAAAATATATCCATTAGTCAGGGTTCAACTCGAATAGTCGGAAAAGGGATAAAAAATAGAGGGATAAGTAGTAGTGGAGACAATGATATTCTCTTATACGAGAGTTGAATTCTCTTATGTGAGTGTGGAGGGCTTCCTCAGGAAACTAAAAGGAAGGTTGAAGGGTTCAAAATAATAGGGTCCATGACTCACTTGCAAGTCAATGCAATGGTAAGTCTAGATTCCTTTTCTTGAACACCTACAAATCTAGTGTTTTCACATTCTTCACATTTTTTATGGCTCCCTTGGAGAGCCCACTTCAAAAATTTGATACAAAGAATTTCATAGCAACTACATTTTTTGAATCATCCTTTTCTATCCCAACATTTTCTCTATATTTATCAACATACCTACAAATATTTTCTAGTACAATCACAAAACTAACTGACAATATGTCCTCCTACAACTACCAAGCTAACCCTCCACTAGACAACAACTCTCCATAATAAGTCTGTCACTATTCTGTCCATAAAATTGCTCACAAGTTGCCACATATTTGATAATAGAAACACCCACCCACCTACAAGTCCTCAATTGGGCTTATTTTTGGCTTGTTCATCTAGCCTCAGACTTTGCATCATTAATAGTAATATGTGCCATAGACTATGCATTTTTTTCACAAAAGTTATAGCCTCGAAAATTTTGCATAGTTTCACTGTTCTACGAAGACTGTAGCCTCAGAAAATGTAACCACCTCCTCCCACCTTTACTTTGTTTTACAAGCTCTCCAGGGTAAACATGAGCTAAGTGCTAGTATGACATGACTAGACCTCCATGTTCCAATTATAGAAGTGGGGCCTACAAATCAGAACACATACTACCATCCCTTATGGACACTAGCTCTCTTAGTAGCCGGGAAGCCACCCCTGGTGATCAATCCCTAAGATGGAATTCATTTTCACAAGATTGACACCCCAACTGCACCCATAACACAATGTGCATGTGGTTGGGAGGCTACAAATGTACCCATAATCTCTCTTGCATGCGGTTATGACCAAGATCTACCTATTCTATGGTAGTGGTTACGAGATATTTGCCACCTTTTCAGGGTTATCCTTCAGGCCACTGCCCAAAAATTCCTAGAACTCTCCAGATTGCAATCTAGTGTGATAACAAGTATTTACAATCAATAATGAATCTAAATATTTCTCAAGACGTATAGACATTTCATCAAACATATGATAATAATAGAAGCTACTAGTCATGGAAGCATATATGATCATGGATTTCTTAACTTCATTAGAGAATCATCAAGAAGGCTCAATTCCCTCTAAAGCTAGCTGAAACAACACTTGTTAATCCATGCATTCACCAATCATTGAATAATTGATCAAATCATGAATGAGATCCATAGTAAGAGCACATCATATAACCATAATAAAATCAAAGATTATTAATCCATAAGATCAACATAATAACCAATACAAGTGCTCATAAATCACAATAGGAAAATAACTCGTATTAATATATGGAAATTCCAACCAAGTTAAGGACTTCCACATACCACCTATGCATAAATTGGCTGAACCAAAATATTTCTTTCTGCCAATGGCCTGCATGCCATATTCTAAGCATGAATGTGGGATCATATGGGTTAAACCAAGATAGAATCAACCAGGGTTTACAGAGGCCAAACAACCTCAACCCTCCACCACAATGATTTTACCTAATTGGTCCAAAAATCACTAAAATCAAACTAATTTGGTCTCTTTCCAAGCTGTTTAGGGCTCTACGGATTCTATATCAACCCATAGCCTCAAGGGAACCCAAGCTATTACAAGGCTCCAGAAAACTACCATATTAACCCATAAGCTCCATGGAAAAAAAGGTGTTCCAAGGCTTCAGAGATTCTATCCCAACCCATAGCCACAAGGGAACTTGAGAACCAATAAAAAATCTAGATAGAGAACCCACTTCATCATGGCTATCGAGGAAATAGTAAGGCAAACTTGAAACCATTGTCAATCCAGGAAAAAATCAATGTAAATGACAACGATTAACCAAGGGACCACATGCATGTATCATTCATTCAAAACTCAGCAAGGAAAGCACACATGCAACCTATTACCTGCAATGAACTCTTCTTGTAGTTGTTGATCCAACCCTTTTTTCACTATCCACAAAATAACTTTGTTTATCCTTTGCTCACTTCTTTCCAAGTCCAAGTGAATGCTATAATTCTCCAAGAATAATCTAAGTGTGAAAGAATGTATGATAGCTAGAATGAACAAGAGCCGAGCCAATAACTGTCAAAATATGAAACTGATAAAAAAGCTAAAAGAGATCAAAAGTTGTGAATTGTTTCTTTGATGCCTTTTTATCTTTGATGTCCCTTTTTAATTCATTTTAGTTCATTTTCTGATTCGGATTTAAATAGGAACACAAAAAATTATAGAGATAACCATAATTACAGAGATGCAGTGGAAATAATATTTCATTTCATTATTGTAAAATATTGAAATATGCTTACAAACAAAAATGGAAATAAACCATCTATGGCGATGGTAGCTTATCTTTGAGAAGAGATGTGGTGGCTACATGCCTCTGAACTATGTTACAATGAGGCTCAAAGGCCTATTTATTGTTGAGAAATAATGGAAAACCCTAAACATCCAAAAACCTAACCCTAGGAGATGAAACGCCAAATTGTGGGCCCCGTTTTCGGTAAATTTGTACATCAACTTCTTGGGGTCATAACTTTGGCACCCAATCTCCATTTGACGCATACAATAGCTCATTAGAAAGATCTATCTGAGCACTACAACTTTGAGAAGAGAAACATTCGTCCATGGACCCATGTTGCTCTTGTATTTCCCAAAAAACGTTGTTTAGGGCCTCAAAACGGCTCCAGAAGTTCACGACCTGAAAACCTGATAAAAATAGTAAACTGTGCTACAATTAAGTAAAATGAAAAGCTGAAAGAGATAGTTGTGGGGGTCCAAGTGGGATAGGTGGGTGGCCACCAACATCCACTTGGATCATTTTCTCTCTAATTTCCCTTGCATGCATATTTGTGTCTCTTCACCTTCCTTTTCTCCTATTTTCCTTTATTTTCTTAATTAAATGCCATGTATTGCCTCTTTTCCTTTGTCAATGCCTTTGCCAGTTTCCATTGACATTAATTAACCACAAGTGATTCCCACTATAATGTTTTCCCACCATTCAACTTGGAATATGTGTCCCCTGACCTTGGACTTATTTTATTTAGATGGAAAATTAACCAGGGGTTGTTAAAAAAAACTTGTATGGTTCCACAAAATCTTCACCTTGTTCCCAAGAACTTCAAATGCCACAAAAATTCACATTTTTTGATCCAGAGTATAATTTTAGATGATCCAAAAATGGTGTCTTAGAGGAGAGTGAATAGTCTCTATTTACAGTTGTTTGTTCATGCGAAAATATTATGCAACCAGCTCACAAATAGATAGATCAACGACTTAAAAAGTATCCTCTTCAAGGGGGAAACCTCCTTTACATTACAAAAATGGAAAATTCCTGAATCATACAAATGAAAAGACCTCCTTTGTATATATAGGAGACTAAGGGGTCATAATATAATCAAATCCTACATAAAAATAATAATGTAAGGGCACAAAATAACACTAGTGCACTTCTATGGCGCACAACAATAACAATATGGGGGCTACATGGGCACAACAATAAAAATAAGCACAATACACTAGTATTATAGGGACCTAACATGCCCTTAACCTTCAAAAAAGTGTTTTTCTCAATGCTTGAGTATTTTTGGATGCTTTTGTATAAAATTCTCATCCTCCCATGTGGAATCTTTAGTGGGTAAGCTCTTCCACTTAATGAGATACCCTGAAATTATTAGATTCCATAGTTGTTGGGTTCTTGTTTTTGTGACCACTTCAAGATCAAATATGATTTTTCCTTCTTCATCAAGTTCTGAAAACACTATTTGAACTTGCAGCTTGTCATTGATAATCATCTTTAAGCATGAAACATGGGAAACTAGGTGTACTCGGGAAGATGCAGGCCATAGTACCAATCTTTTGCAATACCTTGTAAGGACCATAATATTTGGGTAATATTTTATTATCCTTCTTAGCTTGCTTCAGAGACATTTGCTTGTATGGTTGTAGCCATAAAAATACCCAGTCAACTACATCAAAACTTCTTTCATTGCGATGTTGATTTGCCTGTTGTTTCATTCGATTCTGCAGAAGATTGAGGTTATCCTTTAAGATTTGTATAACTTGTTATTGATGCTCAACGTGATCTTCAACTGATTGAACCTTAGAATTTTCTCTTAAATATGATTTGATGGATGGTGGATGATATCCATAAGGTTCCAAAAACGGGTTCATTTCTGTTTTAGTATGGGAGGAAGTGTTATACCCTCATTTAGCTAGAGGTAACCACTTGACCCATTGTGTTTGTTTATCAGATACAAAGAAATGAAGATATTCTTCCAAACATTTATTCACTATATCAGTTTTCCCATCAGACTGAATATGATAAGATGATCTATGAGCTAATTGAGTACAAGGACAAGAAAATAAATACTTCCGAAAATTTCCGGTGAAAATGGGATCTCTGTCACTTACTACAATGTTTGGATTTCCATGAATCTTTTGAATTGTTTCCATAATTGCAACAACAACTGTACTGACTTTAAAAGGATGAGATAATGTACAAAAGTGTGCATACTTGGTAATTCTATCAACTACGACCATGACGAAAATCTTTCCTTCATACTTGGGTAAACCTGTGATAAAATCCATGGAGATCTTCTCACAACACTGACTTGGAATGGATAAAGGTTGTAATAGACACGGGGTCTTAATTATATCAACTTTATTTTTCTGAAAAACCAAACATTCTACCACAAACTTCTAAATATCATATTTAAGGCAATCCCAAAAAATTTCCTTCTTGACCCTATGTTAAGTTTTTACAAATATTGAGTGCCCTCCTAAGGGAGAGGTGTGCAATTCCATTTTTCTTTTTAATTTTTATTTGAGTTGGGAATTCTTATAAAGATATAAGCGATCTCTATACCATAATGGATCATTTTTCCAGCTAAATGTATTAAATGTACTAGGATCTTGTTGCAGCTTTTGAATGAGTAACCACACCTCTTCATCATTCTTCCATTTATCCCTTGCTTCGGTTATCCACTGAGATTGAATAATACAAATGGCACAAAGTAATGCTTCCACATCCTCATCCTTTCTTGAGAGTGCATCTGCAACAACATTTTGTTTCCCTTTTTTGTAGATGATTTCAAAGTCATAACCCAACATATTTGTCACCCATTTTTGTTTCTCTTCTGAAGATAATCTTTGATCCAAAGAGTATTTAATACTATCATGATCTATTTTTACCTTGATGTGTCTTCTCATTATGTAAGGTAATCATTGCATTAGTGCATGTAGTATTTACAACATTTCATTATTATAAATCGGTTTTTGTAAATACTTTCCTTTGATTGGACGACTTTCAAAAGAAATGGGTCTTGCTTCTTGCATTAAAACTGCACCAATTCCATTTCATGAAGCATCACATTCCATAATAAAATATTGTATGAAGTCTAGTGTAGCTAAGACTAGTGCTTGGAACATTTCCTCTTTAAGATGTTCAAATGCCTTTGTTTCTTCTGGAGTCCAAGAAAATGCACCTTTCTTTAGTAATGATGTTAGAGGTGCTGCTATTCTCCCATAATTCTTAACAAACTTGCAATAATACATTGTCAACTCGAGAAATCCTCGCATATGCATTATGGTTGTGGGGATTTTCCATTCCTTAATGGCTTTAATTTTGTTAGGGTCTACCTTAACAGCCTCATGAGATACACTATTACCCAAATATTCCACCTCCTGTACTCCAAAGAAACATTTGGAGGTTTTTTCATATAATTGTTTCTCCTCCAAAAGTTTGAGTACCCTGTCAACATGTTGCCCATGATCCTTGCAAAACTTACTATAGATTAGTATATCATCAAAAAATTACTAACAAAAATTTTCTAAGGAAGGGTTTGAAAATGGAATTCATCAAACCATGAAATGTGGAAGGTGCATTAGTAAGGCCAAAAGGCATGACCAAAAATTCATAATGACCCTCATGAGTTATGAATGTTATTTTCAAAATGTCTTCGGTCTTCATTCTAATTTCATTATATCCTGAATGAAGATCCATCTTGGTGAAGTAAATTGCTCCATTTAATTCATCCAACAATTCATCAATGACAGGAATGGGAAATTTATCTTTAATAGTGATCGTTTTGAGCTCCCTATAATCTAGGCACATATTTCATGATCCATCCCTCTTGTGCACCAATATTACTAGAGCAGAGAAAGAACTTTGACTAGGTTTAATTATGCCGACCTCTTGCATTTCTACAACCATACGTTCAATTTCACTCTTTTGGGCATAAGGATATCGATAAGGCCTGATGTTTGGAGGAACACTTTCTGGAATCAAGTGAATTGCATTATCATTATCACAAATAGGTGGGAGGCATTTGGGAGTCTCAAACACCTTGCAATGATTGTCCAAGACATTTTGGAGATCTGGAGAAATATATGACTTCGATGTTTGAACCCCTAGAGAGCATAATTGTGCAATTGCACCCATTGTTCTTTCTTCATAAGATTTTTCCTTCCATTAGAGCTAATTATCTTTCCTGGTTTCCCTGCAATACCACTTAATTCAACTTCCTTTCCTTCCCAAAAAAAAAATTAAGAAACATGCTTGAAAATTGAAGGCTATCATCCCCAAAGATTTTAACCATTAGACTCCTAGTACAACATCAACACCACCAATTGGAATGGAAAGCATTAGAATATTGAATACATATTCCCCCATGATTAGCTTGATATTATGGAACTTTCCAGAGAAATTTATAGTTCCTCCATTTGCAACCATCACTTGACACTTTGGTGCTGGATATAAGAACCAATTCAATTCCTTGGCTATCTTACAATGAAAAAAATTATGGGTACGACCCGAATCAATCAACACTATTACCTTTTCATTCTTGATATATCCTTCTATCTTGAGAGTTTGAGGAGTGGTAATTCTTGCCAAGGCATTACAATATATGCTCAGGTTCATTTATTCTTTCTTTGGGGTCAGTTCCTGGTGTATATCCTCATCTTTTGATGTTTTTTGTTCCTTTTCTTCCTCCTCTTTACAGTCTATGTGGAATAATTTATTCTCAGCACACTTATGACCTTTAGTGTATTTTCTATCACAATTGTAACAAATCCATTTTCTTTTTTTTCCTCCAATTGTTGTGGTGTCAACCTTGTTGGTTGTGGAATGCTAGGAGCAACAACACTTCCATCTTTATAGTTGTGAGTGGTAGACTTCCTTGTTTCCATAATTTTTCTTTCAACTTTTCTTGCCACCTTGAATGCCTTCTCCAATGAATCAAGTTCCCAAAGGAGAACCTCATGTTGGATGTTATATTTTAAAGTACCTATGAATACATCAATCTTATGCTCCTCTGAAATATCGGTTACCCTAATATTCAATTTTTGGAAGTCTTCAATGTGCTCCACCATTGAACCCTTTTGTTTGAGATTTATCAATTGGCTAAAGAAGGTTTTTCTCTTTGTATCTTCATAATGTGCTATTATTTACTCCGTAAAAATTGACCAGGTGACAAGTGGTTTATGAGAACAAATCCACCTATACCATACAAACTAATTGGGTTCTAAATATAAAGATGCAATACATACCTTTTGTGAGTGTTGTACATCCTATAGATCAAAATATGGCTCCATATGTAGTATCCATGTTATCGGATCCTTTCCATCAAAATTCATCATATATATATTTGGAATGTGGTTGTTCTTAACCCGACACTGGTGTCTCTAAAATCGTAATTCATATTCCTTTTGTCCTCATCATGATTTTCATGTATTACCTTGTCATGACTAGGAAGACTTCTTGCAACAATTTTGTCAAAACTTCCATGTATTCCTTCAAACCATCCATATTATCTTGCATTCCATCCTTCAAACCTTCAATGTCTTCTTTTAAACCATTCATGTCGCCTTTTAGTTCATCTTTGGTTTATCTTTGTGAGAACGAAATTTGTTGCACATGGACCCGTAATTTTAATATATCACGTTGCAATTATTCCTCTTCATGCACCATAGTAGATCTTGTTGAGGGCTTAATGGGTGTAGAATTATTTTTCTTAGGAGGAATTTTAGAACCCAATACTGATATATATGCTTCAATATTCCTTTGGAATCACTTCACACTGGTTTTTCAAACAAAAGTTATGGAATTAAGAAAAAACAATACACACCTTTTTCTTGATTTTAGGAGCTTGATCTTGAAACAATTATAACTCTGTAATTTAGGATCTACAAGCTCTGAAATTTCATATTGTAGTATTCCTCTTAGTATTCTTTCCAACGTAATAAATTATACCAAGATTGGATTCTTCAAGAAAAAGTTATGTTGAATCTCCCACAATGACTTGATTATAGACTAGTTCAGTAGAGCGATCTTGTATGAAGTGACATGTGTCACTATTTCGACCTTCGGCCCTAAAAATTATACCCAAAATACTACAATCTATCTTGTTTCAGTCAAATTTTACTAAATTCAAATATGTTGCTTAGAGAGAAAGCTATGATAATTTTCCCTAGATCCCCTGTTTGAGATGGAATTCTGGAGCCTGTAAAAACCCTAACTTCCTTGAATCATATATCTAAAAATATAGCAATAAAATATTTGAAATTTGTACACACAGTTCACCAATATTTTAGATCCATGTGGTTGAAATATCAACTTCTGAAGCTTTGTAGAAAAAAAAATTATAGTGGAAAATTCCACGATGGCCTATTTGAAGAAGGGAAACCCTAGAATCTAAAGCTCTAATACCAAATATTATGCAACCAAATCACAAATAGATAGATCAAGGATTTAAAAATTATCCTATTCAAGGGGGAATCCTCCTTTACATTACATAAATAAACAATTCTTGAATCATACAAATGACAAGACCTCCTTTGTATATGTATGAGTCTAAGGGGTCACAATATAATCAAAGCCTACATAACAATAATAATGTAAGGGAAAAACACAACAATAATGGGCTTCTATCAGGAACAATAATAAGTATATGGGGTCTACATGGGCACAAAAATAAAAATAAGAGGGATACACTAATATTATAGGGACCTAACAGAAAAGGTGAATCCTTACTTGGATCCGACTTGAAAAAAAGGAGGGCCAACTTCACTAGAAACATATTTTTTTTTCTTCTTTGATTTGCATGATGAAATATAGACCATAGGAACCATTTTTCAATAGTTAGCGTGGGAGATATAGAATTCAAGGGGGCCTATATCTTCACTATATGACCACATTTACCAATAAATGGGGAAGTTATGATATAATCTTTGCTCTCTAAAGCCTTTTCTTCAAAATAAATGGGGATGCTACGAATAGGGCCAACCCTAGTTTAATTTGAATATCCATAAACCAACATACTTTGTATATCTACCACAAAAAACCCTATATTTAAGTGAGGTATCCACAAACCCACTCTCAATTATATCTAATCAACAATCACTCCTAGTTGTATTTAGGTCAGATATCTATGAAGCCCACTCTTAAATTTACTCAAGCTCTCTTAGTGGTATTCAAGTTGAGTATCCATAAAACCCACTTTCAAACTATATTCAAGCTCAATTAGGGATACTTGATTTGGGTGTCCATAAACCAACTCTCATACTACATTCAAGATTTTCTTAATTATATTCAAACTCTCTTAATTGTATTCAATTTAGGTATTTCTATAAACCCAATCTCACACTAATTGATCTCTATCCATTGTATTCACGTTCTATATACACAAACCTGCTCTCTTTTTTATTTCAATAAATGCTATCCATGTACTTCTTTAGGTCTTTTAAACAAATCTCTGATTTATATTTTATCATTCCTATGGCCTCTTTCTCAACTTAAGGGGCAGTATTAAAATGATGGCGCAATCTTGGCATTTGAAAATTGTCACCTTCACTTTGTAATTATTATTATTGTGTATTAATATGTTTCTAAGGTTCCACTTAAAGCCTACCTAGTCAAGACTAATTTATTATATTTCTCGATGGTTAATACCATGGTAACCTAGTTATTATGTGAGCCCACAACCCTTTGAGGAAATACACCATACCTCCTAAGTTGTGAATAGATAAACACTTAAGATTTATTTTTCACATACTTATATAAAAGTGATTCCCTGCACTAACAACCAAATCAAATTCTCCTCTTATTATATAGTCATGGATGATTTTACTAAGTTTCATGGACAGTAAGGAACCCCATGTAGGAAGAACACTAGTAAAAAATATTGACCTTTTTTTTTTTTTTTTATTTAGTCATTTTTGTGTTACAACAATAACAACATATTTCTAGGTGCTCTCTTTCACTTTAGGAACATTATTATTCAACAAAATGGAATGGAATTACCATAGCCATCAACTATACTTTCTATATGGTTATGGAAAAATGAAAAATGTTTGATGAGAACAAGCTATTTGTGATCACACATTGAGTATTTTATGATAGTATTATGTCACAAGGTGATAGAAAAATAGATATGTGTTTGTTATTTCCTTTAGTGAATAGGTTTCATTCTTTGATTTTCTTATTTTCTTGTAACATGGAGAATACATAAGCCCCATTATTTAAGAGTATAGAACTAAGCCAAGCATATTTAGGGTTGAATAGAAAGTAGGAGATTATTTGTTTAAATAATTGAAATTACTTAATGTGAAATTGGTTATTTGTTTAAATAATCAAAATAAATGTTCTTTTGTTGAAATATGTAGTATGGGGGAAATGTTCACAGTGATCCTGATTGGTTTGATCAGGATGACTTATTCATTTCTCTTGACCCAATCATAACAATCAATAAGGTTGTGGCTAGAACAAAATAAATAACTTGTTAATTTGATTTGCATTAGAGATAAAACTCCTGAGATTAAAAATAAGATCAACATCTTGAACCAATATCTTTAAAGATATCAGGTAATAACCATATTTTAAAGTTATTTTTTTATGTCATAAGTTTAATTATGAAAGTTGATTTTTAAGTTTTATATTATCTATTTGAAAAACAAATCTTTCTTATATAGGATTTTTTAGCAGAGACACCACAATATCTGGCCACCATGAACCAACTTTTAATGGTAGATCATGTCATACATGAGGATCCTCTACCAAAAGAAGAGCACAATGCAACCATTCCAATGACATCAGCTAGTGCATGAAGTAAATAATTACATTGAAAGGGTATTTTTAGTATTAATGAAATACTTCAATGATATTTCATCTGAATGAGTTCTTTCAATCGTTGGGTAGCTTCACCTTTTCTTCATGTAGAAAGAGTATTTCAATTAAAAATATTTAATTACAAATGGTGTATTAACTATAACCTTTCTTGTTTCAACTCCGGAGCATGTAGAGGGTGAGGCTACACAAGAAGAGGAACATACATCTACATTTGAAACTACTCCTCTTTCCTCTGCTACTGTAGCAGGTATAGAAAACTCTAATTCTCTTTTCATTAATGAAATATTGGTAATAATAATAACAAATAATATCAATTGTACATTTCGTTCTTATTAGAACTGATGATCAACCATCTTGCAACAACCTTGACTATGTCATGAGTACACCACCAGGTTTCTAATGAGAGCTATAGAGGCCATAAGAATCGAAGTGGAAGAAGAAACTGATAAATTCCTTTCTAAATTAATTTAAAAAATAAAGAAAAATAAGAAGAAATGATTGTACTAGTCATATCATTAGAAACATGACATACCATATTATGAAAACATATTTTTGATGATAATATTTATTGAGATGAAGTATTTTGTTTCTATGAATAATGGATCAATGAATCAATGTTATACGTTAATGAATGATTTATATATGTTTCTTTATGTACAAAACTACAAATGTTTCTTTATGAATTTTTTTTTTTCTAGTGTATATGCATGGATCCTAATGTGTCGATTTCAACTATTTTCTAGTAGATAGATTAGGTACTAGGGAATGGAGAGTGACATGAGGAAGGGGGGCATAATAGCTTCCATCTTCACATGGTTGGCCCTGTTCAGTAGAGAATAATTTAGGATTTGGATAGTCTTGGAGAAAATCTCCCTTGTTCTAACACATGAACGACTAAGTCAATGTTGACTTCACTACTGTTCCATCAAATCGAGGAATGTTTACTCCAAGATTAGACTACTCCAATAAATTATTATTGAAACCAAGAGGAGGTCATTTAGGTATTCATGCACCTTAGTCTTTCTAATTTTTATTTAGTCATAAAAATGTTTCTTAATTTATTTTATTATTTTTCTTATTCTTTATCTACCTTTAACACAATTTATGTGCATTATAGGTATTCTTATTCCAGAAAGTTGTCGTTCAAAAATGTAACATGGTTGGAAAGAAAATGGACAAATTGATCCTCTTGAGTAGCCATTCCCTGTCAAGTGTGCAATATACGTTTTGCATTTCATAAGATACATCCAAAGCATATCCTATGTAGTTAGCATGGTCATAGCAATGAATAATTCAATTGTATGTTACAACAATGGGTTCATACCCATGCCTTCACATCTCATTCAAAAGAAAAACGATGACCTCAAATTTCTTGGCATGTACCAATACACCTATCTTAGTTGTGTAGGAGTGCTACACATGCATAAATAATTCTTGCCATCAACTCCATTTTAATAAGTTCACTGCTAAGCTTTCTAATAAATTCAATGAATTATGATATAAGTATACCTGTAAAACTTTTCTCAACATATATTGTTCATACTTTGCACTATCATGGTTGGCTTTTGAAGCTCATATGTTTAACTGAATCCTATCTAAATGTTCCAATTTCTTATTGTTTACAATGCATATCGGTAAAAATTTAGGTTTAGGATCTATATTTACAACATTTGGTTTCTTTTTCCAATAATCCATATGGGTATTCAAGTGCCAATTGGACATTTCATCATTGAAAACTACACCAATTATTGAAAACAAAAGAGAAATAATATCAATACAATTATATGGAAACTAATCTACCATTATATCCTCATAATAATTACTCAGATATCTACATGAACCTGACGTAGAAACCACAAAACTTTCTATCATCATTACTTCCTTCCTATCATCTATGCACATAATTTGATAACCTGGTATATAGTGCCAATAATTGCTACTGCTACAATTTTTTTTCTACATGGGACTATGACATAAGTTTGTCATTGATATCCCATTCTCAAGGAACTAATAACTCTTCTTCATCCCACACAATAAATTTTTTTGTCATAACACATTGCTCTTATTTTGCAATAAAATGGAAGAAAATTGGAATAACATTACTAAAAGGATGGAACAACTTGTGAAGAATATTACTAGACACTTTCAAGGCAAAATAGCCTAGCTAGAGGCATCTATTGCAACTTGTAAGATAGAATCCCCTCAATTCAAAACTACATTTTAAATTTGTGTGATTTATTTTGTAAGAGTTGCAATAGTATCACCATAGAAGTAACTGCAGTTATAGTAAACCATACTCACCACTTTTCTCCAAAAATTTTCATCTACAAGCAGATATAGAGCAATTTTTTTTTCTTTCAACCTAAAAGTTTGTTGAATAACATATATAGCATGTACATTTCACTTACGCTTTCATTCAAGTATTTGTTGTAATTGTTTCATCCATCCTAAGTCAAGTCGCAATTACAAAGTTGTTGCAGAGGGGGAGTAAAAAATTGTATAAGGTTTACATATCAAGGGTTTGAATTACTTGAAAACATAAGGAATACAACATTATATATCCAGGCATTGTAGTAAAAATGTGCACCAACTACAACCATATTTGGTTTCCACTCATTATCTATACTACCATGATATCCTATCTTCAATTATGCAATATTTGTAAGATTCAAAGAATTTTTCTTTGTAAAGTATTTAGCATGAGGTGAATACTCTACAATTGACAAAGGTTCGCCCCCCAAGATCATTTAACCCAAACCATTTTGCATGACTCTAACCAATGTGTGCTTGTGAAACCTTCCCATTAAAAAAGTGCTTCATAATCAATTTTGGGATCACATTAGTTTACAATATCTCTTATCATAAAGAGTCTCTTTGTCATAGACTTTCTTTGTTCTTCCCTTTGTTGCCAAGGAACTTTAACCTTCATTTTGTATCTACAATCCTCAATAGGAGGCCATGGAAGAACAATTACAATAAATAAAGGAATTCGAAGACAAAAGACTATCTAATAGTAACAATAATAATAAAAAATAGGAGAGATATAAACGTACTTATCTTTGACAAAGATGTTAGCTCCTCCTAGACCTTCAGACTCCTTGCATCCAATTTTTCCATATCATCATCAATATGACATCCTTTCCTTACAAGAGCTAGGATTTCCTCTTTTAGCAAAAACATTCATTCCTAAGGTTTTTCCCACAAACTCTTATTGGATTTTTAGGGTTTACTACCCCAAATACTCATCCAACACTTTCAAAATTTCAACCCCTTATATTTTCACATTTACATATTTTTTCAAGTCCAACAGTCTGCAAGACTTTCTTTTACAAATACCATAAAGTATCAATCTCCAAAAATATCCAGAATATGTCAAAACCAAAAATCTTCACATGATAACCTCATAAGATACTTTTGCACAATATCTACCAACATACTGATTTAGAGCCTTTTATATCAAGTTTTGCATAATGATTTATTCTTATTAAGGTGATTTCAGTCTTTAATCTTAAAGAGGAGCTCAACCTTTTCCTCAGTGTTAGACAACAAGTCATGTCTCTATCTTTCAGATTGAGTAAAATAGATATCATTCAACAATATTACTTAGAAACAACGCAATACTTTCAAAAGTAAACGTATGTTCTTAGAAAGTCCAGTGTATCTTTCACAAGGTATAGAACTTATCAAGCTTGTACCACCCTGCTTAAAAAAATTGTCATTGGAAATATCAAGACTACTTTCTCAAGAATTATACCCTTGTTGGAAAAACCCTTCAATACATTGCACATATTCCAATAACCATATGAGGATAATTTATATTGAGATATTAATACATCATATCTAACCCATTTTAAAGTCTCAGTTTCTTTAGCCATTTCAAGATTTTTTACTTGCCAATTGAGATAGGTAAACAATATCATTTGATGACAATATATTGAGTCTACATTTATTTCATGAACAAGATATGATTGGAAATATCAGATCCTCAACTATAGTCCTATCTCCTTGATGTATGACTATTTCCACAAGTGAAATATTTGATTCAAATGAGCAATGATACATACCTTTTATGATGTCTTAGGTCTCTAACGCTTCATCTAAGCTATTTGAGGCATTTGACCTTCATTTGCTGAGATAATTTTTTATGCTCAGGATTTTGATACAATCAATATATTTCCTTTTAAGATTGAAAAAAAATAGATTTTCTAATAGAGGAGTATTTCAAACTTCTAAGAAATATTGGATTTCTTGAGAAATTTTGGTTAGATCTAAAATTTTTCGTCTGCCTGAAATGGGACTAAAGCCTCCTATAGCATACTTCTGGGATTTTTGGTTTCCTATTTGTGAGCCATTTTCTAAGATCATCATGGTCTTTTTAATTCACGAACATAATATTTTTAGATATAAGCTCTGATAAAATTTGATTAAGCATACTAAGATCAATGGTGGCCTATTCAAAGGCCTAAGGCCATTCAACGTACCTTCATTAAAAATAAAAAGGAGAATGAAACATGATCTTGAACTCATACTAGGGTAACTTATCGAATTATAGCTTCATCCATCTGAGAAACTTTGGTTTGAGAAAAAACAAACCCCGATTTGATGTTATCATCCTTTGTTGACCTTAGATTCTCTTCATATCTTTCATAAGCACTCCTTACTGGCCTCAAAAGTATTTTTCATGCTTCAAAACGTTTCTTTTTCCTCATACATTTCTTTCAAAATCTAGAATATCTTCAAACAAAGGAATAAACATATCCCATTTTGAATTGGAATTTGCGACTTCAAATTGATCCTCTCCCAAATTAGTTTTAATGGAAAAATTGTGAGATTTAAAAGAAGGAAGAATTATGATCCTTGTTTTCATTTCTATCAATTAAAGTGTTATGCATATGAATTATTTTCGTTTTGATTTTTGGGTTCACAAAGGTGTTCTATGATGGAGATATTTCCTTTGATACTCATGTATTTCTATCTTCCATGAACATATATGTATTAAAAGTTCTCCATTTTCACTAATTGAAGCACCCTTTTGTCTCTCAAGTTGGAAACTTTCCTTTTGGAAGCATGTTGAATAAGTAATGCTACACCACGTGAAATGTTCCTGCCAAATTCTGATTCTTCCATGAATTTATGATTTATGTTGCTACCAATTGATATAGTAGGATCATTTAGAGTAATCAACATGCTTCCTATATTGTTTGGCATACAAGTTGTTGTAACTTATTTTTACCCTGGTACTATTTTGTCCTTTTTTCCCTTTATTTAAAAAAAAAAGAAAAAAATGAAAAAGAGAAACAAAAAAAATAGAAAAATAGAGAAAAGGAAATAAAAGAATCAAAAGAAAAGAGAAATAAAATAACATAAAATAAATCAAAAGAAAGAAAGAATATGAAAGGGATAAAAAATAAAAAATAAAAACAAAATATATCCCTAGTAATTGTGCGCACATCTAAATGCCACAAATTTTTTATTTTACTATGTTATTTTGATTAATCCTTAGCATTTTAAATATAAAATGATTATTTATTTATTTGTAATAAATCACTAGATTGATTTGACCGATATCTTTAAAGACTATTTAATTATAAACTAATGAGATCAGGTATGCCCAGATTAGCGACCCCCGATCAATTGTGGGATCCACCACATTATCGATTGTTAATGAAGGGCGGGGGTCCACAAAGAGGTTTTTTCTAATCTCACTGTTGGATATTTGGTAGCCCCACATCCATTGCAGTACCTCCCAGTCGAAAACCACAAACCATTTTCGACCGCCCCTTGCAAACTGCCATTCCACCATTCATTCCTTCGCTATTCCTTCTGCCAATTTTGCCTACCACTAAAACCTCCAATACATTTAATCATCACCACTTTCCCGATAAATTTATCACATAATCATCATGCATTTAATTCTCCTATGCCAACGTTCGAAAACATTAAATTCCCCCGTGCCATTTTCGCTTGTTAACCAATTTCGTCCATTACAATAGTTGATTAAAATCTTATCCCTTTTCAAATCCTTTTCTTTGATGCATTTTTCTTACAATCAAGACTCCCAGTTTGAATCTGCAAGTGAATGACAACAATTCGCTAGCTTATGATCATTCTATTTTTCAGTAATTATTCTACGAACCCCCAATATTTTTGTTTTCCTTAATGACTTATCATAAAGGGAAATCCATAGTTTTAGATAGTCCCATGCTAACTTATGTAATAAATCTAGATGAGTTACCTTTAGTTGAGACTCAATTTAAAATTGCAGAAACCAATTGCGAGTTCAATCTCTATGAACCACACAATTGGGCCTTTTAGAAGCACCAGAGTGTTCGTGATGAGTTTTCATTATGGGAATCCCTATTACCTCAATTTGTCTTCCCTTAGACCTATCATTTTCTAGATTTCATCTCCTGGTGTGAAGCTCGCTATATCCCAAGTCAGAGAGCTATCATTGCTCAAAACAATGAAACCTTGTTTTATGTAGCCCCTGAGTGAATTTTCCAAACCCCTCATTTGAATTCTCAAGAATCCCTACATCTGTTTTCTACTGATGCATTAATGGAGATTTACCAAAAGTTTTCCTTTTATGAAAGAGATCACATTTTTGAATCTTTTATTCCTAATAATTCTAAATTACCGAAGACCTATCCTCTTGATTCTACTGCCATGTTCCCTAAGATGTCTAGGCAGGTCATATATTTAGTTTCTTATCTATTAGGATACCCTAGTGACTAATAGATCGATGAAATAATTTTAGGATTTTTAGTAGTCTTTTCCTCTGGTAAAAATCCTTCAGTTATGTTCAATTACAATCAGTTCCTTTCAGACATTATTCATGAGAAATTTTTGAAGTTTAGTGCAAAAGGCTCTTTCAAGCATCAATCAGTTTTGGTCTATCTATTTCTATATCATCAATCAGAGATATTTAAGTTTCCTTTGCATAAGTTGGATATTACAAGCAACCCACAGTCAGTTATTCATTGGACTTCACTAGTGAGAAAGACTTCTGAAGAGTTCTCCTTTAGTGATTTTGTCAATCAATTCTTGTATGTAGAAAATTGTTTATTAAACAATGATGTTGTTCCTAGGATTTCTAATGAAATTAAAATAATTTTACATATTAGTGAATAGTTAAAGGTTGGATACTGGTATTTATACCAAAATTTTACAAAAATTAGGATTTATGGATGTGAGCTACAACTATACAAGTTGCCTATCTTCCTCCCAATGAGAATTTTTTCTCTTGAATATATTAGAAAAATGACAAATGTTGATGATATTCATTTTGTTTTTAGAAAACAATAATATCAATTTAAATTAAAAGCACGGGTTGGCCCATTCATAGCCAATACAAGACATGCAAAGAGAGAGGTAGATAATATATTGAAATAGATGAAGTTCAAGTTGATATCTAGTTGGTCTTATGATCCACTGGGGATTATATCATAAGTTAGAGTTGCCAAAAAATCAACACCTTATGTTCATGTGGCTGAACCAAAGATTGAGCATTTTTCCAATAAAGAAGAATGGGAGGAAAACACTTTACAAGAAGCCGAGGAAGAAATACCCAATCAGACAATGTTAGAGACTCCAAAGACCACATAGAAGGAATTAAAAAGGCTAAGGGAAACTCAGTCACCATCAAGATGAGATTTACAACAAGCAACTTTCAAGGACGTGAAAAGAAGAAAGACAACAACTGAACAGGAGTAGCAAACATAAAATACAATTTCAAGCAGAAGTCATCAAACAACAACCTTGAAATTTGTTCTTAGTGTCCAAATCAATTTAGAATAGCTATTTGTCTATTCTATTTTTAAATATCCAAATTAGTTTAGGATAATATTTCAACTTGTAATAAATTTTGTTTTGAGATTCAAATATTTTGAGTTAGAATCTATAAATATTTTTTATTTCAAAGAAGACAAGTTTGAACCCTTGTAATAAATTAGTGACATGATTGTAATGTTTGAAGCTATTTATGAAGATAATTGAAGGATTCTGTATTCATTTTGAACAACTTGCATATCTATGTGAGTTTGTGCTCTTATTCAATTATATTTTTCATATTTATTTATGCACATGTTCAAGGTAACATAGACGTTTAGGCAAGGCTAGATTGAATTTCAATCTCCCTTAAAGCCCTTGCAAAGTTATAATTATCAAAATAGATTAATTAACTAAATAGTCTGTCTTAGTTAATTCCTCTAAATCTTTTAATTTTTTCCTTCTTTCATCGCTTGGATATGTATTTTTTGGTTGTAGAAAGCTTCTGCACACATCTACAATATATGATAAATTAGATGTTCAATATGAATGTTTAACAATTATATAGCTTCTTAATTTTTGCTTTTCAAATAAATTTAAATATTAATTTTGTTAGGAATGAAAACAAACCCTTTAATTTTCTTGGAAATACCTAGAATTTACAATTGTTTAAGGGTTTAATACATTGGTCTCCAATTAAATAAAAACCTTAGATTTTTTGGCATAGTTCCATAACCTAGAATTGTTTACAAAGATACAACATTAGATTTGCGTCATTGACGGGGAACGAAGATTGAAGTTTTTCCTTGGGAAAATGATCGAACTTACCTCTTAATGGTAGATAAGAGGACAATAGGCTAAAATATTTCACCTAGCGACTCCACCGGTTAAATATGGCTTCATGCAGGCATACCAAATCTTAGTCAGATCTAGAGCTTCTCTCTCCTTTTTCAGATCCAGAGCTTCTGTCTCCTTTTTTATATATAGAGAGACGTGTGAGTTGCATCTATTATATGTAGGTTAGAAGCCTCTATTGATGCTTCTTATACCTCTGTTTTATGTGAAGTAACCTAACAGTCTGTCCATTTTCAGTAAACTCCAATACCTGTTGAATTATCAGATCTTCCTCCAAAAGTTTTAGAACTCCTTTCTAGAGGAGTTGATCCTGAAACTGCATTACTAGTTCATCATCTTCAGACCTTTGAACTTCCTTATTCCTATAACTTTCTGAAATTGAAGAATATCTTAAACTTTCCCTTCCTGAATTTAAACCAGTTGATTTTAAACCTTTTTTTGTACATACTTATCCCTCTACTTATGCTAAACCTGAAGAGAAACTTAGTATTTATACTAATCCTCTAGCTTTTGAAGACCCTGAAAATGTTTTTCCTGAAGTTCAAAAATTGGTTATTAAGCCTCAGTTTTTCAAAAATCCTAAACATACATCACAACCATCTGCAAGTAAAGTTGTTTCCCCAAAACAGGCAGTACCATTATAGTATCAAATGATTGGATTTCAAATAATTGTGGTAGCTTGGTATGCAGCACTGGTTCTTCCACCAACAAATCAACTTCATGCTTTTCTTGATGGGTATTTGAAACATTTACATTACGGGAATTTTGAGGTCTAAAATGGGCCTCCTAAGAAAAAAGTATAACCAAAATAAACTTTTAAGAACCAATAGGATTCAAGATGATGATGTCAACCATGGGGGATGATTCACCATTTTTTGAGTAAAAAAGTAAAAAGAATAAAAAAATAAAAAAATAATAAAACTATTTTTTCAGCTCTTATTTTCAACTTATCTCCCTAAGCTTTTACTCAAATTTTGAGCGGGAGTACTCGTTGGATGCAAAATTCAATTCATCATCCAAGGAGTACCCATGTTTCATAATTTCTATGGACCCTACGACACGAAAAATGAGAAATACATGAAAAATGTGATTGCAATCATGTTTTTCTCATTTTTTGTGTAGTAGGGTATATCGAATGCAACATGGGTACTCTTTGGATGAGGAATCAAATTCCATATCCAATGAATGTTTCCACTTGAAATTTGAGTAAAACCATAGGGAGATAAGTTGAAAATACGAGTTGAAATCATATTTTTTCTTTTTTCCCTCTAAAATTTGATGATGTAATCAAATCTTATTTTATTATTTCCAATATTATTTTATAATTTACTTAGGAGGCCCATTTTAGATCTCAAAAGTCTCCTAATGCCAAGATTCCTATAACACTCTGACAGTGAAAAAGATCTTAAACTTTCCCTTCTAAATTTAAACCAGTTGATTTTAAATCTTTTGTTGCACATACTTATCCCTCTACTTCTGTTAAACCTAAAGAGGAGCTTACTATTTATACTAATCCTCTAGGTTTTGAAGATCCTAAAAAAGTTTTGCTTGAAGTTAAAAAATTGGTTATTAACCCTCAATTTTTCAAAAAGCCTAAACCTCCATCACAACCATCTACAAGTAAATTTCTTTCCCCAAAACAGACAATACCAAATGATTGTATTTCAAACAATTGCGGTAGCTCGACATGTAACACTGGTTCTTCCACCAACAAATCAACTTCATGATTTTCTTGACGGCAAACATCTACCTAGATTTAGTGGAGAAACATGCCCATCTGTTGTAGATCACTTGGCTACATTTTTTAGATTTTGCTGATAACATGAATATTGAGAATGAAGATGTTTACACAAGAGTTTTTGTTCAATCATTAGAAGGAAATGTTAGAATTTGGTATAGACAACTACAAGAAAATTATATTATATCATGCATTAAATTAATCAACATTTTCAAGAATCAGTTTGGAATAGAAAAGGACCTTGTTTACTATTTAACAAAATTTGAAGATTTGAGAAGGAATCCTGGTGAACCTATTTCTCACTTCATTAAGAAATTCAATAAAATTATAACAAGATGCCACCAGATTGTAAACCTCCAGCCACTACAGCTAAAGTTAGGTATTCCAAAGCATTTGAAGATAATTTTGTTGTAATGATTAGAGAGATAATATATGAAACTTTAGCAGACATGCAAACTAATGCAATTGAAGTCAAAGATAATAGGTTAGAATTTAGTAAATTGAAAGCAAAGGACGAAAAGGCTGAAAAGAAAATGAAAGCTAGAGAGGAGAGTACCTTACCATCAAAAACTAAAGATGAATAACATAAAATTGATGAAATAACCTCTTTACTAAGAAATAGTTCTAACAAAATCTCAAGAATGGAACCTCAACCTATAGTAACCCAACAAGTTGCAAATAGACCACAAGTTCAATATAGAAGACCTTTTCAACCCCAAAGTTTGCAAATGCCAAATACTAATCAACAAATTCAACCTCCTTTAATGATTGATGATCAAGATCCTGAAGAAAATGTTCCTGTTTACATAAATGATATCAATTATTTTGAAGGTCCATCATCTCAAAATGTTATTTATCGAATCAGTCAAGATCAGTCTCTAATTCAAAATCAAGAAACCTCCCAAGTTTCCAAGTATCAAGATTTTTCTAAGTTCCTCATTATTGAACTAAATAGAAGGTATGACGTAAGACCTAGATAAGGACCTGGTAGACCTGTGAAAACTTTTACCTTTAATGAACCTCAAGTAAAAGAAATCGAAACAAAAACATCATTAGTTCAATCACATAATCAGTCACAAGAATAACCTACTGTTAAAAAATTTTCTCTAGTTATTTTTAATGTTGAAAAAGTGTTAGAAAGAGTTAAAATTCTAATTCCCTTATCTTAACTCTCCAAAAATTCAGGTTATAAACAAAAAGTCTCTAAATGGATTCAATCTTCAAGTATACATGCAATGGGGGATGTCATTAGTCTACAAGATGAAAAACATTCAGTTGTTTTTGGTCCTAGTTCAGATATGATTGATGAAACTGTACCTCTTTTTTTATGTCACATTGAAAGTTCGTGATTACCTTTTATACAATTGTATGTTAGATTCGGGTGCTTCCCATAATATAATGCCTAAAGTAATCATGGATCAACTTCAATTGAAAGTCACTAGACCATATCATGATTTGTATACTTTTGATTCCAAGAAAGTACCTTGCTTGGGATTAATTAAGGATGTAGTTGTAACACTTGCTCAGATCCCTATGAAAAGTATAGTCTTCTATATAGTTGTTACAGATATTTCACCAAAATTTGGAATTTTATTGTCTAGTGTTAAAAATAGCAAATTCCAATTTAATTTGTCCTTGAATTAAATTGTAATTCTATTCTCACAACAACTTGTAATAGTTAATTAAGTTAAATTGACTTAATTGACTTAGGAAATTTGAGTTGGAAGTCTATCTAGAGTCATGTAGAGTGATCACTAAATTTTAGGGGCTCAGGTTGAGTTGTTTTGAGTTGTAATTAGATAACTTAGTCTAACTGAGTTATAGTTAGTTAAACTAATTCTAGCTATTGGAGGATCTAGTAGAGGTTTAGTAGTGGAGTAGTCCACTAGTGCATCACTAGTACCACACTAGTTAACTAAAGATTCACACATAAATAATTCATGC
This sequence comes from Pinus tabuliformis, assembly GCA_031772625.1. NCBI lineage: Eukaryota > Viridiplantae > Streptophyta > Pinopsida > Pinales > Pinaceae > Pinus > Pinus tabuliformis. The sequence continues at coordinate 937,284,047 of CM062811.1, read as the reverse complement.
ATGTCAGTTCAGATGAAGAACAAGTTGAGATTAGAGTTCAGATACATTGTACTATTAGTTGTATAATTTTCTAAGTTGTACAGATGGTGCATGCAATCAGTTGATGACCTATGTTTGGATTGTGTAGTTTTTTTTTTTCAAAGAAATGATTAGACTGATATATTCCTTCTTGGATGAAATGCCTCAATTCAGATTACAAAATGGGAGGAGGGGCTCAGGTTTTGCCTCATCCAGAATCCATATAACTGTCCTCTTAAAGATCTTGCTGGTTTTACATTCTGTTCTTCTTGCAGAATTTTCTATCTGTCCTAATTTAAAAATACAAACAAACTGCTTTAGAAGAAAACAGTAATACATTCTTATCGGGCTGCTAGGGGATGGGGTCCCAGCCTTCTTCTCCGTCTCTTATATAATTTCCGAGAGGGAGGAGAACTGCTATATTGGCTTCAACGTCTGCTTCTTTGTTGTTTTCCCTCTTTATGTGAAGAAATTCCAACTTCTGGAAGGAGGATGTAAGGGCGTTGATTCTGCTCAACAATCTAGATAGTCTTAAATCTGAGGGAGAGGATTTGTCCACCATAGCTTTTATAATAATCTGAGAATCCCCAAATACTACTGCCTCTCTAATTCCCAAATTCTTAAGCACCTTGAGTCCTTGGAGGAGAGCTAGTGCTTCAGCTTGAATACTGGTGTTGACGCCCAATCCCCAAGCATATCTAGCTTTCGTTATACCTTCTGCACTTTTAATAACCCCACTAGCTCCAGAATTTCCAGGATTTCCTTTAGCTGCACTGCCGAAAAAGAGAGCTTTCCTTGCCTTTTTGTTGTACAATTCGACAAAATCTGTGTCATTTAGGTGGATTTGCCAAGGCTTTAAGGGGGGAGAGGGGTTCTTTACAGTATCTGAGAAGTGAAGATCCAGGGAGGCACCCCAGGCTATTTCTTGTTCAGTGAGGTCCTTCATGCTTAACTGATCTCCCATACATTCTTTGAGATGACTTTTAATTTTGACCCAGATTAGCTTAGGAACGCTCTTCTTGTTCTTGAAAATCCTTTGGTTTCTTTCTAACCAGATATGCCAGCAGATTAACTTGGGCAGGGCAAGCCATGCATCTCTGATTTGAGAGTTCTGAACAACGCCACCTGGGTACATTCGTTTCCAATTAGAGAAAAGCTTTGAGCAGTGATTGAATGGGCCAAAACTCATGCTCCATGGGTCTAAAGCCTCCTTCCACAAATCTGCAGTGAAATTGCAGGATAACATCATGTGAGACGCATTTTCCTCTTGATTCTCACATAGAGAGCAGCGAGATGGCCCTGAGTATCCTCTTTTCCTGAGCCTGTCTTCTGTCAGGATTCTGTGGTGACATAGAAGCCAGCAGAAGGTGTCCACTTTGGGCAGCGTTACTGAAGTCCATATCCCCTGCCATGGCCTCAGATCAGGCAGTGCGTAGGGAATTCGGGAGAGCTGGAAATAACCCTTCGAAACAGTATATTTGCCAGGAATCGATCCCCAACCTCTGCTATCAGCTTTCCTTCTGTTCAGAGGAGCTTTTCCTTTCAGATGGGAAAGGAAGACAGCATATTCATGAGCAAGGTTCGCAGGCACCTCTAGTTGCTTCCACCGCCACCAATCATCATTATCCTAGAGGGACAGATCCCATAGCATTTTACTGCTTTTTGCGTTCATCCATTCTCTCAGAGCGGCTAAGGAATGGTCTTCTGCCAACGGTTCACTGCCCATAATGCTATCATCCCAAATGTGAATGCACTGTCCGTTCCCTGGGATCCAATGAGCGTGTTGTTTGATCAGAGCTGCGGATTTTTCACATAATTTGTGGATCATCGAACCTACTATTCCCTTTGAATTACTTAGGCAGCGCGTTCTCTGCCCTCCGTAATATTTTTTCCACAGAGCCCGTTGTGCCCAACCCGGATTTGGAGCGATGATCCTCCAAACCATTTTGGCACCCATCGCTGTATTTTGAATGCTGAGATTTTTAAAGTTTAAGCCGCCTTCTAATCTAGACAGAGAGATCGTTTTCCAGCTTAGTAAAGGGATTTTCCTCTCGTTGCCTTTGCCCCCTTTCCAATTTTTTTTTTTTATATACTCCTCCATCTTCCTCATTATACCCATGGGCGCCATCATAACTGTTGCCTGAAAGATGGGCAGGCTGTTCAATACTGAATTTATCAGAACTATCTTGCCTGCTAGGTTGAGCCAATTATATCCCCAGGACTGAATTTTGAGCTTGAATTTATCCAACAGCGACATCCATTCTCTGCTGAGGACCGTTTTTTGAAAGACAGGGAGCCCCAGGTATTTGAATGAAGTCCAAGTAGAGGTGGCTATACCCTGTTGTTTGGATTGTGTAGTTATGGAGAGTGGATTTGCCAATTAAATATGGGTTAATTCCTCTAGGGATTGCACAAGGAAGTAGCAGCTCGGTAGGCAACAAAATTAGCTAAGTGTTGGCTTGAGTTGTCTTTTGAAGAAGAGAGTTAGATTTTACTAGTGCATGAATTGTTTAGGACGAACAAGCATTGTATTTTATTCTGAGATCTTCAAGTTAATGCAATATATATAGTCGGTGGTTTTAGTAGTTGCTTTCTCGAGAGAAATATTGTGTTATGTGCAATTGATATTCTTCCTTTTCTTCTTATTGTTTTCATCGATCAATTTTGGTTTCCCCTAAAGAGTAGAGTAGATTCTTTTCTTGTGTTTTATGATATCACATAAGTTGTTGAATCTACAGGAAAATATACATGGTATAGGAGCTGAAGACAATATAGAAGAGGATAATTCTATTTTTTTGTAAAGGTGAAAATATAATTTTCAAGTTCATACTTGAGAGCAATAATATGTCATTTTACGGTTTAGAATTGAGTATGCCTTGGAGTGTAGATTGAATTACATAGCTCGAAAGGATGGGATGGAGGCAATGTTGGAAGATAATGGCCTCAAGGAATTCATAGATCATGACATTCCTAAGCCTCCCGCATCAGATGCTAAAGATCTAGCTGAGTGGAGAAAGTGTGTGGAAAAGGTAAGAAGAATTATCCTGGAAGGAGTTCGAGACCACATTGTCTCAAGTATCCATGGTAAGGATACTCCATACTCAATGTGGAATCGATTGATATGTTGGCATTATGATGCATGTGTTGTATGTGATGGCAACCCACATGTAGCAGAACATCTCACTTATACATAACTAGATAAATCTACAGAAGAGAGATCAGATGTGATAGAACACATGGGATGTAGGGCAGCTCAAAGGAATAAGTACAGATCTAATGTACAATGACAACTCATTAAGTTGACAGTTCTTAGTATGGCAAGTTAGCTTTGCCATCAAGTCCAAAGGGGGAGATTGTTGGCATTATGATACAAGTGTTGTCCTTGATGGAAATTCACACAGATGACAGATCATAGTGCAACAGGTCAGTAGCAAAGAATTGATGATCAGACTACAAAGAATGAAGAAAGAAAAGTATATACGCAGGTTCACTATATACCAAGTCGTGTATACACGCAATTTCACTATATACCAAGTCGCGTATATATGCAGGTTCGCTATCTACCAAGTAGTGTATACACGCAGGTTCACTATATACAAAGGCACGTATACACTCAGTATTGCTGATCAAAAGTCAAGTATCTGTATGCATGCACTTTCATGCACGGAAAAGCACGTACATGTGGGAAAGCTTATTTTTGAGTCCTTGGTATTTAGACCTATGGTTTTGGACCTTGGTATTGCGTCCGAAGTGTTGAACCTAGGTATTGGGTCCCTAGTATTGGTTCTAAATGGCTTTGGACCATGGTATTGAGTAAGGCCTAAGACTATAAATGGAGAAGAAGATCATTAGGCAAAGGCATTGAGAAAGTCTTGAATATCGGATAAAGTATGAGATCTAGTATGGAGGTTATGGGTTCATGATGCTTTGCTTGATCTGAGCTAAGGAGGAATCTCACCGGTTGATGGAGAAAAAGATTTAAGGATAGATTGGGATCAAATGGTTTGGATCATCTCTATATGGTTTGACTATGCTTATTCTAGATATGTATACTGACGCATGTAATGTTCTAATCTGGGTATAACTTAAGTTTGAAATAGCTGCAACTCATGAATGAATATTTACAGATGTATACGCTAGTTGACTTTGATACAAGCGCGTACATATGCAGGTTATATACATATAAGTAGCGTATACCATATACACTATCATATTTGAAGTTATAGGTGGTTCTGGTAGTTGATGCAAAGTCTGAGTTCTGGTGACTGTTTACTGGTGTCAGTTTTTGCATATTCAGATTGGTTGATTATGTTTAACATCAGTTTTGTTGGATGAGATCTATAATGGATCAGGATCATAATGACTTATCTTTATGTGATTTGATGGACTAGATCTGGTTGCTAACATGCGTATTATCCTTGTATATGTAATGATCTGGTTATGTCTGAAGTCAGGAAGTGCAGCAAAGACATAAGTAAGTAATTAATGACATATACGTTGGTTCTCTTTGGTGAAGTTGCGTATACACGCTGGTTCGGCTCTTCCAAGTAGCGTATGCACTCTGATGCATGATTTTTTATGATACTGTTAGATCTGAACATTGTTGCAGAGTTCTGTGTTCTACTCTGTGTTCTGGTGATTGCAGTTTGTTGACAGGGTTTCAGTGATTCAGTATTAGGTGATTCAGAGATTGATGATGCTAGTGTTGATTGATTGTGTGCTTCAATGATATTGATGGGTCCAGTATGAAAATTGGATGAAACGTGGCCTTCAGATTATGGTGTTGTGCTTCAGGAGTATCTAGTCTGAAAATTTATGAAACGTGGTACCTGGAGGAAGAAAGAGAAGGTTGTAGCCTTCTGTAGGTCGGCACCTATGTACTAGTACATCAGCTAGTACAAGAGCTAAGGGGGTGGTAGCTCCCTTCTAGTAGCAGCTGGAAAACGAGTGAAGGTTGGAGCATTCAGTAGGCCGACACCTACGTACTAGTAAAAGGATCGGCTAGTACAAGAGCTAAGGGGGTTGTAGCTCCCTTCTAGGAGAAGCTGGAGAATGAGAGAAGGTTGTAGCCTTCTACATGTAGAAGCCTGTGTACTGGTATAAGACTGCACCAGTATAGAAATATTGTAAAAAGAAGTTTCTTATTAAAGTAAGATAGAAACAACTTGTAGCAGGTGGTTTTCACCCACATTAGGTTTCCACCTTACATCATGGTGCTCATGTGTGCTTCTTGTGTGTGATGATTTGTTCTATTTTTATTGCACCTGTTTACTGTTCATATGGTTAATAGAAGTTCTGATGCACTAACTAAAGATCAACATTTAATGGATTAACTGAATCATAAGTTTATTGGATATATGCTAGTTACATTAGACACAGTTGCGTGTACACGCGGGTTCCCTTAACTGAAGTAGCATATATGAATCTGAGTATGAAAATGAAAAAGTTATATTGATTTAATAATACTGATTCACCCCCCCCCCCCCTCTCATTATTATTTCCAACATGATAGACCTGTTTTAGAATAGTAGTTACAATAGGAAATTGACATTGAAGGACAAAATCAGAAAGATCAAAATGGAGAAGGGCGACTCTATTCCAAAGTACTTGACCAAGTTCACCCATTTTCGTGATGAGATTGAAGTGTCAGGATCACTGTTGCTGAGGATGATATGGTGAGCCTAGCTCTTCTATGACTTCCCAAGAGTTGGCACAATTATCAGAACTCTATTAATGGGAAGGGGAATCTACCAGATTGGGAATGGCTTTGGTTGGATTTGGTATTGGAAGAGATTCAAAGGAATACCAGAGATAGATCCTCATCAAAGAATGATGATGAGGAAAATTGTGCCTTAGCGGGTAAGGAAAAGAAAGGGGAGGGGAAGTCATCCCATTCCAAATCAGATTCTTGTCATGGAGGAAACAAGAAGGAAATGTCGAAAGTCAAGTGCATCTGTTGTCACGAGCTGGGACATTTTTCCACAAAGTTTCCACTCAAGAAGGCTGGTAAGAAGCCCTTAGGAGGAGTGGAAAGAGGTGATGCTCTTGCTTCACAATTCAAATTGGACTCACATGTATGGTGTCGTCAATGATGGGTAGTGTATGGCACCTAGAGAGTGGAGGTTTTTTCCACATGATTGGTAACAAAGAGCTCTTCAGGAACTGGGAGGAGAAGGATCTCCAGATGCATATCGAGATGGGTGATGATAGGAGGTATAGTGCTACCGGGCTTAGTATAGTTACCTTTCAAAGGGAGTTGGGTGCTCCCGTCACTTTGTGAGATGTTATGTATATTCCTGGTTTGGAGAAGAACTTGGTATATTTTTCCATGTTGGAGGATAGAGGCTATGATGTGATCTTTATTAAGGGAAAGGCGTTCCTTGGTCACATAGCCACGGGACAGGCGAAGAGGATATGGGTTTGAGTGAAGAATCCCTACAAGTTGGATGTAGAAGATTGTGCTACCTTGAGCACGAAAGCAGAGAAGGTGCAGAGCCGAGACATCAGTGAGTTGTGGCACAGGAGGTTGGGCCACTTGCATCATGGCACTTTAAAAGCCATGTAGAAAATTTCTACTAGTATTCCCAAAGGTACACTAGAGAAAGTTGGCACATACAAACGGTGTACTTTGGGAAAATACACAAAAGCCTCCTTTCACGAAAAAGACAGTCGAGCACAGGCGATCCTCGATCGAGTCCATTCTGATTGTGTGGACCATTCTCGACAACATCCATGACCAAGCACAGGTATTATGTTATATTTGTTGATGATTTTTCTTGTAAATGTTGGATCTTACTCATGCAGAAGAAAGATTAGACTTTTGCAAAGTTTTATGAATTTAAAGCACAGGTCAAGAAAGATACTAGCAAGAAGTTTAAAGCTCTCATGAGTGATAATGGTGGAGATTATGGGTGAGTTTAAAAAAATTATGTGTGGCAGAAGGAATTCAACGATAGTTGACAACACCTCATAACCCAAAATAGAATGGGGTGGTTAAAAGGAAGAATAGAAGCATAGTAGTGGTAACATGGTGATGTTGCATGATTAGGGCCTACAACTACACTTATGGGCTGAGGCATGCAACACAACTATTTATTTGCAGAGCAAAAGCCCTCATCAAATTCTTGGGATGAGTACACCGAAAGAGGATTTTTTAGGGAAGAAACGAGATGTGGGTCACTTAAGGATTGTTTGTTCATCTATATACAACCACGTAACCAAATATGCATGGAAGAATCTTAAGCCAATAGTAGAGTTGGGGTACATTGATACACCTCACAACTATTGGTTGTACCTACCGACCAACATGATGATAGTGGTTTGCAGGGATGTAAAATTCGATGAAGAGAAGGCCATGATATGTTCACTTGAGAAGGAGCTTCAGCAACATGTGGTTGAAGAGATTTTAGCTCCTAAAGAGGAAACTCAGATTGATGTGGAGAATCCACATGAAGAGGACCAGGGAGTGGAGACACCCACTCATGTAGAGTCTTCCAGAGATGGGAGAAAGTGCACCAAAGATGCTAATAAGTTACTTCATGATGCGAGAGATAATGTGGGAGCACCCACATTTTAGCGCAGACATAGGAGGTCACCAAAGATGTACACTGGATACGTGGCTCTTATGAGTCGATGTGTTGAGATAGAGCCATCCTTTTTTGAGGGAGCAGTGCAACAACCAGTTTGGGTTGATGCCATGGTTGAGGAGTATGACTCCATTGTCAGGAAGAGTGTTTTGGATGTGGTCCCAAGACTGGCAGACAAGTCAGTGGTGAGTTCTCGATGGATTTACGAGGTAAAGCAAGTATTAGATGATAGTGTGGAGAAACATAAGGCCATGTTTATTGTTGGAAATAATACTAAGAGGAGGGGGGTGAATCAGTATTATCATATCAATAATTTAATTTTAAAATCTGAATTGTATATGCTACTTCAGCTCAGTGAACTAGCATGTATACGCAACTATACTTAATGAAAGCAGCGTATATGCAGAGATCTTTTGATTTACCCAAATTATCATACATTGAACTTTAACCAGTCTATCGGAAATTCATTAGATAGTGTAGTAAAAGCATAATAAAGCATCACACATAAGAAACACACATGAACACCAAGATATAAGGTGGAAACCCAATGTGGCTGAAAACCACCTACTACTGTCGTCTCTGTCTTCTTTTAATAATAAGAAAATTATGTTTACAATTTTGTATTGGTGCAGTCTTTTACCAGTACGTAGGCTTCTACCTGCAGAAGGCTACAACCTTCTCTCATTCTCTAGCTACTATTGGAAGGGAGCTACAACCCCTTAGCTCTTGTACTAGCATATTTTACTAGTACGTAGGTGTTGACCTACAGAAGGCTACGACCTTATTTCTTCCTCTAGGGAACACGTTTCATAAATTTTCAGACTGTATCCATCAACAACATTATAATTGACATTCAATCATCAAATATATCAGCATCACCCAATCACCTTTTGAACCAATCACAACAAAATCAATCAATCACTTTGACCACCCATAAATCTGATATTGTCACCAGAATGCGGTAACCAGAACCTAGACTAGAACCCAAAACTCTTCAACAGCAAACAACAGCAAATAAAACGTATTTTATAAGGTATATGCTACTTTCATGTGCTGAACCTACGTGTATACGCGCTTTCCTCAAAGCCAACCAGTGTATACATCTGCAAATATTGATTCATAAATCTGCAGCTATACCAGACTTCAGTTATACCCAGATCATATCATTTACAGAATAATATATGTGTCAGTATTCAGATATAGAATATTCATGTGAAAAAACACATAATGATAGTTCATTTTACGCCTTAAGATCCCGATCCATCATTAGATCTTATCCTGCATCAACCACTAAGGTTCCTCCTTGGTTCAGATCCAACAATGCACCATAACCCAATAACCTGCATACTAGATCTCACACTTCATGAGATATTCAATACTTGTGTATCTTGGCCTAATGATCTTCTCCCCCTTTTATAATTTTAGGCCTTTCTCAATACCATGGGCCAAAACCACTTAGGACCAATACCTTAGATCAAATACCTAGGGTCAATACCTTGGACCAAATACCATGGACCAATACCATGGACCAAAATACCATGGACCAAAACTTAGTTTTCCAAGGTATACGTGCTTTTCTTTCTGTGAAAGTGTGTGTGTATGTTATATGCTCCTTTTGTTCTATTAACCTGCGTGTATATGTGGCTTGGTCAATGGTGAACCTGCGTATACCTCTCTTTCTTCATTCTATGAAGATTGATTTGTAATTCTTTGTTGTTTTCCTGCTATACTCTGATTCCTTGAAGCTGCCCTGCATTGCATTCTGTCACATCTGATATCTCTTCTGTAGATTCATCTAGTTACCATATACAAGTGAGTTGTTCTGCTACAAGTGGGTTGCCATCAAGTAGAACACATACATCATAATGCCAAAAGTTTATGGCCCGATAATTTCCTTAGGTGGAGGGGATTGATTATGATGAGACTTTTGCTCCTATTGTAAGGTACTCATCAATCAGATCCATTTTAGCATTGTCAGCGCAGATGGGATGGAAGATACATCAGATGGATGTAAAGAAAGCCTTCCTTAATGACATGATTGAGGAAGAGGTGTATATTGAGTAGCCTGAAGGTTTTGAGACCTTCGACCAAGAGTCACATGTATGCCAACTCAAGTGGTCATTATATGGGCTGAAGCAAGAACCTTGTGCTTGGTACACCAGGATCGGTAGCTACCTCATTGGGTTGGGCTTCACCAAAATTTAAGCAAATGCGAACCTTTACCATATTGTGGTTGAAGGTAAACTGTTGATTATTTTTTTATATGTCGACGATTTGATTTTGACAAGTGATGATAAGTTGATCAAGTCTTGCAAAGAGGACATTGCAAGAGAGAGTGAAATTAAGGACTTGGGGCTAATGCACTACTTTCTGGTATGGAAGTATTGCAAGGTGATGAGGAAAATTTTATCTCTCAGGACAAGTATGCCAATGAGATATTGAAAAGGTTCCACACAGAGAGAAGTAAACCCATGGAGACTCCTCTAGTAGGTAACTTGAGGAAGGAGGATTCTACTTCTAGTGAAGTAGTGGAAGCTACTATTTATAGGAATCTTGTGGGTCCACTCATGTACCTAGTGAACATGTGGCCAGACATGTGCTATATGTAGTTAACCATCTTCGTCAAGTGATGGTTAAGCTGACCAAGCTATATTGGAAGGTAGCCAAGCATGTGTTGAGATACCTCAGAGGAACTACTCAGTATGGTTTATGGTACAGATAGAGAGAGCGAAGCTTCAAGGCTTCACCGATGTAGATTGGGCAAGGATTCCATCTGTCAAGAAGACAACATATGGAGGGATCTTCAGTATTGGTTCAGTAGTTGTTTATTATTACAACAGGAAAAATAGATCAGTTGCACTTAGTTCAACAGAGGTAGAGTACATGGATGCTAATCAAGAAACTTGTGAGGCTATTTGGATGAGGAAGATGTTGGTTGGTTTGTTTGATCAGTAGATGCATCCAACTATGATTTACTGTGACAATTAGAGTTGTATCAAACTCTCTGAAAAACCCATTTTTTCATGATCGTTCCAAGCATATTGATATTGGGTACCATCATCTTTGAGATTATGTGTAGAGGAGAATTATGTTGTTGGAGTACATTCCCACAGAGAAGCAGGATGCAATATTTTGACAAAGGCATTGTCAAGATGAAAATTTGAGTTTCACAGAGAAAGGATTGGAGTACCCAATAATCCTTTCTTGTTGAGAGGGAGTGTTAAAAATAGAAACAATAAATTCCAATTCAATTTTTCCTTGAATTAAATTGTGAGTTAAAATGTAATTCTATTCTCACAACTTATAACAATTAATTAAGTTAAATTGAGTTAATAGAATAAGGAAATTCAAGTTGGAAGTCTATTTAGAGTCATCTAGAGTGATCCCTAAATTTTAGGGGCCCAGGTTGAGTTCTTTTGAGTGGTAATTAGATAACTCAATCTAACTCAATTGTAGTGAGTTAAACTAGTTATAACTATTGGAGGAACTAGTAAAGGTCTAGTAGTGGAGTAGTGCACTAGTGCATCACTAGTACCACACTAGTTAATTGAAGATTCACTAATAAATAATTCATGCATGTCAATTTAGATGAAGACCTAGTTGCGATTAGAGTTCAGAGATAGTGTACTATAAGTCGTATAATTTTTTGAGTTGTACAGATGGTGCACGCAATCATTTGAGGGCCTATGTTTGGATTGCGCAGTTATGGAGAGTGGATTTCCCAATTAAATATGAGTTAATTCCTCTATGGATTTTGCAAGGAAGTAGGGGATTGGAAGGTAACAAAATTGGTTAAGTGTTGACTTGAATTGGCTTGTGAAGTAGATAGTTCGATTGTACTAGTGCAAGAATTGTTCAGGATGAAGAATCATTGTATTTTCTTCTCAGATCTTTTGGTTAATGCAATATAGATAGTCCAGGTTTTTAGCAGTTTCTTTCCCCAGAGAAATATTGTGTTATGTGTGATTGATATTATTCCTTTTCTACTTATTGTTTTCATCGATCGATTTTGGTTTCCACTGAAGAGTAGAGTAGATTCTTGTCTTGTGTTTTAACATATCACATAAGCTATTGAATCTACAGGAAAATCTACATCGGGATCCTATTGTGATAAACTGGGAGGAAGTCTACAAATGGACATGTCCTATGCTACAATCCCAGATTATGGAGGTGGACATTTAAGGCTATACAGAGAAGTAAGACTTATCAATAAAATTTGTAAATAAAGTCAAGAAAGTAATAATTCAATTTATGCAATTGATCAAGATTTTGGATGCTTTACTCGGGTTGTTAATGATCTTGCAAATCCTCAAATCAACATTGAAGAAATTGTCAATATACCTCACTTTTTAAACACTAACATTTGGAAAATGTATTTTGATGGAGAATTTTCTAAAGATGGGGCTAGGGATAGAATTGTACTCATTTCTCCTAACAAGAAAAATATAACCCAATCATTTAAATTAGATTTTGAAGTCACAAAAATGTGGTGGAGTATGAAGCCCTAATTTTAGGATTGGAGTTAGCTAAGAGTTTGAAAGTTCAAAACTTGGCAGTTTATGGTGATTCAGAGTTGATTGGAAAAAATATCATAAATCTTTGTCAAACTAAACATCCTAGACTCAAAGCTTATAGAAATGAAGTTTGGTATTGCATAGAAAATTATTTTCAAGCCTTCAATATCACATCAATCCCAAGAAAAGAAAATATCGATGCTAATGCGTTGGAAATTTTTGCAAGTTCTTTCAAAATGCCTGATCCTCTACAATTACATTATCAAATTGAAGTAAAGAACAAACCTTCTATCCCCGATAATTTGAAACACTGCCAAGTTTTTGAAGATGATGAGCTGTTGAATTTTTTTTACAAGCAATAGATGAATTTTCCACTTTACAAGTTGAAGAAGAAAATAGTGATGAAATCAAATGAAATCAGGATGGTTCAGATATACATTTAAAATAGAAATTTTTTGATCATCATATCATTCAATTATCAAATAATTTCATCAAAATGGCGTGTCAAAAAATTCATTGGTAAATTCTCAGCAAGAAGATGTTCAGGACTATAATATTGGTACCTCTTAAGAAATCAAAAATGTTAAAATTTCAACATCTTTGCCTCAAGAAATGAAAGAGAAATATGTCAACCTTTTTAAACATTACAAATAATAATTTGCATGGTCATATGAAGAATTTAAAACCTATGACACAACCATTATTGAGCATAAAATTCCTCTCAAACTTGGAGCTAAACCATTTCAGCAGAAATTAAGAAGAATAAATCTAGTCTTGCTTCCAATCATTGAGAAAGAAGTAAATAAGCTATTGGATGCCAAAATAATTGTTCCCTTAAGATATTTTGAATGGATAGCTAACCTGGTGCTTGTTAGGAAGAAAAATGGAGAAATAAGATTGTGTGTTGACTTTACAAATTTGAATAAATTGTCTTTAAAACATAATTATCCATTACCAAAGATGGACAAATTACTTCAAAGAGTATGAGGTTCTAACATGATTTCAATGTTAGACAAATTTTCTAGATATAACCAAATTCTGGTTAGTCAAGAATACAGAGAAAAAGACAACATTCTAACTCCATGGGGTATATTTATGTATGCCAAGATTCCATTTGGTTTAATCAACTCTGGAGCAACATTTCAAAGAGAAATGGTTTTGGCATTTGTTGGTAAGATAAATAAATTCATTGTCATTTATCTTCATTATTTAACTATGTTTTCTAATTCTGATGATAAACATATGAAACACTTGAGGAAAGTTTTTGAAAGATGCAGAAAATATGGGATTTCTCCTAATCCTAAAAAGTCAGTTTTTGCTATGAAAGAAGGAAAGCTACTGGGACATATAATTTCAAAAGAAGGTGTTGTGATTGATCCAAAGAGAGTTTCAACAATTCAAATAATCAGTTTTCCTAGAAACAAAAAGGAAATTCAATCATTTTTAGGAAATATAATTTTCTTAAGAAGATTTATACCTAATTTTGTTGAGATTGTTAAATATATTAATGACACGCTGAAGAAAGAAAGCAAAGTTAAATGGAATTTCCAAGCTATATATTCATTATCACATATTAGAAAGGTAATTTCAGAAGCCCCAGTGCTATCTAGTCCATATTACACAAAAAAAATTAGTATCTTCTCCTTTGCCTCAGATACTACCATAGAAGTTCTTTTATTGCAAAGAAATGATGATCAATATGAGCAACCAATTTACTTTATCAATAAGGTTATGAGAGATGTTGAACTAAGATATGACATTATAGAAAAACAAGCTTACACCTTGGTACAAGCTTTGAAATAATTTAGGATTTATGTTTTACATTCACCTATAATTTCTTATGTTCCTAACAATGTAGCAAAAACAATCCTAACTCAACCTCATACATATGGAAAGAGGGGAAGATGGATTGCTAAGATACTTGAGTTTAATTTAGACATCATACCTACAAAGTTGGTGAAAGGACAAGGTTTAGCTAAAATTTTGGCTAAATCAAATTGTAAAATACTTGGTATCAACACTATCATGCAGATTTCAGGTGAGAAGAATCCGTAAGAGCCTTCTCAGATTTCAGGTGAGAGGAATCCACAAGAACCTTCTTCCAGTGCAGCTCCTATTCCTCTTCCTTTACATATTGATGAAATTTTTTATTATCAAATTCGTATAAGGACATAGTGCATTTTCTATGTTATTTTGAGTATCCTCTTGAATTCACAAAGAATCAAAGCAGATCCCCTAGACTCAAAGCCATGAAATACTGTATAATAAATGCAAATTTGTATTGGAAGGATCCTCTAAATATTCTCTTACTATGTTTGATTGAAAATGAAACTGAAGGAGTAATTGAGCAGTTTCATGAAGGCATTTGTGGAGGACATTATGCTTGGAAGACAACTGCATGTAAAATTTTAAGAGCATGTTTTTATTGGCCCAAATTGTTTGCACAGGTTGGAGCCAAGGCGAGGAGTTGTATCCAATCTCAGATATTTACAGGAAAACATAAGTTAGTAGCACTTCCCTTTATTATAGTTTCAATTGTAGCTCCTTTTGTTACAATGGGGGTTATATTTCATTCATCAAATAGTTCCATCTTCTAGCAATCAACATCAATGGATATTAACAACCATTGATTATTTCACAAGGTGGGTAGAATAAATTCCTGTTAAAAATGCAATTGATATAGTACTGATGAGATTTATTGAAGAAAACATATTTTCCATATTTGGTTTCCCAAGACAAATAGTTATAGATAATGCACAAGATTTCAACTATATAAAAATGATAGAATTTTGTCAGAAATATCAGATTACTTTACATCATTCTACACCATATTATCCATGGGGTAATGGATTTGCAGAATCATTAAATAAAAGTATGATTAAAGTCATTAAGAAAGTATTAGTTGGTCATAAAAGAAGTTGGGACAATCATCTTAAATATGCAGTATGAGAAAACAAAGTTTCACCTAAAAGGTCTATTGGTAAATGCCCTTTTCAAATTGTATATGGAATTGAATAAATCTTCCCTACACGGTTAGCAATTCCATTCATGAAGTTTTTGCAGGAATCATATGAAGAAGCAGATGATTTTTCAAGAAGAATCAATGAGATTATTGAGCTAAATCAAGACATAGATGAAGTTCAGCATAAACTTTGACAGTATCAAGACAAAATGAAAATTGTATTTAACAAGAAGGTTAGAGAAAGAGACTTTAAACAAGGAGATTTAGTTCTCAAATGGGATACTAGAAGCAAAGAAAGAGGCAAGCATGGAAAGTTTGATAATTTATGGTTGGGACCTTTCAGTATTGTAGACGTGAAGGGAAAATATATATTCATTTTATGGAACCTGGAAGGAAAATATTCCTCATTTATAGTCAATGGGAAATACCTAAAGAATTATATTCAGTATTAAGTGTTTGCAATCATCATCATTGTAAATTTCTAGTTTTCTTTAAATTTTAGCAGCAAGCGTGATTTTCACAACAAAGACTCCATAGCTTGAGGAGAAGGCACATAGATCTGTAAGTTGTCTGCATCCCACAGGGGGAATCAGTCCCTAAATGTAGCCAATGTTGTAACTTGTTTTTACCCTAGTAATATTTTATATTTTCCATTTATTTCCAAAAAAAAATAGAGAAAAAGAAAAAAATAAAAATAGAGAAAAATAAATAAAAGAATGAAAAGAAAAGAGAAATCAAAAGAAAGAAAGAATAAGAAAGTGATAAAAGATTAAAATAAAAGAAAAAAATATATCCCTAGTAATTATGAGCACATCTAAATGCCACATCATTCTTATTTTACTATGTTATTTTGATTATTCCTTAGAATTTTAAATAAAAAAGGATCATTTATTTACTTTTAATAAATTGCAAGATTGATGTGACTGATAGATTTAAAATTTGTTTAATTTTTAACGAATGAGATCGAGTACGCCCAGATCAACGACCACCGATCAATTGTGGGAACCCCAACATTGTTGGCTGTTAATGGGGGTTCTGCAAAGTAGTTTTCTCGATCCCTCCATTGGATACATGGTAGCCTTGCATCCATTGTTATACCTCCTTGTCGGAAACCACAAACCATTTCCGAACCCCCCCACCCCCCACAAACTGTCATTCCACCATTCATTCCTCTGTTATTCCTTCTGCCAATTTCTCCTACCGCTAAAACCTCCACTACATTTAATCATCACCACTTCCCTGATCTGAAATCACCCCTAGGTGACCTCAGGAAATTAATGAAGGTATTACAGACATGCGCTGGTGTGTGTGTCTATGTTATCTTGTGCAACGGATTGATAAGATTGTGAAATACACAGACACTTGAAATAGTAAGAGATCACAGTAAGAAAACATAAACACAACAAAAATTAATAAGGATTTCACCCAATCCTCCTAGGCTACGTCTCCTAGTCCAGCCTTCAGTCGTGGCCTTTTTATTATGTTTTTAAGTAGAGTCTTACAATAAGGAGCCAAATCTAAGTCTCATTTGACAGAGCATGATCAGTAGGATGGCACTTGGAACTCCCAAGTCCTTATAGTTCACAGACTCCCCTTATTGAATTTAGACCTCAATTGGTCTCTGTTTGCTCGATGTTGCCCTTACTTTGATGGTCAACTCGGCTTCTCTGCCCTCTGCAACTTTGCCTCTCTTTCTGTGTCTCTCGGCCTTCGGCTTCTTCACTGCTTCTCTACCTCACTGTCTGTCCTGTCTCTGTCAGCTCGTGGCTTTAAAGCTAGTTCGTTCCTTCAACTGTTCGTTTCGGCTTCTCGGCTCTCTGGACCGCCTGCCTCTGCCTGCTGGGACTCCTCTGCCCTACATCATCATCGCTGTGTAATGCTTCGCAAAGAGGTGGCCACTTGTCACTTTACGAATTGAGTGTTAGTTCTTCTTGAATGGTCTTTTTTTCCGTTATTTCCTAGATGCCTGTGAAACAGATCCTTCTGTCAATTCATTGGTCAAATCAAGCTTCAAATCTTATGTGCCATAGTTTATTTTTCCCCCGAGTCTGGTCATCCATCGGGTTGAACCTTCGCCATTGATCTGGAGCCCCTAGATCCCACAGTCTTCACTTATATCACGCAGTTG
Source organism: Pinus tabuliformis (assembly GCA_031772625.1). Classification (NCBI taxonomy): domain Eukaryota; kingdom Viridiplantae; phylum Streptophyta; class Pinopsida; order Pinales; family Pinaceae; genus Pinus; species Pinus tabuliformis. The sequence continues at coordinate 937,266,839 of CM062811.1, read as the reverse complement.
AGTTGCTCGACCGTTAGTCTGTGATGTAAGCGGTTTCTCTCTCTCCCCACTAGACATGCATCACTCAGTGTATGGAATCACTGGGTCCTCGGCAAAATCCACTTATCGCCCGAAATGCCTCTGATATTCCGCCGATTTTGAGCACAGGACCCGCCTTGTCGGTTTTAACGCTTTCCCACAGTTTTCCGATTTTCCTTGTGACCTAATGCTCGGGGTCTTTCCTTCTCGAGGGGTTTTGCCTAGTGATACGCAATTTGTGCTAATCGTGTATCAGAAACAATTTCCATTTCTAGATCTAAGCTTCCCAATTGCCATTTTTGCACCATGCATGGTCTCCATGGGCCAACGGTTAGTGCGCTTTGACCGAATGTCCTCGTTGCTCCATGCTGGCTGCAAATTTCCATTATTTAGAGGTTATTTCTAATAGCTAAAGATTTCTTGAAGTCTGCCATTCATTCTTACCAATCATGGAATTGTTTGAGGATCCAATTCAGATCACGGCCTTGCCACTGAAAAAGCTTTTGGCCACCAAAAGTTGGTTTTCAAGCATCGACTAAGTGAGGATACAAATTTCTCACCTATCCAACCTCTATCCATTTTGTACTGCTTGGCTTTGAACCCCTGAGCCCAATTCTAAGGTACTCAACATCTCCCTTTGCGCGTCGTTCTCACCTTCCTCTCCAGAACTATGTCTTCCTGTAATTCATTAAGATATTCAGGTAATAGGTCATCAATAGAAGGCAATTGACTCTGCTCTTCAGGATCTTCAATTAACGATGGTTCAACTAGTCTCAAGCTGTTTGCATTGATGACTGAGTAGATGTGCATATAAGTTGGCAAATCAAGGCGAAAATCATTCTCAACAATTTTCTCAAGGATCCTGGAAGCTCCATACCTGATTGGTTTTAGATTTTTACCTTCACCTTGCATCCTGTCCTTGCTGATATACAGCCAGACTTGATCACCAACTTGGAAACTATGCTCCATCCGATGCTTGTCATGCCTTACCTTGTATTTGGCCTAGCTCTTTTCCAACTATTTTTGTACTGCCTGATGGATCTCTTGGATTTGTTAAATGAACCTAGTTTCCTTGTCCACATCGTTGTGTCCCTCAACTATTGTGTCCTTACCAAAGACAAAATCCAAGGGAGACCTTGGTGTGAAACCAAAACAGGTCTCAAAAGGAGATCTCTGTGTGGAGGAATGTTTGGCTCAGTTGTAGGCATGTTGCACACAACACAAATGTTCATCCCAAAGCTTTGGATTTTTGCTGCAATATCCCCTGAGCAACTGGATCACCGTCTTGTTGACTACTTCTGTCTGGCCATCGGTTTGTGGATGGAAAGCTATGATTTTCTTTAGTTTGGTGTCTGTCAGTTCCCACAGACTTTACCAAAACTTCCCCACAAATCTGGTGTCTCAATCAAATATAATGGAAGTGGGTAATCAAAAATGAATCCATACATGTTGAAAGAACAATTTAGCAGTTTGTTCAGCTGTAATCTGTTTATGACAAGGTATCAAAATACACATTTTGCTGAACCTATCCACAACAACATACAGATAATCATGACCCTTCCTAGATTTAGGCAGTCCTCCAACAAAGTCCATGGAAACACTTTCCCAAGGATGAGAAGGAACTCGCAATGGAGTGTACAAGCCTAGTTTCCTATTGCTAGGCTTGCTTTTAGCACACATAGTACACCCTCTTACATATCTAGAAACTATCTTGTTCATTTTTTGCCAATAACAAAATCTTTGCAGCTGTGCAACTGTTTTGCTTACCCCAAAGTGACCTGATATTAGAGAAGTGTGTGCTTCTCGAATTATCTTTAGTATTTCACTTTATGGAATGCATAGCTTCCCACAATGATACAAGAGTTGGTCCTTAGTATGATAATTCAATTCTTCTACTCGTTTGCCTTGACTTAATGTTGCATATACATATTTAAAGTCTATATCTTGGGCATATTGTTGAATGTAACTTGCACGTAATACATAATTATGCTTAAGTATAGTAGATGCATTTATAATAGGTCTATATAACATATCTTTAACTTTATTATGTATGCCCTTTTTATATCTGATGACTAAATGAAACCGTTGTAGGAACCCCATCCACCTGTAGTGTCTTGATTGCTGCAACTTAGGTTGGGAGTGTAGATATTGAAGTGGTTGATGATTAGTATGGATAACTGTTTCTTTGCCCATTAAGTAATGTTTCCACTTTTTCACACTCTGTACTAATGCATACAACTCCTTATCATATGTGGGATAGTTAACTACTTTAGAGTTAAACATCTCAGAATGATAATATATGGGTTTATCGTGCTGTATCAACACTGCTCCCATGGCATAGTCATTGGCATCTGTTTGGATCTCAAATGGTCTTTGAAGATCTGGCAGTGCTAGTACTGGTGCTATACTAATCTTTTATTTCAAGGTATCGAAGGCTTTTTGCTGTTTGCCTCCCCACTAAAACACCTTTTCAATCCTGTTAAAGCATGTAAGGGAGCTTCAATTAAGGAAAAGTTAGGAATGAACTTTCTCCAATATTGTGCTGCTCCTAAGAAGCTTCTAACTTCTGTAGCAGATTTGGGTTTAGGCTAGTTTATAACTACTACCACCTTAGAGGGATCTATCTTCAATTCACCACCCCCTACCATATGTCCCAAATAATTCAAATATGTTTTGCCAAATTCCCATTTTGAAAGTTTAACATAAAGTTTTTTTCTTTTCAAAACATCTAGTGTCTGCTTAACATGCTTTAAATGTTCTTCCCATGTTTTGCTAAATATAAGAATGTCATCCAGATATATGATAACAAAATCATCAAGAAAAGGTCTGAGCACATCATTCATTATTCTCATGAAAGTAGCAGGAGCATTAGTTAAGCCAAAAGGCATAACCAACCACTCATATAATCCCTACTTTGTTTTGAAAGCAGTCTTCCATGCATTTTGTTCTGCAACTTTGACCTGATGATATCCAGTATGCAAGTCTAACTTGGAAAAATAAACAACTTCCTTTAACTTATCTAAAACATCATCTATGCAATGAAGGGAATAATGATTTTTTATTGTTATTTTATTCAGTACTCGGTAATCAATGCACATTCTCCACGAGACATATTTCTTTCTCACCAAAACGATTGGTGACCCACATGATGATGTGATACGTCTTATGAACCCATTCTCGAGCAACTCCTGCACCTGCTTCTTGATTTCTGCATTCTCTAAAGTAGGCAACCTGTACATCCCAATGTTAGGCAATGGAGCATCTTGCTGCAAATTAATATCATGCACTATTTCCTTTTTGGGTGGTAGACCTTTAGGTTCTTGAAACAAGATATCATACTCTGAAACAACCTTTTCTAAATCAGCTTGCTGTTTACCATCACAGCCCTCAAATACACTGGTTTTATCAAGTTTCTTTTCCTTTACAACCATTAGTAAAAATTGTTTGCATGAATTTATAATTTGTTTCATCTGCCCTGAGTTTATGAGAGTATAATTATTCTTGAGCTTATGAGCTCTTACAAAGTAGTCGATTCCATCTTTAACGAGTAGAAACTTGTTCTCAACTCTATAGAAAATAGCTTTTCTGTCATACAAGTAAGGACTTCCTAAAACAATTCCACATATATCCAAAGGAATTATATCTAACTCAACCTCATCTACAAATGTTGATCCAAAAGAAAACTTGATTTTGCATTGTCTAGTCACTTGTAGTTGTGCTTTATCACTTGACCAACCTAATGGGTATGGTTTCTTGTGAGGTGTAGTCAGTAATCCCAACTTCTTTACAATTGCTTCAAAAATGAAATTTACTTGTGAGCCACTATCAAACAAAGTATCCATCTTTTGATGTTTGGAAATAACTCGAATATGGAAAAGCTTATGTCTTTTTCTCTCGTTTTCTTCATCAATAGTAGATTGTGTAGAATTACTAGTAGATGCTTTAGAATTCTTACCATTTATACCTGTGGCTGCAATGGTTGTTTCATCTCTTGAGTCTGACCCCAAATCTTTCTAAATCGTTGCAACAATCTTCTTCTTCTTTCCATCGAACTTCTTAGGTCTCAGCTCTAGATGCAGAATCCAACAGTGCTCATCATCATGCCCATCATTCTTACAGTGAGTGCATGAAGACTTGCTTTTCTGTGCAGTTTTGGCCTTCCTCTCTTTCCATCTCTATTTTCTTTTCTCCTTATTCTTGCTTGCAATGGGCTTGGATGATCCTCCAACCTCTGGTTTCCCATTCTTTCCTCTAGCTTCTAGATGCGTAGCTTGAAAAGACACGTCATCTATACTAGTGGGATTAAACATGAGGATAGTGTGCCTCATGTCGCTGTGTAGACCACCGATGTACTTCAACAGAGTCTTAGGTGAGTCTAATGAGATTCCTAGAATCAAATCTCTCTTCCTAAATTCTTGGGTGTAACCTTGTACACTTCGCCCTTTCAATTGGCAAAGAGTTTGCTAGCTCATCATGGCTTACTGCATGTCGGCCAATGGATAGAACTGCTTTTTGACTGCAGAAACAAATTCACTCTATATAGAAAGAGTCTTACCATGTCTCTTCATGTCAGCTTGGTTCCTGCCTTCCCACCAAACCAAGGCAGTGCCCCCAAGGCATAGGCTGGCTAGCTGAATCTTGCTCTTGTCTGAGTCAATACTTTGCACTATGCAATAAACATCAATTTGTCTAATCCAATTGTCCATATTTTCTACATTGAACTCTCCATCATATATTGGTAAATCAAATTTAACATCTAGTTTAATCAAATATGTCTTCTTTTTATGTTCAGGGCTATTAGGAGGTGTGAGAAAGTTTTCTTCTTTCTCTTTGTCTTTTGAGTGATCATGGAGGAGAGACTCTTCTTCTCCTTTATCTTGTTTGGAGCCTAATAATTTCTCATATTTATGTTTTCTAAAGTCCTTATACATTTCCTCTACCATGGATCTCATGCCCAAGAAACTATCTATAAATTGAGGTTCTGGGCCCACAGAACCTTCCTTCAACATTGTCTTCTGAGGATAGACTCTTCCAATTTCAGGATTAGTTTCGACCAACTCTCCTTCTCCTAATTTTAGCTTCGATCTAGTTAGCATTCAATAGCTAAATCCAACACAAGCTTGTCTAACCTTAACAACCTATTGCTCTGATACCACTTGATCTGAAATCACCCTTAGGTGACCTCAGGAAATTAATGAAGGTATTACAGACTCATGTGTTGGTGTGTGCGTCTACCTTATCTTGTGCAATGGATCGATAAGATTGCGAAATACACAAACACTTGAAATAGTGAGAGATCACAGTAAGAAAACATAAACACAACAAAATTTAATAAGGAGTTCACCCAATCCTCCTAGGCTACGTCTCCTGGTCCAGCCTTTAGTGGTGGCCTTTTTATTATGTTTTTAATCAGAGTCTTACAATAAGGAGCTCAATCTGAGTCTCAATTGACAGAGGATGATCAATAGGATGGCACTTGGAATTCCCAAGTCCTTAGAGTTCATAGACTACCCTTACCAAATTTGGACCTCAATTGGTCTTTGTCTGCTCGATGTTGCCCTTACTCTGAAGGTTAGCTCGACTTCTCTTCCCTCTGCAACTTTGCCTCTCTTTCTGTGTTTCTCGGCCTTCGGCTTCTTCACTGCTTCTCTGCCTCACTGTCTATCCTGTCTCTATCATCTCGTGGCTTTAAAGCTAGTTCATTCCTTTGACTATTCGTTTCGACTTCCTGGCTCTCTAGACCGCCTGCCTCTGCCCACTGGGACTCCTCTGCCCTGCATCATCATCTCTATGTAACGCTTCGCAGAGAGGTGGCCACCTGTCTCTTTGTGAACTAAGTGTTAGTTCTTCCTGAACGGTCGTTTTTTTGGTTATTTCCCAGATGCTTGTGAAACGGATCGTTCTGTCAAATCATTGGTCAAATCGGACTTCAAATGTTATGCAATGTAGTTTATTTCTCCCCCGGGTCCAGTCATCCATTGGGTTGAACCTCTGCCGTTGATTTGGAGCCCCCAGATCCTACGGTCTTTGCTTATATCGAGTTGCTCAACCATTAGTCTGCGATGTAAGCGGTTTCTCTCTCTCCCCGCCGGACACGTGTCACTCAGTGTATGAAATCATTGGGTCCTTGGCCAAATCTACTTACCACCCGAAATGCCTCCTATATCTCGCCAGTTTTGAGCACGGGACCTGCCTTTTCGGTTTTAGTGCTTTCCCATGATTTTCTAGTTTTCCTTGTGACCAAGTGCTCGGGGTCTTCCCTTCTTGAGGGGTTTGGCCCAGGAAAGCACTTAATCACGTATCATAAATAGCCTCCATTTTCGGATCTGAGCTTCCCAATTTCCATTTTTGTACCATGCGTAGTCTCCATGGGCCAACAGTCAGCGTGCTTTGACCGAAGGTCCTCGTTGCTCCGTGCTGGCTGCAAATTGCCATTATTTAGAGGTTATTTCTGATAGCTATAAGATTTCTTGAAGTCTGTCATTCATTCTTTCCAATCATGCAATTGTTTGAGGATCCAATTCGGATCATTCCCCGATAAATTTATCACATAACGACCATGCATTTAGTTCTCTTGTGTTAACGTTTGTAAACATTAAACTCTCCTGCACCATTTTTGCTTGTTAGCCAATTTCATCTATTATCAGCATTTGATTAAAATCTTATCCCCTTTCAAATCATCTTCTTTGCTACAATTTTTTTACAATCAAGACTCCTAGTTCAAATCTATAAGTGAACGCCAACAATTCAAAAACATACGATCATTCTATTTCCGAGTAATTGTTTTATTGACCCCCAATATTTCGGTTATCCTTAATGGATTCTCATAAAGGGAAATCCAAAGTTATAGATAGTCCCATGCTACCTTCTATAATCAATCTAGATGAGTTACTTTTTTTTTTTTTGCTAAGTAAGTTTAATCTATTAAAAGAAAATAAAAAGATATTTACAAAGGGGTTCTGGCTGTGAAGGAATACAACCTATCTCAGCTTGCCGAAGAACTAGATCTAAGACTGCCCCAACAGAGGGGAAACCAGTCTGATAGTGAGGGAGATACAAAAAAGAAGACATCACTGAAAATTTTCCATAGTTTTCTGAAAAGTGCCAATAAACCCACATAAAACCAGCAATTCATCCTCCTTGGAGCTCCTACGTGGACAAAAAAGAGGAAGAAAACCAAAAGTTAGATGAAGTGCCACCTGGCATTGGTGATTTTGGTGATGAACTCCTCCATGGCAGGTTCCTCCACTATCGGGAAACCCCAGTCATCTGGGTTGTCTGGCTTAGTTTGGCCCCTGTCCTGTTGCTCGCCTTCTCTGCTACCTGCGTCCAGCTGCGGGTCTGACCCGTCCATCATGCGCCTCTCCATGGCTAGCGTGGCAAGCTATGGTTCTGAGTCCTCTTGCAGGCCCCCAACAACGTCCTTCCCTTTCCGTTTGGGCTGCCCACCGTGCCCTTCATGCTCGTCTTCCTTATCTCTGTTTCGACTCGGTCCAGCTCTGTGCTTATCGTCCCCGGGGAAGGTCATCGAGATGCTCTGCTCCGCTTCCTCAGAAAAGGAGATGGAAATGGTTGCGGTGATGATCGGTTTATTGAGAGTGCTTCAGAAGTGGAATTGCGTGGTATGGGGGGAGTGATGCTGGGGCAGAGGGAAGGGAGCAGAGTGAAGGCTTGCTCTACCATGGCCGCTTCTAGTATTGGGATAGCGGGGGTTTTCCGCCAAGGAAGATGGAGAGCCCGAGGTGCTTCGCCTCCTGACCTGATGTCGAGAGCTCCCACCCCGCGAGCCGCCCCTTCTACTAATCAAACGTTGTCGAACCATGATGGGATGAGGAACAAAGAGAGCACCAGGGTAATCTGAGGGAGGAAAGAAAAGCAAATTGGGAGCAGGCGGAGGGCGCGACGCAGAATTAGCCAAGCATAACCAAGCAGCCTCCCATAACTCAACTTTGCCAGACCAGCTATGCACCAGGAGCTTCCAAACGAGTCCATAGTTGTGCCTAAATTTAACATCAACCGCCTCTCCTTGGATTGCCCCCGCCATTACTCTAGCATTGAATGGAGCCGATGCCCAACTCGGGCTAAAGCATGCGGAAGTGATGGAAAGATCAGAGTACAGGTTGTGCATATCAGCGCCCCAATACGTGAAACTAATTGAACTCCCATACCTCTGTTGAAGTCGTGTCCGGCTATAAACCAGGTGGTGCTGGGCAGGCAGGTGTCGTCCAGCCTTGCCGCACCCCTGTCCCATCACCTTAATTAGCAGTATAAGCACCCGCATCCAGGGTAGATGAGTTACCTTTAGTTGACACTCAATTTAAAATTACAGAAACCAATTACAATTTCGATCTATATGAACTTCACAATTGGATCTTTCAAAAATATGAGGATGCTAGTGATGAGTTTTCATTATAGGAATCCATATTAAATCAATTTGTCTTCCCTAAGACCTATAATTTTCCAGGTTTCATTGCATGGTGTGAAGTTCACTATCTCCCAAGTCTGAGAGCTATCATTTCTCAAAAAAATGAAACCTTACTTCATGTAACCCCTAGGTCAATTCCCAAGCCCTTCAATTGAATTCTCAATAATCCCTACATCTATTTTCTACTGATGCATTAATGGAGATTTACCAAACACTTTCCTTTTCTAAAAGAGCTAATATTTTTGAATCTTTTATGCTTCAGAATTCTGAATTACCCATGACCAATCCTCCTTATTCTAATACCATGTTCCCTACGATGCATAAGAATGTCATTTATTTAGTTTCTTGTCTATTAGGATACCCTATATACCAATCGAGCGATGAAGTAATTTTAGGATTTTTATCAGATTTGTTTCTAGTAAAAAGCTTTCAATTATTTTCAATTATAGTCAGTTCCTTTTGGACATCATTCATGAGCAGTTTTTGAAGTCCAATGTAGAAGGATCTTTCAAGCATCAATCAATTTTCATCTATCTATTTCTATATCATAAGTCAGAGAGATTTAAGTTTCATAGAAGTTGAATATTACAGGTAGCCCACAGTCACTTATTCATTGGCCTTCACTAATGAGAGAACATTTTGAAGAGTTATCCTTTAGTGATTTTGTCAATCAATTCTTGTATGTAGCAAAGTTTCTAGTAAAAATAATGTTTTTCCTAGGATTTCTACTGAAATTAAAAGAATTTTACATCTTAGTAAACAACTAAAGGTTGGAGACTAGTATTTATACCAGAATTTTATAGAAATTAGGATTTATGGATGTGAGCTACAACCATACAAGTTGCCTATATTCCTCCCAATGAGAATTTGTTATGAAACCAACTCACAAAAAGATAGAAAAAATAGTTGAACACCTTAGAATTCAGCCTCTTCGAGGGGGCAACCTCCTTTACATTACACAAAAGAACAATTCTTGGATGATACAAATGAAAAGACCTCGTTTCTATATATAGGAGTCTAAGGGGTCATAATATAATCAAAGCCGACATAACAATAATAATGTAAGGGCACAATAATAACAATAGTGGGCTTCTATGGGGCATAATAGTAACAATATGGGCACTACATGGGTACATCAATATAATAATGGGGTTGTACTAATAACAATAAGGGGTTACCCTAGTAGTATAGGGGCCTAACATGCCCCTATCCTTCAAAAAGTGTTGTCCTCAACGCTTGAGTAGTTCTTGACGCTTTTGTATAAAATTCTTGTCCTCCCATGTGGAATCTTCAGCAGGTAAGTTCTTCCACTTGATGAGATACTCTGAAATTGATCGATTTTGTAGCTGTCGGGTTCTTGTTTCTGTGATTGCTATAGGTTCCAATATGATTTTTCCTTCCTCTTCACTTTTTGGCATTATTGTTTGAATTGGGATCTTTTGCAACTTTTGAATAAGTGGCCATACTTCTTCGTCCTTGTTTAGTCAATTTAGTATGTCCTAAATTTCTACATTAATTATCAATCCGGGAGTTGTAAACTGATGAAGTGTGGCGCACTATATGTGCAAGACAACCTCTTTCTTACTTTTTATTTTTTTCAATTTTATTTTGTTGTGGGGGTTTTATCTTTGTTTGTCTCCTAATGCGAATGGAAATCCTATTCCTAAGTTTTAAGAATACTTTAGAAAGCAAGTATGGATATGGATTTTAAGGCAATTATGTCCTTTATGATGACTTCCAGAGCTTAACACTTCAGAGGATCTCAAAACATACTAGTGATGAAATTAATACTTGAACAAGAATGTAAATGTGTAGCTATTCAAATCAAATAAATGATGAACTACTGATCATGAAATCACTATCTCTGTTGCTCATCTAAATACAAAAATAAAAGTTAAGCTATTTCACTCAAACAAACCAAAAATTGCAGACTAATGAAAGAAAAATCAATTTACTTCACTTATAGTCCGATAGCTCACCAAGTAGCTTTTCAGGGTTAAGCCATGGCTCTGGAGATAACGTCAATAACATGAAGAATTAATATCTAATTTACCTAATTACAGATGAAAGTAAAATCAAGTCACTTCACTTATAGTTTGATAGCTCGCCAAGTAGATTTTCAGGGTTAAGCCATGGATCTGGAGATAACGTGAATAACATGAAGAACCTGATATCTAATTAAAAAAATAAAAGTAAAATCAAATCACTTCACTCATAATCCGATAGCGCGCCAAGTAGCTTTTCGGGGTTAAGCCATGGCTCTGGAGATAATGTTAAATGACATGAAGAATCTGATATCTAATTGCAGAAATGAAAGTAAAAACAAATCACATCATTCATAATCCGGTAGCTCGCCAAGTAGATTTTCGGGGTTAAGCCATGGCTCTGGAGATAACAGTAAATGACATGAAGAATTTGATATCTAAACTAACTAAAAACAATAAATGAATAAGACTGAAATCAAATCATAACTGAAATTGAAAAGCTAAGAAAACAAAGTCAGCAGAGAGGCCAATCTCATGTCACTATTTGATGCAAAAATTATATGAAAAATTATATTTTTGCTAACACATCGATCAGTGTTAGAAAAAATATATAGTGCTGGAAAATCATGTACAAGAATGAAACATTAACATCATAAATGAATCAGGAAATATATACACAGATGAACAAACTATGAAATATCTACAATGGAAATAAGACAACAACACATAAAAACTTTATGGAAATAAAGAAACAAAACCTCAGCTAGCAGGGGCCCTCTACACAGCCTTGGTTAACACACTGTCAGTCCAAAATTACGCTCACACAGTCATATAAAACAGAGTCTTTTTATATTGCAAAACAGAGGAAGGATCCTCTCGTTACAACAGCAAGACCAATGTCACGACACAGTACATGAACTAACAGCAAGACTACATAAAAAACCTAGCTACATGCATTTGCAAACACGTTATTTATAAAGGAAATTACATAACTGTTTTCCTATGAAACACCTTCAGCAGAGGACACATAAAAAGAAAACACTCGTGAGCTTAGCATGTTGGTTGCCATGATCATTCAATCTACCAAAAGGTGGCTATTGGATTTGTGTCGTGGAGGTAGTCTACACCTGTCAAAATGAATCCATGGATATAGGAACGGTCTTGGACCCTTCACGTGTTGAAAACAGAGACCTGTTTGCCGTAGAACTCTTTGTTTGACCATTGTTTGACCAAGGCTTTCCTCTACGAATTTGGCTGAACTAATAGGACCTAGTCCATGTCCAGACAATTTCTGAACTGCCAACGTGCCTTGTTTTGCTTGCTGACACCTATAACCTGAGATCAACAAAAACAGCTACGGAATCTCGAGTCAGCTACAGAAAGTGGCTGCATTCCACAGCTGATAAGAAAAATCTATGTCAAATAGCAAACACAAAAATATAATTAGAAAACCACTTAAATGCACTCTCAAAATCAATATGTAATGATCTTTGATAGCTTATGAGGCATTGGTGAGGGGAAAAAGTCTAGGAAAGTGTGTAGAAGAGATGTAGTTTTAGGGCTCAACATACCCCCACTATGAAGGTGTTGCATGTCCTCATGCAACCAAAACAGTGACCATCCTCCCTTCAGTTCATGTGTTCCGAGACCTCTGCTAACACATCCAGCCTTCTTTTCTTCTGTCTTGGTATCACTATCATCCTAGGCTTTCTCACTAGGCACTTGAATTTGAGGTTGATAAGAGCTCTGCTCAACCTCCTGCTCTTTTTCTTCAATTTCCTATTTTTATTCTGCCATAGCCCAAGATGCAACAAGGTGTTTTCGTGAATAATTTTATCCAACCTGTTCTGTTCTTTCAATGTTTCATTTTCTCTTTCGATGTGTCTATTTAGGACTTCCAGTTCAAAAACTTCCTATTTTAGTGATTGGATTAGAGTTTCCTGGGCTGTATTAGGCTGGGTAGATGAAGTGCCTTGATCTATGGCAGTCTTCTCCAATGACTCAATAAAATCATACATTTCTTGCTGGGTTGGATCTATCTCAGGTGTAGCCTTTCTTGGGTTGACCCCAAAATCTGGCTGAGAAGGACTAATCTCAAAATTTGGTTGAGAAATAGGAGTATGTTGTGGGCTATGGCCAGGAGGGATTGCTGGAAACTGTTCCGGTGTTTCCCCTCCTAAGTCAATGAAGTGGGACCCTTTAGTTTGTACTTTCTTTAGTTTTCCTTTAAGTCTGGAGCTCCTCCTTAGATTCTGTGAGCTAGTGTCTCCTTTCTCCACACTCTGTTTTTCTTTCCCTTTTCTCTTTGTTGTAGCTGCTTGTTCCTTAAGGTAAATTAGTCTTTCAGAAAGTATTTGATCCTCTTCTGAGGAAGGTTCTGGGGTTTGATAGACAACTTCAATATTTCTTTTCCCCTTTAGTTTTCTTTGCTTCCTAACCTTAGTTCTTTCCTTCCTACTTTCAGACAGCTTCTCTTCCTTATTAGTTTCTTTAGCTATGTTAGTAGGAGTGTCCTGAATGTTCACACTTGTTTTCCTTCTCCTACTTTTCCTTGCTGAGCTACTTTCAGGTGTTTCAGGTGGGTCCTGAAAGAAGTTTCTAATCAAAAACTGTTCCCAAGTATCCTTTCTTTCCTTCAACTGTTTTTCAATCAAAATTTTTACAAGGCCGTGATGGTAAAGGTGGGGTTCTATGTCATCCAGATTCTTTTGTACAGTTATGGACATCTTTTTCAGGCTATTCAATAGAAAGTAAGGCAAATTGATGGTTTGATTTTCTAGAAAATTCATTAGCAACTGGATGTGGTACATGTACATGGACCCAAACTGTCCTTCAGATGTAATAAACTTCTGGATTATCAATAATAAAATAGTCCACTTTCCTCTAGAACAGAGACAATGATTCCACGTTTGAAAATGGTTATTATCCATACCTGGATTGTGCAAGATAATCCTCCACGCCCTCTCATCAAAATATTTGTTTTTGAACCACCGTTCCCCCTCCTGTGGGAGTTCCGTTGCTGCTGCGATAGATGCCTCTATGACTGAAATTCAAGATCTCCAACCTGAACTTCCATGCCATTAAAAGACCTTGCAAATGTCTTCCTGACTTCTTTATTGTGACCTTTGAATTTATGGATGAACTGCAGCCACCGTGCCTTCCTCAATATGCTTTTCAATTGTGGATAACCCTCCATGAATTTAGGCCCATCCGGTTCTGCCCTTACTAGATGGCCCATTCCTTCCTCCTGCCTTAAAATACGTCTGTGAGTGATGGACTATGCATAATGGATTGACGAAGGTGAAATGGTTGTGTTAGCGGGAGATGGAGAAGGATTGTGGAGAAAAACTAGTAGTTGTAAATGAAAGAGCAGAGAACAGGTAGTGAAAATGAGTTCACGGAGCAGAGGCTTATGTAAACAGGCCAGAAATAACAAACGCAACTTCAACGGGATAGTATGGAAATAGAGTGAGCTTGGCTTTTGAACTAGAAGGTTGCGGAATAGGTGTTAGCATGTTCTCAAAATGACTGTGGATTTGTGCAGTAGGAAAGAGCCGTGATCAAATAGATTACGTCCTCATAATTATTCGGTTCAACAGGTGAAATGCCAACGTACAACTAAACACGAGTTAAATTCGGAGGCGGATCATGAGGCCACTAAAAATTAATGCAAAGTTCGTGGTGGAATTATGTAAAGGCCATGGAGCGGTTATGAAAGCTATCAATGCAAATCATTACACATAATGGAGCTAGTGGTTTCATAACTATATAGAATGTGCTTTAAAATGCTATTTGAAATGAATTTTGCTTAGCTTAGACTCTTACCACTTCCATCCACTGACCTTTGATTAGCTGCTTCCTGTTGTTGCCTTATGTGCTTTATATCTTCAAAATATTTTCCTTTGTCATACCTGCATTTGGTTCTCATCATTATTTGGCTAACATTTGACCGTCAGTGCTGAATAACAGAGTGTTAGTTACAGAGTCAACAATCAGCTGCAGAATCAGTTTTTAGCTGCGGAAACAGAATTCAGCTGCGGAAACTGACACAATGAACATATGATTGAATGGAGATGGATGGAAATGAATGATGACTGAGTGAATGATATATGAAAACTGGTCATGAAAGGGATTTTATTGGCGGAATGTGATGATGAAATGGAATGAAATGAAGTGAAGTGAAGCAAAATGAAGTGAAGTGACATGAAACTATGAATAAAATGAGAGGGAATTTTTTTTGGAAAATATAGGGCGTCAGAAGTTTCTGATTTTCACCCTGTATTTTCTGTATAAGACTGCCAATCAGTGATTGGTTTTCAGGCTTATACAAATTATTTTTTATTTTTTAATTTTTATTTTATTATTATTATTAATTTTTTTTTTTTTAAATAGAAAATAACAAAGACTAGGTTGGTGGAGAAGAAGGATTCTTCTTCACCAGCCTTATTGCAGAATTATCTTGAAAGATTTTGACAAATTCCTCCTTTGAGAGTGGCTTATGATAGATCTTTAATCTATGACCATTCACAATAAGAGGAGTTTGATATTCATCAATGGTTTTGATTCTTACCGCTCCATTGCTAAAGACTTTGTCAATCTCATATGGCCCAAGCCAATGAGTCTGAAATTTACCTTTGAAATCTTTGAACTTGGAATCAAATAGCAATGCCCAATCTCCTTCTTGAAACTTTTTCTCCTTGATGTATTTGTCATGCCACTTAGCTCTTTGATATTGAACTAGATCAGTTCTTAGGATTGCTTCTTGTCTGATCTCATCTAGTTCATTCAACTGTTCCATTCTATGCTTTTGGGCTTCTGATAGATCCATTCCCAATTGAACTGCCATCTTGAAGGTTCTAACTTGGAACTCAATGGGGAGCATAACTTCTTTCCCATAAACAAGTTCATAGGGAGAATGTCCTGTTATATTCCTCCATGTAGTTCTGTAGGCCCATAAGGCTTCAGGAAGCCTTTCTGCCCAATCTCTTCTGTGTAGATGAATAGTCTTGGTAATGATGCCTTCAATAACTTTGTTTTTAGACTCCAGTTGACCATTTTATTGTGTATGGTAAGGAGTAGATTTTCTGTGCTTGACCTTGTACTATTCCATCAGCTTCTCCACCAGTTTGGATGTGAATTGACCTCCCTGATCTGTCACAATTTCTCTTAGAACACCAAAGCAAGTAAAAATATCCTCATAAAGAAAACTAACAACTGAATGCTCAGTAGCAGAAAATAATGCTTTGGCTTCTACCCATTTAGTGACATAATCAGTACATACCAATATATAATTTCTTTGTTTAGATGGTGGGTTAATAGGTCCAATGAAGTCTAAAGCCCATTTTTCAAAGGGTTCGATGAGTACCTATGGTTGTAGTGGCATTTCATTTGAGAGGGTAGGTTTCCCTACTCTTTGGCAGCTGTCACATCTTTTGACATATTGTTTTGCATCTTTGAAAAGGGCTGGCCAATAATATCCTAAAGAGAGGATTTTATAGGTTGTCCTTTTGTCAACAAAGTGTCTGCCGCATAGTTCATCATGACATGCTTTGAGAATATCAGGCATCTCATCTTCCCTAATACATATTCTGATCACAAGATCTGGCCCTATTTTAAACAATTCGTTAGAAATCCATGAATATTTTGAACTCTCCTGAATAATATTTCTTCTTTCACCAGGAAATAAATGTGGAGGTAGTTTCCCTGTAACCAAATAGTTAGCTATATTTGCATACCAAGGAGTCTTAGTAGTTACTGCAAATAAATATTGATCAGGAAAATTGTCCTCTACAGGAGAATCTTCTTTAGTATTCTGAATTCTAGACAAGAAATCAGCTACTGTGTTTTGTTTCCCTGGTCTATCTAACATAGTAATATTGAATTCCTGTAAAAGTAGGATCCACCTTGTAACTCTGCCATTAGTAATGGGTTTGTTCATTAAATATCTAATTGAAGAATGATCAGTATGAATAAAAGTTTCATAGCTTGTTATATAATGTCTGAATTTATTGATTGCATGAACAACAACTAAGAACTCTTTTTCAGTCACAGTATAGTTCAACTCAGTGGGAGTTAAATTTTTACTGGTATAGTAAATGGCATAAGGAACTAAACATTTTTGTCCCAATACAACCCCTAGAGCTGTATCTGAAGCATCTATAGAAATATGGAAAGGAAGTTTCCAATTTGGTCCTCTCAAGATAGGTGCTTCAAATATTCTTTTTTTCAAAGTTCCAAATGCTGATTGGCAATCAGGACCCCATTTAAATTCACAATCTTTTGTAAGTAGTTTGAAGAGTGGAAATGCTATTTTAGTGAAGTTTTCGATAAATCTTCTATAATATCCAGTAAATCCTAGAAAACTTGTAACATCTTTTTGACAATTTGGAATAGGTAACTTGGAGATGACTTCAACTTTTGATCTATCAACTTTAATCCCATCCCTTGAAATATGATGTCCTAAAACAATACCTTCAGTAAACATCATAAAGCATTTTTCATGGCTTAATGAAAGGTTTGTTCCTTTACATCTTATAAGGACTTTTTCCAAATTTTCTAATGCCTCCTCAAACGAATCACCATAAATTGTAAAGTCATCCATATATACCTCTACACAATCATGGATTAGATCAGAAAAAATTCCTAGTACTGCTTTTTGGAATGTTGCGAGTGCATTACATAATCCAAAAGGAAGCACTCGATAGGCAAAAGTTCCCCATGGATAGGTAAATTTGGTCTTATCCTGATCTTCAGGTGTGACCTGAATTTGATTATAACCACTAAAACCATCTAGAAATGAAAAGTACTTTTTGCCTGCTAATGTATCTATTACTTGATCAATAAAGGGAAAAGGAAAGTGATCCTTCAAAGTTTCTTTATTCAATTCCTTGTAATCAATGCATACCCTCCATTTACCATTATTTTTGGGTACTATAACGAAAGGAGAAACCCATCGGCTATCTGAAATTGGGTAAATTAAATTTACATTGAGTAGTTTTTGGAGCTCTTCTTTCACTATCTCCCTAAGATTTGGATTCATCCTTCTCTGAGGTTGTCTGATTGGTCTATTGTTTTCCTCAATATAGATATGATGGATGCAAGTCTTAGGGTCAATACCTTTCATATCAGTACACTCCCATGCAAATGCAGTAGAATTTTTTTGCAAGATTTTGGTTAGCTCTTCCTGTTGTGAGTTTTCCAAATTTTTGTTGATATTCAGTGTTTTTCCTGGAAAAATTTCAATGGTCGAGCTGCCAAACTCTTCCATAGAGTAAAGAGACATTTGTATTGATGATAAATATTCAATATCAGAATCTAACTGAAATTGTGTGTGGTCATATTCTGAATATGTTTCAAAATTTTCTAATGTGTTCAAAATTTGACAATCTTCACTAATTTCACAGATGGTAAAGATAGGTTGTATAATATCTTCATCGTCGACCCATTCATTGTCTCCTACTTCTGTAATTGCCTTTGCTGGAGGATACAAATTGAATTTCTTTGTCAAACTACCGTCAGAAATATACATATCCCCAGATCTACAACTAATGAAAGCATCATCTATGGCTAGCCAAGGTCTTCCTAAGATGAGTGGATGCCCTCCTAAATTACTATTGGGAGTCAAAATCATGAAATCTACTGGATATTCCCAAGAATCTAAGGAGATTGAAATATCTTCTAGTACACCATCTAGTTTGAGTATTGATCTATTTGCAAGTTGTAGTAAGGTGGGTGTAAAAAGAAGATTAATAAGTTTAAGTTGTTCCATAGTCTATCTATTCATAATGTTTATAGCAGTCCCTAAGTCAATCAAAGTGTTTGGAATTTCTATCCCATTTATATGTGTCTTGACAATTGGACTACCTAAATCCACATACTTTTGCATGGTAATTTTTCCCATCATAATGTCTGCAATTTTTCCTACCAGGTGGATTCTTCTTGTATCTCTTGGTTTCCTTCCTGGTCTTTTGAGACTCAACTCCTTTATTGTTTTTGCTAGAATAGGAATCTCTCTAATGGCTTGTAGCAAGGGAATCTTGATACATACATTCTTTAATTCATCTTGAAAATCATAGTCAGGCAACAAGATTTGTTTTTCCACCCCTTTGTCAACTTGTAATCTTTCAGGGAAAGGAGGCATGGATGAAGATGTAGGTTGCTCAACTATAGGAGTTGTGGGGGTTGACTCTTTTTCTTTTTATTTTTGAATGATTGGGTTTTGAAGAGATGCTTCCTCAGAACCTTTATTGAATTTAAGAGAATCCTCCTCAAAGGTACCTTGCTCTTGAACATCTATAGAAGGTTTTTCTAAAACTCTACCAGATCTGAGTTGAACATCATTAAGAGGAACAATCATATAGGTAGGAAATTGTTGTCCTTCTACCATGTAAGCATTCTGAGGATTTTTGTTGTTGGGATTTGGCAATGGCTGGGCTGGTAGTTGATTTGTCTTTTATTGAAATAGAAGCAAGAGTTGAGAATTTGGATTTTGTTGAGAAGGTCGTTGTTGTGGAAATGGTAATGAAAGTTGTGGGTTTTGATTTTGCAGTTGTGGATTTTGTTGATTTTGAAAAGATGGAGGATATTGATAAAATTTAGCAAATCTCCCATAAGTACTTTGCATCCCTTGTGCCCATGATTGGTATGGATTTTGAGGTTGGGGCCAAGGTTGTTGCCAAGAATTCCAATTTGGTGGGAGCCGAAAGTTCATAGGATTGTTAAATCCTTGATTTTGTTGCCCCTGCCATGGTCTTCTTGAAACGAAACAAAGGGACTCTACTGAATTTGGATCTTCCTGAAAGACAGCTTTGAGACCAGGAATTGAAGGATAATCCTTGGTCTCATGACTTTCTGAGCAAATCATACGTGTTTCTACAATTTTTGCAACTAAGGGGCATTCCCTTAGAGCATGTTTCTTTCTACATTTTGGACAAAATATGGCCAAGGCATCAGCTTCTGCTTTCTGCTTGTTTCGTATTTTAAGGGTGTCTAGTTGTTCACTAAGGCTCCCTAGAATATCAGTTTTGAACTCATCAAACATATTGCCAATCTCTACCCTACTTACTGATCCAGTTGTAGATTTGTTTGCTCTAATAAGAGAAGGATCTCTCGACCCTTTTCTAGTTTTAGATTTCCCCTTGAGAGATGGACACATAGTTCTGCTATGTCACAAAGTGGAAGTTGAGAAATGTCTCCCTTCCCCATCATGTTTAAAATATCTATCCCTTCATCTCTAATGGCTTTCAATAGAAGGGATTTCAAGGTTTCCTCATCTAAATTACTCATTTTTTCTCTCTTTAAGTTGTATTGAAATATTTCAAGTAAATCCTCCAAGTTTTCATCTTCTTTTTGCATCATCTTGAATACCTCATCCTTATGATTGGTGGGCATACAATAATCCAGGTATCTATCCAAAAATGTTTGTTTCATATCATTCCAAGTCATAATAGATTGAGTGACTAATCCCATGAACCATTTCAAAGCATCTCCTTTCAATGTTGAAGGAAACAGTTTGAGTTTTTGAGAGTCTTCCATATAGTCATAGGTTCGGCACAAGACTTTAAACTCAAATAGAAATGTTTCAGGATCCTCACTTCGCAACCCATAAAAGTTTGGGAGGATAGATGGTGAAATGTTTTTCGTTGTTGTATGAGTTTCCTCATTGGCTATAGGGAATCCAAATGAGTTATCTCCTTCCATATTTCCCCCCTTGTTACCTCTACCTCCTCCATTATTTCCTCTTGCTCTACCTCAATCCCCTCCTCCAAATCCATCTACTACTTCCTCTGTCATGATAGTTTCCTCAAAGTCTTCTGGTTCTTCTATTAATGGTGAACGAGAGAGAGTTTCTCCCTTTCCCTCTTCTTCAGGTGATTCTACTTCTTTGATTATAATATGTTTCCCTGTAGAAGTGAAGAAAGGTTCTTCTCCTAGATCATATTTAGTAGATAGTGTGGGCGAATCTCCTAATTCAGCTACTACCCCTTGAATTCTAGGAATCCTAAGGCTGGGAGTATGAGTCAGAGATGGAGGTGTATCTTGTCTATGCCTTGAAGTAGCTAGAGTTGTGAAAATTGAACTTTTGGCCCTAGCTATAAACCTTCCCCTAGAATCTCTTGCTCTATGCATGTCATTTTTTTTTTAAATTTTTAAGTTGGGCTAATAATTCTCTTTTCTGATCCTCCAGGTCACACTAGGTGTAAGAAGAGAGCATAATCAAGAAATTATTGAACTAATAACTCTCTTTTCTGATCCTCCAGATCACACTAGGTGCAAGAGGAGAGCATACTTCAAGAAGTTATCAATTTTTCCCTTCTTTTTTTTAAGAGATTGGCTACCTAGTTACACTTCCCCGACAACGGCGCCAAAATGTTTAGTCAATTTAGTATGTCCTAAATTGCTACATTAATTATCAATCTGGGAGTTGTAAACTGATGAAGTGTGGTGCACTATATGTGCAAGACAACCTCTTTCTTACTTTTTATTGTTTTCAATTTTATTTTGTTTTGGAGGTTTTATCTTTGTTTGTCTCCTAATGTGAATGGAAATCCTATTCCTAAGTTTTAAGAATACTTTAGAAGGCAAGTAGGGATATGGATTTTAATGCAATTATGTCCTTTATGATGAATTCCAAAGCTTAACACTTCAGAGGATCTCAAAACATACTAGTGATGAGATTAGTACTTGAACAAGAATGTAAATGTGTAGCTATTCAAATCAAACAAATGATGAACTACTGATCATGAAATCACTATCTTTGCTGCTCATCTAAATACAGAAATAAAAGTTAAGGTATTGCACTCAAACAAACCAAAAATTGCAGACTAATGAAAGAAAAATCAATTTACTTCACTTATAGTCTGATAGCTCACTAAGTAGCTTTTCTGGGTTAAGCCATGGCTCTGGAGATAATTTCAATAACATGAAGAATTGATATCTAATTTGCCTAATTGCAGATGAAAGTAAAATCAAGTCACTTCACTTATAGTCCGATAGCCCGCAAAGTAGCCTTTCAGGGTTAAGCCATGGCTCTAGAGATAATGTCAATAACATGAAGAGCCTGATATCTAATTAAAAAAATAAAAGTAAACTCAAATCACTTCACTCATAATCCAATAGCTCACCAAGTATCTTTTCAGGGTTAAGCCATGGCTCTGGAGATAACGTTAAATGACATGAAGAATCTGATATCTAATTACAGAAATGAAAGTAAAATCAAATCACCTCACTCATAATCCGATAGCTCGCCAAGTAGCTTTTTGGGGTTAAGCCATGGCTTTGGAGATAATGTTAAATGACATGAAGAATTTGATATCTAAACTAACTAAAAACAGCAAATGAATAAGACTGAAATCAAAGCATAACTGAAATTGAAAAGCTAAGAAAACAAAGTCAGCAGAGAGGCCAATCTCATGTCACTATTTGATGCAAAAATTATATGAAAATGCTCGAGCGTAACCTATCCTGAAACACACCGATCAATGTTAGCAAAAATATATAGTGCTAGAAAATCATGTACATGAATGAAACGTTAACATCATAAATGAATCAGGAAATATATACACAGATGAACAAACTATGAAATATCTACAATGGAAATAAGACAAAAACACATAAAAGCTTTACAGAAATAAAGAAACAAAACCTCAGCTAGCAGGGGCCCTCTGCATGGCCTTGGTTAACACGCTGTCAGTCCAAAATTACGCTCACACAGTCATCTAAAACAGAGACTTGATATATTGCAAAACAGAGGAAGGATCCTCTCGTTACAACAACAGGACCAATATCATGGCACAGTACATGAACTAACAGCAAGACTACATAAAAAAACTAGCTACATGTGTTTGCAAATGCATTATTTATAAAGGAAATTACATAACTGTTTTCCTATGAAACACCTTTAGCAGAGGACACATAAAAAGACAGCACCCGTGAGCTTAGCGTGTTGGTTGCCATGATTATTCAATCTACCAAAAGGTGGCTATTGGATTTGCATCGTGGAGGCAGTCTACAACTATCAAAATGAATCCATGGATCTAGGAATGGTCTCGGACCCTTCACGTGTTGAAAACAGAGATCTGTTTGCTGTAGAACTCCTCGTTTGACCATTGTTTGACCAAGGCTTTCCTCTACGAATTTGGCTGAACCAATAGGACTTGGTCCATGTTCAGATCATTTTTGAACTACCCACGTGACTTGTTTTGCTTGTCGACACCTGTAACCTAGAGATCAACAAAAACAGCTGCGAAATCTCGAGTCAGCTGCAGAAAGTGGCTGCATTCCGCAGCTGATGAGAAAATTCCAAGTGAAATAGCAAACACAAAAATATAGTTAGAAAACCACTTAAATGCACTCTCAGAATCAATATGTAATGATCTTTGATAGCTTATGAGGCACTGGTGAGGGGAAAAGTTTAGGAAAGAGTGTAGAAGAGATGTAGTTTCAGGGCTCAACAGTCCTTCTTCCATTCATCCCTCGCTTCGTTTATCCAATCTGGTTGGATAATAGAAATAACACAAAACAATGCTTCCACATCCTCATCCTTTCTTGAGAGTGCATCTGCAACAAAATTTTGCTTCCATTTTCTATAGATGATGTCAAAGTCATAACCCATCATATTTGTGCCACATTTTTTTTGTTCTTCTAAAGATAATAGTTGTTGTAAAAAGTATTTAAGACTATCATGATCCATTTTTACCTTGAAGTGTCTTCCCATTCGGTAAGGTCGCCATTTCTTAAGTGCATGTAGTATTGCCAACATTTCCTTCTCATAAATATCTTGCTTGAGATGTAGCAGTAAAAATACCCAATCACCTACATCAAAACATTTTTCACTATGATGTTGATCTACATGTTGTTTCATTCGATTTTGCACCAAAGTGGTGTTATCCTTTAAAATTTGGAGAACTTGTTGTTGATGCTCAATGTGATCTTTCACTGCTTGAACCTTTTTCTTCTTGATATGTCCTTCTATCTTTAGAGTTTGAGGAGTGGTAAATTCTTCCAATCCTTTACAAGATATGGTTGGATTCATTTCTTGATGCTCGATGTGATCTTTCACTTCTTGAACATTTTTCTTCTTGGTATGTCCTTCTATCTTGATAGTTTGAGGAGTGGTAATTCCGACCAATGAATTACAAGATATGGTTGGATTCATTTCTTATTTCTTGATGTGATATTTCACTTCTTGCACCTTTTTCTTCCTGATATGTCCTTCTATCTTGATAGTTTGAGGAGTGATAATTCTTGCCAATGCTTTACAAGATATGGTCTGGCTCATTTCTTCTTTCTCTAGGGTTGGGTCCTAGCATATATCCTCTTCTTTTCATGTTCCTTAATCCTTTTCTTCCTCCTCTTCATACTCTATGTAAAATAATTTCTTCTCATCACATTTATGTCCTTTAGTGCATTTGCTATCACAATTGTAACAAAGCCCTTTTTCTATTTTTTCTTCCAATTGTTGTGGTGTAAACCTTGTAGGTTGTGGAAGGCTAGGAGAAACAACACATCCATCTTTATAGTTGTGAGGGGTAGACTTCCTTGTTGCCATAATTTTACTTTCCACTATGTAACAAATCCCTTTTACTCTTTCCAATTGTTGTGGTGTTGCTCTAAAGAAGGTGTTGCTCTTTGTATCCTCATAATTTGCTATCATTTCCTCCGTGAAAAGTGGCCAAGTAACAAGTTGTTTACGGGAACAAAGCCCTTTATACCATAAAAATGTATTCGGTTCTAAATATGAAGATGCAATACATACCTTTTGTAACAGTGGTACACCATGTAGATCAAAATATTGCTCCATATGAAGTATCAAATTTACCGGATCCCTGCCATCAAACTTCCTCATATCACCTTTTCTTGATTTTAGGAGCTCGATCTTGAAATGACTATAACTCTGTAATTTTACTTCTTCCAGTTCTGAAATTGCAACCTGTAGTAGCCCTATGCGTCCTTTTTCCAATGCCACCAGTGTGATCCAAATTAGATTCTCCAAGGAAGAGTTATGCCAAATCCCCCACAGTGACTTGATTATAGACTAGTTCAATAGAGATAACTTGTACGATGTTCCATGTGTCACTATTTCGACCTTTGGCTCTGAAAAATATACAAAAGAAACTACAGTTCATCCTCTTTCTGTACCTTTTTGCGAAATTTCAATCTGATGCTCAAAGAGAAAATTATGATGATTTTCTCCAGGTCACCTGTTTGGAATGTAATTCAGGAGTCTGCAAAAAGACCAACTTCCTCAGATCATATCTGCACAAATATAGCGTGAAAAGCTTTGAAATTCAGACCCGAGATTTAGTGTGATTTCATCTCAAATGGGTTTTTTTTTCGCTTCTGAAACGTCGTAGAAAAAAAGTTATAGTGAAAATTCCATGATGACCTATTTGGAGCAGCGAAACCCTAGAATCCAAAGCTCTGATACCAAATGTTATGAAACCAACTCACAAAAAGATAGAAAAAATAGTTGAATGCCTTAGAATTCAGCCTCTTCGAGGGGGCAACCTCCTTTACATTACACAAAAGAACAATTCTTGGATGATACAAATGAAAAGACCTCCTTTCTATATATAGGAGTCTAAGGGGTCATAATATAATCAGAGCCAACGTAACAATAATAATGTAAGGGCATAATAATAACAATAGTGGGCTTCAATGGGGCACAATAATAACAATATGGGCACTACATGGGTACATCAATATAATAAGGGGGTTGTACTAATAACAATAAGGAGTTACCCTAGTAGTATAGGGGCCTAACAAAATTTTTTCTCTTGAATATATTAGACAAATTATGAATGTTGATGATGCTCATTTTGTTTCTAGAAAACAAAAAGCTCAAATTAAATTAAAATCACATGTTGGCCTATTCATACCCAACATAGGAGCTACAGAGAGAGAGGTAGGTAATTTATTGAAACATATGAAGTTCAAGTTGAGTTTTAGTTGGTGTTATGATACCACTGGGGATTATATGATGAGTCAAAGTTGCAAAGTAATCAACAACTTATGTTCATGTGGCTAAACGAGAGATTGAGAAATTTTCCAATAAAGAATAATCAGAGAAAAACACTTTACAGGAAGCCGAGGAACCAATACCTAGTTAGACAGTTTTAGAGACTCCAAAGACCACAAAAAAATAATTAAAAAGGCCAAGGGAAACTCAGTCACCATTAGGATCATATTTATAGAAAACAACTTTCAAGGTCATGAAAAGAATAAAGACAAAAACTGAAGAGGAAGAAGAATATTCAGAAGTTCATACTTCTGAAGGAACTTCTAATATATTTCTTATAGGAGAATCACCATTCACATTACAGTAGATTGAAGAAACTAGTATAGCTTCTCCTTCTCCCTCTTCCGCTTATTCAAGGCAACAAAGTATCTTTTCAAAATTCTAGAAATAAAAAAAAAGAATGAAATACTAAAAAGTTCCACATATGAAAATTTTTGGAAATAGTATTCTACAACACAAACTATACTACTTTCAACATTAGACAATGAAAGGGGACAATTCCAATTGGCATCTCTAGAACCAAAGGTCCATGTACCTAAAAATATTGAAGATTAAAAAAATTCATTATTTTCCTTTGATACAAAACTCCCATAGATCAGATTGATCTACACAAAGAAGTAGGGGAGATGATTTATACATCTTTGACAAGTTCTGCCATGACAACTTCTAAGCTACAAGAATCATTAAATAATATTCATTCTCAATTAAAGCTAGAAAAAATGCCTTCTTTAGATAAGTGTACTAGAATTAAGGGACTTGAGGACCTGGTTTTGAAATCAAGACTGGATCCTAAATATGTAAAAGCAACAGAAGAGATAATAAAAGATAGGAATGTGAATATCTAAGCATTAAGGAAATAGTTGAAGCCGCAACAACTGAACATCCACAGATTCAAGAAGTTAGTTAGTTAGAGAAGGAGAAAGAGAACATGCTTCAAATGATTGTTGAGAAGAACATACAAATTCAAAAGATGGAAGCATAAATGGAAAAGTTGATTAAGGAAAGAGAGTTACAACTCAACACTACAATAGGAACTTCTACAGCAACAGTGTCTACAATAGAGACAAAGCCCACTGGTCAAAATTTAGCAGAGTAATTGTCAAAGACCATGGGAGATCTATCCTTGAAAGATATGGAAATTGAGAAGCTTAGAGTACATCTTGAGAAGGTTCAAGACTGTAAAATTTAAACTGATAATGCATATTTGGCCAAAACATAGAAAAATTACAAATTGACTAAGAAATTAGAAATCTATAAAAATGAATCATTGATTCGTTAGACTTTATATCAAGACAAAGAGAAAATATGGATTAATATTAATGGATATTTGACTTAATTATGGCCATAAATTGAAATTTTTTTAGCAGGAAGATTTATTGCAAAGGTCAAAGGCAGTAGTAGTAGAAATTAAACAAAATCTAGATCATAAACTAGGAGAAGCTACTAGTATTATCAAAGTCCCGCATTCCAAAACAAACGAAGAAATTGAAGAATTTGGAATTGAAGACAGGATTGATGCAATCCTAGAGACAAGAATTTTTTGACAAAGAGAAATTTAATGTTATAGCTAGAGAATATATGCCAAAAATTAGAAGCGCAGATCAATAAATTCCATATAAAATTTAATGCTCTACACCAAAAGGGACTCCTAGATCTGTGAAATTCTAGTGGCCAATTCATCCCACTAGAAAATTATTAGCATAGGTTACATGATATAGCAACTGATAAAAATAATTTTCCAAATTCAGAGGGATGATCATGGGAAAAGATTTCATGGAGGGGCCTATAATATGATTTGTTTATTAAACATGAAATTCAACATTTATTTTTGACTAAGACTACTTTTGAAAAATAAAAAAATTTGATGAGTGATAAAGGAAGTTAACCATATTTTCTATCCCAGATGATAAAATATGGTATAAATTACTTGAGCTCATCGAATAGAACAGAATGCAAACTTTCAGTGACCATAAGGCAGAAAAACAAGAGCAGAAAGCAGAATTACAGGGGCAATAAATAGAAAATTGAATTTCAAGATGCAATCATCAAATAATAGTCTTGAAATGTGTGTTGAATGTCCAAATCAGTTTAGAATAACTATTTTTCAGTTCTATTTTAAATTCCAAAATCATTTTTGGATAATATTTCAGTTTGAAATAAATTTTGTTTTTAGATTTAGATATTTTGAGTTAGACTCTGAATATTTTGTATTTTCAAGAATACAAGGTTGAACCCTTGTAATAAATTAGTGACATGATTGTAATGTTCGAATCTATTTCTAAATATAATTGAGGGATTCCGGATTCATTCTGAATAGATTGTGTATCTATGTGAGTTGTCCTGTTATTCAATTATATTTTTCATATTTATTTCTACACATGTTCAAGGTAACATAGAATTTTGGGCAAGGCTAGAATGAATGTCAATCTTTGTGAAAGCCCGTGCAAATTTATAATTATTAAAAGAGATTAATTAACTAAACAGTTTGTCTTAGTTAATTCCTTTAAATATTTTAATTGTTTCCTTCTATCATCTCTTGGATATCTATTGTTTGGTTGTAGAAAACTCCTGCACACATCTACTGTATATGATAAATGGGATGTTCAATATGAATGTTTAACAATTATATACCTTCTTAATTTCTTCTTTTCAAATCAGGTTAAAGATTAATTCTGTTAGGAATTAAAATCATCCCTTTAATTTTCTTCGAAATACTTAGAATTTACAACTGTTTAAGGGTTTAATACATTGGTCATCCAATTAAATCAAAGCCTTACTTAGATGCTTTGGCACAGTTCCTCAACCTATAACTTTCTACAAAGATACAACACACGTATTAATTATTCCTACAACATGATGTGTTCTATCTATGTTTCCACACTTTCTAACATAATGTGTTGTTGATTTCAAATATAATCTTACTTCTGCATTTAGATTAGGTGCGTGAATTTCCCTATGTTGGAGACTTAGAGTTGCGTGGTTGCTTAATAAATTATTACTCTATGATGAGATTTTCCCTTGAAGATATTATGTTACTTGATGATGGCATATGATGAGCTTTCTCTTTTCCATCCATGATGATTATGATGATTCAGTTACCTATATGTATATAGGTATTATCGGAAAGCTGACCTTTCACAGGTTGAAGAATTGATGAAAAATTATTGTTAGAACAAACTAAACATTATCATTTGATATGTGTTTAGACAAGATACTTTGCGTTCTTTCAGATATCACAGATTCTTAAGGCCTATTTTCAATCATAGTCAAGCCATATGTGGTTCTTTTTTATTTTTTCCTTGGTCATCACTGAATTCTTTATAATTGAAAATAATGTTTAGTCTATTTTGACTTCTACCCATATTTATATTTTCACACTATCTAAGAGAATGATATTCATAAATTTTTACTAAGAGCTCCTCTTGAGAATAGTTTCATATGAATAAATTTATGATTTTATGTATGTATGTATGATTCAATGTATTTGTTGGTCATTACTGCAGAAAAGTGAGGAACAACTAAAGGAATGCTAAAATTCTAAGAAAAGTGCTAAGGAAGACTCTTGGAGGACCAAATACTTATTAATTCCCTTGTATACGTAGCTATTGTGAAAGGGTTATGCAAATCCAAAAAAGCAAGAAAAGAAGAAGCAATAGCCAAGGTAATTTTGAATCTTGAAGTTATCATCAAGGAAATGGGATTAGAGTTGCATGGAAGGTGGGTAAGCTCTGATTGCATCAAGTATATTTTCTTTTATTTATCAGTGAGATAAATATTCTACCCATATTTTTACTATAGCATTTAATTTGAAATCAATATTTTACTCAGTTAGGAGAAGATGCACAAGTCTTCACAATAAAGTAACGATCGTTGTTCACTTTTAAACAAGTCCATTCAAGAGAATGTTTCAATGTTGTGGGTTTCAAGCCTTGCTATCAGTGCTCAACTATTGAATAACCAACAATAAATTTTCCATTATATTTGATCTTGGGTTGGCCAAAATAATGAAAATTTATTATTATATTTTCCATTTTCCTTTTTTGCTAAAATTTTCTTTCACCAAATTTTGTAACAACCAATGTAGAAATTGTGGACCATTTTTCTTAGATGTATTTTATTCCCAAACCTTGTATTTGAAAATTTTTGACAACTTTTTATGTATTTTGATTTCATTTCATAACAATGATATATTTGATTTTAAGTCGCAGATGCTACATCCTCGAGCCACAACTCCTGCAACCTTAATCCACAATTGTTGCAATTTTAATGCACCATTACGACATCAGACACAAGCAACTATTTTATGGAATCATTGCTACAACTTTAAGTTACAACTGTTGTTCCCTTACTAAAATAAAAAGAATTATCGTATAAAGGTGGATGTTGTGTATCTATGCCTTAACTTGAATATTAAAAAGGAATTGTTAGGTATAACGATCTCTCTCTCTCTCTCTCTTTATATATATATATATATATGTTTTATTCTAATTTGCATATGCAACATCCCCAAGTCACAACTCTTGCAACCTTAAGCCACAATTGTTGCAACTTTAACATAGAGTTATTTCCAGATACAAGTAATTGTTTTATGGAATTATTGTTGGAACCTTAAGTTACAAATATTGTTCCCTTACTAAATAAAAAAATTCTTGTATAAATCTTGTTGTTGTGTATTTATTCCTCAACTTCAATATTAACAAGGATTTTTTTAGGTATAAAGATCTCTTTATATATATATATATATATATATATATATATATTATATATATATATATATATATATATATATATATATATATATAATATATATATATATATATATATATATATATATATATATATATATATATATATATATATATATCTATATTTCATTTTATATATAATATATTTTATTAAGCAAAATCTTTCGGTAGAAATCACATAAGAGAAAATTTTCGCTGACGCTTTTCAAACCAACAAGTGTGGTTCATCATCAAGACCAAATGAAGAGGTAGACCATGGAAAATGCTTAAATAAAGAGCAATGTAGAGACCAAAAGTTTTCAAGTAACGACTATATTTGAAAAATAATATTTAAATTATGATATTAATTTATTAATATATTAAAACAAATATTATTAAGTAACGACTATATTAAACAACTAGCTTTTGAAAATAATATTTAAATTATGATATTAGTTTATTAGTTTATTAAAAACAAATATTGATAAGTAATGGCTATACTAAATGACTAGTTTTTGAAAAATAATATTTAAATTATGATATTAGTTTATTAGAAACAAATATTAATAAGTAATGACTATATTAAATGGTGAGTTTTTAAAAAATAATATTTAAATTAATTTATTAAAATCAATATTAAAAAAAATTCAAAGTCAAACTCTAAACAAAGAGGGAATTCAAAAATAAATAAATAAATTCAAAACCCTAGTCGAGACAAGATCATTTAATAAATAATAATTAAAGGAAATAAAATAAACTAAATTAAAAATAACTAATAGAAAATAGATAAAATAAAACAAAAATATTCACAAGTCAAAAGAAAATATATATCTATATATATATATATATATTCAAAGAAAATAATCAATAAATAAAATAGGGTCAACAATAAAATATTAGGCTTAGGCCCACTAAAAATACTAAAAGGAGTTAAGAACGAATAGGATGATAAAATACTTAAGAAAACACGAAGGGTCAACAAAAAACTCTAATGAAGAATAAATCAACAACAAATACTATAAAAAGGACACCAATACCTACATAGATAAACAAAAAAAAAAAAAAATCCTAAAAGGAAACCTAAAAAACTAGGAGGACACGATAGGGACCCAACTTCTATTAATATTCCAACCATCATCTCTGTTCAAATTATTGGGTCCTTTTCAATTTCTAGGGCCTCCTTCAATTTACAATGATGGAAATGACTAGCCCTAACAATGACTTGGGCGTCCTCAATGAAAATGCAATGCTTAGATTTATTTGCATGCTCTGCCAAGGTAGAGGAGCGGGTCCTACCATGCTTGATGTCAGCGGCATGCTCACGAATCCTTTGATTAATTGAACGACCAGTCTCACTAATGTAGGGAGTCCCACAAGAGCATGGGATAATGTAAACACCCTTCATATTCTTGGGTCCACTAGGTCTTTTACATATCTTTATATATATATATATATATATATATATATATATATATATATATATATATATATATATATATATATATATATTATATATATATATATATTCAAAGAAAATAATCGATAAATAAGACAGGGTCAATAATAAAATATGAGACTGAGGCCCATTAAAAATACTAAAAGGAGTTAAGAATAATAAGCTTAAAATACTTAAGAAAACAGGAAGGGTCAAGAAAATAAACTCTAATGAAGAGTAAATCAACAACAAATACTATAAAAAGGACACAAATGCCTACATAGATAAACAAACAAATAAAATAAATCCCAAAAAGAAACGTAAAAAACTAGGAGGACAGGACAGGGACCCAACTTCTACAATATTCCAACCATTGTCTCCTTTCAAATTATTGGGTCTTTTCTCAATTTCTAGGGCCTCCCTCAATTTACGTTGATGGAAATGACTAACCCTAGCAATGACTTGGTCCTCCTCAATGCAAATATTATGGTTAGATTTATCTGCATGATCTGCCAAAGGAGGAGGAGGTCGGGTCCCTGCCAGCTTTATTCAGCGACATGTTCATGATTCCTTTGATTAATTGAGTGAACAGTCTCACTAATGTAGGGAGTCCCACAAAAGCATGGGATAAGATAAACACCCTTAATATTCTTGGGTCCACTGGGTATTTTATATAATATATATATATATCTATATATATATATATATATATATATATATTCAAAGAAAATAATCAATAAATAAAACAGGGTCAACAATAAAATATGAGACTGAGGCCCATTAAAAATACTAGAAGGAGTTAAGAATGAATAGGATGATAAATTACTTAAGAAAACACGAAGGGTCAAGAAAATAAACTCTAATGAAGAATAAATCAAAAAACAAATACTATAAAAAGGACACCAATACCTACATAGATAAACAAATAGATAAAATAAATCCCAAAAAGAAACCTAAAAAACTAGGAAGACAGGATAGGGACCCAACTTCTACGAATATTCCAACCATCGTCTCTATTCAAATTATTGGGTCTTTTTTCATTTCTAGGGCCTCCCTCAATTTACGATGATGGAAATGACTAACCCTATCAATGACTTGGGAATCCTCAATGTAAATGTGATGCTTAGATTTATCTGCATGCTCTGCCAAAGCAAAGAAGTGGGTCTTGCCATGCTTGATGTCAGTGGAATGCTCACAAATCCTTTGATTAATTGAGCAAACAGTCTCACTAATGTAGGGAGTCCCACAAGAGCATGGGATAATGTAAACACCCTTCATATTCTTGGGGTCCACTGGGTCTTTATAAAGCTTTATATATATATATATATTCAAAGAAACTAATCAATAAATAAAATAGGATTAGCAATAGAATATGAGGCTAAGCCCATTAAAAAAACTAAGAGGAGTTAAGAGCAAATAGGATGATAAAATACTTAATATAAGACGAAGGGTCAAGAAAATAAACTCTAATGAAGAATAAATCAACAACAAATACTATAAAAAGGTCACCAATACCTACATAGATAAAAATAAATAAAAAAAATCCCAAAAATAAACCTAAAAACTAGGAGGACAGGATAGGGACCCAACTTCTACTAATATTCTAACCATCGTCTTTATTCAAATTGTTGGGTCGTTTTTCAATTTCTAGGGCCTCCATCAATTTACAATGATGGAAATGACTAACCCTAGCAAAAACTTGGGCCTCCTCAATGAAAATGTGATGCTTAGATTTATTTGCATGCTCTGCCAAAACAAAGGAGCGGGTCCTACCATGCTTGATGTCAGCGGCATGCTCACTAATGCTTTGATTAATTGAGCAACCAATCTCACTAATGTAGGGAGTCCCACAAGAGCATGGGATAACGTAAACAACCTTCATATTCTTGGGTTCCATTGGGTCTTTTACAGATCTAAGGGAGCTCTGGATGGTATTTAAAGCCCTAAAGGTTGAAGCCACCTTATGCTTCCTTAGGATCTTCGCAATGTTGTTAGTTGTCTCTTGTTCCTCTATTTTCTTAGATTAAGCACCCTCTTAATAATTCTAGTTACTTTCGTATTTTCTTAATGCTAGAATGACATTGGTTCGTTTGGAGATTGGTAGGGTGAGAAAGTTTATGGATTTCATTTTCATGATTTTTTGTCTTTTCATTTGGAACTTTCAAATGAGATATTTGCTCCCCTTTGGTCAAGGATTGAGGCATGCTCGGCACTGAAATCTACTCGTCTGGAAGAATTCTGGAAAGTAAAACAGTCCAATAAGTTCAATAAGCTCTCGAAGAAATCGATCTCGCAGCCTAATGAGTCTAGTTTCTTTCATGGTCTTTCTAGAAGTAGAATTAGTTCTAATCAAATATCATCTCTTTCATCTTGGTTTGATGGTGTTTCTCACCCTTTCGCCATCTCGGGTGAAGCTGGAATAGTCTTTTTTTTAGCTGTAATAACTCTGCAAATTCACCGGGCTAGATTCCCTTAGGTTTGTTGTCTGTTAATTATTCTTTTGTTTCTGTTGGTTTTGAAAATAGCAGAAGTGGTTCTATTAACAATAATTTTTATAATATTCAATTGAATAATAATAATAATTATAATAACTTGTATAATAATAATAATTTTTTTAATAGTAATAATAATAATAGTGACTGTGATTTTAAATTAAAATCAAAGACATAAGAGAGGAACGATGGCGAAGAGAGCAAGGAGCATGGTAGGTTATGATTTCAGGGTTCCATGGACTTGCCCTGACAAACTTGCTACAGTAATGCCAAACAAAGGCCTGCAAGCACACTGCGACCCGTGACTGAGACAACAATGAACAATATGGCAGGGGGGAGAGATCTACTCTTATAGGAATGTTGTAGCAGGAGAATCAAGCCAACACAACCTCGCTAGTGGGAATGGGGGAAAGGTAAAGGAATACTGATTTTGGGAGTCAAATGGCAAGCGGGCCTAGGAGGAAAATGTTTGCCAAGAGCTACAAGAAAACCAAGATTCATTATCCCAAACAATAAGCTGGAAGAGTACTGAAAATATATGAAGGATCATGCCCTCATTTGCAAGTTAATAGGGGCATGGCTGATGGAGAAAGATTTGATTAAACAGATCTAGCAAAGATGGTAGCCAAAAGGCCACACTGATCTCAAGATTAGGGTGAAGGGTTTCTTCACATTGATCTTCTCCAATCTGGAAGACAAAGAAAGGATTTTTGAAGATGGACCATACTTCTTCAACAATGCCGGACTCTTCATTAGGCACTGGGAAGAGTGCTACAACCTTGATCAGGAGAAACTATTAGCTACCCCAATATGGGTTCAGATATTTAGTTTACCAATGGACTTCTGGGATCCAGAGATACTAGAAGGCATCGAGAATTCTATCAACACCTTTGTTAAAGTGGCAAATTCGACAAGGAAAGGCAGATATACCTCCTATGCTAGAATCTGTGTCTATATGAATATAACAGAGCCGCTCCCAGATTACATAGAGTTGGAATACCATGATGAGGTATGGCCACAACCTCTTGACTATGAGCACATATCGTTCCGGTGCCGCAGATGCCATGAATATGGCCACTTGTTCTTGGCATGTCCCCTCAACTAGAAAGAAAATCCCTCAGTGGATAGGAGGGTAGGGGAATTGATGGAAAAAGAGTACGGAGAAGGATTTAAGGAGGTGCAACAGAGGAAAAGAACCTCGAGACAACCAGGGAATAAAAAAGAAAATCACTCAGAGAAAGAATAAAGGCCTCAGAACCTCTTTTTGGTATTACAAGAAGAAGAGACAGGCGTGGATATGGGAGACACTGCACCGAAATGGAAGGCTAAAAAGAAAAAGAAATAAAAGGAAATAAAATGAAGGAAATGGCGACTGAGACATAGCGAGGACCAAAGGATAACATGAAAATGGTGGAACAAACCCTAATGGAGATCAATAACCATAAATAAGACCTAAGTGCAGAAGAACAAGTCATGAAGTGGCTACTGCAGGAATGGAGACATTTGGATGAAAGATTCATCTCGAAAGATCAGAAGCAACTCTATAAGGATACTTTTCAACAATATAGAGACAAGCAAGGCTCAACAATAATAATCAAACCTAAACATCTACGTGTCCAAGCCAACCAAGGCAAGAAGCGAGAACATAAGGAAAAGGAGGTAAAAAAAGAGGTAGGAGAACGATGAATGAATCCATACAGATGGTCGGGTAACTGCTGGTGAATTTAAGAAGAGTAGTGCCATTGTCAGAGGTTTTCCACTAACCAATAAAATTGTTAAAATGATTATTACAACCTGGAACATTAGAGGCCTCAACAATAGAGGAAAACAGAGGTACCTTAAGGAGAGGTTGAAAAAAGATAAGCCAAGCATTATGATAATACATGAAACCAAACTCACCAAAAGAAAGATGAAATAAATAATGGAACACTTCAAGTTGGAATACGAAGTCATGGCTGAGGACGCGAATGGAAGTGTAGGGGGACTGACGATTCTCTGGAGTTTGGAGAAAGTTTGGTTTGAAGACTGGGTAAGCCTACCAAGAATTCTTACAAGAAAATTTTGGAATATCGGATCCAGTGAATGGGTTCTGTTTTCAGGGGTTTATGGACCTCATATTCTGGGAGAAAGAGGAGCCTTCCTACAAAAGTTGGTAAACCTAAGAAATTTATACTCAGAAGACCTATGGGTAGTGGGGGGGACTTTAACATGATCACAACCCTAAGGGAAAAAAGGGAGGAATGAGAAGAACGGATGCATATATGGAAGCCTTCAATGAAGCCATCACAAATTTACGCCTAGTTGATATACCCACAATCAATGGGATTCATACCTGGAATAATAGACGAGGAGGGGTTCATCAAATAACATGCCACCTGGATAGATTCCTACTCTCAGAACAACTGATAAGCAGAGATATCTTCATAGAAGCATTGATACTTCCATGCATGGGGTTGGACCATTAGCTAGTCCGCCTAGAAGTGGATCTAAAAGCAAGACCCAAGAACCCTCCATTCAAATTTGAAGCTTTCTGGCTTAGAGACCCTGGTCTCCTAAAAAAAATTGAAGAATGGTGGACAAAAAGTGAAAAACAAAACACGAACAAGATGCACACTTTCCAATTGAAGCTATAAGAATTAAAGAAGAAGCTCAAGAAGTGGAATAAGGATGAGTTCAGGCACATTATCAAGGATCAGACCAAACTCAGCAAGCATATGGCAAAGTTCCAATAGAAAATTATACAGGAGGGGAGGTCAGAGGATCTCGTACGAGAGGAAGGATTATTGATAAACAAGATAGAGGAAAGAAGAAAATAGGAGGAGATCCTCTAGAAACAGAATATCAAGTCCAGTGGCTGAGGGAAGGAGAATGAAACACGAGATTTTTCCATAAATCCATGGTGCACCACCGACAACATAACCGAATTTACTCCCTAAAAGATGAGGAAGGACAATGCAAAGTTCAACATGAAGAAATGGAAGCCCTTCTGGTCAATCATTTCAAAGATCTTCTCACAAAAAGTCTTGATAGTAGAATAGAAGCCACCCAAAGAATCATGCAGCACATTCCCAAATTGATAACTAATGACTAGAATATGGCCTTGATGTGAGCTATCTCCAAAGAAGAAGTAGAAGAGATAGTAAAAGGAATGCAGAAGAACAAAGCCCTTAGTCTGGACGGATTCACTGCAGAGTTCTATCAAGCCACCTGGCCATTCATGGGGCAAGACATCCTCGAGGTTGTGGAGGAATCGAGATGTAACCAAAAGGTATGCCCAAGTCTCAACTCTAATTTTATTGCTTTGATTCCTAAAACTACTAAGTCTGATGTACCCCAAGGATTTAGGCCCATTTCCCTCTGTAATGTCATCTACAAGATTATAGCCACTCTTGTTGTCAAATGCCTAAAGCCCCTTCTTCCCAACCTCATTTCTCCTGAACAAACTAGATTTGTAGAGGGCCAACAAATCCTTGATGGCTTCATTACATCCCAAGAGGTAGTCCACTCTCTTAAGTCCCAGAAGATCCAGGCATGATGATAAAGCTGGATCTATCCAAGGCATATGACAGACTCAGCTGGGGATACCTATTGAGTATCCTCAAAGCTTACGGCTTTTCCCAAAGATGGATCAATTGGATCCTTGCCATGATATCCTCCCCAGTATTCTCAATCTTGTTGAATGGAACCCCCACCTCGACCTTCAACCCAACCCAAGGGCTAAGACAGGGGAATCGTATCTCACCGTTCTTTTTCATATTAACTACGAACGAGCTAGGTCGGTACATAAAATAGAAGGTACGTAATTCCTAGCTCCAAGGGTTAAGGATATGGGGTAATGACATGCCAATCACTCATCAACAATTCGTGGACGACATTATGCTTTTCTGTCAAGCCACCCTGAAGGAAGCCCAAAGCATTAGAGACATCCTTAACACCTTTATGGAAGCCTCGGGGACCAAGATAAATAATGAAAAATCCTACATTTTCTTCTTCAATACCCAAGGGAATGTTAAGAACTACCTAGCCAGAATCCTAGGGTTTAGTACTGGTATCCTGCCATCCAAATACCTGGGTATGCCTCTCTCTGATAACCCTCTAAGAAATGATTGTTGCAAAAAATTCTCCAAAAGCTACAAGGAAAGCTCAATTGTTGGACCTTTAGATCTCTAAACATCGCTGGCAGAATAATGCTACTCAAAGCAGTGCTTCAGTCGATACCTATATACCAACTATCCGGAATGGCGGCCCCAAAAGGAGCGTGTTCCAAAATGGTAGACATTTTCAAAAAATTCCTATGGGGAGGAGCTCAACAGATTAGGAAATGGGCACTGGTGTTGTGGCAGGGCCTGATCAATAAGAAAGAGGATGGTGGACTAGGCCTCAGAGACCCATACATCTTGAACCAAACCATGGGAGAAAAACTTTGGTGGTGATGGATGGGTGGGGAAATAGATCTTTGGAAACAAATCTAGACTTGGAAGTGCAATGTACCGTTGAGAACTGAGGATATCCTAAGATATCAAGACCCTCCCAAGGGATCGACGGTGTGGAATCTAGTATTCTGTAATAGACACCTTATCCAACAGCATGCGTTATGGAG
Source organism: Pinus tabuliformis (assembly GCA_031772625.1). Lineage (NCBI taxonomy): Eukaryota > Viridiplantae > Streptophyta > Pinopsida > Pinales > Pinaceae > Pinus > Pinus tabuliformis. Next base: position 937,228,141 of record CM062811.1, on the reverse strand, counting down.
GTTCGCAATGGAAAAACAACCCGATTCTAGACGAAATCTTGGCAACAGAGAGGAAAAATGGTAGAAAGACAGGAACTCAGTGAGATATATCATCACACCAGGGATAGTAATATGCATGTGGTGAAACAATACAGGAAGGAAGAGAAAGGAGTGGAAAGTTGGAGGAGATGGAAGACAAAAGATGACTGGGACTAGGAGAGGAAACAAAACAGTGGGAAAACCTAGACAAAGAACTAAGGACAAGGCAGATAACGATCCGTCAAGACCCGAACATGTTGAGATGGGGTTACACCACCAAATATACCTTCACTATAAGTGAAGCTTGCGGTGTACAAGTTAGACAAGATCAGGAAGGGTAGGACATCATATGGAAAAAGTATCTGGAAAGGCGGTTGGTGGCCAAAGGTAACCCACTTCCTCTGGATGGTTTGTAAAGGATGAATATTGACCTGGAATCAATTGTAGAAATGAGGCTTTCAGGGGCCCTCCTTCTGCTAGCTATGCGACCAATGCTGGGAAGACATGGAACATATCCTCAAAACATGCTAGTTTGTGGAATAGAAGTGGAAGCAAATGTAAGGAGTTTTTGAAATAATGGATAGAGACCAAAACAACATTAAAGGAAAAATTCTCCTATGGTGAAACCATATCTATTCCAGTCCTGTAGTAAACCAGGCCTGGAGTCTAGGCCTAGGATTCACCCTCTGGGCCATGTAGAAGGAGTGAAACCATAGAATCTTCAAGAATAAAGCAACTCCACATGAAAAAGTATGGGAAGGCAATGTCTAGAATATAAGGGAAACAATCTTGGTAGAAACATGGCACAAAGAGGACTGACAAGTGCCACCCCAAGAAGCCTGAATCTTACAAAAACTCAATCTAGCCCCAAGGATGATTGACACCAAAGCATGGAAGACAAGCAACACGGGCATGACCTTTGGGTCCCATTTTACCCCTTCGGAAGAAGGATTCATAAAACTTAACTTTGATGGGGCCTCCAAAGGAAACCCTAGAGAGGTAGGTCTAGGTGGCCTCTTTCGAGACCCTCAGGCTAACACCCATCTCATCTATGTAGAAAGTTGTGGGATTTCCAGTAATAACGAGGCAGATTTTGCTGCAGTACGTCAGGCCCCCTAATAGCTATCAGAATGGGATACAGAAACCTGGAAGTGGAAGGGGATTCAAGCCTAGTTATAAATACAGTGGAAAAATTAAACAATGGCACTAAGTGGGATAAACTCAGCCAGAGCTAGAGGACTGCAAGACTTATCCAAGAGATAGGTGAAATCATCCCCAAATTTGACTATATATAGGTCAAACATGTCAAGAGAGATGGAAACAAAGGGGTCGACTTCCTGGCTAACTGGGGGTGTAACCATCAGTAGGACAGGATGGAAAAGCAATGGTCGGTTCGACCCTGGGATACAACATTTGAACCCCTGGGGGAAATTTTGGCCCAGGACCTCAGACAGAGCCAAGAAATCAGAAGTCAAGCAACTCAAAGCCCCCATCAGGATGCAGGTCAATGTCAGAGAGGCTAGGGTGGGAGTTGATATGTGTAGTACGAGGGCCATAACGACCACCGCCCCTCACATGCTCAAGGCAGGGGGTGTGGTGTCTTGCGGAATGAATGCATAGATGGTAAGTGGGAAAGGTGGTAGGGAAGGGAATAAGCTAGGGTGGTGGGGAAGGCAAGGCCATTCAACGTGCTAGGCAGGAGAGAATGACTGTGGAGAAGGGAGGCAATTCAGAGCCGTGGAAGGTCGACAACAAGAGGGGAACCTTGGTCACGAACAAAAGCCTGAATCTGGGTATGTAATTTGGTCCTCTCTCCATGTTTATTTTATGATCTCGTTGGGATTCTATTGGGGGGAAGGGAGGGGAAAGCGCCCGACGCAATGGTGATCAGAATTTTATGGGTGGAAATGGTGGCGGAAAGAGCATGCCATGGCTTGGTTTTGCTTTTTTTTTATTGATCTCCCAGGATTGAGTCAGAACTTGGATGATAGAGTGTAAAGTGTGTATGAGCTATGCAGGTCTATGCTTAGTTTGTAAGGCCAGGGGGATAAGGGATAGCGGCATTGAAATTCCAAGGGGGGCAGGAGTAGTAGAGAGAGGCAGGAAAGAGATAAGGGAAGGGGGATGGGACTACAACCATGGCAGTAGGATTCAGAGAAACCACTGGGAGAGTGGGAACCTGCATGGCACTAAAGGAAAAGATAGGAACCATGTGGAAAACTTTCTAGAGGGGCAAGCAAAGCCATGACTCTCATCTCCTGGTTGAGGGTGCAAGAAGATGGAATAATTACTAGCATCCTACCAGGCTTTGGAAGGGCCTGTGGGCTCGGTTTGATATGCAGTAGGATGACTGGCATATAATCCATAGCAAGGGGGAGGGGTACTATGATGGGCCCTGGGAGAAGAGTCTGAAACCCACCCCCCTCTGGCATTTGTGGGCTCTGGGTTACCCTTACACTCACGCAGACAAGTATGGAAGAGAGGAAATTCATGAATGACAAAGGTGCTGTGTTGAGAAAATTTTGATGAATCTAACTTCGTTTGGGTGTCAACAGGGCTCTACTGAATAGGTTATGGCCCGAGCAGTGACAGGATGTGGGTGCAGTAGGACAGGCTCGACCCCCCAGACATATAATGCTCTGAGGACATTGGAAGCTTGTAGGGGTCGTAAATCTGTAGAGCACCTCATCGTAGAGGCAGCAACGACATACCAAGATGGGAGGGACACAGGAATTTGGAAGTTTATGGAAGACTAGGAAGTAGAGATAAAGCAAGAAAGTGAGTCTGAGGATGAGTTGGACAATTGGAGGGCACGCTGGTCCCAGATCCAAGGAATACTAGAGGGAGAAATACTCAGTTTAAATATACACTCTAACTATATTACTTAATGAAGGGATTACTTGGTAAGGCGATGGAACAAATATTTGTGGGGATGGTGGTTACATCCCAAAGACTGTCGAATTACAAGAAATATATGGAGAAAATTCATTTCTAGCTGCACAAACAGGACGTCACAATGGATAGGATTGACCGCCACATCCCTTGCATTCTAGAGTTGTATGGAATTCTAGGGGCTACTTTTGAAGATCCTTCTCCTATTGCATCTACCTCTTAGGAGAAGAAATACTAGATCCCCCATGTACAATTTTGGTTTATGCAGTTAGCTTTTAATTTTCTTGTTCCATATGTTGGTTTTTATAGTTATGTAGTATCTAGACATGAGATTGAGACTTATCTAGCCTGGATAGAAAGACTAAAACAATTCTAATTTTGTATGGTTTATAATGCAGACCAGTGGCCAACAAACTTGGTTTCCCCTCGGGGCAAGTTGAGGCCATCCAGTTAATCTGTGTGGTGTAAATTTTCCTAATATATAATAGAAAATGGAATGGACCTTCCAAGCTTAACAAAATAATAATAATAATGACTGTAATTTCTCTTCAAATATGAATAATAATATTAGGAATATCAGAATACTTTATGTTTGGATACTATTACTACTACTACTACTACTACTAATAATAATAATAATAATAATAATAATAATCATCATAATAATTTGTATAATAATAATATCACTAGGCTTAATAATAATAATATTAATGAGGTTAGTGACTATTTTTTCAATTTTGATAATTGTAATAATATTAGGATTCGTAATAAGGCTCTAGGTTTGGATAATAATGCTTGTTCCACTTTTCTTTCCTCTTCTAGTAATAGGGATGTCAATCTCTCCAAATTTTCTTTTGATCCCCCTATTGTTAGTCTTTTGGAGAAAGGTTTAAAATTTTCTCTTGCTCCTAGAAAGATCTCGGTTGACGATATCATCTATGACATTGAATATGGTATTAGAGACTTACCAAATGTCACTAAAGATATCATTTGTCAAGACTGTGCAGTTTTCCTTAGAAAGGCAAAGTCCCCCAAGAACAACATCAACAAACCTGAGTTTGATGCTCTCAAATCATTAAACAATAATAAGAATATTGTTGTTCTCAAAGATGATAAAGGTGGTGTTGTAGTTATTCTTGATAAAGATGATTACCATTAGAAGATGTTGGATCACCTCCATAATAGCGGGAGATACAGGAAACTCAATAAGGATCCCTTGAAGAAGATTTCCAAAAGCATAGCTCTTGCCAAAAAGGCTAACAGCTCGGTTAGCTCCTTTAGTCATAATCTTATAGAAATTTTCCCTCGTACACTGAGAATCTATGGCCTGCCTAAGATTCATAAGGAAGTGGCTCATATGAGACCCATTATCAACACGATAGGAGGGCCAACTTATCTTCTTGTTAAATGTTTATCCCAGAAGCTTAAGCCCCTTGCTGGCCATACAAAATCCTTCGTCGAGGACTCTGCATCGTTTGTCAATGAGTTAAATAGTTTGAAACTTGATTTGGATGACAAGCTTGTGAGATTTGATGTGGTCTCCATCTACACTAATATCCCTATCAATGAGGCCATCGAAGTCATCAAGTGCATTACGGATCTCGATACGACTTATTTAGTTGGTATTTGTCTTACTTCAACTTTCTTTTCATTTGATGGGGAATTCTATGAGAAAACGTGTGATATCAGCATGGGTTCCCCTCTCTCCCCTGTGGTAGCTAATCGGATTTTGAATCAAAGGCCTTAGCTTCATCTCACCTTCTTCCTAAGATGTGGAAAAGGTTTGTGTATGGCACTTATGTCATCTCGTCCCATGGTAAGGAAGAGTTGGAACTAGTTTTCCTCCATCTTAACAATAAATCTAGTTCCATAAAGTTCACCATGGAATCTGAAAATAATGGTAATCTTCCCTTCCTTGACGTCCTCCTCTCAAGCAATGATGATGACTCTTTTTCTCATCAGGTATTTCGTAAGAAAATGCATACAGAACAATATCTTCATGTTAAATACCATCATTTCCTATCTCAAAAACTTGGTGTTCTCAACACCTTAGTGACTAGAGCTTTAAGAGTTTCTGATGACAATCATCTCAATGAAGAGAAAGCATATCTCCTAAGTGTTTTCTTTAATAATGGGTACAGTAGACACCAATGTACTAAGGCTTTCCTCAAAGATGAAAAATGTCCTAGTGCAAAGAAATATACCAAGGATCAATTTTCTGGTGTTCATCTTCCTTTTATCCAAGGGACTAATGACAAGATTGTGAGGATCCTAAGGAAGCATAAGGCGGCTTCAACCTTTAGGCCCTTAAATACCATCCAGAGCTCCCTTAGATCTGTAAAAGACCCAGTGGACCCCAAGAATATGAAGGGTGTTTACGTTATCCCATGCTCTTGTGGGAATCCCTACATTGGTGAGACTGGTCGCTCGATTAATCAAAGGATTCGTGAGCATGCCACTAACATCAAGCATGGTAGGACCTGTTCGTCTACTTTGACAGAGCATGTAGATAAATCTAAGCATCAAATATGCATTGAGGAGGCCCAATTCATTGCTAGGGTTAATCATTTCCATCATCGTAAATTGAGGGAGGCCCTAGAAATTGAAAAAAGACCCAATAATTTGAATAGAGACGATGATTGGAATATTAGTAGAAGTTGGGTCCCTGTCCTATCCTCCTAGTTTTTTAGGTTTCTTTTTGGGATTTATTTTGTTTATTTGTTTATCTATGTAGGTATTGGTGTCCTTTTTATAGTATTTTTTGTTGATTTATTCTTCATTAGAGTTTATTTTATTGATCCTTCATGTTTTCTTAAGTATTTTATCATCCTATTCATTCATAACTCCTTTTAGTATTTTTAATGGGCCTCAACCTCATATTTTATTGTTGACCATGTTTTATTTATTAAGTATTTTTCTTTGAGTATATATATATATATATATATATATATATATATATATATATAATAATATATATATATATATATATATATATATATATATATATATATATATATATATATATATATATATATATATAGTTATAGATATTTCTTTTGACTTGTTTATTTTTCGTTTTATTTTATTTATTTTCTATTAATTATTTTTAATTTAGTTTATTTTATTTCCATTAATTATTTTTATTTATTAAATGATCTTGCCTCGATTACAGTTTTGATATATATATATATATATATATATATATATATATATATATATATATATATATATAATTCTTGTTAGTTTTCTTTTTTAATATTTGATTTTAATAAATTAATTTAAATAATAATTTTCAGAAACTAGCCACTTAATATAGTCATTACTTATTAATATTTGTTTTTAATAAATTAATAAACTAATATCATAATTTAAATATTATTTTTCAAATACTAGCCGTTTAATATAGTTGTTACTTATTAATATTTGTTTTTAATAAATTGATAAACTAATATCATAATTTAAATATTATTTTTCAAAAACTAGCCATTTAATATGGCTGCTACTTGATAATATTTGTTTTTAATATATTAATAAATTAAGATCACAATTTAAATATTTTGTTCAAATATAGCCATTACTTGAAAAAATGTGGTCTCTACATTGCTCTCTATTTAAGCCTTTTCCATGATCTACCTCTTCATTTGGTCTTGATGATGAATCACACTTGTTGGTTCAAAACACGTCGACCAAAAATTTCTCTTATGTGATTTCTACCGAAAGATTTTGCTTAATTCATTATGAATCATAGAAGACTGAATATATAAAATATATATTTTTTTAAAGCCGAAAATGTTGCATCCCCAAGTCATAGTTCCTATAACTTCAAGCCACAGTTGTTGCAACTTTAACGTACAATTACTGCAACTAGATACAAGCAATTGTTTTATGGAACCACTTAGTTCAATTGATGCTTTTCAAACTCATTTTACCAAACATATGTATTCCTTAAATTTCTTTGAAGTCTTGTCCTTATATGTATATGTATATGTATATGTAAATGTATATGTATATGTATATGTATATGTATGTATATATATATATATATAAATATATGTAGTATGTATGTACGTATGTACCTTCTATTAACTACAATTGTTAATGATTACATAGGAGTTCCTCAAAATTCTAGTGGTCTCACCCTGACTAGGTTTGTTGACCATTACTAATCGACCAAAAGAGATATACCAAAAATTACATATGCTTTCTAACCATGACCTTTAAGGCCAAGGGTGCCAAAAAACCAACAAAACAAACAAGATACTAGTCATCATAATCAAACATCAGAATTCATAGAAGCCAGATTATCTGGCACAATCCCTGATAATGGAGGAGGGAAGTAGTTTCACTTGACATGCTGCTCCAAATGGGTCAACCAAACTTCCAATTTTTCCAACTTCTCCAGAATGTCAATTTTCCCATGCCATACCACAATCATGCGTTCCATCAGGTGACACTGAAATATTGGAGCTAGTTCAGAGCCACGAAGAGGGATTCGTGCTCCTTTCGTCGATTCACTCATACTCCTCTAACTATGGTTTTGGAGACTTTCATAACTTAGGTGTACCTTCTCGTGGGAGGGCATGTACCACCTTTCTTCCAGCGGGAGCTATCATTCAATATTGCACCTTGGACCCCATGACCTCCCTCTCTTCATAGATGTTGTAGATTGGGTCACCTTTCCTTAATGACATCAATGAGATGAGGACTCAGGCACCATTTCAATGTCAAAGTTACTGAGACGAGGGATCCTTTTGGGATGATCTATTGAATGGAGCTGACAATTGTAAAGTTCATTTGGAGACCCCTTCGTAGATGGCCATGATGATCTAGTGGACCTGCCTTCAACCACCATTGCACTAGAGATGGTGCCTCCAAATCACCACCCACATGAAAGCCAAAAGTGTTAGGTACCTATAATACTAGTATATCCCCTTTATTGTTATTTTTGTGTGCATGTAGCCCCCATATTGATAGTGTTGTGTCCCATAGAAGCTACTATTTCTCTTGTTGCACCCTTACATTACTATTGGTATGTAGGATCTAATTATATTGTGACCCCTTATAATCATATATATACCAATGAGTCTTGTTATTTGTATCATCCAAGAATTTTTCATTTATGTGATGTAAAGGAGGTTTCCCCCTCGAAGAGGCTAATTTTCAAGTCATTGATCTATATTTTCTTCTAGTGTTTTGTGATCTGGTTGCATAAAAAAAAGGACCATGCAGTCATATGAGGTGGATTGGCAAGAATGAATCCCTAACGAATTTCTCCCAAGATAGGTATAGAGAGGTGACCACCACCTTCAGGACAACAATGGAACATGTGAAGATTCACTTCTAGGGAATAGAGGAGGGTGCTTTCTTCAATTGAGACCAAACCACCAAAGACAGAGCCACCATCTCTAGCTCCAACACCCAGAAATGAAACCCCCAAAGATAAGACCCTTTTAGCACCAAACAAAATCCAACCAGAGACACAATACAAACTCCATAGTGAAATTCAAGAACTATAGCAAAGATGAAGAGGAGAAAACAAGTCCCATACTTAGATTCCGCCTCCTAAAAATGTTGAATCATGAAATATAAAACCACCACGTCCAACTCCAGCACCGAAAGGAGAGGCCTCTAGCAGAAGGAGCCTCAATAACACCTTACAAAACCCAACAAAAATTATAAAACGCTTATCAGATGAAATTACAAAGAAAAAACAAATATGGAGGGGAAAATACTAGCCCCATACCCAAATAACTAAAAAACACAATGAAATATGTCCCACATGCCATTGAAATGTATATTTCTTAAATATTCCCCCCCAATAAACCTTTACTAGGCGCTCTATGGAGAAAATTAATATCAGACAAGGAGCAGCAAAAAATAACTTCCCACATTCAAAAATACAATGGACTGAGAATACATGGTTCTTTTGACAGAAACTAAATAAATTGCAGGGGGACTTGAAGAATGGGTATGCAGCATGCAACCTCATCCAACACTACACTCATTGACGAATTATCCCTAAAGGTTGGGTTATAGTGCACACAACACCATTCAAAACCCCAATGTTTCATCTTACACAACCATCATAGAGCCTTGACATAATGAACCCCCAAAAACGTAATATGTAAATGGCACACCACTTGCAATGGTGTAAATTCCATCCTTCATGAGTTTTTCCTGTGTTCGAGCGGGCAGGCCTGATGGCTACCATGCTTTTTCATTCAATGCCTAGTGCATGGATAATCGTGAGACGATCAATCACCTCCCCTATTGGCCTTGGGATCACCACCCCTATCGAGGAATATATATATATATATATATATATATATATATATAATATATATATTATAATATATATATATATATATATATATATAATATATATATATATATATATATATATATATATATATATATTCATCTTGCAAAGGCATAGCTAATTATGGATTCACATTATTTTAAAGAGCAAGGAAAAATAATTGTTGAAGATAGACCCCATTACCTAAAATCCTTATTTTTGTATCCACGTCTTGTATGCTTAATGACTAAATACATTGTATGAGACTTTTTTTGGAAGATTTATAGGAGTTTTTTGTTTAGTACTCACCAATGTGTTCATTTAAGACCATAATAATAATAATACACATATTAAAAGAGGAGTATCAACACTTTAAAAATGAATAGAAGATATTGATAAGTTATTTATGATTTCCCTAGGAGGTTGAGTTTTTTCCCTAACAAGAAAAGACAATAACAAGCAGAAACTACACATAAGTGCAAGGATTCCAACAAGCATTGCAACCATTGCAACAATTATGGTCACAATAAGGAGAAGTGTTGGAAATTTCATCTAGACATGAACTTGAAGAATTTAAAGAAAGATGATAAGTAAAATAATATTCTCACCATAGATTCAAGCAATTAAGTGAAAATAAGCTCTAATGTGGATGAGAAGATCATCTACACGTTAATTGAGAATGAGATGAATCAGAGTAGTATTCATCACTAGGAAGAGAATAACATCACTAGGCTCTTCCATATTAAGATATAGGTTAAGAATACATAGATTTTTCCCCTATTCAATTCAAGTTCACATGTTGATCTCATAGCAGTAGATCGGGTCGACAAATTTGGATTAGAGGTTCATCATCATCTTAGCCCATATCCATTTGGATGGTTAAAAAAGGGTGTATAAATCAAGGTAGTAAACTAGTGTAGAATACAATTTGTTATCAATGTTGATTGT